>FNXX01000011.1:968001-1568001 GCA_900108845.1 Iljinskaea planisiliqua | reverse complement strand
TGCATTAATACTTATTTTCCAGATGCTGAAGACAGAACCATGTGATACTCTTGTTCTAGTCTGTCCCACGCTTCAAAGACCACAAGTTTCTTAAGATTTTTCAGCGAGACTTGCAACACATTATATTCACAGGTCTTTCTATATATACACATGAACCATTCTTTCTATCATCATCCAACAACAAGCAATCCAATAACTTTAATCTTTTCATACATCTCTTCAAAAGAATTCAAACTTTCAGAGAAAAGACATAGAAATGGCTTTGGTTAGAAGTTTATTGGGTGCAAAGAAGATTCTAGGCCGCTCTGTCTCAGCAGCCTCCACGAGCAAAAGAGCAGCCTCGGCTGCACCGAAAGGGTTTCTTGCGGTGTACGTAGGAGAGAGCCAGAAGAAGAGATATATAGTGCCGATCTCATACTTGAGCCAACCTTCGTTTCAAGCTCTTCTCAGTAAATCCGAGGAAGAGTTTGGGTTTGATCATCCGATGGGTGGCTTAACGATCCCTTGTCCCGAAGATATCTTCATCAACGTAACGTCTGGGCTCCAATGATGATTATCCAATATTTTTGTTCTTCCAAGTTAGCATTAGACTTATTCATTGTAAATCATAGGAGCTTTTTGTCTCTCTCTTTCTCTTTCTTCTTGAAAGACTTGTTTAGAGAGTGAATACCATTTTTTATGCAACAGACACGATCATGTCAATACATTTTGGATCGATTGTTATTGAAAGACCACACCATTTGACGAACTATATTTAACAAGTTTATAAAATTAACGTTAAATAAATATACTTGAGCGTATTAGCATCCGGATCCGTGGCGCAATGGTAGCGCGTCTGACTCCAGATCAGAAGGTTGCGTGTTCGATTCACGTCGGGTTCAAAATCCCGAACATTATCCGGTAATCTTTTTTTCTTTTATCTTAAAGTTGGAATTTCAGTGATAATGTTTTTTTCTTTTTCTTTTTGGTTATATTCAAAATTTGATAAATGTCACTCTTGGTTCCTATTAAATGTGAGTCATGTGACCCCACGATGACAAAGAAAAAAATCTAAATGTGACCTCATTCATGTAAGCGTGAGATTGAAAGTTTGAAACTTTAACTTCCGCAGTATTTTTTTAACAAAATATTATCAAGTAAAATGTGGCGTACTATTTATGACAATATCATACTTGATTTGTCATTAAAACTTTTGAATACCCAGAGTTTATTTAACAGAGACGTATTTAAATTTTGAAAATATAGTAACAATATTTCGATCCAGTTAGTGATTTCAACGCACGTTCACTTTTTTTAATGAAAATCTAACTAAATAACTGCCATATATAAACTTGAACAGTTAGTAACTATGATTAATATTGAAGACATGAATTAGCGATTAGATAAAAAAGTTAGAATTGAATAAATAATTGGCTGTCAAATGTGGTAGAACTTTATAGTAATACAAATAAATATACATATTAGGCTTTCTCAGCGTATAAAGTAAATGGTGTAATAAATTGAGTTACTAAATTTAGCAAACTGCACTGCTTTTTACGTGTCTCCAAAGTCACAACAGACAGTTCCTGTCTTCAGCATTACGAAGAAAAAAAATATACAAATTAATAACTAATGATGCATGGGCTTCTTTCTCAATTATTTCAATACTAATGGAGAAAAAGTGAAGACTTTGAATACTAGAAGCTGCTTCGGCTGTTTTTGGAATAAAAAGTCTGACAGACCACTCTTCTCTCTCTCTCTCACTTTGCTCATTATCACAGAGAGAGAGAGAAACAAAAGGTTGAAGAAAGAAGAAGAAAGGGAGAGAGATGGTGACTAACAGTTGCTTTGGTAAGATTATGGAAGAAGGAGACAAGCCAGGGTTCTTCAAGGTTCTTAGACCAGAAGATCTATCGTCTGAAACCATGGTATGTCTCTCTCTTTTCCCCACACCTCATCGTCTTCCTAAAACTTCTTTTCTTTCCTCCTCATAAGAAAGTAATTAATCATTTCTCTTCAAAACGAAGTTATGTATCATGCATGAACATAGATTTGTTAATTCTCTGTTAGCAAGTGAAGGGTCTGTTTTTCAATTGTGTTGTGCTGGTGAGCTTTTTTCTTGATGGATCTGTGTGTGAAGTTTTTCAAGACCATCTTGTTCTTATTGTATGTCTAAAGAGAGGGATTCCTCAAAACTTCTTAAAAAGCATCTCAGCCAAGGAGTTCTCGTTTAAAATGGTCTTGACATTGCCATGGGGAAGCTCATGGCCAATCAAACTATCCAAAAACCCAAGGTTCTACTATATGGAGAAATACGGATGGGACCAGTTTTTGAGCGACAACGCTTTAGGTAATAACGAGCTTCTTACATTCACGCACAAGGGGAACATGTGCTTTAGCGTAAACATCTACAAAATAGATTGCGCGGAGATGCTTACACCCAAAAAATCTGCAACCATTGCTTCTTCCAGTAAGCTCTCATATTATACTGTGTGATTGTTCTTCTCTAATGCTTATCGAGAAGACAGAGTTTAAGTTTCTGGTTGTCTTCTGATGAAACAGGTCGGAACAAGAGAGAACAGTGCAACAACGTTTTGAAAGAGGAAGAGAGAGAGTCGTTGTCTGCATCGAGCTATCCTGGCTCAGAAACAGCTGAGTCCATAGTAGGAGGAAGATTGAAACAGAAACGGAAGCTTAACTTGAGAAAGAAGAAAGTCGAAGAAGCTGAAAAATCAAAGAAGAGGAAGGTGGATACTGATTGTGAAGATTCTGAAGCGGGAACTTCGTCTCTAGTTCCAGAATTTACCATTACCATAAAGAAGTCATACGTTCTGTTCTTGGTAAGAGAAGCACGATAAGATTGTCAAAATTGAGTTATATATGTATAGGAACTAATCGAATGTTTTAACTTGTGATTTCAGGGGGTCCCGAAGAAGTTTGCGGAGATGCATATGCCAAAGGAGGCAACAATGTTCAAGATTCATCATTGTAAAGGGAAGAAGTCATGGGAGGTTACTTATGTGGTCTCTAATGTACAGTCAAGATTCTCTCCTGGATGGGTTCGTTTGGTCAAAGATTTGGGTTTAGAGGTTGGAGATGTTTGCACCTTCGAGCTCATTAAACCGACCGAGATGGTTCTCAGTGTCAATAAACAAGGAACTCTATGATAATGATGATGTAATTAAGATGATCTTAGTTAGCTTATGTCTGAGGAACCAAAGCTCTTTATTTAGTGTTGTTTGTTCTTTGTTTCTCTTGAGAGTTGTGTTTGTGACTGACTTATCGAATGGTTTCTTTTCTCCGGTTCGAAATTACAATTTAACTTAACCGAGAGTTTTTGTTCCCGGTTTGATTCGGTTTTTAGCTCTTCTCTTCTCGCCCACACTCAACCAATACACACATTTCAATTTAATCCGATCAACATCACATCAATTCTCAAACACAGAACCGATGGAAGCTCCTGCGAGAGGTAATCTGAGAGCGGTGGCTCTTATCGCCGGCGATAACAACATCCGAGGATGTCTTCAATTCATACAAGACACTTCAGGTGATCTGTCTTTTCTCCTGTTATCGGGCGTCGAGTTTTTTAATTGACGAAGACATATGTTTTATTACATTCTTTTGTTATTTATTTGGTTTTGTGTGTTTTTACTTTACAGGGACTACTCATGTTAGAGGAAAGATCTCAGGACTCACTCCTGGCTTCCATGGATTTCATATTCACTCCTTTGGTGATACCACAAATGGCTGCAACTCTACTGGTTGGTTTTTTACTCTTTCTCTATGTTACTGTACACTTCGAGTTTAAGATTGCAATTCGATGCTTTCTTCTCTGAGAGTTGTAGCTTTGTTCTTCTTAGAAGTCTTTAAACTTATCTGGAACACATACATATATATGAAAAGAGTACTTCGTGCTTGAACTTGATGTAACTAGATTGGTTTAGATCAGATTTAGTTTAGAATTTAGATGGACTCTTAGTGTTACCAATGAATTCACGCAAGTAACCATTTAGATTAGCTATAGTAGAAGCAGAAACATGTCAAATCTCATTTGTAGATGTTTGAATGGTGTTTCATCTTTGTGATTCTACTGTGAGTTCTGTACTTAATACTAAGGGTTGAGCTCTTTCGTTTTCTTGGGGAAATGTTAACTTCAGGACCTCACTTCAATCCACTAAATCGAGTTCATGGGCCACCGGATGAGGAAGAGCGTCATGCTGGAGATTTGGGTAACGTTCTTGCAGGATCAGACGGTATACTCTTTGCTCCCTCATCTGCGTTTTATGTTTTGTGCCTTTTGAAGAATGGTGCTAGTATTTTTGGATGAGCCTTGCTTGTTTCAGGTGTTGCCGAAATCTCAATTAAAGACAAACAGGTGAAATAATTTCATCTTTTTTTTCAGTTGGTTTTGCAAGTCCTAAGCTCTTTACATTGTGCATTATAATCTCTATTGACATTTCCCCATTTATCGTGGCTTCTCTTTCTGGTTTCACAGATACCACTTAGTGGGCAATATTCCATACTTGGGAGGGCTGTTGTTGTACATGCTGATCCTGATGACCTTGGCAGAGGTAGGAACTTCTTTTTGCTCTAGCCTTTTAAATATAGATATGGTCCAATGTCAGTGACATTATGTCACTATGTACAAAGCAAGCCGTAGATGGTCAATGGTCAGATCTCAATAGTGATCAGTGTGTCTAGTTTCATTTAATTGTCATCAAGTACCTGCCACAGTTCTTAGGCTCATGTTGTGCTCTATTGATGAGGTTACTAAAAAGAATCATGATCTCTTTGCGGTTGTTACCGTGCAGGAGGTCACAAGCTTAGCAAATCAACAGGAAACGCTGGCGCACGAGTTGGATGCGGTATTGCTTGCTATACAAAGCTTACATTTTGAAAAACAGTGTGAAGGAACTCACTCTAGGTTTTGATGTTGAACCAGGTATTATCGGACTTCAATCAGCTGTGGATCCTAAACTATAGCTTCTGAGATCAATGAACTATCCACACCAGAGCCACACTCAGGTTTTCGTCTGTAGATGTAGTACATCAGAGACCATAGCAGGATTTGAAATTGTATATTGACATACTGTTTGAGACGCAAGTCATAATAATGTAAAACAAGTACTTGAGCTCAAGTTTTCTTTGAATCATTATAGTTTCAAACAAGACTGCAAACCATTGAAAGTAACAATATCTAGAAACAAGAAAGCGATTGAATACACAGAAGTAGCCAGGATTATCGTTGCTGAGATCGTAAGCCATCTGACACAGTGTGCTATCGGAAACAAGGTTCAGTCCATATATCTTCCCAGGTTGCAGGAGAGCTTCCCGAATCTTTCCCCACATCAAGTGATACAATGGTCTACTTGAACCTATCCTCTCAGCCATGTGTTCCTGTAGGACGAGTTGTCGCGAAGAGAAGCGTCGTGGGGCTTGTATTCCATGACATATGCATGAGGCAGCTTCAAGTGCCGCTTGATTGAGTCTCTCAAACCCATCACTGCCTGTTCACTTTCGCTGTGTAAGTACCAAACAAAAGAAGGGAGAGAGAGAGAGAGAGAGATCTTCTAGTGAATAGTTTTCTCACCTGATGATCAGAAGCATTGCGATTCCATACACTAATGATGTCCTCGTTGAAGCGGACACTCAGTACTGCCCCACATATGTTATCAGCATCATCAAGCTGGTTGCCTACCAACGCAAGAAGCTGAAGAAAACAAGTATGTGAAAAGGTATAACATGATTCCCAGATACAGAAAAACCTCGACTCCCAAGTATGAAAGATGGACACAACTTAAAATACATTTACAAAATGTTCCTTTTAAATAGGGTGGCAATACTCTATAGAAGTGCCCACAAGGAATATAAACTCACCAGATCCTCCCAGAAGCGAGCAGATACAACTTTCGAGAAACGTATGATCCACTTTCCTCCATTGCAGTTGGCACCATCCTGATTGACATAAATGCAGCTACTTTAGTCGGCTTATTGAAAGAGGAGATACAACTTATTTTGTATAAAAGGTGTTTGCTATATCAATGATCCAACCATACAAACACACACAAAGACAATAAGAAAAAAATAAAAATAAAAATAAATCAACATATGGAAACACCTACCTCCCACAAGGGACGAATCCCATCCTTAAAGAAATGAAGATCGGTGGGACTAGGCAAGAGAGAAGAACGAGCAAGGTGACAGTAGCAAGCCCAAAACCCTTCAACCTAGTTACCAAAGCCATATCTCATAAATAAACAAGATAAGATTGCAAACAGCTTCAAGAATGGACTTCCCATGAGTATTTTTGAGCTTACAGTGCTGAAATCCACAATCTTCTTTATGTTATCCTCGTAAGAAGTCTGGCTCCTGACACCTGGTGTGCGACGGGTGTACCAAATCGCAAACTTGTACTGCAAATTTCCAAAATACAGAAAACGTAGAGCCCACTGTATAGAATCTTTAACTTAAGCTAACTAAGAATGCTCAAAAATGGTAGCAATGATCTCATGTTCTCTAAAACTATTCTTGAATTTTCCTCACACTAGCATTAGGTCCAAAAGGAAAGAGCTAAAATCAGTTCCACGAACACGGAATATCACACTAGAGCACAATTCTATAACATTTGATCTCACATACATCTAAACAAACTCGTAAAAAACCTAAATTTCACCCAAAAAAATCTAGATTTTAGAATCCGAATCTTCCACTATCCCAGCTCTAAACCGTCATATATAAAGTGCCGAATCTCCGACGCACGAGGAGCAAAGTTTCAGCTAATATCAGATTCAAAATTGAAAATCAATCGATAGAGAGAAGTAGATGACAAACCCGTAGAGGATGCAGACCACCCTTGAGCTCGTGAGAGTGGCTTTCATCGGAAAAGGAGTCGGTGAGATACTGCGACTTGAGGTTGTCCATGTTACCCGATTCTCTGCCGTCTCTGATCTCCTCGTCCCTTCTCTCCGCAATCTCCATTTTTGTTTGTTTCGATTTGTAGCTTCAAAGCCCTAAATATCTAATCGAACACGGAAGAACAAAAGAGCGTGAGAGGAAGAGAACCAAGTCTTTGACTACTCTCTTCTGTCAAAAGCTGGAGAAAATTAGCCTAATGGGCCACTGTTGAGACTAACTAATGGGCCTTTATTGGTTTCCTTTTTGGGTCAGATCCTTACTCTTTATTCTTTAATTAACAGATCAATTATTTTTTGTTTTTTTTCTTTCGTGTTAGCCTTGCCTCTTATAAATTTTTGTTAACTTGGATAAAAGTTTCTGAAATCTGAACCTTTATAAATAGATTAATTTCTTTTTGTGAATAAGCAGATAAAATTATTGAACAAATGGACAGCGAATTTTTAAAGTCGTTCGGTATATAAACCAACCGCAATAAAAAGAAAGAAAAAAAAAACATAAATCTTTATATTAATATATCCACCAATCGCGCGACGATTAGTGGTGGAGAGAGAGAGAGAGAAAAAAAATAATAAAAAAGAAAGGAAAAGGAATGTGACGAATGCGATTTGTCAACGTAATCGATTTTGGCGGTCTCGATCTGTTATTTCTGCAAAAACAAGTGACAAAAAAACTTTCCGACATATCCTACGGATCTGAGACTTTCCCAAAACTTGCCCTAGATTTGTTCCACTGCAGATTTTTTTTATCTCTTTTCAAGTTTTGTTCTTCCTACTCACTTTTGATTCTTGCTTTTGTTCTGGAAATCTCATGCGATTTCACCCTTAATCAAACTTTCGTATACATCGCTTAGCGAATTCGATCTCTTTCTCTCTTTTGCCGTAGATTTAGATATTTCTCGATCTTCGTTTCATCCTAGTTTAATGAGTTTCCGGGTCTTTGTACTCGTCTGTGCGATTATAATAGCTGGGTCATGCTTAGCTTCCGGGTTCGCTTCCTCCGTTGACGTTTGCGATCATGAATTCAAGGTGTTCCGTTTCGATATCGAGAAAAAATGTCCTCTTTCTCTTTATCCGAGACCTCCTACAGAGGTACCTTCTCATAGCTTTCCCTCTCATCTCTGCTTTAAGTTTTTTCCGATTTGAATTTGCTTTTGTCTTTGATATGTGTGGTGGAGTCGGGTTTGTGGCGTTTCTACGTTATATGTAGAATAAGTTCAGATGATAACTCTTGGATTGATGTAAATTGCGATGATCGAACTTTGCTTGCGTTTTGGTATGCCTTGTAGTGTTGTGGTGGTGCCAACAAAGTCTCCTTTTCAGTTTTCTTTTAACTTTCATTAAGCAAACGTAGGATCATACAAGTTCTTAAGGAGAAAAGGACAAGTCTTTAACTATCGTGTATTTGTGACTTATCATGATCACACTCTTGTTTCTTGAATATTTAAGATCTCTTTTAATCTCCAGACTGCGATATACTTTATGTTCTTCAATGCACGTCTTTATTTGTGGCAGCACTGAGTTACCAACAGAATCCCAACATGTCATTTGCACAATATTAGGTTCAATGTCTTAATGTTTAAATGCACCAAATGTGATACAGCAAAATTAATGTATGTACGGTTGTGTGTGTGTGCTTTTCCATATGTTTTTGGATGTTTTTTGTACAAGTATCTAACTTTTGTGTTTTTCTGCTGATGCAGGTCGATGGAGAGTTGCTAGATAAACTCATGGATGCAAATTATGGAAATGCTTATACATCCATACTATTTTATGCCTCATGGTGCCCGTTCTCACGTGCAGTTCGCCCAAAGTTTGATGCTTTGAGCTCAATGTTCCCCCACATAGGGCACCTAATTGTCGAGCAATCTCAGGCTTTACCATCGTAAGAAGTAACTTCTGCCATAGAATATCTATATGAGTCCACTTGCATCTCAACTTAAATATTCACAAGTCACCACAAGAAATTTGGGTGTTGGTACCTTACCTGCAGGACAAAAAATGATTTTAAGTCGCTTGTCTTGTTCTTTTTAGTACTTGCCAGTGACCAATCATCGTTTTACACTGACTGGTAAAGTTTTCTTCTTAATGAGTTAGTTTTGCCAAGGCATGAATCATGAGAATTCGATAAGATGACAGAAAATGAACGCTATGTGTGTTTGTAGTCTCTTTTTTACACGCTTCAGTATCAGCTACTCTTTTAGTTTATTTGGGTGAGCAACAAGTAGGTTAGTTAGTTCGAAGTGCTGTATAACCCTTTTAGCATTCTGGAGTTGTTTCATGAGTAGCTTAACCTCCACAATTTCATCTTCTTATGCTGGCATCTTCTTTGGTACACATTAATTGATCTTTATGATTTTCACTATTGCAGTGTCTTTTCTAGGTATGGTATCCATAGCTTGCCTTCAATCATGATGGTGAATCAAACATTGAAGATGCGATACCATGGTCAAAAGGATCTTGCATCCCTGATTCAGTTTTACGAAGAAACAACAGGTGAGACCCTTCGTCATGAATTGCCACAACTGCGTCTCTATTTCTGCTTTCGTCTTGTGTTTTGCTGCATATCTGAATACATAAGTACACAGCTTATTAAATCCCTTGAAGAAAACATGAATGCCTGGAAAATCAATCAGTTTAATTTTTGTTAACAAGCTTCACTCGGTGTATCTCTGTGGCTTTCCAGGTCTTAAACCTGTCCAGTATGTGGACGAAGGTGAACCAACAAGCTTGGACACCGATGGTAACCTGATCACATGGCTACACAACGGGTCATCTATCAGAGAAGTAGCTGAAAGAGAGCCATATTTGGTACTTGCACTGATGTTTCTGTCATTGAAACTGGCAATTTTGATCTTCCCCATCATGGGAGCACGCTTGAAAACGTTATGGGCATCGTAT
Source organism: Iljinskaea planisiliqua (assembly GCA_900108845.1). NCBI lineage: Eukaryota > Viridiplantae > Streptophyta > Magnoliopsida > Brassicales > Brassicaceae > Iljinskaea > Iljinskaea planisiliqua. The sequence continues at coordinate 1,558,210 of FNXX01000011.1, read as the reverse complement.
GTTCCGCATCTGAGCTTGGGAATACTCGGTGAGACTAGCCAACTGTTTGGCCGTGCCTTGCACATGATCGATGTGAGGAGGCTATGGATTAAACTGAGACTCACTAAAACAAGGAACTTCCAAGAAAGAGCAAAGAACGCACTTGCATCGGTCTCGCTAGGAAAATCGACTTCACAATCAGCTTGAAGGGTGGTTCAGATATCCTTCATTACCGATGAGCTTAGTTAGATTACTTTACTTTTTTTTGTGGACATGGTTTTTTTATAACTTTGAAATTCCTGTCTCTCTATGTAAATCATGTTTTGCTTATCTGTGAATATTTTTCCTCCTTTCTTGAATATTCTTGTTCTGTGTCCACTTCGTTTTTGCCTACACTTTTGTTTATATCGATTAATCAACGGTTTGGTTTAATTGGTGCTAGAGGTGGACACAACGGTTTGGTTAGGAATCTTTAGTTGGGAAGCTTAAGCCAATGTGATTCTCTCCGTTTTTTGGTCAACAATATGCAATTTGAATCTATTTTCTATTAGACGTTATAATGGTTTAAGATTAAGCTTTTTCTAAAGATTAACTTAATTTCAGCTGTAAACTGACTTAGTTAAAGCCTAAAATTAAGGACGCAATTTCATGATTCTTCCATGTTTATAAAGTAGAAAACAAAAGCATAAAAGAGGTGAAACAAAATGTAAAAAAAAAAAAAAAGGAGAAAACAAACGGAAATGCTATGAATAGTGTTCTGTAGATTTATAGTTTCTTTCCCCCAATTTAATTTTGTATCTTGTCATTTTTGTGATGAGTTTATAGATATTTAAGAAGTTAAAAAAGTAATCCAAAGTAAATGTAATTTCTCAGTAATGAAGTTATTTTTATTTCATACTTGGTGATTTACTGGTTTTGTGAAGAAAAACTACACATGCTCAAGATTTTCTACCATCATCACTTATTTTCTCATCTGCAAAGTTCATATCAGAATGCTATGAAAAATTTAATAAGAAGATTGAATCATTGTGATTCGTTTTAACTGACTGCCATGCCAGTTTCACTTTCTTACTGTAAATAAAAAATTCGTGGCTCATCTCTTGTACTACACTTATATGTATTGAGAGGTATGTGCATGTGGTGACGCAAGATGGGTTTTGAGTTTTGGTTCATGGGCTTCGTCTCCTACATCAATGCTTTCAATTATCTTAAACAATGCTCGCCTTAGCTCCCATGCATTGTGATTCTGTCATGTAAACCAAAATTCCAAGACTTTTATTATTACTAATAAGCCTCTGTTGTCTAGTCACACACATATATACAACTTCCAAGAATTTGGGTCTCCATGGTGAATAATATCTATCTAGTAATAAAAGAATTGGTTTACACAAAGTAACTTGTTCACGGTCGTTGTAAGAGATGACAGATGAGTGCGGTATTAGATATTATACGTTCCGTCTATATCAACATCGTATCCATTTTGCAGCTATATATACCCGTTTTTTTTTGGCTAACCGAAGTGATAGAGTTCAACAGATACCATGAATTCCGTTTCAAGTCGATAGGTTGCAACATTCTAACTAATTTCCGGGCCAATGTGCCATGAGATCCGAGTAATTTCAAGTCTAATTAATTCGTTGACTATAGATTGGACATGTTAAACACTCGGTCAAAACCCATAATCAACGAACTAGAAAACTGTATTTTTGTTTTTAACAAGATTTAAACGTAAAACTCCTACGAATTTACGTTTTAAGATTTTTATTCTACTATCACCGGATTATTATTTATTTATTATATATATATATATTAATATCTAAATATTCAATCGAATATAAGTCTGTTTAAAAATAACACTTTGCAATATAATTTGAAATACTCATAGAAAGGTATTTTTGTAATTTATGTGAAAATTTTAATTTTTTTTTATTTGATAATAATTTTTTGTTGTTAAAATGATGAATAAAATTAAAAAAAACTATATTAGAATTATAATAATTAAAAGTCTATATAGCTACATTATATAAGAATGGATCATATACTAGTCTTGATTATTACTTTTTTTTTAATGATGAAGTACTAATTAAAAATCTATTTAGCTCCATAAAATTACAATTATCTGAATTATCCGCATCAAATCAACGAAATGGAACCGATGTTCCACCTCTCTAGTGGTTATGGCGATTTCGTAGTGAAGTGTCCAACTCTAATGGAGAGACGTATAAGGACGCAACGTGGCGATCATGTATAGCTTGAACCGCCTAGTTTTTCGTAGATGAGAACCAATCAACGGCTAAGATCTTATTCACTTTCCCAAGAAATGTCTCTGTCTTTGTTCAGTAGATAAGCCACACACTCTCTCTCTCCGTCTTCAATTATAAAGGGTGATTCTCCCATTATCGAGGTTGCTTCCACAACGAGATCTTTTGAGTTTCTTGAGATTCATTCGAAGAAGAGACTTGAAAGTGAGAGTAGTAGAGATTCCATGGCTGATTCTACCACCAAACTCTGTTTGGTCTCTGTTGTCTTGCTCTTAGGTCTTGTCTCCTCGTCTTTCGACTTGCAGGTTAGCTTTCGTTACCTCTGTTATTTAGTTTCTCTGAAGTTCGATTTGTGTAAGAAAGTAGATCAATTTTGATTTCATATATTGCTCCTGGGTTGTCTTGAGTTGGTTTTGATGAGCATAACTCTGTAAAAGAAGAAAGATACAAACTTTCTGGGTTTTTGTCTAAATCAGGGTGTTGCAGCAGAAAATCTTTCCAAACAGAAACTGAACTCGAAGATACTTCAGGTTTGAATACTCTTTTGTAGTAAAGTTCCTAATTTTGTTCTGTTCTTCTGATTGATTCCCTAATCGAGATTTTTATTTATTTATTTTCACAGGAAGAGATTGTGAAGAAAGTCAATCAACACCCAAACGCTGGATGGAAAGCTGCTATGAATGATCGATTTTCAAACGCAACTGTAAAGTTCTTTAAATCTCTCTTTATGACAAACAAAGTTTTCTTCTTGTAATGAAATGATTAATCATTTGTTCTCTGCGTTTTATTATTGCTGCAGGTTGCAGAGTTTAAGCGTCTCCTCGGGGTTAAACCAACACCGAAGAAGCACTTCTTAGGTGTTCCTATTGTAAGCCATGATCAATCTTTGAAGCTACCTAAAGCATTCGATGCTAGAACCGCTTGGCCACAATGCACCAGTATTGGAAACATCTTAGGTTTGGTTTTAGCTTTCTTTTCACAACAATTCGTGCTCAGTTGAATATAGTTTATCGGTTACTAACTATTGATTGTGTGTGTGTGTTGGTTGACTCTTCTCTTAACAGATCAGGTAAAGCTTCACTCTTTTGTGTGTTTTGAAAACGTTCTATCGAATAGAAAGAACCGGTTTTTATTTATGAAGTTTGTGGTTTTGGTTTTAGGGACATTGTGGTTCTTGCTGGGCATTTGGTGCTGTTGAGTCACTATCTGATAGATTCTGTATCCAATTTGGAATGGTAACACTTATCAACAATCCAAAAGAAACCATCTTAAAAGATAAATAAATCCAAAGACTAATCTTGTTTCTGTTTGTTTGTGTACACCAATTCAGAACATATCTCTATCAGTAAATGATCTCTTAGCTTGCTGTGGATTCCGTTGTGGCGATGGTTGTGACGGTGGCTACCCAATTGCTGCTTGGCAATACTTTTCTTATAGTGGTGTTGTCACAGAAGAGGTAACAAAATGCTACTTTCTTACTAAAACATTCAATATAGAACTGTTTTTTTTTAAACTGAAGATTGGTTTGGTTCTTGTTAGTGTGATCCATACTTTGATAATACCGGATGCTCTCACCCTGGTTGTGAACCGGCGTATCCTACACCGAAATGTCTGAGGAAATGCGTTAGTGGAAACCAGTTATGGGGAGAATCAAAACATTACAGTGTTAGTACATACACTGTTAAGTCTGATCCACAAGACATCATGGCTGAGATTTATAAGAATGGACCTGTTGAAGTCTCTTTCACAGTTTATGAGGTACACGAAAACATAAAAAAGTCTTTAGATTGTTGATTTGAGTTGAAGAAAGATTGATCACTAATGGGTTTGTTTTGATTAGGACTTTGCTCATTACAAATCTGGAGTGTACAAGCACATAACAGGTTCTAACATTGGAGGTCATGCTGTTAAGCTTATTGGCTGGGGAACTTCTGAAGATGGCGAAGATTATTGGGTATGAAATCCATTTCTTAGCACTCTCGATTTCCATTTTAGATCTTTCGGGAATATTCATAACATTCTTATTATTTTGAATTGTTACCAGTTGCTTGCAAATCAATGGAACAGAAGCTGGGGTGATGTAAGTGTTTTCTTAAAGTTGTGATAGATTCTATATTTGGTAATTTTTCATGAAAGTTGACGTATATGTGAAATTTGCAGGATGGTTATTTCATGATTAGGAGAGGAACAAATGAATGTGGAATTGAAGATGAACCGGTGGGTGGTTTGCCTTCAAGCAAGAATGTGTTTAAGGTTATTACCGGTTCAGATGAAATCTCTGTTGCATCAGTTTAAAGTCAAGATGAAGAAGTTTGTGTCTGTAAGATATGTGTTACTGTCTTCTTGTGTTTGTTGTTTCCGGTTAAAGATTCCAGTGTCGGAACTTTTTGGCCGTGAAAATGCTATAGACATTAATAATAATTCAACACCAAGCAAAAATATGATTTGGTTTTTAGCTTCTTTCGTAACTTAGTAACTTAAATTTCTGATCGACAATAAAAAATATTCCCATATCCTCATCAATTTATAACTCGCAGTTATTAAAAGTAAGTCGGTGACGGTTTTAATCATAAGGTCTATCACAAAATCGGAATAATTTATATATATAGATAATTTATAAAGGAGTATTGATATAGACTATCCCTAAGCTACGTACTGTACCATGTACGTACTTTTTATTTTCTTTTTTCTCTATAATTATTTCGCGTTAACTTGATTGTCAATTACGTGATACTCATTACTCAGCTATATATATATAAAAATATATGAAATCTATAATTAAAATGGGGAGTGATGGGTCCATGTGTGAGTTTATCAAATGGAATCAGCGCATCACCCATGTGATAAGTACGTGGACTTACCATTAGATATGCCATAATATTAGGGTATATTTCTATAGTTTATATTACATGACTGATAAGTTGATAATGTTACGTACTTTATATTTTAAAGTTTTGACTTCGGCCATCTTAGACATTTCAAGGTTAGGTTGAATATCCAAATTAAATGTGTTTATTATAATATTGAGTAACAATCTGTGGGTGGATTGTCGATGAAGGAATTCGAAACTGTATTTAGCACTGTACCACTTACGTATTCATATATAAATATATATATACTCCTTTTTCGAAATTGTTCATCGTAAACACATTACTTATCTAACCTCAAGCAGTCTCTGTATAAGCTTTGTAAAGGAACAACAAAGAGTTTTTTATACATCTCTTTAAATCACTATAACATGTTTATATAGTTTTATCTTCGGAATGGTTTTACTTCTTGAATGTATCCCTTTGTTGTTTTTGCTCGGTTTAAGTATATTTTAAAAGACATCCTTATATAAACTATGAATACACCAAAGTTTAGCCTCCACAAAAAAACTATAAACTGTAATCTTTGATAAATATATAATCTATTTATCAGCGTAAGTTGGCAACTTGCAACGTACCACGGAATTTGCGTAAATGGAGGAGCACTTATCATTTGATGTCGTACGTACGTTGAATTTTCAACAAAACCCCATTAATATTCGATTTCGACTTTCATTGCCGATCGTCAAGAGACGACTTGTCTATAAATATGTATTTATTTGTAATACCATAACTACTTAGTGTTTAATGGGATTTAACAAGTCTCTCTTATAATCACTTGAACTATCAAAATATTAGTTTAAAATTTGATACATAATCTAATTTTTCTACACTCAATTAACTATTATAGTTGTTTTGTACTAACCGCCGTTTTACCATTCTGCTTAAAAATTCAATAAAAACTTGGTTGGCAAGATAAATCAATTTAAAACTTAAGGAAAGAGAGCAAAGTTTATAATACATGAAAGAAACAAAAAGCAACTACCGAAAGTCACATGCCTTATAGGATTAACTTAATTATCATATGCCTGAAAACTCCGTATTGTACGCACTCTTATAATCATTGAGTCAATCATCACCAAATCATATTATTAGTTTCAACGTTTTACCGCTAATTCCAAGTCATATCGAATTAACTAATACATTTATCTTAATTGAATTACTATAAATAGGTGCTGAAGCCTAAGTCTTATGCATCCAACTACAATCATCATCAACTTCTTCTTTGATCAAGCGAATCATTGTTAAAGACCTAAGAGGATTCTAAGAAAATGACGAGGATCGTCTCTCTTTTGGTTGCAGTTATCTTCTACACAATGTTCTCCATGAAGATCAGTTCGGTTTCTGCAGGGTGGTTACGAGCTCATGCGACCTTCTATGGTGGAAGTGATGCTTCTGGTACAATGGGTAAGTACCCAAACTAGGGCTTGACATTTGTCTTTTTCATTCGGTTCGGTTTGGTTTAACACTTAGTAATTGTATTATACTATCAAAGTACTTCGGTTAGGTTCAGTTCAATCTATATTTACAAATAAATGTATTCTTCTTATGATATGAACTTTTAATGAGTTTTCTTCTTCCTCAAGAAATTGATTTATGTTTTTTCCTTCTTCAGGTGGAGCTTGTGGTTATGGAAACCTATACACGGACGGTTACAAGACAAACACTGCGGCATTGAGCACGGCACTGTTCAATGACGGCAAGTCATGTGGTGGATGTTACCAGATTGTCTGTGACGCGACCAAAGTACCACAATGGTGTCTTAAAGGCAGATCAATCACAATCACAGCCACAAACTTCTGTCCACCAAACTTTGCTCAGGCAAGCGACAATGGAGGATGGTGCAACCCACCAAGACCTCACTTCGACATGGCTCAGCCTGCCTTTCTCACCATCGCTAAGTACAGAGCTGGAATCGTCCCCATCCTCTACAAAAGGTAATAACATTACAATTTACACTCTTTCTTATAGATCAAGAATGGCAAAAAAGCAGTGTGCTTATAGGGTTCTTCTTCTTCTTCTTGTAGGGTTGGATGCAGAAGAAACGGAGGGATGAGATTTACAATGAACGGTAGGAACTATTTCGAGCTGGTTCTCATCTCAAACGTAGGAGGAGCTGGTGAGATCTCTAAAGTTTGGATTAAAGGCTCTAAGAGAAACAAATGGGAGAACATGTCAAGAAACTGGGGAGCTAACTGGCAAAGCAACACCTACCTTAATGGTCAAGCTCTCTCTTTCAAAGTTCAGCTTAGCAATGGAAGAATCAAAGCAGCTCTCAACGTTGTTCCTTCTAACTGGCGGTTTGGTCAGAGCTTCAAGAGCAACATCCAATTCTGATATCAATCGTATTACGGGTTTATGGTTTTTTCTCCATCTTTTTCTTTTACATCGTTTGTATTTACTGTTTTCTCTATTGCATCATCATCGTCTGCGATAAGCTTCTTGTTTTCTAGCTTTATCATAGTCTTGATTCCAGAGAGTTTATAATCTGGGGAAGACTCAAGCAGTGATGATTGTATTTGTACATTTAGGGAAAACAATATGTAATACTATATATATTAATGAAGGATATTTCAAACAACTTACTGTTTAAGGTCCTCTGATATTTCTTTGTATAATTCATCTTTGTATCACCTCAATATTCATTCTTAACCTATTATACAGTATAAATATTTTACCTCCTCGAGAATATGTATCTGATTCAAATTGTGGTTTAAACATAGTAGCACTATGTTCTCGGCCATAAAAAAACAGAGCACAGCACCCTGTTTTTTAGATAACAAAGAGAACAGAGCAATACCCTGTTTCTTCTGCAAATCACTCACTAATTAAAGTTGATTACTTCTTAATCTAAACTTAAGCTTAATTTCAAAGTTGGGAAGTTAATTTCTTAATCTGCCTCTTTCACACTTCTCTTGTTCATCCAAAGTTGGGAACTTTCGATAGGGTCATCTGTAGTTTCTTGATCTTCTTTTCTTAGTTCATATTTACCCTCAATTATATTGCATATTTACCTACCCGTTTCGTTTACTCACCCTCAACTTCCGGTTTACTACAAATCTCTAGTCATCATATCTGGTCGGAACAATCACATGTCGGAAAAACTTGGTATATTCAAAGAGTATAAATCAGAGTATACAAGTGAGAAAAACGTGTGTATGTAAAGCCAATTACATAAAGCTTTTAAAATTCATCCACAAAAAAAAGAACACTAACTTCAACTTGGGGTTAAGAGAAATAAAAACTCAAAGATCATGAATAACACCTTCAATGACTTTCTGAGCTGTATCTCGAATACTCATTAAATTTGTTTTTATCTCTTTGCACAATCTTCCTTCCACAAGCCGCACCGGCAACCACATCTTTGGTTTTACATCCACCGTGTATGCAAGCGTCGTCGGAAAATCTTTAAACTGTAAATCCAAAGCCTCCCCCTGAATCCGAAACACAGATAAGGAATCAAAGACAGGTCTGAGTAAAGGTATATGAATGTGTTCTGTATGTTTATTATTTTACTTGCTCGATCGACCATTTGCCTTCAAACAATTGGAAGTCACCTTCGACCATCTTAAACTCGATTTCACGTCTCCTCCCATTAGGCAGAACCTCAAGCTCCTTCTCGAAACAATCTAGAACAGCTTTAGCATTGAACTTAAGACCCAGTGCTAAGTTCTGCTGCCCCATCTGTTGAAAAGAAACACCCATCACGACAAAGGAAGCAACTTCATGACTAGTAACAATGGTATGCAAACGGAAGATTCAAATTTAGTAACAAAGTTTCAAACTTTGAAGCTCTATGCACAAAGTTGGATAAGAACAACACACAAAGTTATCGACTTTATGATGAAACGAAGAAGGGGAAGAAACCTGGAAAAGACGAACGCGATTGCCTTCCTTCTCGACCAACTCGCTGACGACAAGGCCAGGGATGAAATCTGAAAGCTTCTCGTAATCAGTCAAAACGCTCCAAACGGAGTCGAGGCTCGCATCCATTCCAATCTTCGACCGGATTCGCCGCGAGCTCTTGTCGAGTTTCTTCACCTCGATGAGAACTCCATCGTCGCCTACCAATTCCTCCGTCTTCCCATCTGCCAAGAAACCAACCAAATAATCATCTTCATCGGTTTCGGTTTCATCCTCGCTACAGTAATCATCGTCCCGTGGAGAACCGTCGCCAAATCGGCACGAGAAACATCTACGGGAAGAAGAAGCTAGCAGTAGCGTCCAGGAAGGCGAGGAGGATGGTGGAGAGACGTTCCTAGTGTGAAATTTTCTCGCCGGATAATGTGATAACGGTACGCCGGAGGTGGTGGCCAACGCGGCGGCGCGTGGGTGGGGAAAGGCGGAGGAGAAGTCTAACACGATAGGAGAAGACTGCATTGTTTCTGGATCTGTGGGGGAGAGAGTCTAAAAGCTGGGCTCGCTATGAACTATAGGCTTTTATTTGGGCCTCTTATTTTCTTTTTAGTCAAAATGGGCCTATATTAAGGTTTAAACAAAAAAACATATGTACTTTTTTTAATAGCATAAGTTTAGAATAAATGTTTTAATTTCATAACATTACATCGAGTGAAAATATAATTAGTTTAAAATCTATATACTATTAAAATAAGAACATCTTTAAGTATTAATCTTTAATTATTTGTTATAATACTGAAACTGAATAACTATACTAATTTTATTAAAATCTTAATTATAAAAAATAATATTATACAAACTCAAAATATTTTTAAACAATCCATTAATTAAATATGTATCCGAAAAACCTAAATATACTGAATACTATTCTGTCTAACAATTTTCTAATTGTTTTGTGTTGGGTATTATACATTTTTGGTCAGACAATTTTATGTAAATTTCACTTTTTCCCTATGTAACTTTTATAGGCATTAGAGAACATATTATTAAGTATATCAAAACTGTCTAACATTACACATAAGGTGCCTAAACTTTTTACCCACTAAAAGTAATTCTTTTTAACTAAACACTCAATGACTCTATATTTTCCATTATTAAATAAAGACATCAAAATTTATGTCTAGATCCAGATGAGCTTATGGGGAAACCTATTGGTTCTGTGTTTAGATTGATGATCTTCAAATTCATTACGAAGTTGAATGAACTTGTGCCAATGATCTTCAAGAGATAATCTTCATAAACATCAGTGATGAATTTCTGATTAAAGAACAACAAAGAATTTTCACCTAAACAGAAGTCTATATACACCATTTCCTATAATATGATCGATAAAAAATAAACCCGATCTTATATAAGGATGCAAACACCTCTTAAAAAGTAAAACATAAAGCAGATGAATTTGGATCTCACGATCTTGAACAGAGATAAGCAACAGTTTAACAAACGATGTTAAGAAAAAGAATTAGAAAGAAACATATTATTTACAGCTTTCAAAACAATAAGATTGAGTAAATATACCTTCAAGGGTTAGATGTTCTTGAGTTTTAATGGACATTTTCTCTTCGTCTTGTTTGTCAAAGCTCTCAGATGTTTTCGAAGACCTTGAGACTAATTATATTCCTAAATGAAATCAATTTTGGTTTATGTATTAGTATTATATATATAGTGACCTGTAGGTAGATGCCAACTATGGCATATATCTAATACAATCTGAAAATTATATTGCCTACCATCCTGACAAGTCTGGGTGGTTTGTCCAATTTTATATTCGAAATGATTTATTAACAAATTTGTTCGTACCATAAATAACAAATAACTTGATGTTATTTTAAACCGAAAGTTAAAATGAAATCGTTAAACACGTTTCAAAGAAAAAACAAAACGAATAGGTTAAGAAAAATATATATTTTTTAAGATGACTTCATCTACTTTTGGATCTTGATTATTTTGCTATTTTGTTGTATTATATAATTTTTTTGGATTAAAGTGTATTCTATAATTACTTTCTCATGTTACTTTATTAGTGGGGAGATGCATTGTACTGAGGCTAAATAAGTTTAAAACTTAAATAATCAAGGGTGCTTACATAGTACAAGTTAGCTTAGCATATTCAATTATTGCTGGGTTTCTACCGTTGGAGTGTTAGAGTAAATCGGTCATTTATTAAGTACTTAAAAAATTAGGTTTTCTATTCACAATAATTTAATTTTAATTTTTTGGTTAGTAATTTTAATTTATCAAAAACATAATGAATTTTCAAAAAATTATTTAACTAAAAATATATTAAAAATACAATATATTATTTTTTCAAATTGTGTTTATTTATCAAACTACAGTTTTTTAAGTAAAATAATAATAACATAGCATGATGATTGAATATTTTACCAGATAACCAATCGATTATTTGATTAACCAGAAATTCATGGTAAAAAGATGTGAAATAGTAAACAATTTTTTTTCAAAAAAAGTTTATAATAGGTTGTTATATATCAGATCTGTAAATCTTAGATATAAATGACAATGAAATGCATCACAAGAAGATAAAGATAAAATTATGGTTATACTTTTCATTAAAATATAAATTAAAAATTAAAAAATAATAATATGTTGTTGCTCGAAAATGGATACAAAAAATATGTGAAGTATATGTTACTGACCTATGTATCTGAATGCTTAGGCTTAATGAATAGTAAAATTAAAATCTTTGTCCTAATAAGTTTTTGAAAAATGGTAAATGAAGCTCTGTAAAACTCTTGTACGGCTCAATGGGCCTTATTATATGGTGAGGATGAATAAAGAGCTTATTGGGCCGAAATTAGAATCTTCGAAGACGAGTTAATGAATTTAATAGTTAACTCATAGATAATATTTTTATAATTCGAATAATTATTAGCTAGGACTTTTTATTATTGAAAATTCCAACTTTTTGGAGTTTAGCATAATAATGTTTTTGGATACAGAAGCCATGTGAATCATATATTACCGATCTGAATATCTCAATACCCATGCCTAATTGCCTAGAGAATACTAAAGAATTAAAATCTTTTTTCTAATTCTTTTTTAAAAAATGGTAAAGGGAAGCTATCGTAAAACTCTTGTACGACTAAATGGGCCTTATATGGTGACGATGAATAAAGAGCTTATTGGGCCGAAACTAGAATTTTCGAAGACAAGTTTCTGGTTGTCGTATCCCCACGTAAACCTCGGTTCTTCGTCTCTCCGACCTTCGTGTTCTAACGCAGGAACACACACACACATCTTATATTGTATTTTCTCTAGAAAATCTCCAATGATTCAAACCAAATGCTGAAAAAAGGAAAAATCCAAAAAAGAAAGAAAAGTGGAAAACAAACAAAAAGAGTAAAAGTGAAATCCACGAATTAGATAACTTCGCACGCGCCGTCATCGAATCGTGATGAGTTCGTGGAAGCATCTAAGCAGGCTCGTCAATGGCCTGTCGCTTGTGGCGAAGGAGATCTATCATCAGTCTCCGGAGTTACAGAGAGCGAGAAACGGAGATCTCGAAGGCTTGATCACGTCTTCAGGGAAAAAAGCTTTGGTTGCCGCCACCGACTTGGTAGGACTCACCTCCGGGAAGCTCCACGACCTCTCGAACCGTCGATCCAAGGAACCATCCGTCGTATACTTCGACGAAGGAGACAAGAAAGATGACGGCTTGAGCAAAGTCGATGTATCTTCTCCCGTCGCGCCTGAGGTTGTTGGATCTGCTACTGCAAAGCCTAGCTCCGTGGAAAGCAATAATGTTCATGAGAATATTGCTGATTCGAAGATCCTGAGAAGTGAATCTATCGATGAAGCTAAGAGTTCATGTAGAGAAGGCGAGACCAAGGAGGTTTCAGGTAATGGAGACGGCGAGAATATTGGAGTTGGAGCTGCCGGGTCAGGTGCAGTAGCATCATCTCCGTCGGAGGTAGCTCCGGTGAAGAGACGGAGGCCTAGAGAACGGAAGGTTCCATCAACTCCTATCGCAAGAGCTTATGGGTAAAGTCCGTTCATTTGCTTTAGATTACATAAGAGTCTTGTGATGAACCCAACTAACAAAGTTGTGACCTTTGAAGGTTTTTCAATCTTGGAGCTGGTCTTGCTTGGGGAGCTGTTAAAGAATCTACGTATAGGCTTGTCAATGGGACACCAACCACAGAAGGGAATCAACCTGCGCTCTCTTCTATACTGTCTAAGGAAAATGCAGAAAGATTGGCTCTTGGATTGTGTGAAATGCGTGGAGCTGCACTTAAAGTTGGTCAAATGTTGAGCATACAGGACGAGAGTCTTGTTCCTGCTCCGGTAACTAGCAAAACACTTCCTCTTCCTCCGAATATTTGATCAGCTTAGGTCTTGTTTGACGTAAAGTAGGTTCTTTTATAGATCTTGAATGCTCTGGAACTTGTGCGTCAAGGTGCAGATGTGATGCCAAGGAGCCAACTCAATCCAGTTTTAGATGCTGAGTTAGGTCCAAACTGGCAATCCAAGTTGGCTAGTTTTGATTACGAACCGCTTGCAGCAGCGAGTATTGGTCAGGTAATACTAACTGAGGTTCTGCATTGTTGTGCGTTCGATTGAAAGGATTAGTGTGTGAATGTGTTGAATCGTTTTTGTTCTTTTCTTCTTTTATGTAATGATGTTTTAGGTGCACCGAGCTGTTACTAAAGATGGATTAGAAGTCGCGATGAAGATTCAGTACCCTGGCGTTGCCAACAGCATTGAAAGTGATATAGAAAATGTCAGACGCTTATTAAATTACACAAATCTAATTCCAAAGGGACTCTTCCTCGACAGAGCTGTAAAGGTATCCACTGTTAACTAAGCAAATACATTCACTTTCCTTTCCCTAAGAACATAACTGTATATGTAAGAACAGAACAACCTGATAAATGGTAACATAAGAGTAAGAATTTGGACAGTGTACATTAGAAATGATCAGTTTAGCTTGTTTCTTCAGATTCATGACGAAGTTGTTTTGCAGGTTGCTAAAGAAGAGTTGGCACGTGAGTGTGACTACGAAATTGAAGCAGTCAGTCAAAAGCACTTTCGTGATTTGCTTTCAGACACTCCAGGGTTTTACGTTCCTCGTGTGATAGATGAGGTTTCAAGCAAAAAAGTTCTAACCACAGAACTTATTTCTGGTAACTTCAGTTCCGCTTATAACTTATAATTTTGTTTTTATATGTTTGTGATAGTGAACTGATCCATGCTTCTTACAGGGATCCCCATTGATAAAGTAGCCTTGTTAGATCAGAAAACACGAGATTACGTTGGGATGAAGATGCTCGAACTCACATTGAAGGAGCTCTTTGTCTTCCGCTTCATGCAAACGGATCCAAACTGGGGTAACTTCTTATACGACGAAGCCACAAGAACAATCAATCTTATCGACTTCGGAGCAGCACGTGATTACCCCAAGAAATTCGTTGATGACTATTTACGAATGGTATGCCTTCACATGCAATGAACTAAAAGTTGAAATGTTAAGAACCATTTATGATAATCCTTTTGTTTTCAGGTGATGGCATGTGCGGATAAAGACAGTAAAGGAGTGATTGAAATGTCGAAGAGACTCGGGTTCTTAACCGGAGATGAAACAGACGTAATGCTAGACGCTCATGTGCAAGCCGGTTTCATCGTGGGTCTACCTTTTGCAGAACCTGGTGGCTATGCTTTCCGAACCAACAAGATTACTTCGAGCATCTCTAATTTAGGAGCAACCATGTTGAAACATAGGCTCACACCACCTCCCGATGAAGCCTATAGTCTTCACCGTAAACTATCAGGGGCTTTCTTGGCTTGTATCAAGCTTGGAGCCACCGTTCGTTGCCGTGATCTCTTGCTCCAAGTTTACGACAAGTATCAGTTCGATGATGAGCCACAAGATCCAGTGGTCGCTACAAGTTCCGTTTCTTCGTAGCTCTCTCATACACACAGACTAATATATTAGAGATTATTTTTCTTCTCCATTTTGGGAGTAGAAACGATTCTTGTTTTTGGTACACGATTGAGTTTAATTATAGAATAAATTCTTCCATTAATGTAAAATGTTGAATATTACAATAATGCTGGAGATATCATCAATCAACAAACTTTTATAGTTGTACTAATATCTAACTCTATACTTTTTGGCTTATGAACCATATCAACCGCCAAAACTCATCGTCGACACACAGATAGACAACAAAGCTGTAATAAAAAAGACAAAAATTCAAAAACCCAAAAAAAAATGTTTTCAAAACGCAACTCGAAAATGCATGCAAGTTTGCTTTTTTTTTTTTTTCTTATTGTGTGTTAATGCGATGGAAAAAATTGGATCACAAAGAATTAGGAGGATGATGATGAGTAGTAGACACAAAAGCCACAGCTTGAGCCCAAGCCTTCAGCCTAGCTTTCACGTCTTGTGGATTATCTCCTGGAAAAAAAACAAATTGGGTTTCAATTGATAAAAAGCAAAAGATTGGGGTTCAATTCGAAGAAAGAAAGAAAGTTGGGGGTTTTGGACTAACCGGGACTAGAAATACGGTGGTTGGAGGAAACCGGAGAGTTGCCGCCACTACTAGTATCCATGGTTGACCCGGAATACGAGACCCGACCCGGTTCAAGTTCAAATCCTAAATCTTTACAAGCTTTGACTTCCCCTAAATCCATACACAATGGCCTTCCTCCTCCTATCGGCCTCGTCACCACCACCACTCCTCCGCCGTAACCGCTCTGTTCATCGACGTAGCTCCTCCGCAGCATACCGTCGACCCACGGCGGATACTCTGGTCGCAGCTTCATCCTCCTCCTCCTCCTCCTCTGTTCGTTATTATGACTCCCCTGTTTTTCCTTCTGCGCTTCGTTCTCGCTCGCGTAAGCTTTATCGCCGGAAACCGGCGAGCTCACCGTTAAACCTCGCCGCCTTCTCCGTCTCGGAGGCGTCGCCGGAAGAGATTGACAACCCGTTGATCCTTTATCTGAGTCCGAAAACTCTAGCTGCTCCATCGATTTCTCTCCTCCGCCGACAAGTTTTTCGTCGGAATCAGACGGTTCTCCGTCGGCTTCATCACCGTCGCAGTTACAACAGACGGAGAGCCTCGATAACGAATGGTGATGTTCTTCTTCTTCTTCTTCTTCTCTAAGGAAAGACGACATTTTCATATCTTCATCAAACGCCATAATAACTTCAACAGATCAATGTGTATTGTGTGTTTTTGTGTGTATATATATATATATATGTATTTAAACTTTCTATTTTCTCTTTCGATAATCTGATCGTGTATCTGGTTTTAGCTTCGGATTTTGATTTTCTGTTGGTTAAATGTTTCGATTGCAAAGATAACGACATGGAGACCTTATATTTATCCGATCACCATTTGAAAATTCCAAAACTGCCCCCATATTTTATGTGTAACATATCTAAAAAATATTTTTTAAATCAAATATAAAAATTTATTATAGTAATAGTTTATTTATGTGGGTGATTAAAATCTTTTAATCATTTGTTAAAGATATTGCTATGTTTCATATATCAATATAATAGTAAAAAAGACAAATAAAAAAAGATCAAACTATTTTGTTATCACTTATTTCCATCTTTTTCTAAATAATAATAAAGTTATCTAAAATGTTAAGAAGTTTAAGTATTTCTATTAAAAATATATCTGCATCTTTTAGTTAAAAGGAAATGGTATTATTTCTAAATTTTTGTTAGCTGTTATTTTAATTGATATTTATACATCAAATAGATTTCATTTTAAGTAACATAATATATAAAATGTGTGTGCTTAAAATATTTTTGTTTCATTAGAGCTATTTTGTTTTGGAGATTTTTTGAGTTTCTTAATTTTAGTTTACAAAACATAAATTTTTAGATAATTAAACATATACTTGAATTAATTATATAGAACATAAAATATAAATTATCAATTTTAAATTTTAAATATATATATATATATATATATATTTAATAGGTGTATAAGGTGAGTCTTAATTTAGCTATATATATATAGTTGAATATTATCTTTTTGTGATATTAAATTGTATGGTTTGCTTGTTATATGTAACTATGATTGCATTTTTTATAGGTTCTTGCTTACCATGAAAAAAATAATATAATAAATAAATACTTGTTTATGAGAAGGGTATATGCACTTCCTTGATTCGAGCTATCAATTTATAATTCTTATATAACATTTCTTTTGTGTAAGTTGGTTTTGCTAAGAAAACAGTATACCTTATATCTATATTTCTCGAACAGAAAATGCTTCAGAATTTTCATTTTTTCTGTATATTTTATCACCTAAAAAGGCTAACAATCTAATGCCAATTTCCACGTGGCACACATCCCTCCTGCAGAGAGACTGATGACTGCGAGGATAATCCAGTAATTTAATGCAATTAGAGGATATCCGTTTGGTGGGAACTTGGAGATTAGCAATAAATTCAATGATTAATTAAAATCAAATTAGGAGTATTAAACAGTTGTACTAGTAATTTAAAGAAGATTAGAAATCGTCTCCGCTGATCTAAGTGAGGTTGACCAGCTACTAGGCAAACCAACCGTCTTCTGACACGTAATATCTAAACAAGAGATAGGACCAAGACCAGTCTGCACGACGAGGCTGTCCTAAGCATCTTATCATTTATCAAAACCTCCGTTATTATTATTATTATTTTTATGTATTTACTGCAGTTTTAATTTCGATTTGCGATTTTGACTCAACACATTTCTTTAAATGTCATTAAGGGAATTACTGTAGTTCGCAATACA
The DNA here is from genome assembly GCA_900108845.1 of Iljinskaea planisiliqua. NCBI lineage: Eukaryota > Viridiplantae > Streptophyta > Magnoliopsida > Brassicales > Brassicaceae > Iljinskaea > Iljinskaea planisiliqua. Next base: position 1,540,427 of record FNXX01000011.1, on the reverse strand, counting down.
AGAGAGAGTTTGGTTTGTACATAAAGCCGAATTTAAGAATGCAACAATAATAAAGCAAATTTTAAATGTTCGTTTTCCGGAAATAATTGTTTTTTTTCATAAAGAGAATTGTATACAAATATGACGATATATACACGTTATGTTACTTTTTTTAATTATGTTATGATGGCATGATAACACATGTCATTATATGTGACGGCTTCGTATACTTTTTATATTATGAGTATTGATAAAGCAAGAAGCTTCCAAAATTCATTGCTCCTAACTAGTTCCGCATTTATTAAAGAAAGATTATTGACCATAATATATGTATTATACTACAAAATAGAGGTAATGTGAGGTGGTATATGAAAAACTAATTTTGATTCTTCACTGAAAAATGAAAATACTAAAAAACCAAATATGTTTTAAGGACTCTCCATTTATTCTAAAGCCGGCTTTTTGCTTTTTGCGAGGGCAAGTGGACGGTCTTTCACACGTGTCATTGCACAGACAATGATGAGTGATACTAGAGGAAAATCGCACGTGCTGCTGTTCAGACAAAGATTTATTTTTTTGTAGACTAAAAGATTTTGCAAGTACTAGAAAAGAAAGATTTATAGGTTCTGAATCTTCTGACAGTAGTCTCCTGTTTTATTCTGCAGTGTTGCATGTTCTGAATGATTACATAATCATACAAAATCACAATTATATCCGTATAATTTGATATGTATTAATAACATATTGAAAATGAACTCTGCAAGTACCTGATTTAACTTTTAATACTTAATAATTCCACTTTTTCGATTCTGTTATTTTATTTGTGTTATCAAGTCTTCTTATTTTGGTCAGACTAAAAAAAAAGTATTTTGATTTTGTTGTCAATTATAGCCACTATTGAAATTTCTTGCTACATCTAAAGGAAAAAGCCATAATAGTATAAAAGTGTGTGGTAGTGATCATGCCAAATATATAAGGTTTAAAAGCATTTAAAAAGCCGAAGTGTCAACAGACCATTTCTTCTATCCTGACTTAAATACATAAAACGGAAGCATAAATTAGTGAGAAGCAATATATGTTGCAAATATGCAAAGAAAAGGTTTCAAAAAATGCAAAGAACGTTAACTTATCATAAAAATATTATATAAAATATTAATCAATAGTAGGTGAGACCGACCCAGAAGAAATTTATATGGAAGCCAAACCAATCAATTTCCCCCACGAGGACATTGAGAATTACTTTTAGAAGACAAAGACAATTCGACGGCCATTGATAATATTATTATGACCTTAAAAAGAGTTATTAGGCATTTTACATCTGAAGGGGACGTGCATATATATAATATTATTCTAGAAATAGGTTTATTATGTGTCACTCTCAATAATAATATTATTTAGAAAGTCTATTTATTTAATGATATATAATATTATTTGATTAGACAGTGTGACATAATTTTTTTTTTAACTACTCAGTTTCTAATTCATTTTATATGATAGTGTGGCGAAGAACATAAATTTAGAGTTGTGGTCAAAATTTAAAACTTTTAGGTAAAAAATCCAAAATCCAGTACTATTTTGGTCTTAAAATCTATGGTTCAGTTTTAATTGAAAATATGGTTTCTATAGAAAATTCATTGATGATATAGAAATCTTTTTCATAAAAAATGATATTCACATCAAACAATTTTGTCTAAAACTAAGCCAAGATATCGAAAAGATAACTTGTCACCACTAAGAAACTGTAAATTTTACTTAAAAAATTTATAACTACAAAAAAATAAAAAATAAAAAATAAGATAAAGAACAATATTTGTATACATGTTAGTTCGTTCCAACATGACGAAACTGTGAAGATTGCCTAAAACGTCATTGGACAAATAGCCCTCGCTGGAGTTAACCGCCAAATAAGCAAGCCAACTGAGATTGAATTTAATGGGCTAAGCCCATATTGTTATTTTTGCGTTGCAATGAACCTAATACGAAACAAGTTAGGTACAAATCAATATAAACCCGAATGAATTCAAATCCACCTAAATCTATTACGAATTTTTTTTTTTTTTTTTTTTTATTGTTTGTGTTTCTAGTTTCTTTTTTTGAAAAATCTATGTTTTCACCAGATCCAGATCTTCAATTTCCTTAAAAGTAGGAAACTATTTTCTAAAGTTTTCACCAATTTTAAAAATGAAAAACCAAAAAAATTTCAGTTTTGGAGTTTCACCAAAAAAACATTTGTAAATATTGTTAAAACTATTCACTAAAATTTATTAAACTTAAAATAATTACAGATTAAAAACTAGATAGTCAATACATATATTTTAGTAGATACATTGACTAACGTGACGGATAGGGATTTTGGCCGTTCTATTGTTTCTTTGTGGTGATGAGTTACTTTTGCAATATCTTGATGTAGTTTTAATTAGACAGAATCTTTAACTCGGTGTAAAAATATGTATGCACTTTAGTCCTTATGTTGTTTTAGACCATTTTTCCTTACTATGCCAATTCAAACACACATTAGAATAGATGTTGTTGACAACTAATAAGCTAAATAAACAAATATAAAGGCATAAGTTTATTTGACATACGTTTTTACAAATGCAGCTTTAGTTTAATGTTCTCTAAAAGTGAACTAGAAAAAAAATAACTTAGACCAAATGCAAGAGAAACTGGTTGAAGTAGAAACTAAAAGTTGTCGGATTAAGAGACCAATGTGTATATTATTTTAGAACTGAAAAAGACAACCAAAAGTAAAAACTGTTCCTTAAGTTCATTGAAAATGAAACTAAAATTAAAGTAAGAAAAAGATAAAGTAATAAAGTTGTCCCTATATAAAGATACACTAGCCTTTTTTAGAAGCTTCACCTAAAAAATGTTACAATAGTCAATCGAATAAATGCTTTGTCTATCTATATATAAAAAAGGTCTTAGAAAATAACATAATACCATAATGCTCTATCATTCAATCTCAATTGCCAATGTTAATCCCAGGTATTTCTCAATATTTCTAAGAGATAATTATCATTGATCTTGTTTTTTTTTATTACATTTGTTTCATTGAAGTGTATATTTTGTAAAAGAATTTACATAATTGAAAGAATACTAAAATACATACAGTATCATAGTCTTTTGAAAATTTTCATAACTATTACATATGTGGTTTATGTATTAGCTCTACGGTGCTAAAATGTTATGTTATATATATATATATATGTTGATTAAGGTTTAACTGGTTAGCTCTGTTTGGCAGAAAATGTGTATAAAGATAATTACTTTAAGGTTTGTTGAAACTACCCAATCAAAAAGAAAATGGAGTAAAAACAATTACTCTCAGTTCCTCTAAACGTAGAAGAACCATCCCACTTCAATTACTAGTGGAAAACTTTTATAGTAGCCTTTTACTCTAAAAATAACTTTTACTCTAACTTGTTTTTTCTCGTTTCAAAGTCAGACCCTTAGTGATATTTCTTATTTTTCGCAAAAATGATTGGTTTAGAATATATTTCTTCTTGAACTTGTTTTTGGAATTTAAAGAAAATGTATGATTTTTCCATTGTAAAAAGAACTCGACAAAATAAAACATAATTTCAAATATCATTTTATTATCGTAACGTAAATGATAATTCAACTATTATATAAATTTATGTGAAAAAGTCAAAGCGATGTATGTTTAAATGGAGAGCATAATCCACAAAATAAATTATTGAACAAACGAAAACGTAACATAGAATTTAGTACAAATTTTGATATAAGAATTTAGTAAGTCCAAAACTCCATTTATTAAAAAAGGAGTACCATATAATTTTTAAGTAACATTCTCTTGATTATTGCCTTTATATGTTTAATAAATCTGATGTAAAGGACATATAAAATGAACAAAAATATAAGAAATAAATGTCATTACTCCAACAACAATAGAGAAACAAAATCTCAAAGTCCAGAAAAACTGTGCTTCACAAAGTACATCAAATTAAAGAAAATGTAAAAACAATACCGTTAAATTAAATGATATATTACACAAACTTTATATACACAACCCATTTTGTAAAAAACTCGATATTTGAGAGGGGAAATAACATGAAGAAGAAAAAGAAGATTCACACACCTTATAATATACAAGAAGATCTTATATATGGCCATATGCATGTTGCTGAGGCTGAAGCTGGTTACATGGCCACATACCAACATTTGTAGCCTCCGTACCAAAAAAATTGGTCTCAGATTTGATTTCGCTGTATAACGACGAATTTGAATGATTCTGTAACGAATGATTCGATATTGTGAATGGGCTTTCCTCCATTGTTAAACCCCAATTTAGATTCCCAGTTCCAAAGAATGTAGTATTGTTGTAGTTACTCTCTTGAAGTTGCTGCTCAGTAATCATTGGCCCGGTTGAGAATGAGTTATCCAATTCAATTAAACCGAGATTGGATGATCTGTAACCGGTTGTTGAATCGGTTAAACCAGATGAGAACATTGAGCCGGGTAGCACCACCGCACTAGGTATGGTATCGACATGATGATTTCTCCCGGTTTGGGGAATCCAGATGCCAATGTCTGAACCGGTTGATATTCTTGAACCGGTCTCTAGACTTAATCGTTGGAAACCAAAATTTCCGGTATAAACATGATCAGTGTTGTTGTTGTTTTGGTTAGTACTGCCAGTGGTGGTACTAGAGGAGCCTTCTGTTTCAACGAGGTAGGTCTGTTGACTCTTCTCAACCGGTGTGGTTTTGTCATCTGCGCCGGTTTCGATTTCGGTTAAGAGCTTGTGTGTAACCGGGTCAATTCCTCTTAGCCTCAATTTCTTCTTCAAGCAAGAGTTCCATAGATTCTTGATTTCATTGTCGGTTCTACCAGGAAGCTGTGCAGCAATCTGAGACCACCTAAAAACCAAAGTAACAGTTATATATATAAACTGTTAAGCATAGGTATCAGAAGAAACAGCACGGAGTTCTTTACCTATTGCCAAGAACGGCATGGAGTTCAATAATAAGATTTTCTTCATCTTGTGAAAATGCTCCTCTCTTCAAATCTGGTCTTAGATAATTTATCCATCTTAATCTACAGCTTTTTCCACATCTCTGCAAACCTAATTTTTTTAAAAAAAAATACATATATAATAATTCAAGAATTAGGAAGGAGGATTAATGAAATATAACAAAAGAATTAAATGAAAAAAAAGAAGAAAGAAATTAAATTACCAGCTTGTTTAGGGACAGAGCTCCAGCAACCATGGCCGTACTTAGTGATGTACCTAAGAAGCTTCTCATCTTCTTCAGGAGACCAAAGTCCTTTCCTCAGCTTCTGTTTGTAACAGCAAGAATGTCTCCCCATCTTTTAAATTTTTATATAAAAATAGAAAGAAAAAAATATAAATTAGAGAAGGATCGGCTTGTTTGCTTTAGAAAAAGCTTTGAAGTCAGCTTTCAGAGAAATCTTTAGTTCTTAATATGAGGTGAGAGAGAGAAAGAAAGATAGAGAGAGTTTGAAGTGAGAAGATGAGAAAAGGAGAGGAGGATTTGGGGCATATAAACAAAAGGGTTTTTGTTTTGGTACGTTGAAGTTTACACTAGTCAAATTAGCTGCTTTTTTTCTTTCAATTTTTTTCTTTTTTGGTTCTTGTATCCTCTATGCTCATTTTAATTCTGTAATTGTCCAAGAAAATGTTATATTAAGGGTTTCTTTATATCTTTTACAGTAGCTAATCAGTGAAAAGTGAAATAAATATACAGCAGAAAAATGATAAGAAAAAAAAATTATGATTGAATTTGCCAAATGATTAACTGATTGAGTGGGAATTACGATTCTATAAAATTGCATGGCTGATATCACATTGCTATTTTGCGATTCTTTATGTTTTTTTTTTGGAGTTTTAGACTCATAATATTCTTGAATCAGAACAAACTTCTCCTCGTTGTCGCGGCTCAAACCTGAGACCAGCAACTTTCTTCCTCCCAAAAATTAATAATTCTCTAAGTTCCGAATCATATCTCTTATCTGTTTAATATATAAAATTAGCAAACAAATGAATATTAATCCTATATATATATTGGTTTTTTGGTAGTTGGTATGGATATAAACGTCACACTTTTCAGTAACTTATGAAAACGAATGTAAGTAAAGATAATACTTTTAAGATTATGAAAAGGATGCGACTGTGTGCACTTATATATCTGCACTTATATATATTTTTGGTGTGGAATTATTAGCTTAGTTTCTTCTTAAGGGTTTGATTTACGAACCACACGCTATCCTTTTGTTTGGGAAAAAACGTATATATTTGGAGTCTATATATATATATATTTGTATTTCTATAAATTATATATTTTCATACTAGGGAAAATTGGGTTGAAAATTTATTTGGAACGTTGTTCACAGCTAGTATATTTCGCATTTATGATTTTGTAATAAATGTGGCGCGTCTAATTATTCGACATAATTATTTTCGCAACCTTTAAATTGTTCGACATAAAATATAATTAATTCCACGTAAAATATTTTGCTGGTTTTTATATGGAAAAATAAGGAAGTTTCATGAATAGTTCTATGTCATTACTATTTTCGTTGTTCAGGAAATGAATTAATACTCGTATTCATGTAGCAGAAATAGAACAATTTTCAATAAAACAACACAATTAATTATCTTCACTTTGTATTAAAACTCTTCATCCCGATGAAAATTATTCCGACTAAAGTACATTACAAACATATTACATACATACATATATATAATAATATTTCATATGTAAGCAAAAAAAAATTATTTAATCAGAGACAATTAGTTTAAGAATTCGTTTCAATGATTAAAGTTAACAAAAACATAACAATTCAATTTTATATTCATTCAACCGAATATTTAATCACTTCTGAAGTGTGTTTAACTAAGTTTGAACCAATATAATATTTATGCCAGACATAAAACACTCAATGATTCCGCGCCATTATTGGTGTATTCAATTAACTCATGTGCATTTAAATATAATATGTGTACCTTTGTTCCCTTTACCTTTAAGATTACCTGACTTAAATTTTTTTACTATGTCTAAAATATGCGGAATTGAATGTAATTAATTAGATAGGTAGAGTGATTTAAATTAAAATGATAAAAATATTATTTAAATATGAATTTTAAAAAGAAAAATTTAAAACCTAGTGTTATTGAATTTTTCATTCTAAAATGTACTTTAAATATTTTATTAGTCAAAAAATTAAATGTTGGAGTTTAACATATTTGGGGTGATTTAAAATATTTTAGTGGAGTTTTTTAATTAAAATATAAACTTATAAATGCTACAATTTATATGAAATTCTAGAGTGTTTTACTAAATTTATAAGAACTTTTCTAATTCATCTATAATTATTTAAATACTCATTCAAAAATCAAATCTTTTCAAATCCTCTAAAATACTATATTCAATGTATCCTCTAAATGAATAAATATAATTGCTTTATCGTACTCGAATAACTATCATTCAAAAATTAATTAACAAAACTAATCTTGTCTTATTCAAAGACTATTCGTTTAATCAGCTAGATGGAAAATTTAAGTCATGTAGAGACTGAATTTGAATACTATGTATTAGGCCTAGGTAAAAGAAAATGATTCATGTTTTTTTTTCTTGAACCATTACATATCGAATATTTTCCGAGTACCAAAAGACATATATTGTCAGTAACTAAATTAATATGTGAAGAATTTATGTCAAGTTATTAGTAACTTACAAATCTCATTAAAATATTATGTCCATCATCGGAAAAAAAAAAAAAAAAGATTCGTTACATCATCCATGGCTTTCCACGCAATAAAATAAATAAATAAGAGGAATCTTCAAGGAAAACAAGGCAAGTTTTGTAGGCGGCTCGATAAATGTAGCATCAATTATTGACGTACATTATAATAATATCTCAAAGTATCAAACTTAAAAAAACTTTGTTTTCAAAAAAAGATTACATCTTCATTTTATAAGAAATCTTCCTAATTTTTTGCGATATCAAGTCACTGATTTACAAATTTAATTCTCAATATTTTGTGGTATTCAGAGAACTAATGAAAAATAAACATGTGGTATTTATAATTTTTAAAAACGTTATCAATGTTTCGCGGTATTTACTTGGATGTGAATTATCTACAGCTCTTTAGAAATCAAGACATCGATCACATGATGGGCCCGTTTTGAGCCCACTTTGAGCCCAACCGATGTTGATAAGAAATAGCTAAATCTAACGGTTCAGCCGATAGATCTAACGGTAAACACAGCATTTGTGCACAGTAGTTTAAATAGACGTGAAGCATGGAATTTGAAAATTGTGGAGCCCAATAGGAAACGGAGGCAATGGCATGTGCTAGACTGTGGTGGATAACGTATCTCGACTCCATCGTTGTAGGACCCTTTTCTGTCTCAAGTCTCAACCCAGTGAAAAACTACACGTACGCTTATATTATATTAAGTATTTTTGTTTACTTTTATCTTTATTTTATTTTTTGTCATTAATATAAAAAACTATTTCCTTTTATTTTTAAGGGTGTTGAATTTGTATTCTTAGGGAGCTCTCTCGATCCAGTTAACTATAAGTTCTCTAATGCTTTTATACTATAGTTTGATTTAAAAGATACAATTTATACAAATTAATAAAGGGAAACAAAATGCTATAAAGGTAAACAAATTTACAGCAAATTTCTAGCATGAATCAAATGATTTAAACTTTAAAGTATGTAAAACATATGTAAACTAATTTTTGAAACCAATAACTATTTTGATCATATAAAACAAAACTTTTTAAAAAAATTTATCACAAAATATGGAAAATAAATTAAATATTAAAAATTATTTTTAAAAAATAATATGATAATTTTTAGTACGGATTTATCCATTATACTTAAATGAATTCAAACTAAACAGTATTATTGGAAATAAATATCATTTTTAGTTTAGGCAATTGTTAATGTATATATAACTAGTTTCGACAAAGTTTTTCTTGTTATGTATAATTAGTTTAACAAAAAAATTTAACATCATTTGCTTAATAATAGTTTTTTGAACCATTTAAAAAAAAGTGTTGGGTATGTGCTGCAATCGTCCAAATAATTTAATTTATTGTAAGCATCAAACATAATTAGTTTCGGCAAACTTATAACAATGTTTGCTTAAATTGGTCTTTCCGACAATTACTAGAAGAATTTAGGTCTGCGTATACAATAGTCTGAGTAATTTGATAAACAAAACTATTTGATTCTAATCCTTCACTATTTGTATTAAATACGAGACAGATTGTAAACTAAGTAGTCATGCGTGCAAATTGTATTCCATGCATAATCGTCTAGCGGTCTAGCCACTATGATAATAGCTTGACTATGATAGGAAGATATGAACTATATATTCTCATTTTGAAAAACGTTAAAACCTTTAAGAACTTCAAGATTCCTAATACGCGAATATTTTAAAAAATCAATCTCTCGAACCAAATTAATAGGAATAACAAATTATCTTAACCATGTGATACGTGAAACATATTTTTTTTTTTTTTTACGTTTAATACATGGAGACTTTGACAGCTCCACAAGGCCAATACCGCCGCAACTGGTACGGACTTTGCATCACCACGATTCATGATTAACTTGTCGGCCAAATAGCAAAAAAAAAAAAAAAAAGGTTAAAAAGAATTGATTGCTTCATACAAGTATGAACCAGTATATCCACACCCGACTAACTACTGAACATTCAACCTGGTGTATCATTTGGTTGAACCGAGTCAATGAATACAAACCTTTCCCCAACATATTAAGATTCGAGTTATAATACTAGCTTGATTACTGCATATTCTCTCTAGATTTTTAGTATTTCTCTAAACATTTATTTTTCTTTGGTCTCGAAAACCTAGTTTTATTCTCTTTTCTGGCCATCTCTCTCAAGCCACTACCCTTTCTTCTCTTATACTAAAAGTGTCTGCTCAATTGTTAGATTCGTCGATGATCCATCTTTTATTTTACACATCATTCTTCTTTTTTTCTATATGTTTCATGACTTGTCTATTTTTATTGTTTTATCCCATGATATTTTGTTTATCCTTTTCTGATATAAGCATCAAAGAATTTTTGAAAAATATAATTTCAATGTATTTTTCAGATTTTCATATGTTTACTATTTATTTAGGGATTTATCTTAGTGGTTGAAGTCACATGACAAAAAAAATTCCTACTTACATATCATCAATAATCTTATACATAAGATAATTCATTTTCAGATACACAAATAGTTGTGCAAATGTTTTTGAGAGTTTGAAAGCTGAATAATTTTTTGATTTTTTTAGATGGAATGAGAGAATATAAATCCAACTTTATAGAATTAAGACTCTTGTTTTATTTATTTGTAAGTTATAAAATCCTAATAAAAATTTTCAAATATATTTTTAAATTTTCAAATTTTAATATATAATCTTAATATTATTATAAATTAATATTGTATTTATTGATACATAATATACTAAAATATGACTTTATATATGTTTATTTTCACTTAAAATTATGATCTCTTTGGACTTAATTTTAAATTTTATTTACTGTATCAAATTTTTTATTTTTTTTTAATAAAAATTCATGAAAGAATTAAATCCAATAACTGATTTTTTTTATATAGTATTATCTTTAATTTTAACATCAACATTAAAACATCATTGAAAGATCCGGAATTATTAATCATGCTTTCAAATTTTTGAATGTTATTTTTATTAGACTGTTAATCATAACTTTTTGTAAAAGCTTAACTGTGTATCTGTTTGGTTTAATGGTCAAATGTTTTTTTTTTTTTTTTTTGCTTTTTCATCCTTATAATTAGTCGCACTAGTCAATGAAAAAATATAGAGATTCCCCTTAATAATTTTATGCTACTTAAACCCTTAGCAATTGTCTGGTACGAAAATGGAGATGGTATTGTGGACAAATTGAAGAATAAATTAACTAATCATAATGAATATAATATAATCAGGAATAAAATCCTTTTGGGATCATCATTTACTCTTTAGCTTATCATAATGCAAGCACATGATATGTTTTCTCTCCGGTCAACTATTGTCTCTCTAACGAATTGTTTAATCCAATATTATCCATTAGAATTTTTACAATATAATAACAATAGACTTTTGTCAATTTTTTATTATCTTTTCCTTTGGTGTTAAAGATATTTATACTCAACCAGAAACACGAAAATAATAGATTTGTTTTGAATTCTTTTGAATATGAATTCAATCGACTTTTTATATAGACACTTGTGACTTGTTATTTTATCTAGTGAATTCCTTAACCTCACCTGGCTATTGACATTAAGTAAAATATATATTGTCATAATTTACAAGTAAGGCTAGGCATAAGGTGGGTACTTTTGTTTTTTGCCCTACTCATTACTTATTTTGTTACGTGTGAGTATAAAAAATTTGACATGTATTTGTACTTGATTTTGTCAAATACTTGATCAACCAAGTAATTATTCAAAATTATGATACTTTTATGTTACCTGGTAAAATTTACTATTTGCTTACTTAGGTTAAAAAAATTAAAAATTAAGTGAATCACGATTTTTGAATATGTATAAATCCATTTCAATGTTGCTTAAGCAAAAATAACAACATTTATCATTTTTAAATGCTTATTACTTGTCTTCATTAAGGCCAATACATAGTAACAAATATGAATGAAGTAACAAATACGGACAAAGTATCAACCATTTGTGTCCAACCCTACTTACAAAGCTACAACAAACGACGGAGAAGACTGAAGACTATATATTAAAGTGGAAACTAAACTAATGATCAAAACAAGAATACATAAGACATGCATTTTCAGATGGATAATGCATCTACAAGTACATGCATATAATCAATAGTATATAAAACTTTTTTAAAAATATATATATATAAACTATTATTACGAAGAATTATTATCAAATTTTAATCAAAATAAAAATTAAATAGTATTCAAAAATATCCAAAACATAAATATATATAAACATATTAGTTATTCTCAAATAATTTATTTATTTTTAAAATATTTTAGATAATTTAAATATAAAATATCTAAAATGAACCATATATGTGATTATTTTTGAATAAAAATAATCAATTTAAATTATATATAATCGGTATTCGGATAAAGATTGGATTTCAAACAAATTATCTGAATCAAACCGATTAAAGTGGAACTTAACCGAATTGAATCCAATCAAAAGAAAAAAAAAAAAAATCAATTATATATCTCTAATCTCGAAATACTCGAAACTCAAACGGGATATAGATGACCAACCCTAAAGGGACCTTTAAACCGAACAGGGATTTATATTTAATAGGTCTGATATTCGGATAATTTCAAATTCGAGACCAACACATATCTAAAATAATAATTTAATACAAATGAAGGAAAAAAATACCCATCACGATTTCTCCGATTTGCCTTTATTGTAGTATTATGTGATGCTGTCTGTATATGAAATTATGAACGTACGTGTGGATAGTTACCCTACATGTCTTTGAAAATTGTTATCAGTATATATATACTTTGTGATATTTTATATATATGTACATCGTAGTATCCGGTTAGTTTTCGGAATATAACCAAAATTTTGCCAAAGAGATTTTCTCCATTTCATATTGAATAAACTATTAGACCAAAACCAATCAAATATCTCAAATATATTTATAATCATCAATATATCTGAAGTGTGTCAAATAAAAATCCAGCTACTAGTGTGATATATATATATATACATATATGTACTAATGTTTATATATATATATATATATAACTTTTTCTAGTAAATAAATAATAAATGTTGCCAATTTAGATCGTTTTTGATGTGGTTCTTTATGTACAATTATTTTGTCCAGGCTTAAATCCATTTAACCACGGTCAAATCATCAGCAAAGAAAAGTGAAGTGATTTAATGAAATTTGACTACAGATTCATTCAAATCAGAAAATCAACCAAAAGATAAAAATCTCAAAGTCAAAAATAAAATAAAAAGATAACTAACACAAATAAAGAGTCCATCAACACTAGTAAATGAACACAAGAAACATAAATTCAGGGATATGAATAATCAGCACTATATACTTGACATTTGTTCTAAACTCATATACCGTATCTTTATTTCTTGCTTTTTCATTCCGAATGAAAATTTTGTATTCATTTCTTTTTCTATCTCACCATGAACATGATATATTCTACTCATATTCAACTTATATTCAAACACATGATTTCTCAGCCTCTTCAGATTTTTTATCTTATGATAAAGACAAACCCGTCCATTGAACTTTTTTAAATTATAAAATATTGATTGTTGAGCATCAACAATATGCAAATCCTATGTAGAATATTTGTATGCATATATATTCTTATTTAAAATTATTTTAGTAACCTGTTTCAAATTATGAAAGTATTTTATATGTGTTCATCCACCAAAACCACCAACAGAAACCTTTCTCAAACTATTTAGGAACCAGAAAAATGGTAGCTACGTTTGTATATCCAGGATAAAAATAAAATTTCTAATCTGTGAAAAATATCCAGTCATTTGTGTTCACTATACTATTTTGTACAAGATTACAATTTACAAGTCAAATATTGAGGAAGCTATCCTCATGGCTAATGGTGATATAAGACTTGTTATAAAGACCGCACGCAAAGAGGGTCAAGACTCCAATAATTCTACTCTCTGCAATATTATTTTAATGTCGTGCCAAAAATAGAATTTCTTATACTATATTCACATATATAAAATATATGCATGTGCAATAAAAGAAGAAGAAGAAATGCTTTGTCATCTTCTTTTTGTTTTTCTAAGGTTTTTCTTTCAACATGTCCCGGACGACATTAGTTTCTCAAGTTTAAATTTTTATTAAATTTGGAGTTATATAAACTTTCTATTTAAAGCAAATTAAGTAATAATGAATAGATTGATCTAAATCCCTTATAAATTAGTGTTGATTTTTTACATCTCCAATGTGAGATTTATAATATATATTTTGTAGGTATATTTTGAACCAATCTCATGTTGGGCAATTATAATTAGATTAAAAATGAGTTTTTAATATTATATTAATTTTGAATTTATCGGAAGTTTATAGCTCAAAACCAATTGAAAATAAATAAATTAGTTTAAATCATTTATATATTAAAATTGGTCTCTATGAGATTTTACCATATATTTAATTTTAGGCTACAACTAATTGAAATATAACACACATTTTTTAACATAAATTATGTACAAGATAATAGTGTGCTCTGCATATATAACATAATTATTTATTCCTTTTTCTGTTGTTATTGACATAACATATTTATTTACAACTAAATAGTTAGATAAGCCAAAATTTTTAAAGAACAAATAAGTTAAGAAAATTACCAAATAAAAGAGTGATTTTGAAAATTTGAATATAAATTTTTTTAGAAAAAAAAAAGTCATTATGCTTATTGAAAAAAAAAATCTGGCCGCGAGTTATAAACCTCCTCGATATGCTGGACAATTTTCTTACAAATCATTATTTCTTATGATCTCAAATTTTGAACATAAAATCTATCATTCTGTTGTTTTCAAAAGAGTATAAAGATGTGCATTTAGAAAAGGATAACAATGATTAATAGTCATATCTTTTCCAAAAACTATTTACTTGTTAGATAGCATAATGCATAGTTCACACAGAGAATAATTACATTTTCAGATTTGAAAATAAAAATATTGAATATAAGGTTTGAAATTTGGACAACGACCTAATCATCTAAATCAGCAGCAACTTTGAAGAATGTTTTTGATGTGTATAGTTCACCAACAACATCCAATAGAGTAACTTGATATTAACAAAATATATGGTATAATGCAAAATTTGGATACAGCTAAAACTCTATAGATTAATTACATGAGGAAACCGATAATTTATTAGTTTTAAAGTTATCAATTTATAAATATATTAATTAAGTTTAAAATATAATATAAAACCGAATAATTGGCTTATCTAGTAGATCTGCTATGGGTCGAGCTTGGAATTACATTTTGTAACACGTTAAATTGCAGACTTCACGGTCCAAACAGTTAAGGCTCACAGTTCTGACGACTTAATTTGTTCAGGGTTATATGAATTTAGTTTGAAATTTTGAAACCTCTCATCCAATAAGTTAAATCAGTCAGATTTTGTTCTTATGGAAGAAGTTTAGATTGTTAAATTGACAAGGATTCTTTTACTGTTATTTCTTGTCTAGTCAGTATTTTATAGAATTTTTGTCTGAAAAATTATTAATTTGAATAAAAAATGGCTACTTGAATTGCAGAGACAAGATTATAGAAAAATATTAATCTCTACGAAAAAAAATTGTAAATTATTAACTTCACATTTCTTCTGTTTCATTAAACTATTGCATGTAAAGTGTAACCAGTAGAGAATTGAACAAATATTTAAACTGAGATAATCTGAATATTTATTTTAAAAAAAATAAAGAAAAAACAAAAAATAGAGAAAATTTTGAAGATTTTGATTAAAGAAAGTGAAAGAAGTTTATAAAAATTGTTAATACATAAAATGATTATTTATGATATATGTCCAAATTTTTTCAATGAAAGATGTTACTTACACAAGTACTCCCTTTTTCTAGTTAAAAATTGACCAGTAATTAAGTTTTGATTGGTGATTTGAGTTGCATGTGATTTAGTTTGAGTTATGCGTATAACTCAATTTTTTTACTAAAATGAATTTTTATTTTAGATATAATGTATTATGATTGAGTTATATTTTTGTAAAATTGATAAGTAAAAAATTAAGTCAATATCAAGAAAAATCTAATGTATTATAGCATGAATTAGTATTTTTCTACTAAAATTACTGTTTATGTTTTTTTTTGTTAATTAATAAAATATTTTCAAAAAATTTATACAGTTATTTACATATTAGTCAAAAATTCCTATGATTTTTTTTATTTCCGTTTGAATTGTTTAAAATAAAAAATCATATAATTTTAATTATTAATTCTATTTGATGATTAAAAAGTTACATACATCAAATTATATGTATATATATGGATGCATTTCGTAATTATTATTATTATACATAGAAAAATTCAAGTATTTTTAAAAAAAATAATATGTTAAGTTTCTCTAATCAATTTTTCTTAAATTTGTAATAATTATTAATAATTAATTTTTATTCTTAAATAGTATATATTATAACTTAATACAATAAAACTGTTACCGGCCAAATGATAAGTTATATTTCTACAACAAATTCATCATTATATGTACATTTTTTAACACATAATCTCAGTTTAACACAATCTCTATTGCAAATTACATCCAACTATAATATTTATCGTAACTCTAAGTTTAATATTATACCTCACCCATCGAAGTCCAAAGAGTTGCGTTGGATCAACAGAGGATGATAATGGATCACTAGTGGGTCAACACGTGTCGAATCTGTAGGGGCGGGGCCAAGTAAATAAAGGGAAGCTGATTATGAAACAAGAGAGCCATCCGATGGATCCCACCGTGATGTGATGGATATAGTGATTAAGGATGTACTAACCATGAAATCATGATGCATCATCATCATTCACTATCTAATACGAATCCCAAAGTTGTTCCTTCGAGAACCAAAAAAGACAAACAAATTTTATAAACGAAAATAACTTATAAGGTATATATAAATAAAAAATATATTCTAACATATATAGTTGTGCTAAGTGGTAAAACTGAAAAGAAAAAAAAAACTATTCGTAGATTTTAGAACACGAAATATATATAGTTACATGTAACATAACAAAATAAATAGATATAAGTGCCCTACACTTTTTTAAAAAAAAAAACATTTTTACTATTATACCAATTGGCAGCCACAATTTTTGTAAGTCGAAATGTTGTATACATATTTTATTACATATGTATCCGAGTGTTTTTTTTTCAACTACATCTTGGACTATTTGATAATTCAAAAATGCTGATAGTAAAAAACTAATGTATAAGATCTTTTCTGTTTCAAAAATATCATACTGTATGCTGTTCTTATATATGTATGTGTGTGTATATATATATTATTTTTTAGAAAAGTATATGGCTAATTTTAATTTGTGAAGTGAAATAAAAATATTCTTTTTTTGGGTTACTGGTAACTGTTTCAATTCTAATTATTGATAGTTACTTTTTATTATGACATATATGAGCAGTAATTGTCGGCAAACCCCAAGTTTGCTGCAATTAGTCATGCTCAAGGGTATTAATTAATTACTTCTATAATTATCGTTAGTCATGATTTTTTTTTATCGAAATCTTTTGTCATGATTGTTTTCTCTTTTTAACAATTAATTACTGTTTGTCTGCCATTGTAAATACTAAATTCAAATAACAACCGGCAAATTAATTAACATAAATCAGAGATCAAAACTCCTTGACCAGTAACTTTTCTTTCTTTCTTTTTCACATTATTACACTTTCATATCATATTCAGTTTTGTTTGTACATCTAAAAATTTGTGCCCTATGCAAAAAAGTCAAAATGACAATATGTATAATTTACATATATTTACTTCAATTAGAAAACCTATATTTGGCCATGGAAATTTCACGAGTTTCCATTTATGTTTATATATAAGACAGTGTATGTTCTAGTAGTCAATATCCACACGTACAATAAAAATAATAAAATAATAAATTTTACAAATTTAAAGTTAATTTATAAAACTATATAAATTTATGCATAAAAAACTAAAGTAATATACTAATATATTGGTATTATATTGTTACTATGTAACATAACGAGACAAATAGATATAAATGCCCTACACTGTTTAAAAAAAAATTACTATTATACCAATTATAATTATCTCTAATTTTACTTATCTTATCAAAAACTTTTGGTATTGTACTCTTCTTAATCTATATATAAAATTTGTAAAAGTTCCAAGCACGATAATTATTTCTTAACATATAACTGCATCAAAATGTACCATATATAGACTCTACATTGCTCCTTTGATTTAATCATAAACATTAAAATTGCATCAAAATAAAAAAAATATTATATATAATTTCTTCTAAATTATAGACTTACTAACAAGTGTCATTTTCACTTAGATAGTGTAGTATGCAATACATATTGTGTGATAACTGAGATTTTTAATTATATCTTTTTAAGTTTATGCATGCCATTTTTACAATACTTTTGTAGATAACGCCTTTACATTTGTATAAGTGTGTAGGCATTAGACGGATACCTACGTAATAAGTATTTAAGACCATTTACAATATCGATTATATCTAATTATATATATACTAAACTAGATAATGTAATATAAGAAAGGGCAACTAGAATTCCCTCATATTCTAATGATATCAAAATCACTTTTAGTTTAACAAGTTGAAATAAAAGTACTTAGATAAAATATGTCACCTGCTAGATGGACAAAGCTACTGCTATGCAAAGAAAACACATCATTTAAACCATCCATATATTTCGGTATTTTCCATCACTAGTTTTGTTCGTTATAGTAATTTTCCTACTATCTCACATTTACTTTTACCTTTCATTTAATTTATCTATTCTTTTTGTAAATTTGAGCGAACGTTTAATTTATAGAACTGTGCTTATCCTATGATAAACTGCGGCCAAAACTAGTGAACATTATATATATGGGGGATCTATTTTACCTTTATACTTGCATTTAATTACTAACGTATTCAATTAACACATTGAGAAAAAAATGGTTGGTAAATATTTCTTACTGGTATATGGATGCAAAGTTTAAGAATTTGGTAGGCCCAAGAACAAAATTACCGGCGCCGAAGATTCTGTCATAACGGTTTCAATGATTAATAGAAAGCTTGAGCAAGTGACAACCAATCGTTTTATGTTAAATCTTTATTTTTTTATTTATTTTTTTACATTTTGTAAATGAGCCTGAACAGTTAACCGAAAATCTTAAGCTTTAAAAAAGTTCTCAATCTTACGTGTCCGATTTGACGAACTTAGGCTCCAAACTCTTGATGAGTTTTACGGGGATGAAATGAATTTGAATAAAGAAATTGAATGCAAATAAATCGGGATCCTACGTCATTTTCCGACCGTACATAGCCACGTTGGGTATCACGTGACAGATTGTTGTGGATGTGGACTCGAGTCGATCTATCGAATCCGAACTGGGGATTGAAAATCATAATATATATGTAGTTTTGGACATAACTCGAAGTATCCAAAGCACTATTTGGCAAATTAAAATTATTATTATTACCATTATTATCCATTTTTTTGTCTATAGCAAATTACTATTATGTATTTTTTTTAAAAGAAATTACTTGTAGTATAGTAAAAGGAGTATCTATTTTTGTGGTCGTTGTTGTTTAGAGTTTTCTTTTTTGTTCTAAAATTTGATGCATTGTTTAGACCTTAAGGCCAGGTTTATATATATAACTACCATGCATATTGAAAATAAGAATGACCATTTGCCATTTTTCTAATAATTGTATATACAATAATTTTTATCAGTTATTACGAAATACGAATGTTTTAAGGATCCAATCACATAATTATTTATACATTTATTTTTTTTTACAATTATATATACATGGATTATACTCTTTTATATATTTTGCAACCTTTTATTGTCGATATGTGATTATCTCATAATGAGTATTTGATTTTTTTCAAAATTATATTTATAATTATCGATATTTATTTTTTTAAAAAAAACTGGAGAAGTTAGCTAACTATATAGGTAGGAAGAAAAAAAATGCTAAATAACAATTTTGAAGGGTAACCAAATGCATAATTAATTGATATGAACTGATAGTAAAAACAAAAGTAAAAGTAAGCAGTAAAAATAATATAATATTAAAGCTGTATGTTCTAATTATTTTATATATCTATTATATGCATTTTATATATTTATATTTACAATCTAATTATCATACTAATTTATTCATTTTTAATTGAGAATCAGCTTCATGACTATATAAACAATGCATGTGTAGAAGAAAAAAAAAAATGAGATTCAGCTCATGACTATATATATTAACAAAACAAGTTTGACTTAGACTTCAATGATTCAATTTTTGCTCAAGTTTTCGAAAGACGATATTATCAAAAGTCATAATTTGTATTAATTTATGTATTTTAATAGAATATCCTTTTGTCAAAAAAAAAAGGTTTGTAATAAAGCTACAAAAATAGAAATGAAAAGAGCATGCCTATCTGTGCGTCGGTGGCTGTATAGTTTGTGCAATATATTTTGTGCAATATATTTTGTGAAAACAACTTAATGTCGTATATTATTGCAAGTATATAATACTTTTATAATTCAAATTAGGGATCAGGGTTGAGTACAGGCAAGACAAGATACGTGTCAATGCACACGTCCAAGTTTCTCGTGTACAATGTCATGGACTCCTCCAGACGGTGACATAAAATATACTACTATATGAATATTTATTGGTCTCTTTACATTTTTTTTCTTTTCGAAACCTGTCATGTCACTTCGACTACGACACGTATGATTTATTCAATCACGTTTTGTTATACGCTTTTATAATTAACAGTACACCGAAGAAAAAAAAACAGTTCACAACATATCTTAATATTAAGCAATGAAAAATACTATTCTATGTTAATTATTATATAATATCGAATTTAAACATTAATCTCTTTTTTTAGTGTCATATATAAATATCATTAGCTGTAAACTATCAAATGAAAACGTCCATTAAATATTTGGATTCGATATGGTCAATCAACTGCATATAATGTATTATATATATGAACTTTGTATTATTATATTGATAGGAAATGTATTTATTAAAACGACCTTACTTCAGGAAATGCATTTAGTGTAACCACGGTGCATCGCTGTCCACACGGTTGGGTTCGTGCTTGCGTGGCATTTGCTGGCAAGTGGCAGTGAAGTTTCTTGTTTGATATTGTTTGTTCCATTCATGTCTTTCCCAAGATGCATGTTTCTTCTATAGTTTCTAAGAAAAATAAATATATATTTTAGATGTCTTTATCGTGTTTTTAATAATTTAAGTTGAGAGAAGAATAATAGCGATATGATTCGTTGTTTTAACCCACAAAAAAAGATAGAGAAAAAGATAAGATTCTTGTTTCAAGTACCGTTGAGCGACTACTCCACGAAAGATTATAACGTTTCCTCCGTTTTCTTTATGTATAAGAATTTAAAATAAGTGTTATAGTTAATATTTTTTGTATTATTCAATGTAATTTTATAAAATGATAGATGCATGTCAAAACTCCAAACTAACTGTAAGTGGTAATCATCATTACTTAGACCAATAATTTAATTAAAATTTAGAATTCGTCGTCGACAATGAATTTGCTTATGATGAAGGTTTTGTGCGTAATTATGAATAGATCCATTTATTTCACCCTTACTAGGAATAGATGTTTGATGGGATACAAGTGAACACGACACAAAGTAACAAAAAATCATTTAAGGTCACAGAAAGATTCTAAAACGGATTTAGAAATATCAAGAAAAAGGTGGGAAATTTTAAATGTAATCTCATTATGTCTTTGAAATCTAAATTAAAAGTCGAGTTTATGTTAATTATTATTTTCCTTTTCGTTGATGTAAAGGATGACAACCCATTTGATTAGAAAGATTAACACAAATAATTTTGATCAGACATAAATTGCTTAAATCCCACCCGCTTATCTCTCGAAACCTCCATATTAATAATTATATGAGGAAAATGAAACTAATTATTCATATCGAGAAATACCTTTTTTGTTTTAAATAATAATTAGAAAGATAAGTGGACAATGACGGGAGACTAAGACATAATCTTTAGGGTCTTGAATAATTAGGGACAGCATAAACACATGCACTAGTCATGTCTTTATTTAATTATGTGGTGTTTACTCTAATGACGTCGCTTTGATTTACCAAGTGGTCGTAGTCCTTCGATCGAGATATATAATAATCCCCAATTTAAAGGATGCATTCTGCTTATTGATATGTATTTGTTTCCTAAGTCTAAGTGAATGTTTAGTGGGATTTAATTATCACAACTTTAACAAAAATCGAAGTAGCTAGTAATAACAATTATGATAAGAAAAATGGAGGAGACAAATTGAACTTTTTGTCGACTGGAGAGATTATCGTTCTAAGTTGACTTTAAACTGAAGCAAATGTAATCAAGAAGATATTTTGAAATTTTTATGATATTATGAATTTGGATGACAATCTGCTAAAATGTTTAGAACGTGAGATAAAACGAATTTAAGTAAATATTATTTACAAATCTTAAAGCACCTTTTGTATAAGTTTCCAAAATCCAACACATTTAAAAACAATGGTTTCGAAAGTGTTAACCTGTTTTGGTTTAACTTTTAAAAACTGGTTTTATATAGACCGGATTGTAACTCAATTTATTTTCCCTTCCTCTAAAATATGAAAAGACTAGTGTAGTACGGCACTAACAAAATCGAGCTAGATCAATCAACATGTTTGTAACTTTTAAAATCATATTAAAAAAAGTTTGCAAAGAAAATCACTATAATATATATGTCCGCAAGAAATTGAATTGAATACGGTAATTTAATTACTATTACCAGGAAATTTTGCATCTACAGTATATGTATTTATTTGCGTATTGCTAAATATGTAAAATTTCTATTGATCTATATGAAAAAGAAAAAACTGTACGCTAATCAAAAAACAAAAACTATTTACATAAAAATAGTAGTAAAAAAAAACTTTTGTTATCTCAACGAAATGAAAAAGTTAAAACCTTAACGAAACAAATGGTCTCTCGACACCTGTTTGTTTACTTATAACTTTGACAGTTCGTGAAAGTAATATTTCTGTACTACATATTGAGTAATATTTTAATAATGTTATTAACACTCGACCAAGATAATTAATTATGGAAAATGTCAAAAAGTTCTTCATGGAACGCTTTCGGTACATTTTTTTAACCTATTTATTAATCTAACTTTTTTTTTCAATTGTTTATTAAATGTTTGAATCCGTTTTACTTTTAAATTTTTTTTACTAAACTATTTTACTCTCAACGCTACTATTAACTAATGTTTAAATTAAAATATTTTAAACAACATAAGTTGGTAATTTTTTAGTAAATAAAACTTTCTTTTTAAAATTTTAATTTTTTTTTATTAAAATAGTTATGTGAATAGAAAAAATGAGTGTGAATTAGAATATAAATAAAAAATTAATTACTTGATTTTCTTAAGATTTTAGTAACATTAAAAATAAAGCCACAATTTAATCTTTCATCTACAATCTATTTTGAAGTACTTTTTAAATTAAAAGTATGTAAATGAAGATTTTTTAGCATTTTTCCCTACTTCGAAATTACAACTCGTGAGACCTAGAGCGTTATTATATATCTCATCAAAATCAAAAAGGCTTAATGGGCCTACAGTT
Organism: Iljinskaea planisiliqua; assembly: GCA_900108845.1. NCBI lineage: Eukaryota > Viridiplantae > Streptophyta > Magnoliopsida > Brassicales > Brassicaceae > Iljinskaea > Iljinskaea planisiliqua. The sequence goes on along the minus strand of FNXX01000011.1, from coordinate 1,517,024 downwards.
ATCTAATTATTACAAAATTGGGCCAAGCTAATAAAATAAACGCAGTGCATTTCTCATAAAACTTATTACTTATTATCAAAGCAAAATATAATTTGGACCAAACCCAACTCTAAACCCAAATCAACTGTCTGGTCTAGACACTTATGGTGTGAGCGTATGCAGCTGAATATTTCTCTTCTTCTTCTTCCTCTGAAGATAGCCCAATCTGGTAAAGCAAGAGCTGACAAAATAGCGAATTCTCTCTCGCACTCCATGGAGATATCTCTTCTCCGTCCGGCGGCGCAGTTGCTACTTCCTTCGTTTCCAAAGCCGAATCTCCGAACACATTTCTACAAGCCACTTAAACTCCGGTGTTCAGTAGCCGGCGGTCCCGCCGTCGGATCTTCAAAAATCGAAGGCGGAAGCACCAATGTCACAGCGGATTGTGTGATCGTCGGTGGCGGAATCAGCGGTCTCTGCATTGCGCAGGCGCTCGCGACGAAGCATCCTGACGCAGCGCCGAATTTGATTGTGACGGAAGCGAAGGATCGTGTTGGAGGCAACATTACGACTCGCGAAGAGAATGGTTATCTGTGGGAAGAAGGTCCCAATAGCTTTCAGCCTTCGGATCCTATGCTCACCATGGTGGTAAAGTTCTTGACTTTTTATGAAAGTTACGTTCTTACTGGTAACAATGGAATTGATTCGTAAAGTTGAAGCCTTTTCTGATTATGGTTAGTTCAGGTAGATAGTGGTTTGAAGGATGATTTGGTGTTGGGAGATCCTAACGCGCCAAGGTTTGTGTTGTGGGATGGGAAGCTGAGGCCGGTTCCATCGAAGCCGAGTGACTTACCATTCTTCGATTTGATGAGCATTGGTGGGAAGATCAGGGGTGGTCTTGGTGCTATCGGGATTCGTCCACCACCTCCAGTTTGTACTCTGATCACAAGTTGATATCGAACTTTCTTTTGCCATGTAGAATCTGCTCATGTTCTTAGAGTTTGACGAAGGTGACAGGGTCGGGAAGAGTCCGTGGAGGAGTTTGTACGGCGTAACCTCGGTGATGAGGTTTTTGAGCGCCTCATTGAACCATTTTGTTCAGGTAGAGTGACGTAGGATCAAGATTTGCTCTGTTTCTTTGGCGCTTTTCAGGTTGCTGATTTGAATTCCATGCTTTTCAGGTGTTTATGCGGGTGATCCTTCAAAGCTGAGTATGAAAGCAGCTTTTGGGAAGGTTTGGAAACTAGAGCAAAATGGTGGCAGCATCATAGGTGGTACTTTTAAGGCAATCCAGGAGAGGAAAAACGCTCCCAAGGCAGAACGAGACCCGTGAGTAACTTAATCTTATCAGTTGCTTGGGGTCTTTTGTCTCTTGATATAATATAACAACTCAACCTGCTACTTCAGGCGCCTGCCAAAACCAAAGGGCCAAACAGTTGGTTCTTTCAGGAAGGGACTTAGAATGTTGCCAGAAGCAATATCTGCAAGGTATCAGCCACTTGTCTCTCTCTCTATTGGAAAGGTAAAATAACTTTCAAGTGTTTCCTGAGGTCTTTTGCTATTTGACAGGTTAGGTAGCAAAGTTAAGTTGTCCTGGAAGCTCTCAGGTATTACTAAGCTAGACAGCGGAGGATACAACTTAACCTATGAGACTCCAGACGGTGTAGTATCCGTGCAGAGCAAAAGTGTTGTAATGACTGTGCCATCTCATGTTGCAAGTAGTCTCTTGCGCCCTCTTTCTGTAAGTTTCTCGTTATGAATTTGCACAAAAACGTAGATTCGAGTAGACACATGTGGGCACTTATATATCAAATGTTTCTCTCTCTCTCTTTTTTTTTAAAAAAAAAATCCTCAGGAATCTGCAGCGAATGCACTCTCAAAACTATACTATCCACCAGTTGCAGCAGTATCTATCTCATACCCGAAAGAAGCAATCCGAACAGAATGTTTGATAGATGGGGAACTAAAGGGTTTTGGGCAGTTGCATCCACGCACGCAAGGAGTTGAAACTCTAGGTAAAAGTCTTGCACTTTTTAATCTTCTATCATGTCAAATGTTTCATACAAGCTTCATGATGTTGTTGTTCGGACTTTCTTCAGGAACTATATATAGCTCGTCGCTCTTTCCAAATCGAGCACCGCCCGGAAGAGTTTTGCTGTTGAACTACATTGGCGGGTCTACCAACACCGGGATTCTATCCAAGGTAAAAGATAAAACAACAAACACTTGTAACACAAGAACATCTAAGAACCATCTTTTCTCTCTATCGGGTTTTGATTTTGCAGTCAGAAGGTGAGTTGGTGGAAGCAGTCGATCGTGATTTAAGGAAAATGCTGATAAAGCCAAACTCTACTGAACCACTGAAACTAGGAGTTAGGGTGTGGCCTCAAGCCATTCCTCAGTTTCTTGTTGGTCACTTCGATATCCTTGACACAGCTAAGTCATCTCTAACGTCGTCGGGCTACGAAGGGATCATTTTGGGGGGAAACTACGTCGCTGGTGTAGCCTTAGGGAGGTGTGTAGAAGGCGCATATGAAACAGCTACAGAGGTTAACAACTTCTTGTCACGGTACGCGTACAACAAGTAAATGATGTAAAACATTAAATCTCTTAAACTCTCCAGCTTGAGGAGTTTTATTAATATGATTGTAACTTCAGTTTCATTGATACATAGTTTGAATTATAGATTACATCAATGCGAGAGTTGCAATGTAAGTTATCTAGGAGAAGGGTCTCTGGTTCTCGCAGTCTAAGTAAGGTCCTGTGTTGACATTAAACAACTGAGCGTATCTTTGGAAATACCCGACCCGGTCACTGACCCGTCCATCTCCTGGAATCCCACATTCTAACCCGCCGTTTATGATGTTGGTGGTTAAACCGAAACCGCTTGTCCGGTTCGCTGCTATATCTCCTCTCGTCGGTCTGTACCGGTTGACCATGACGTCATGGCAAGACGGTTTAGGCGTCTGTTCGGTCATCCAAAACCAAAGTGCTGTCTTGAAAGCTAAAACGGAGTTGTTGGCTACACTTTCCGGGTTCCTTAAACCGTCGAAACCCAATGCCCGACCCGCCTGACCGTAATTGTAGTTCCTGTAAATTAAAGAAAAAGAGTATATAATAAACCAAAAGCTAAGATAACGTATGTGACACGTAAAATACGTACATATGGGTTTGCAGAATCATTTCATTACTTCATACGTTACGTAACTATCAGAATTAATTATACTATTTAAAATTCTTTAACAGAATAATATCATGCGTAGATATCGTCGACGTGCCATTATGCGGTCAACGTGATCTTACTGAAATTATAGAATAAATATAGAGAAATGGTTATTGGTTAGTAATAAATATTATAGACGTACCAAGAAAGTTGAATGGGACCTCTTCCTTTATAAGATTTGCCGGGGAAACAAGGCCACTCCTTACTTGAAGCATCACAATAATCACTCTGTGGACTCACTTCTTCTTTAAAACACAGTCCCCACGCGTACGGTCCATCCGGTGCCGTGGCCCAACCACCGGTCGTCTCGTGAGAGATTTGAGCCAAAAAGGCAGCCACTTCGCGCCGCCTTGTGGTAATGGCTCCTACGCTCCCGAACCTCGGGAACCACCTTGTTGCCTCCACGAATGCTTCGTAGGGGTAGAAACCTTTTGCAGGGCATGCGTTGTTATCCTTGTGGATGAAGATTGAGTCGTAGAGAGACCTTGAGACTAGCCTCGTGATCGGTGAGTGTCTATAGGAATATTTTCGAGCTTCGGTTTCTTGGAGAGAGGATGATATCGAGAAGATAAAGAGGAAGAGACATAGCAATAGAGAAATTTGTTTTTCCATGTTTGTTCTTCCTTGTGTGTGTGTGTGAGAAGATTGGGTTTTGGTTTTGTTGTTATATATAGAGATCATGGAGTGGAGAGGAGACTTTTTTTTTTTGAACGCATTGAGTGGAGGAGACTTAGTTAAATGTTTGTGTTGGACAACGTTTTGACCTTTTAGTGGAGTTCCTTTTTTTTTTTTCTCATATAGTTTCACTTATTTTAGGGTCTACATTCTTTTTCAATGTTAGAACTTCGAAGACTCATTCTTGATTTGGAAAATGCATTGATCATATATTCCTTTATAGAGATATGTTTTATGGTTCAATTTAGTTTCAAATCGGATTAATTGAACCATTTCAGTCTGAATTGGTTTTTTACATGAATTAAAACCAAATTCGAACAAAAAAAAACTTAAATTTTTTTAGATAAAAAATATAGTTGATTAATTGAATGTAAATTAAAAAATAAAACATATCAGATACAATTAACTTCTGTTTCATTTTCAATACTATTCTATATTCTATATGAAACAGAAAAGTGAGATGAAATTCTTATTGAAGTCTTAGTTGGCTTACAAAACTATCAAAGACTTCTTTATGAAATAAAAAAATACAGAAGTTCTAGATTGGTGGCTAACTAACACGAAATGCGCCGAGCAACTTGTGAAATGGACTTTGGACCAAGTCGTAACGATTTTTAATAATTAAGATAATAAAATCCAATTGTTTTATAGAAAAAAAATATACCAAACCATCACATCCGAAATTCAAAACTGACTCAGGGACCTCTGGTAGATCATAATGATCTGAAATCACAGTTCTACGGTATATATACTTATTTTATTTTGGAAAAAAAATATTTGTAAAAAAAGTATAGCTGTTTTGCTTTTTTTCTTTCTTTAAATTAAAAATTTCGATAATATTGATATGATCACTTGAATGTGGTAAATATTGTGATCAGGCGACAGTGTATTGTGATAGTTTGAATGTGATTTGTTTAGTTAAGGATCAGGTTCATTACCAAAAAAAACCAAGCATATTGATATACAATATCATATTATACATTGCAAAGTGTGCAAGATCCGACAAATATATAGGATGTGTATTGCATGGTATGGATTGTAAAGTACGTACATAAATTAGGCAGTAGAAATGTGTAAGTTTTTTTATATATGCCACAACCGTTAATTTAATATGTTTATTTAGATATAAGTTAACGATTCTAAATATGATACATATAATTTTAATTTTTGATCTATTCTGAAACATTTAATTTTATTAATAAAATAGTTTTCTTTATTTATGAAAAAAATTAACACGTCGTTGATGAACTATATTAAATATTTTTATACCTAAGGCTTTTCTCACACTGTCACAAACTCACAATAGATAAATTCTTTACTAATTAACACTCTGTTATTCATGAGGATGTAAATTTATATTTTGATTAATTGCTAAATGCTTAACCATTATTTCGACCACGTGATTGCACAAAAGAGACGTGAAGTTCCACTACATTGGTGCGGTGCAATGTGAAATGATCTACATGTCCATTTTCCTATTATAAAACGTAATGTATGGTTTAAATATATATATTGCTATCAAGTGGTCATAGATTAAATCTCGTCGATTGATAGTTGAGAAACTATGGCATCAATTAATTGATATATAAGAAAAAGATTATCAGTATCAAACAAAAACTGTATATTTGGAGCGTGAATTTGGGCTTAAAAACTAAAGCAGAATAAATTACAAATCAAAGGTCTTAGAAACCATATATAGTATTGATTATTGATTTATTATTAACTAAAATTATAGTACGTAGTAATTCAAACAAATATGTATAAAGATATATACATACTACCAGAAATCCATTGAACCATTTTATAAAAACAACACAATACTCAACAAATATATTATATGAACAATACCGTTGACTGATATTCAAGTATAAGTTTCCTTGACCAAATATACAATCTACTGGTTTGTTTTGTTGACATCCAAATTTAATCCAAAGATTATTCGTATTCTTACAAAGATTATTCGTCTTTCCAAACATATTAAGATTTGGGCTGAAACAGCCATTTTATTAACCAAATCAGCGAACAGAACTTGGGCCAATGTAAGGTAATGATATAATATCTCGGCCCCAGTAAAGCTATAATTAGCAAATAGCAACCATTGTTATTATTTTTTCTATACGTCAATGCAACCTCACTCGCACTCGATCAAGATCATTTTTTACATTTGTTAATCATTGAAATTTCTTTTAAGTTAGGAGGAGTTTCAGACTTTTGCCCATAATTTCTTATAATTTTTGGAATCACATTTCAAATATTCCAATTTAAAAAATAATCTTTCATGCTAAAATAGATTTGAATTCCAAACACAAAAACCAATCCACTTATGTAATTACTAGATCACAATACTTCATTGGTTTAGGCAACTCTCTTTAGGTTATAAAATTTGTTAGATAAACCAGAATGAATTCATCCCATGTCAAATGCCGGTAAGTAAAAGCATGCATTTTGCGAAATTAAAGCAAAGAAAAACCAATTTCGTTTCACTTTAAACTTTTTGACCAAATGACTATTTCTTAAACTTTTTTTACGAAACCAAATGAGTGCTTGAATAGTAGTAACAAAAGGGGTATGAAATAGAGTTGCTTTCACATGAAAAGTAAAAACAGAGAATGCAGTTGTTTTATTTTAAAATTCCTATTTTTTTCCGTTTGAAATTGTAGGATAGTGTTGAACGAAAAAGAAAAGAAAAGAAAAGAAAAGAAAGTAGGATAGTTTCCTAAAAATCAATAACATTAAATTTTTAAAGAATATCTTTTTTTATAGAAATTTGATCTGTCTCCCTCAAAAATTGTTCTTTAAATTTAACATATAAGTTGACATATATAATATAACCTTAACTATATAGATAAGTTTATCTTTTCCAATCATTAAATTTTTAAATTAATGATATATTTAATAATTAAAAACGTATTTTAAAGTGCATTTTATATTTTTAATGCAGAAATTTGAATTAAAATAGTGTTTAATCCTATTGATATAGTATATTAATTATAGAAATTTATTTAGCATATTAATAGAGGGTAAAGTAGAATTTTAAATATTTTGTAAAATATTTTAAAATGATACGCTTTATAAAACAGAAAAAAAAATTGATTATTACTGGGTCATAAGGTAGCTAATTACAGTTTTTGTTCCAAATAAATAGCTATTTTCCCCCAGACTATGAGGGAGAATTATATCCTTCTAAAATAATGTTAGAGAATACAAACTATAATTAATTCTTTTCTTCTATATTGTCAAAGATATATTGAATGTGATGTGAATTCAAAAAGCAATTAACTTAATTAACAGAAGGAACCTTTTTTTTCTACAGCTCATACACTCACACATACGTCGAATAAAATAATTTTGAGTGATGACCATGACCTTTGATCACAAACTTCAAGTCTTTGTAAAAGTTTATTAAGCAGCGCAATTTCTAACCCTAATCAGCTAAATATATATTCGCTATTTTCATATTTATTTTATTGGGTAAACAAAGTTGATCCATTAGTCAGTGACTCAGTAATTGTTAATGCTTTCGTTTTCGCTCACCAAACCCTAATTGTCAAGGATTTGATCATTTGAAAAGTATTAAACTTGAAGGTAGACGTGATAAATATCTCATTTTTATTATTTTATGCTCTTGCTTTTTGCTACACTCTAGCTACAAAGTTAGGGTAAATTTTTAATTTTTAATTGTTAATTTTCTTTTCAAAAAATTATATGATTAGTAGAATTTGTAGTTTGGATTTAGGGGGTTTCACAGAGTTTGACTGATCCAAAACAAAAATTGGCTAGATTTATAGAATTTAATTTTTTTTTTTTGTGTTAGTTTAATTTGAAAAAACAATACATAAAAACCGTAATCAATAATTATCTCTACATACTACAGTTTAAGTGTTGAATAATGGTAAATGGTTCATTCATATGTTCATAAACTTAGCTCTAATCTCTTAAAGATCGCACAGATATATAAAATTTTTGTTGAACCTTCCGATTACGAATGTAATTAGACTCGTTGACCTAGTTAAAACTTGCAAACTCACCATCTATGAAACGTCGTCCAGTCCAGTATCATACTTGGTTCTGATATTTGATTATCAAAACGTTCATTAAAATTTACCAAAAGAGATCTCTGTGATGACAACACTAGAAGTCAACGTCAGTTTCATCTAAACAAACGTGACCTATTTATATACATTTAGTGGAAACTAAAAAAATATCTTCAAACTGGCCAAAAGATGGTAACATAAATCTTTATTAATTTTTAAACTCCGCTTTTGGTATGGTTTTAGCCGTTTAAATTAAGGCTTGTTTTTTTTGACTCTCAAAACAACTTCAATTACTTTATTTTTAGATTAAGAAAAAAGAGAGCATGTTGCGGGAAATGGCACATGTGCATTTATGAACTATTGAAGCAACTTATAAAAGTATATTACGAAGAGTGGTTAGGCTTGTAAGGTGTATCTAAGATTGATTGTTTTTACTGAGCTATTTAATAAAGTATTTTCTCTTAGGGTCTAATTGGTTAATGTTGTACTTGTATATTTTTTGTTTATAGTTTATGCTGAATTTTTTTTTCTGCAACCCTAGATTTTAATGTTGTAAGATTTTGGCTGTATGTTTGAGAAAATTTAATAATATACATCATAAGCTTTCTAAAGTCAAAATATTTTTATTGTATATATTTTGTTTTCTTACAGCTAAAATACAAGAAAAAGAAGAAGAAATAGAAATAGCTTTAAAAAATCTGTATAAAACATGATTGGAATAAATTTAGTATTCTAGAAAAGATTTATAACTGTAAAAAGCTCTATAACACTTACAAATCAAGCCCTCAAAATTTGTTTCAGAAGAAAATTAGGGTAATTTGGCTTAAAAAAGAGTGTAATTAACTCTTGTCGGCTTAATGTAATTTCAAGCTTCAAAAATCAATAACAGATGAAGAAAAAGTAAAGGAAAGGTAAGTTGAAAACAAAAAGGATGAAAATAAATAAGACATTTTTCTTGACTGAAAAATCAATTAAATAAACCAAAATGTTTGCAAGCCCGAACCAGATCGAACGAAAGAGTTTACATAAACGAAAAATTGAACGTGTGTAGAAGAAGTATAGTATTACAACTTACGAGTTCAATAATCGGTTTTAATTTGAACGTGTGTAAAATGAAAGAAAAAAAAAACGAACTCTTTTCTTAGACGTAAAAAAAATCCTATAAATGCGACGTACGACGTAAAAGCTAGTCAATCAGAGAGTTGTTATCATCGCCACCAACTCTAAGCAATTTCTCTATAATGCATTATAATTCTCACGACGCTCCATCAAACAAATTAATGTCATTATGCTGCAAAAGAATCCACCTAAATCTTATGCAATTCAAAGCCCTTTATTGAATGAACTTTGTATGTATCAGTATATTAGATTGCTTTCAACCTATTTATGAAGCTGGCTGAGCGTTTTGCGACGCTAATTCCTTAAAGAGGTCTTTTCGGCCGTGATATAAAATATGATTAAACCTAATATATGTCAATGATAATTAGATGGATCCTTTGACTTTGTTAGACCATGTGGACGGATGCGCAAATACATATATGTAAATCTATATATTATCTTCTGTTTCTCCTTTAACTGAACGTGCATATCGGTGGCTTATTTAGTTTAATATATACTTGACGACGACACCGTCGACACGTAAACTATAATATATGTTCTCCCATAATTCATAATATTTGGCATATCGTAATTAGACAATGTTCGACTCTTGTAGTCATGTTAGGAAGAAGAAAACTCTGATTTTCCCTTTTGTTTTAATAACGGATATATACATTGAACTAGTACAATATAAACTCAAAAATTATCCATTGAAAAATATACTCACAAGTCACAAGTAAAGCAAAGACCCACAGTTATGTAGAAGCAAATTAAACACAAGTTGAATTAAACCAATAACTTGATTTGAAATTTTAGAATACGTATATATTTTACAAGCGTCTCTACTCCAATATCAAATATATATATTCATGTACATATTTATTTTTAACATGTGTATATAATATATATATATATATATATATATATATATATATATATATATATATATATATATATACTTTTTTTTTCTTTTTTTTTACATGCATATGCATATCATGCATGCATAAACTTACACTTTTATTTTGTTGTTTCTTACGTATAGATATTAGTGTTGGGAATTTAGTTCAAAATTCGCGGGTTCTGCCCCATTAGACCCGCCGCAGAGCGGGTGCGGGTCGTTCGATTTAAAATTTATCAAATATGCGGGTTATGCGGGTCAGAATTTAAATAAAGCGGGACGGGTGCGGGTTAACAAATTTTATATTGTGGGTTTGCGGGTACCCGCAAATATATATATTTTTTTAATTCTTTTTTTTAAAATAACATAAATATTTATCTAATTTTTAATATAAATTTCATATAATATATATATTTTTAATATATTTATATATATTTTTTTAAATATGCATTTATATTTTATCAAATTTAATTTATATTATTAAAAAACAAAATTTTCATTAAAATTATATTAAAATATATTTATTTTTAATTATTATTTAAATATTTGCGAGTTTTGCGGGTCCCGCGGGTAATCCGCAGAATTAGCGGTGCGGATGCGGGTATGATATTTTTTTCTTGCGGGTTTTGCGGAGCAGGTTTTTATGGGTTAAAAAAAAATCCAATCCGCAGTGGGACGGGTCTGGCGGGGCGGGTTTGACCCGTTAGCCAGCTCTAATAGATATCTTCGGCGTACATTTTGTTTTTAGGATAGATTGCTCTTTATAGATAATATTTTTTGCACGGACTGGTTATTATATTCATTTTGTTTTTTTAGTTTTGTTGGTTTTACCTTAAGAAATATATATATATATAGATTACCTAATTTATAATATTTGTAAATTTATCACACGTCACAATCTTACAACACATACAGACATATGTCCAGAATCTTATTAAAAACAAAACTTGCCATGTTAATATAAAATACATGTGTATATAACTAATAAGATATACATACATTAATGTATGTACTAATTTGCGATTTGATTTTGACGGAGAAGAAAGAAGGGCGATGCTTCGCTAAGTCTATATATATGTTTCTACGTGCTTGAAAACGAACACATATGCGTCGTGATGTGCATAATCAACGAATGATTAATAATGAAAAAACAAAAACAAAAAAAACAGAGAGATAGATATACCAAATTATTTATTCGAGAGTGAGTGTGAAACTATGAACGAATTGTGCATGTGAATTTAAAGAGGTCGCACCCTTTTCAAAGTTGCTAAGAAAAAGATCGGCAATTTGATGGCTAAGTCCCCTACATGCTGGTCCCATTTAATTTTGGACCTCTTTGCTTTTACATTATTTTCAAAATAGGTTACAAAAAGTACGTAAGAAAATATACTTCAAGAAATCAAATCCATAGACTATCACAATTTGTTTGTGTGACTTAATTGTATCCACGTACAACTCGAACACTTTTACATACCGATAAATTATATTTCTTTGTCTAATATGTTTAAATGTTAAGTTATGGCTTATGAGTATATCCATAATACTATTTATATATCATTTTAATTTATGTAGTATTTCAAATTCAGAATGTTAAATAATAGTTATTAGCTACAACTACATGCATTTTACGAATTAGGTATATGAAATTTCATAAAAAAAATTCAAAACAATAAACTTAACTAAAAAAACAATAATCTTATTATGAAAGTTAGATAATAGAAACAGGTTGAATGGTAGACGATGAAATTTTTTGTAAACTTAAAGGTACCTAGTTTCTTTTTGATATCTGGTTTGGATCTTGAACTGTTTTATGTATTTTAGTAATGTTGAAAAGAAAAGCAGAAGTTACTTATTGCTAGCTCTATAGGTACGTGATCCCAAGCTATATATACGATATTGGAATTTTAAAAAGATTTAGTGATTACAATACTGTATATTTGCATGTGAGGAGAGTGGATATAATTGAAGTAGCTAGGAGGTCAAACTTAATCAATAAATCTAGCTAGAATTTCACGATCCCTCACTAGTTAACAACTACGAGAAAATAGCCGCGGGCCATATTGCACGAAAAAAATCCTTTAATTTGATTTACATTACACACATATTTGTATCGTATTTTGCACGTTATATATTGCAAAAGTAAAATAATTAAAGTGAAGAAAAGTGGACCCTTTTTAGCCTCTTTAATTTCCTTTTTTTTTTCCCTTCCAAACGTGTGGGCGAAGTGTGGGACTATTTTGTAGACTTTTTCTTCTATGCGTCTTTATTGCTTGTTTTGGGCTTTATCTAAACGCCGTTTTCGTTTACTCGATTTCTTCCCTATTTCCAATTTTAGTTTTCGTTTGTAAGGTAATCAATACTAGATTCTGATTTTTTTTATTTTTTTTTAAAGAACTAGATTCTGATTTTCTTGTATAAGCTACGCTGCAACTCAAATTTATATTTTATAATTAATTTAATTTTAATAAAATTAATGTGATATATTTTTTTTTTGGAATAACATATATTATATATTGAATAATTTATGTTTGTTTTGATATTTTCATAATCAAATTTTTTTTAAAAATATGAATATAATTATAGACTAATGAGAGTAAAAATTGGATAATCTGTTCATTTGTCCAGTTAAAATTGTTTTTAATGTTTCTATTTAATGAATTAATTCATCTTCTTAGCTCGTTTTAGTTATTAATATTCGCCAATTTTTTTTTAATGTTTCTATAATTGAATGAATTAATTTACTTTTTTTAACTTGTTTTTAAATAATTGTTAATTTTTTGGAAATAATAGTTTCCTTTATATGTTAAAAAAAAAATAATTGGTAAAAATCTTAATTGTAAATATATCATTTCATGTAAAGATATACTGTAAATTATTATTTAAACATAACGTAGTATTGAACGGCAAAAAAAGTTTTAAAAAAATACTAGTAATAAAACTATCATTAGTTTTTTTCAGACATTTTGAATTAATCATTTAAGAGAAAAAACAATTCATGTATCTTTCCCTATCTTTTTCAGTTTTATATTCATCCATCATTTCATTAATCTTTAGTTACAAGATAAAAACATGCATGTAAGAACATTTATGCTAAATTTTTATGTCTTTTGTGGGAAACTTCTTATGAATATTTATCATTTTGCATTTATATTGTATACGATATTGTTTCACGTGAACAAAACAAATCGCTAGCTAATTTCAGTCTTACATATATAATATATTGAAAATAGTTTTTAGGAAGTCATTAGTCTGATAGAAACAAAGGGGAATGGACAAGGAAAAGTACAAACGAAATTGCATTTATTATTTAATACTACATTATCAATGGCTTGATGATATGAAATCTGTTCACATGGAAAATTACAAAGATCACGACTTGAAAGTTGAAATATAGAGTTAGGTATAACTGAATAAAATATTGTACTCTCTTTAAAGAGAGCCTTTTTGTTTCATTTTATAAGATATTTTATAATTTTTATGCAAAAAAATATTTAATTTGTGTGACTATTTATATTCTACAAAAAAATTTTTGATTATTTAAACTGTTTTTAACTAAATAGAAATTGTAATTTCCAATGTAAAATTAAAGTAAAGTAGAATTAACCTTTTTAAATTACATTTTTATCTAAATTTTTTTATATAATGGGATAAAGTGAGTATACAATAATTAAAACAAAAAAGTAAGTATGTAATTATGTAAGAGTATCTCTAAATGAGGTTTCTTTTTAGAGTATTTAATGATTTTTTTTTTAAATGAGGAAAGAGAATAAGAACTAATTTTTAATATACAAACTTTAGGAGACTGGTTAGAAATTCATATGCAACTTATACGTTTGTGATTAATTTTATTATAATCTAATTTTATTATAAATATCAATATTATATTAATTAGATTTATACATTGGAACTGTTCTAATTAATTATAATTGTAAATATTTTTTACATTATAAATTAGTTGGTGAGTGCAAAATATTGTATTGTTTTTTAATATGGTTGAAAACAAATTCGGCTTTGCGAAAACTATCAACTTCAAATCACATTCATATTAAAAATACTATGCATCTAATGCTCCACACCTCAACATGATTTGATCCAACCATTCAACAATTCGATTTACCTCGGTCAATTAATCCTTGTAAATGCTCTTTATGTTAAATAGTGAAGAGATAGATGACTCTCAAAATATTTAAAATTCTACATAAAAAAAAAAAAACTAGTATTTATACTTCTTTCTTTTCATATAGGGGTATAATGTCCATTTCTGGGACGTGTATATGCTTCTTAAAGCGTTTGACATTCTTTCGATACCCACCCCTAATTCTTGTATTTCATTATAAGTTCATTAACACAATATATTGAAGTGTAGACAACTTCTTAGTTTAAATTTAATTTAACCATATTTATCAGTTCTCCGACTCTTCTATCTAATTTGAACGTTGGTTAACATTTGAGACGATTTTGCTCATTTGTCGTCTTTAGAATTTTTTTTTTTTAATTCCGTTTCTGAGTTTTATGTCGTTAACCCGGCCTCTATACGTTGATGATGTATTATCATAACAAGAATAACAAGAGAAGAAAATTGGACTTTATAAATATAGATTAATAGCTTATGAAATGTGGTTTCTCGTTTTCTTGTATTTAATAGTCTAAGTACAATTATTTTTTTCATATAGAAATAAATAAAACCCTAAGGAAAAGGACCTTCCAGCTGTAGATTTCGGTGTCAACTGGAAACATGGCATCTTCTACTACTTCATTGACCAAAGTTCTTTCCACATCTCCATTAAATTATATAATTTGAGAGATAATGTCGACACTGAAATTAAGATCCGCATAAGATACATAATTTTTTAAATTACAAGAAACTGGACGACGAGTAGAAACGTGTTCCGAAAAGGACAAAAGTCAGTTATATATGTAATAATGTAAATTATTTGACAATTATTTACATTTTATAAAAACTAATAAATGATGACTTAAAAAAAAAAAACTTGTGGTGTTGATTAACAAGAAATGAATAAATACGGGGTAAAATATTTAACCATGTGGTCAGCATTTAATACGTTAGCTAATACTAGGACACAGTCAGAATCGTTTATTTTTGGATAACTTTATGCATAGTATAATTTTTTTGGATAACTTTATGCATAGTGATAGTACTTAAAGGATAATCAAAAAAAAAAATTTATACCAAACGAATAACAATGATAATAACCAGAGAGTACGAAATTTCCTTTGCACCTTCTTGTATTAATAAGGAATCCTTGATATATTATTTGAGAAGCCAAAATATATATTTTACGCGTGTATGATTTTAAAGGGTTCTAATTAAGGTTTTTTGTTTATTCAACGTTAGTATATACATTAAGTGAATGGTTAATATATGGTTTGTTTTCACACTGAAGCAGTGAAGCTCGTAGTTTCGCATGGAGAGAAGAAAAACTTCTTTGGAATTCGCAAGAGAGATCAAACAATCATTATGTACACAAGAAGTTATCTGCCAGATCAGCTCTTATACCTTTTGACGGAGAATCATTATATCTCTGTATATCGGTATCCCTCTTAGTCGTATCCAGAGTAGTTTTGTGCTAGAGTTCTTCATTATCTTCTCCTCTGTTAAAAGTAGATTTATCTATTATATTGCACAAAAAATTATTTAAAACGACTAAATTATCTCATGTAGAATTATTCATCATATTTTTAGTTACCACATGAAGTTACTTTACTCTTTGGAATGATAAAATTAATTTTTGTATATGAAAAACAAATAAAAAATATTTAAAATGATGTAATAAAAGATAAAAACATATAAAATATGTTGAAAATTTATAATATATGAATTAAAATATGCTATATCCAAGTTAAAATTATATGATCAATCCAAACATAAAAGATAAAATATAAGCGGAGTACTTTGATTCATAAAAATAAAAATAAAAAATAATAAAAAGTTAAATTTTATATATTATTTCAAAAAAAATATTTTGAAATATAAAATATAAAATATATGTTTTATATGAAATTAGCACGTAACATATTCATATATAAAATTTGAAGTTAAATATCTATAAAATTATCCACTTAGAATTTTAAATAATTAATTTTTGTTAAATCATTATTTTTAAAAAATATATCTTTTATTATAAAATAAAATAAAATGAAAAAACCTAAACTAAAAAATAAAAAAGCATCTAAAATAAATTAACTTTATATCTATACTAACTACTTTAAAAATCAACATAAAAATACTTAACTAACAAATTATTAAAACTTACTGGTAAAAAAAGGTCTATCAGTTTAAAAAAAATAAAAATTTATCCGTAACCTAATCTAAAACTCTGTGTAAACTAAAAAAATTTGAAACGAATCAATACCGATATCAAATCTGAATCTCAATTAATTTACCAAATCGTAATATACATATATATATATATATATATAGATATAATAATAGAATGACCTTGCACGACGGTCTTCGCTGAGCTCGTTGACGATGACAGATTAAAAAAAAAAACATGAATATTTGATTATTATTTTTTGTAGAATAAGAGACTATGCTTTAAAATGTAAGTTATTAAAGTGGAAGAAAGAAAAAGGCAAAATAAATGACGGGTTTAGACTTTGGTAGTTAGCTCCGGCTTCAATGAATGGTCAAGTGGGATTAGGTACTTTTTCTTCTCTCTACTTATTGGGTCCCACCTCTTCTTTATCGTTTCCTCACCGTCCGATAGTGCCACCGTTATGCCGTGCCGTCAACTCCGTTGACTTCAAGACAACGCTTCTCGTCTTTTACTGAGTCTCACGTCGTCCTTCTCCGTCAACTCTCTCCTAACGGCTACTTAACGGACATCCGTCAACTGTTACGATTACTCTACGCTCTAGACGTTTATCTCCACGTCACTGTTTCGATCTTACCCCTTTATCCTCTGACACGTGTTCATATCTGACGCCATTAATCCACTCGATCGAGGCATTTGTTTTTTTTCTTTTTACATTTTATTTACACCGTTTGTTTCTTGGGCTGCATCTAAATCTTTGGACAATCTTCCTCAGGACGAAAACCTTTTGGACAACCTTTCATTCAATTTTCTAACAAATTTTAAACAAAAACAACAATAAATTAAGACATACTACTATAAAATACTGAGATCAAATCTGACATTTAAGAACCTCTAAAGATCTCTCAATTTGTAAATGCTATAAAAAAACTAAAAGAAAGTCACATATAAGAAATAAATTTCATGTCTTATGAACATAAATATAAATTGAAAATAAGAAAATAGAACCGTAACAACAATTTGATTTTATACAAATCACATAATCGTGAACAAATATTACAGAAGTTTCTTTTTTACCTATGTTTACGAAAATAATTAGTAGGATTTTGATGTAATTATGAATGTTATGAAAATAATTAATAGAACTTATTATTTCTTTTTTTTTTCTTCAAAAAAGCTAATATAAAATTAAACCGAATAGTTGCTTGGTCATTTTCTTAAAATATCTATATAGATATAACATTTGACAAAAGAGTGATCTCTCGTTGAAAATAGAAAGCTTTAGCTAAGACTTTACACAACTTATCCCTATAACTTTAGTCTTTATATATACGTTCTTTTTTTTTTTTTTTTTCTCTACTTCTCTCTCTCTCTCTTTGTCTGTAAATGGAAGAACACTCTCAAGATCGCCGTGAAATTGAGTTCTTGCACTCCGGGGAGTTTTTCCGGAGAGACTCCACCTCAGAAAATCATCAACCAAACGAGTCTCCGGTGGAACATCATCACAAGCCATCCATCAAAGAAGTTGATTTCTTCGCCGCCAAAAGTCAGCCGAAGGATCTTGGCCATATGAGAACTACGATGGTTGGATCTTCTGGTTTCAACGTAAGAGTTCGGATTGTATACATACAAAACGTTTAAATAGATATATGTATATTTTGGACGCATTCATAACATCGACTTTACGTCATATTAGGATGAATCAATTCAGGTAAATTCACGTCTTGGAATATCAAGTGATGATGATGGCGATGACAAAACCAAAACCCAAGTAAGTATTTCTGAATAGTTTATTTCCATTGGATAGAATTTCAGTGTTTGTATTAAGAACAATTCCATTATAAACTCAGTTTACAAACTTACTGAAAACAAAATAGTCAGAAAGTAAACATTGTTTTACACACTTATGTGATCAATTCGCCAATTTTAATTCCATATATAAGATTGTAGATTCTTGTGAGTTCACAAATTACTGTTTGATTTATGTTTTTACATTTAAACTTATAAGTAAAAAATAATTTGCAGATTAGTAGGCTGAGATTGGAGCTAGAGAGGCTTCACGAGGAGAATCACAAGTTGAAGCATTTATTAGATGAGATAAGTGAGAGTTACAACGACCTCCAAAGTAGAGTTTTGTTGGCGAGACAGAAACAAGTGGAAGGTCTTCAACAACACGAGGTACTTAATTACTCAAATCGTAAAAATGATCATAATTATTAGATTTATCACTAAATTAAATTAAGTATATGTTGTAATAATTTTATTGGTCTTAGTTGCATCGGGATTGATAGTGCATTCGACTTATCCAGTTTTCATATTGAAAACATGATTAATATGCCTACCTAATTGATGGACGTAGTTCATTTGTGTATTTAAAATTTTCATACCCAACTAAAATGCGTAAATTTTAAAAGCCATTCGCAAAATAAATAAATGCACCTTTTATTTAACAAAAAAATAAGTCAATAGCTAATGACTCGGCCAAGACAAATTTGTTTCTTACAAGTTACAACTAAGATTTAATGAATAATTAAGTTTAGAATTGCTTAGATATATATTTCAAACTAAGAAAACTTTAAGCTACGTACGAACTAGAACCTGCTTGTGTTATAGTTAGGTAAGTTGTTCTTGTATATACATCATATATTTTGTCGACGCTCCTGTCTATGCATCATTTGACTCTTCGCCTAAATTTTCTTCATATTTTTATTAATGTGTTCATTTGCACATGTGGTAGGTTATCCAAATGTATATACATATATATATATGCATGTGCACGTGTATATTTATCTTGTCTTTGCATCGATCAAAACTATGATTTGAAACTTTTATAAAACTTAATCTTGTTGCAACACTAAGCTACTATTTTTTTGCGTGTAAACTCACAGTCTTCACAAGCTGAAGAGGACAAAAAACCAATGGATATGAACAATGATATTCCGGCCACCACCTTAAAACGACGGTCTCCGGATAACGTAGATGATCGTGACCTGCACGGAGATTCACCAAAAACTTCAAGATTAGACGAAAACAAGAGTACTAATCCTGAAGAACAGCAAAACCTTCAAGATCAATTACCATATAGAAAAGCTAGGGTTTCTGTTAGAGCGAGATCTGATGCAACCACGGTAGCTTTCTATTTTCATGTTACGTACTATTCTTTTATCTTTATTTGCATATAATTTCTTTGGGGTTTAATATGATGATTTGATAGGTAAATGATGGATGTCAATGGAGAAAATACGGTCAAAAGATGGCCAAAGGGAATCCATGCCCTCGCGCTTACTATCGTTGCACCATGGCCGTTGGATGTCCTGTCCGTAAACAGGTCAGTATCTGTTTCGTAACGAAAGATGTTTAAATTTTTTTTTTTTTTTTCATTTTAGAAAATGTTTTACAGTTTTCTATATAAACTTCAATTTTTTATTTGATTTTTCTGATCATCTGTATTCTACAGTTTTTTTTTTTTTTTGTGATTGATTAAATTGTTTTTATTAAATATAAAATGGTATTTTCAATATACGAAAAATAAAATAAAAGAATGTTAATACAATTTTATAATATTTTAATATTATATAATAGAATAGAAAGAATACGTCATAAGTATTATATAGTTATACGTTATAAAATAATGTTTAATTTGACATTATATTGAAGTAAACAAAATTATATATTCAAATTTTATATAAATTGAAATAAAAAATTGAAAAGTACCATAATTATTAAACAAAAACTTATTTGATGTTATACTTATGTAGATTTAGAGCCATACCATAAAATACCATGAACATTACTCTATAACCTTTATAGACTTTATTAAAGCTTTCCATACAAATTTGGGAAGTTTTTAAGAAAATGTTAGAAAACCTTTCCAGATTTTAATTTTTTTTTTTCTTAAATCCTTGATAACAAAATGTAATAGACTACTTGTCTTGCAAACAGAAGCACAGAGAATGCAATATTTTACTAGAATAGCCTATTGACTTACGTAATAAATTGATATATAATTTGCTTATTTGACCAAAACGTTTTTTTGCTTATTTGAATTCACCACATCTGTAGGTCCAACGATGCGCCGAGGATACAACTATCTTGACCACAACGTACGAAGGAAACCATAATCATCCTCTTCCACCGTCAGCCACCGCCATGGCCGCAACCACCTCCGCCGCAGCCGCCATGCTCTTATCAGGCTCCACCACTAGCAACCTCCACCAAACCTTCTCTACACCCTCCGCCACCTCATCATCATCGTCCTTCTACCAGAACTTCCCATACACTTCCACGATCGCCACACTCTCCGCCTCCGCTCCTTTCCCCACCATAACTCTAGACCTTACCAACCCGCCTAGACCGCTACAGCCGCCGCCTCCGCCGCATTTTCTGAGCCAGTACGTTCCCGCCGCGTATTTAACGAACGCTAATCTGACTAGGCCTATCAATAATAATTACCCGCAGTTAGTATTACCTAACTTATCGGGCCCACAAGCACCACCACGTGACATGGTCGACACGGTTAGAGCTGCGATTGCGATGGATCCGAATTTTACGGCGGCGCTTGCGGCGGCGATCTCAAACATTATAGGAGGAGGTAACGACAAGATTAGTAATAATAATAATGATAATAAAAAAGTTGATGCAAAAACTGGAGGGAGTAGTAACGGTGATTCGCCACAGCTTCCACACTCTTGCACAACTTTCTCCACCAACTAAACTAGCATTCAAGTACCTTTATTATGTGTTTATCTTATCATTACTACACATACATATATATATACATCGTATCTTCAGTTTTCTGGTGTACATAATATATGTAAACATATATCTGAATGATATGGAGATGGCTGAGAGTTTATAGCTAGGGCTTATTTTTTTTGACCGGACTCAGTTTGGCTATTGTTTGTTTGTTTTTTAAAAATTATTTTTCTAGTTTCTATCAATATTGATATGTAAATCTTATATATATATATATATATATATATATATATAATGTTAAAAAGAAAATGCTGTTGAATATGTAATATGAGCAACGTTTTTCTTACATCTACCAAAATAAGGTACTTGCACTAGTTAGTAGTATACATGCTTCATGCTCTTGCACTACACTCCGTTGTCGCATCCTTACTTTACCTGTTAGTCTATCACGGATTGTGGGGAACATGATGAATCGCAGGATCATATTTTCTCCTTATGTTCCTATTCATTGATGGTCTGGTGAACCATTAAAGGTGAACCATTGAAGGTGAACTCTTAGGTGACACGATAACTTTGAACTGGTCGGATACATTATCAGCTTTGATCTCAACTTCCCATTCGAGATAGATTATATTCTCTCCTGCATGTGGTTCCATAGCAACGAGATGCTACATTTGTTGAGAGAAGAAGTTGTAGAGGCATGCACGTGACGTGATAGGAATCCGATTATTCAGATCTCACGTCTCAGAGCATGTCCATCAAAGAGAGTTAATATTAACCCACTTCTCTTCTGAACAACTCTAAAAAGCCTATTAGAACACTTCCATTCGGAGTTTCTCATCTCTAGGATTAGGATGGAAATGAGTATCTTAACATTAATTTAAAAAAAAAAAGTTGAAGAGAAAGAAATAGACATTAAAAAACTTTAAAACTCCCTCACGGAGATGTCATCTTTTCATTTGTTTATTTTTTTAAAAATAAAAGAAAATTAATAAAAAAAAGAGAGAGAGAATGACAAGAGTTTCTCAAATGAATTTTTTAGACATATCTATAACTCATTAAGTATTTGTCTCTAATTGGTTGGTTCATTTTTTTAGATTGAAATTTAATTTTATAGTTATATTATACTAAAATATTATTTTTTGTATGTTTAATTAAGAACTCCAATGAATTTTTTAATGAGTGAAGGTGTTCCTACATACTCATTTACCATTTTTTTAATAGGTTCAATACTACTAATTTTATTATGCAAATTTATTCTATTAAAAATATTATTATATTATTTGTGAGATATTCTAATGGATATTTTGACTTATGGAAATACACTCATTGAGAAATGGATAATTAACTGTGTACACAAGCTGGAGGGTCAATATTTTATCAAATAAAATTTGCTAAATGTTCAGAAATGTTGTTTTTGTACATTTAATGTAGATACTGTAAACTCTTTGATAATTAGTTATTGTTTTAGAAAAATACTCCATAGATTAGCACTCTTTCACATGCACAATCTACTAGAAAAGGCCCATAAAATGGAAAAGCCTATTACGGCCCACAAAAGCCAACACGGGCCAACATAAACACGTTAAAGGCTCAAGTATCAACAGCCGTCCGATCAGTAAAAAGTAGATCCGAGCGTTACTTCAAATTTTGAAAACCCGACCGTTGGTAGTATCATCATCCTCAACTAGAAACCAAACAAAAAGCACAAAATAAAAAAAAAGCTAAAACGCACATTATTAATTACATTAACACCAAAAATATTTGTCTCCATCTCTGTAATCCCCTAAGCTGAGAGCTGCCATGGACTCATGAAGATCTTCAGTAAGATCTATTAAGTGTTTCTTCCAGCGAAGATCTTCAAATTATAAAATCCCACGACGGAGGAGCTACCAATGACGAGACGACGCCATGGCTGGCAACGACCGTTTCACCCATTACAGGTTTCAGATCCAAAAGCCTATCAATTCTTGTTTTCTTCTCACTTGAGAAATTTCTTGAGTTTGGTTGCTAGATTGAGCTGAGTAATGCTTTGTGCAGATTGTAGGAGGTGTTATTTTCAGTGTTCTTGTCGCAGCCTTCTATGTGTTCCTCGGCTTTTACCTCGGGAATCGAATAGCGATCATCACGCTTCTTTCGGTCTTCTCTTTTGTGGTAAGTAAGCTCAAGAATCGAATAACTTGTCTTTCTTGAAGTAGAATCTTGAAAGAACACAAAGAGTTGAGTTTTGTTTTTTTTTTTGGTACTTTCAGGTGGTTTCGGTTATAGTTTTGTTCGTTAGGTGCACGGCGATTGATCCCACGGATAAGACTAGTGCGAGGAAGAAGAGAAGGGCCAGATCCAAAGGAGTCTTGATGAAGCTGAGATTCAAGGTTGTTTTGAGCCAAGTTGTTGTGAGGTTTTTCAGGAGGTTAGAGAGGAAGATCTTGAGGAATTTCATCAGACGGACGTATTTGGATCCATGGCAAAGCACCGTGCAGCTCGAACCGCTTCTTCCCTTTCCACTTGTCATGAAAGATGATACTTTTACACCAGACCCTAAAGAGGAAGATGATATCTCTTATTGCTCACTTTGTGATTTAGAGGTTTGCCTTTTTTCCTAAGAGCTAGTATCACATTATGAAAACTAGGACTTGTTTAGACATTTCTTTGTCTTTTTATATAGGTTAAACGCAGCAGTAAGCATTGCAGGACATGTAACCGGTGCGTTGAAGGGTTTGATCACCATTGCAGGGTAAGTTTTTGTTTTTTTTGGCTTTTCTGAAACAGCTGTTTTGTAATGGACCACTGATGATATCTATAAGCTTTCTCAGTGGCTCAATAACTGCGTTGGGAAAAGGAATTACACCACGTTCATACTCCTGATGGTTTTCGTCTTGCTCATGGTGTGTGTATTGCCTCTCTCAACTACTTAAAATAGAAACTTGGAATGTTCTGGCTCATTTGAGTAACTATATTGATTGGCTTTTGTTGCAACAGCTAATGATAGAAGGTGGAACAGCCATTGCCGTATTTGTCAGATGTTTTGTGGACAAGAAAGGGATGGAAACCGAATTGAAGAGAAGGCTTCATGTAGAGTTCCCTAGATGGGCTCTTGCTACAATATCTGTATTATTCCAACTGCTCTTTATATTTGCTTCTTTCTCATGAAATCTAATGTAGCTTCTTCTCGCTCATGAAGTTTGTAATGTTTTGTGTTCTTACAGGTTATGCTGGTTCTGTTAACGGCGTATGGTTCAGCAGCTATGGGGCAGCTTTTCCTCTTCCATGTGGTTCTCATAAGAAAGGTGACTGTCACTGTCTCCTAGCCATGAAGCTCTTTGAATGACTCTGTTTTAGATTTCTTTCTTTGACAAGTAGTGCTCAAATACTTGCAGGGGATGAGAACATATGACTATATATTAGCCATGAGGGAAGAGAATCAATTTGCAGAAGTGGACCCTTTTGATGAATTGGATTCATCTTCAGATGAAAGCTCCGATTTTGATTCGCCTGAAAGACCAAGACAAACGTTCATCTCCAAGTTTATGTGCAGGAAAACAAATGAGGTGAATATAAGCAATCATAACTTTTTTCATCCGCTTCTCTGGTTGCCACTTTCAAGGCTTCTCAAAGATCATATTCTGTTTTTGATAGAATCATCAGCAGAGACTATCCATACATATAGAAGGAGATGGACGTTCACCTTCTTCCACGCTGATCAACAAGAAACCAGGTTTTCATGTAAGCATAAACCCATGGAAACTGATTACATTAAGCAGTGAAAAGGCTCTACAAGCAGCTGAGAAAGCAAGGGAGAGGCTGAGGAAGCCAAAACCGACTGATGAAGATTCACTAAAGCCACTTCCACTAGAGACAAAATTCGGACTTTTGTTAGATCCAGACAATAACAACACTGTGCTAACACCACCAACATCTGCAGCAGTTAAGCTTCAGGTCTCACCGGGGAAGTTCTCTAGCCCACGAAGAAGGTTCTCAGGCTCTTCTTCCACTGCGCCATCTCCAAAGCAAAAGTACAGGAGTAACTTTGACTTAAAGCTAACGGAAGTCTCTAAGGAGCTCGAAAGTTACATCTCAAGACAGGTTTTGTGTTCTGTAATAAAGCAAGATGGAAGTGAAGCATCACCAAGATAAAAAAAAAAAAGGAAAAAAAACCAAGCGGTCTTTGTGAGGGTGTTGTTGATCAATTATATTACTTGTTTTATGGGTGGTTGTTGTTCTCAGTCTCTGAGAAATATATTTAAGATCTGATTGAACTTTTGTCTCGTCTTGTTCAACATTTATATAATGTAT
This sequence comes from Iljinskaea planisiliqua, assembly GCA_900108845.1. Lineage (NCBI taxonomy): Eukaryota > Viridiplantae > Streptophyta > Magnoliopsida > Brassicales > Brassicaceae > Iljinskaea > Iljinskaea planisiliqua. The sequence continues at coordinate 1,491,851 of FNXX01000011.1, read as the reverse complement.
ATATAAATATACATTTATGAGATGCCAAAAGGTGGTTATTTTATTGATTTATTTGTGAAACAACTGATAGTCTGGTTAATTCACTTTTTTCTTTATACAGAAAATCATAAACATGAAAATACAACTAACTCAGCTTCTTCTTCTGGTGTGTTTTTTCTAAGCTGTTGAGCCCATTCTTTATTTCCAAAATTAGCCATCTATGAATCTATCTCTGGAAAAGTTTCATTTCCAAAACATTGTTGAATCAATTCGTTGTGAATAGGAGAGCAAACAATACCTCCAATAGCTCACCAATGCCTTGGTTCATTGGAAGATCTATGACTTGTTCTTCCATGGTTTGATTCATCAGAGGAACATTGTCTTTTTCTTCAAGTTGTAATTGAGCAGCTTAGTTTCTAATGACATTTTCTTCTTCTTGTTGATTCTTCTTAAGAACCGTTGGTAGCGCAATGTTCTTTCCTTTATAATGATCATATGGTTGAGTCGAGGAAGGAGCAGAATACCCATTCCATTGCTGCTGCTTCTTCATGGTTTGAGCCGCGTATGAACAATTCCTTTCTTGTCCCCATAACAGGTTCGAGTATTGTTGGTGGTGGTCTTTCATAAGTGAGAAATAGGCTTCTTGTCATCCAAGAAAATGGTTTTGTTGTTGACCTAAAGATTCTTCAAAAATCTGGCAACATGAACCCAAACTTTGATGATGTTGAGCAATAAAGTGTTGTTCTTGATGATGAAATATTGGACATTGCATCATTGGAACCATGTCTTGCCCCAAATATTGAGTCTAGTGATTTGCCCAAAGAATCTCCATTAGGACAGGTAAAAAAAAAGGATGTAAATGGCTTTCAAGTTATTCCTTCACAGGTATCAAAACAATAATGGTGCAACCTTCTTATTACTTTAGAATGGTATAATCATTCATGTTTCCAAAGAATACTTTGTTATGTGCTTTGTACATTTATTTTTCGCTTGCACATGAGACATATATTTGAAAGACACCATGATATTGCAGCTGAGTTTCGTCCACAGAACCAACATCTGAGGAACGCATGCATGAATTTCCTTCTCAGATTAATCGAGTCAATGTGCGTGTTACTTCAGGAGCTCTCTAATAAAGATTTGGTGGAAGCAGACATTGCATTGACATATGTGAAAGATGCGGGTTTTAAGGTGGATTGGTTGGAGAAGAAGCTGGACCTAGTGAAAGAAAAGAAGGAGAAAGAGCAATCTGGTTTGACTCGGCTACAATAAATGGAGGATAGTTTACTGAAACTGAAGCAAAAATGTTCAGACCTGGATCGATGCTTTAGTGGAGAAGGAGGAGGCAGTGTTGTCAGCCACAAAAACTCCTCTGTCATTCGATGACTTGAGTTCTTAGGTTTTTTGGTATCTTAGTTTCTCGCTTGGTTTTAGTGATAAGATGTTCTTTTGTAATGAAATTAAACTTATGCTTAAAGTTGTCATATTTTGTGAAATACATTTATTTTACAGCTATGATCTAACTTTTCTCTCAAGGAATCTTCAACAATTAAGGAAAGCGTCGATGTGAATGAGTTTTAACTTTTTTCCTTCACAAGCAAGAAATTTTTTAATTTTGTATGTGTCTTGTTACTCTACAAGATACATGATAATTTTTTTTTTCCTTTTTCTTTCTAATATATTGCTTTCCTTTTTCAGATCACCAAAGAATGCTATCTCATATGCGTTTCTATGTCTTTCTCCACTCGCAGGTAGAATCTGTGAGGTATATAGTTGAGAGACATCCAAACATTGCAGTATGGTTCCGTTCAAAGAAACCAACATCTGATGAAAGTATGCATGGATTGCCTGCTAAGCTTAATCGAGATGTTGTGCCAATCATTTTAAGAGTTCTTTAGCGAGGTCTTGTGGAAGCAGACATTGCACTGACATATGTGAAGATTTAAGGTGGATTGGTTGGAGAAGAAGTTGGACCAAGTGAAAGAAAAGAAGGAGAAAGAATTGGCAGGTTTGGCCATACTTTAAGAAACAGAGGAAAATTTACTCAAGTTGAAGTAAGAGTGTGCAGACGAAAATTTATATAGTGTATATAGATATTTATGAGATGCCAAAATGAAGTTATTTTATTGATTTATTTAAGAAAGAATCATACAACAATACTATAGAAACAAATAGATTATTATTAGACTACATTAATTGAAAAGACTATTTTAAGAAAGAATCAATGTTGTTGCAGATTGCGAGTTCACTCATTAATCGGTGGTGGCATTTTAAACTATATTGGACAAAAAAAGTTAAAGAGGGAATTTGTAGTTTTGCAGTTTGGGAGAGCAGCAGCTAACTCAGCTTTTTCTTCTCATGTGTTTTTTCCAACCTATTGAGTCAATTCCTCATTTCCAAAATTAGTCATCTCTGAATCTATCTCCGGAAAAGTTTCATCTCCAAAAAATTGTTGAATCAATTTGTTGTGAACAGGAGATCCTACCCTACCTCCATTAGGCTCACTGATGCCTTGGTTCATTAGAAGAGCTATGGCTTGTTCTTCTATGGTTTGATTCATCAAAGGAACACTTTCTTTTTCCTCAAGTTGTAATTGAGCAGCGGAGTTTCTAATGACATTTTCTTCTTGTTGTTGACTCTTCTCATGAACCGTTGGGAACACATTGTTCTGTACTTTATAATGATCATATGGCTGCGCTGACTATGGATCATAATGCTCCTCCTCCAAGGCTTGATTCATCATAATCGAAACCTCTGAAGTATTTGTATGTTGTCCGCAAAGCTGCTCTGGTAATTAGTTTGCCAAAACTGCTGCCCCATTGGATGGAGATTGATGGCTTGTCCAAGAATCTGGTTTTGTTGTTGAGTAAGAGATAAGTTTAAGTCTTCTCCCAAATGTTGTTGCTGAGCAATAAGTACTCCAAGAACTGAGAGATCATTTTTCTATCCAAAATCCTAATGATATTGAGCCAAACATAGAGCAGAGGAGCTTAAGTCTTGATGTTCCATTATACCTTGATCATATGGTTGAGACGAGTACGGAGCAGAATGCCCATTCCATTGCTGCTGGTCCTCCATGGTTTGAGCCGAGTATGAAAGATTTCTCTCTTGTCCCCCAAACAGGTTCTGGTACTGCTGGTGGTGGTCCTCTATAAGTGAGAGATATGTCTCTTATGGTCCAAGAAAATGGTTTTGTTGCTAACCTAAAGATTCTCCAAAAAACTGACCACATGAACCCAAAACTTATATGATGTTGAGAAGCCAAGTGTTATTCTTGATGATGAATCATTGGACATTGTGTTTTTGGAACTATGTCTTGTCCCAAATATTGATGAGCTGAGGATGGACTAAAATACTCATTCCACTGTTGATCCTCGTTCAAATCTTGATTCATCATCATTGGAAGATGACAGCCTTGAACAAGGATCAACAATGGAATGAGAATTTTGGTCCATCCTCAGCTTAACAATATTTGGGACAAGACATGGTTCCAATGACACAATGTCCAATGATTCATCATCAAAAACAACACTTGACTGCTCAACATCATCAAGGTGTGGGTTCATGTGGTCTAGTTTTTAGAGAATCTTCAGGTCGACAACAAAACCATTTTCTTGGACCACAAAAGACATATCTCTCACTTATGGAGAACTCCCACCAGCAGTACCCAAACCTGTTTTGGGGAAAAGAGAGGAATCATTCATACGCGACTCAAACCATGGAAGAAGAGCAGTAATGGAATGGGTATTATGCTTCATACCTGGCTCAACCATATGATCAAGGTATGATGGAACATCGAGACTTAAGTTCCTCTGCTTTATGTTTGGCTCAAAATCATTAGTATTTAGGATAGAAAAATGATCTTTCAGCTCTCGGATTACTTACTACTCAGCATCAACATTTGTATGAAGACTTAAACTTATCTCTTACTCAACAGCAAAACCAGATTCTTGGACAAGCCACCCATCTCCCTCTAATTGGACAGCAGTTTTGGCAAACTGATTACCAGAGCCAGCTTTGCGGACAACATACAGATCCAACACAGGTGCCAGTTATGTTGAATCAAGCCTTGGAGGAGCAGCATTGTGTTCCACAGTCAGCTCAGCCATATGATCATTATAAAGCACAGAACAATGTGTTCCCAATGGTTTCAGAGAAGAGTCAACAAGAACAAAAAAATGTCACTAGAAAATCAGCTGCCCAATTAAACCTTGAGGAAAAAGACAATGTTCTTTTGATGAATCAAACCATGGAAGAACAAGCCATAGATCTCCCAATGAACCATGACATCAGTGAGCCACTTGGAGGTATTGTTGGCTCTCTTATTCACAACGAATTGATTCAACAATGTTTTGGAAATGAAACTTTTCCGGAGATAGATTCAGAGATGGCTAACTTTGAGAATGAGGAATGGGCTCAACAGCTTGGAAAAAACACATCAAAGTTAGCTGTTGTTCTCGCAAATTGCAAAACTCCAAATTCTCTCTTTGACTTTTTTTGTCCAATGTAGTTTATAACGACAGGATCTATTAATCGAAATAACCTGAGTAAGATAGATTTTATTCTGCTAAGATTAGTTTTCCACCTAGCTCTGCTACCTTCCTGACTTAGGCCATATACCAAGACGTGTGGTACTGTATCCAATGGTTTCTCTCAGCCCATGAGGATCTCCAGTAATCTGATGACTAGATGGACAACCACATATTTTTTTTCTCCTGTGTGATGTAACCAATCTGTCCATTTAATATATTTCTTGTTAAGTATTTTAGGTACATGGACAGTTGATTAGAAAGCTTATGTTTGGGATATTAGTTTTTTTACATTGCTAGTTAGTTTTCAGAACAAATTACCAAGATGAGACGCATGTCAAAAGTAAATTTTGATTTATTTGAATTGAGTTTATTTAATTTTGGCATTCTTCAAATCCTCAAATTATTTGGTTTCTAAATAAATTCTATCATGTGTTTTTAGTTATTTAGTTTCTCTTTTATTCAAAATATTGAAAAATGGTTATTCTATTACCATTGAAATTAGATTTATATTCTTACTATATTTAGTTTACTAATTTCTTTCAGAATGAATATATTTTTTATATATCATTGTATCGAATCATACGTTTGTTTATGTAATAATAAATATTGCAGTTTAGAATAAAAGTGGATAGTATTTGACATTACATCAAGATAAGAAGAATGTGTTTATCATTTAATTCAAAAGTGGGAAGCCAAAAACCAGCATAGGGAGATTCTAGAGAGGTTTTATTCATATCCACAAATTTTTTTATCATAACGTGATTAATTGGTAAGATGATTATTTTTCTTTCATATCCTATATTATAGATATAAAAGTGTCACCAAAATGATTTTTTTCTTTTTTTTTTGGGTGTTAGCGTTTTGTTAATCATTTCTATGACATGTTTTCTGAGGTTCTTGTTGTCATTAGTCTGTGAAAAATATTTACGATCTGATTTACTTTTCCTCCTCTTGTTCAAACTTATATATACATATATATGAACCTTTTATACAGAGTATATGAGATGTCAAAAATGTTGAACTACAGTTCCACATATCGGAAGATAGTAATAATTCAATTTGGATTTTAGAAAATCCCAAATTGAGTTTGAAGCTGATTTAAATCATCAAAGATATAATCAGAAAATGAATTGAGATTTTTATTGATTATAGCTAAACATTGAGAAAGGCTGCTTATATGTACTCTTTAGAATAGATCAAACCATTCATAGTTCGTTTACAAAAGAATTAAGGTTTTTTAGAAAATAATCGATTTTATGTAGAAAGTTTTTGGATTTTATGTACAAGAGAATTAGGGATTTTATGTAGTAATAATTTAGTTTTGATATGTCTTCTTATTTATATTGATTTTTAAGTCAGAATTCTTTTCCTTTTTATTCTACGTTTACATATGGAAATCATAGGGCATGAGTTCTCTTCCTCATCTGTTTATCTCTTAACATGGAAATTGCATATTTAGTGAAAAGAATAATTTTTTTTATATATGTATGGATGGTTCATCGACAAATGAAGAAGAAGATTTTGGCGAATGATTTTATACCTGAGCCGCCATGCTAAGAAAGTGTATGTACAGTGCTGCTTTGGAGTAAAACATCTGTCTTGCTCTTAAATTAAAGTAGTACTGTAACAAGTAAGAAAATTTTTAAAAGGTAAGAGATTTAGTTTTACACCATATAATCAGTCAATCATGAAGTATGAAGTATCAATGATGAGCAACAAGGCAAGAATTCAAAACTAGATACTTCAATATAATAAGTCAAAATTATTTGAATGACTAGAATCTAATAGCAGTCAACAAGAAATCAACTTAACTTAAAACATAGTAGAAACCATTAATTACTACCACACAAAAGTAAATCATCCAAAATAACCATCTCTATGTTGCCTTGTGTATGCATTAATATACATGTTGGTATCTCTTTGATGAACTGTATGAACATCTCAATCAAGACAATATTACAATCTTATACTGCTCAGTCCTATAGCTAAGTTAAGAAGAGCATCACATTCACATAACTCACTAGACATAATCGGTTTTATGTGATATAATAGGGAAAATTTCAACCCTTTCATTAGCTTCAGTGAAAGGGTAATATCAAATTGAAAATCTCTAACTCCAATTCAAAATTTAGCCAATAGATAAATGAAATGCATCAAGAGTACTATATGAAAGTAATCACTAAACGCACACGAGTTACTCACGATTCAGCATTCTTACTGTTCATTGGTTTAGATCTTACTAGCAATTGGCCAGTGCTCCTATATATGAGCTTATACGATATATATATGCATATGATTCTACATTCTTGTAATGAATAGAATTAAATAGTAAAGTCACATACATCAGATCTCATGGCATCATACATGATGAAAGAAATCCTAGTTCTTCAAACACTGCCCTTGATCTGCATATATCATGAGTCATGAATCTCTCAGAAACTCACAAAAACAAAATCTGAAATGTTTCAGATCATAAACTTACAATACTCGATAATATAACATCATAAATCATATACGTATAACATATAGTTCAGTAATGTCAGTTCCATTATCTGTTGTGTAAAAAACTGAATCCCAGAGGCTCCAGATCTACACCATCTAAATAACAACAATATTCATATTTCAGACTGAAGGCACACATCAAACACCCGGTTACATACCATGAAGGTATAAGCAAATGCATCACATGAAATACAATATTTTACATATATGAATCTATAGAGAAAGAGAGAATAAATTAGAAGAGGTTATGCATACCGGCTTAACAATTCAACGGCTTCTTCTGTTGGATTCATCATGAGTGACCCACAAGTCAGGCAAAAACATTGGGATTGGCTTCTTTCTGATGGAGGTCGTACACGTAGTAGCCATATTTTCAAGGGTTGGCTCAGAAGAAAAACTATTATCTTAGAAATTATCTGTTGACAAGAAGATAAGATTCAACATTGAAAGAAATCCTATAAACTTTGACTTTCCAATGATTAATTAATTTTGTGTGGCTACAAAATTTGCAATTTTTTTGGCTTATCATATTATTTTTAGATTTTATTTACAGAGAATAATTGAAAAGAAATTAAAATTTTAATATATAAAAAATTTAGAGTTATTTTTTCTACGTAGTAAAGAGCACCAGCGAGAATAACCATATATGGCTAAAGCGAAGTAGTTGTTACAAATTAGAATAACAACGCCGTCGCTCATAATATATCACTTCAGCTTAGGGTTACTTTAACCAAAACAGAAAAAAAAAAAATTAAACTTTTTGTCATCTTAAACTCGAGTTTGCATCCAAAATAACGACAAAGCCACAAAAGTAATACAAAGTTACAAACTAATTAGTTAATGTTAACCAAAATTGTGCTAGTGCAAGGTTTTTTTTTTTTTTTTTTTTTTTTTTTTTGATAAACCCTATCGGCTGATCCGGTCAGCCTCGGTAGGAACGCACCGAGGTGTTACAGAGTGGACTTCTCCCGTGGTTCAACGGTTCAACGGACACCATACCACGGGCGGGGCCATGAGATCCATAGTGGGTCACCACACTGCCTGTCCCGAGTTTGGAGTGTCTTCCGACTAATGCCAGGGGATAGTCAGGCCGCCTGCATTTCCGATTACCATGTAAACCAATTGGGTCTAGGCCCAACTGACAGACTTCCCACACAAATGTGTTTTTGTTTCCAGGGAGGATCGAACCCAGGTTTGGGAGTTGCACCCTTCACCAAGGTTTCCCCTACCACTAGACCACAGATGCGTGGGCTGCTAGTGCAAGGTTGTAGATTTTTTTAAAAAAGGTCAGAACAAACAGATATATGTAACCTAATTAACATTACACTAACCTATAGATATGATTCATGAAATACATTAATTATTCAGAGAAACAAAAAAAAAACAAAAAAAATTTCCAAGAATTTGCGGGCAAAATAAAACACATTATGATTTAAATTTTACATAACAGTCAAGGGTCAATCTTCATTGATACTATTCCGGGAGGGAGTCTTGAGAGACAAGCCAAGATCTTTGCAAAAATTTTCATCTTGCTGCAAGGTTCCAGGGATTACACCAAAAGTTGTTCTTGAAGCTTCAAATCCAGACATGTCCTCCAAGTTTTTCCCCACATTTATAGAAGATGAAGCAAACACACTTCTCTTTGATAAGTTCAAATCAGCTCTTGATAACCTGTTAAGATCTAAGGCTTTTATAAACCGTTGCGTAGCAGCTTCTCATGATAGTTCATGCCTCATGTTCCCATTGTCATATATAGACTCTGCAGTTGAGAAACTGTTTGAAGAACTCGTTTGATGTGTGATTTGTGCATACTTCGATTTTTCCCATCGTAGATGATGTTGGTTATTAAAGAAGCATGATGCATAGTCGAGGTTATTAAACTAGAGACTTACTTGTGAAATAGTGAGTAAGCGTGATCACGTCCTCGGTAAAATATTAACCGTCAGGTCGATATTTTTCAGGCGGCTTCTTTGATCACTTCAGAGTCCTCTCCACTACCGTATAAATCAACCTCTAACTCAACGAGTTCATTTTGGTGTTCCTTAAGTAGTTTAAGAAGCTCCTTATGCCCTTTGCTTCACACCATCTTACGAATGTAGTATGCGCCTTTAGTGAATGGCTCCTCCTGGAGCTTATGATAGCTGAAGATAAAGTACTCATAAAAGTTCTTACGAAAATATCTGAAGATAAATCAGCACTAAGCCAGATGAAACCAAAAGTAAAGAGATATAAAAACAGCACTTAACATAGAACTAATAATTCACTGATGCCAAATAATTCACATGCAAAAAGAGAGAAAAGCAAAAACACAAATTCATGACAGAATATGGAAACACATAAATTTACATTTACAACACGTTTCGCAATAAGATTCTCATTAATGACTAACGAGAAAGAAAAGGAACAACAGGCATCACCATGCAAGTATAAGTAAGAAGACATGGAGTGTTGCGGACTCATGTAACTTATACAAAGACATGACAGATAGAGAAAGCACATACGATAAAAAGAAACAATTTATCTCCATGAAAGGTCGGAGACTAAGAGCCAAAAAAATATTCTTACATTAATGAGCAAAACATATACCGTTCTTTTTTTAGACCCGTTTAATGTCTTTTTTTAATGCAAAAAAATAAATAAAAAAATTTAAATGAGTTTCGCGGATACCCATTTAGTAAATGAGTTTTATATGGATTTTTTTTATTTAAACTTTCTAACCTAAATGGGTCTAAATGGACATTTATTTAGATTAAATAAAGAGATATACGTATATCATATATACGTATGTGTATAAAGAGATCCTTACCCTATAAAGTAATCGGTTTCTAATTAGCTAGCTTTTTTTTTTATATAATCTATCTTAATTTGATTTTCAAATTTTTTGTTGACTTTAAACATAAAGATTTGTACATTTCAAAATAACTATCTAGGAGAAAAATATGAATATAATTATCTAATTGAATTAAAATAATAATTAAAAAGCTAACGCTTTTTGAAACCAAAACAAAAACGTTAAATCTATTATCTAATTAGGTGTTGTTGTAAAAAAAAATAAAAAAAAATTAGGTGTCTCTACATCTAAGGTGTTGACATCAGTCATTACTAGTATGTATTTAATCATGAATTTTAAATAATTTGTATTAAAATAACAAATCATCTATAATTCAAACATAAATCTTTTTAATAAAATTTAAATTAAATATTATTGAACTTATAAATTTAAAATATAAAATGTAGTTTAAAATTTACTATTATTGAACATATTTTAAATAATATATATCAAGAGAATTATGATTTTGTAATGTTTTGGTAGAGTTTCTAAGTTTCATAATTTTAGATATAACAATTTTTTTTATTTAACCAAAATCATCTAAAACCCATACCCATATGTTTTGCAAATTACGAAAAAGACCTTTAGAAAACGGATGTAGACTCCAAAAAGGGTATTTCCGTCGAACAGTTGGTGTGCACAAGGACCAAAACACACCGAGGAGAGGCGTCACACCAATAAACCCTCAGAAGAAGATGGAAGCTGATGCTAATTCCGTCAAAGAATCAAAGTAAGCTAATTCTTCTTTCTTCTTATATTGAAATAAATCATCCCATTCGATCTCTCTTTGATGATTTATCTGGTTCGTATTGTAGTTACTATGAAGGCGAACGTCTAACTCATCTCCTCGGCTTGGTTCAGAGGTAACACTCTAAACCCTAAAGAAACCCATCACAAATCTCTCTCTCTATGTACGTACGTATTGATTTTTCTCAACATCCCTTTTTTGGAACTTGAAGAGGAATTGAGACATCCAAGACTTCGAATGTGAACTCATTGCCTGAGAAGATATGGCTCAAGGTTACTTACTTACTCCTCTTCCTATGCTTTACTTCTTCTTTTTTCTTTTTGATTATCAACAATGTGAAAAATCAGAAACAAATCGCGATTGGGATCAACGAAGTCACGCGTGTTCTTGAGAGGATGAAACCAAACGCTACCGACCAACAACAAAACAACCCTAGACAACCTGCGGTTCAACTTCAGGTACACACCATAACACTCACAGTTGTGTAAAGGAAAGGCCTTTTTGGTGATTTGAGAGAGAGGGAGCTTAATGTTGTTTCTATCACAGGTAGTGATAGTAGTAGCAGATTGTAAACCGAGGATGCTAACGAAGCACATACCGAACTTAGCTGCTTCGAGGAACGTCCCCGTTCTCTACATCAGAGACAACAAACGAGCCTCTCTCAGATTAGGAGAGTTAGTCAAGCTCAAGACAGCTCTAGCTATTGGCGTCAAGGCCAGAGGAAACGATCTCAACCTAATACTCCAACAGATTCTTCTTCAGTCCTTGTAAGGAGAAAGGAAGTTTCTTTGATCTGGTTTTGTTGTGATCATTCCTCAGTGTAGTATATACATTATAAATGAGATTGACAACAAATTTAGCGATACCCAGTTTTGTCCATGAGCTCTTTTCTAAAAGATGCTGTACCCAAAAAGATTTTGCTACTGTTTACAACTCTTAAGCGCTTGCAATTGAGGATGGCTCATCTGCGACACCGATTTGTTTAGGCTTCTCGCTTACGTTATCCACTTGTTTGCTCGCTTTCCCGTTCTGAGACTTCTTCTCTTGCTCCTTCTTCACCATCACTGGTTGAAACTGTTGAGAAACAAAGCGAATCAGAAAAAATGAAATTGAGTTATAAATGTACTGTATGTGTGAATTAATTAAGAACCTGATATATGGAGTATATGACATTTCTTCGTATTTGAGCCATCATTTCCAGAAATAGATTGTATCCTTCGAGCTTATACTCGATGAGTGGATCACGTTGCGCGTATCCTCTAAGCCCGACAGCTTGTTGCACGAACTTGAGTGCTTGAAGGTGTTCTTTCCATAGCCGGTCAATATTGCTCAAGATTAAGAACCGTTCAGCGTCTTTCATTAGCCCTGGTGCTTGTTTCTCCATGATTTCCTGATTATATATAAAAAAAAACAAGCTTAATTAACCAAAAACAACATAGCTTCTGGTGAAAAAGGCTTAGAACCATCTAACTTACTCTTTTCTGCAAGTATGCATCGCGGCCACGGGCACGGAGATAATCTTGTAATCCTTCATAACTTGATCCTTGGCTTTTCAGAAAATCCGGACTGAGATCGTTCAATAGATAACAGTACCTAAGAGATTGGAATTTGGAAGTTTTGAGAGCTTAGTGATTATCTATGTGAAATGTTTTGTCTTAGAGAAATATAATTCTTACTGCTGAACTTTCGCGATGAGCTTTTCAAGATCCCAGCTTTCTTTTGGAGTATCCGGGCCAATGTTCGCCTATTAATGGTAAAACAGAGTTTAAACTGTTGGTATAAGATAGACTCAAGGAATAAAGAAATTGTTTTTACTGACATCAATTTCAAACGGCTTACCTCTAGAATGTCATCCATTGTCAATTCAGCATACTCGATAATCAGAGATTCGAGGCTGTCTGACACAAGAGCACGCCTTCTCTCTGTGTAAACACGATCTCTTTGGCTATTGAGAACCTCGTCAAATTCGAATAATTGCTTTCTGATGTCAAAAAAGTAATTCTCGACTTTTCTCTGAGCTTCATCTAGAGCCTTAGTAAGCATCTTGGATTCGATCGGTAAGTCTTCCACCCTGAATGCTCTCATCATACCCTAAGGAGTTGAATGGCAACTACATTTAGGCGTATATTCTCCAGAAGAATGAATAAATTGTAGATACAAACAGTCACCTGAATCCGATCTCCCCCGAAAATGCGGAATATGTTATCTTCAAGACTAAGGAAGAACCGGGAACTTCCAGGATCCCCCTGCCGGCCACTACGCCCACGCAACTGTATGAAAAAAGTATTACAAATGAAAAAGGAAACTACATCAATCATATATCTCCTGTCGGCAAACATTTTAAGAACCTGATTGTCTATACGGCGTGATTCATGCCGCTCTGTCCCAACCACATGGAGTCCACCAGCTTCCACAACCTGCAGCAATTCAGTACAAAAAATGATCAACAACAGACACTTGACAGAGATTCACATACTGCTCTGCTGTAACAGAACCAACCTTTTTCCTTTCTTCATCCGTAAATCCCTTATATTCTTTTGCTATCTCAAGAAATGCATTCCTCAGTTTACCAATGACTTCATCTTGGACAGGACCCTGGGGAAAAGATCAAAGATCGATGACTCAGATAGCTCTACTTTAACATATCAAGATAAGAGTTCCAGGATTCCTTAGTTGTTCACCTTTTCACAAGAATAAGATAGACGTTCCTCTGCTTCAAGCTCAGTTAACGATTTCTGGCCCCAAGCCTCTACAGCTGATTGTACAGCTTCCTCAGCAAGCTTCACTTTCTCATTAGACAATTTGCATGGAAATAACTTCTCATTTACCTGCACCGTAAAGTTTTCTGTCGACTTAGCTCGGTGTAACCATTAAAATCTCATGCTATAGACCAAAACAAGAAACGCTGAAAAGGCCAAACCTTCCACGTCCTCTTGGGAGGGGCCTTCTTCACGGATACGAAAACACCGTCAGTAGGCTTCACCACTCTGTAGTAACAGTCAAAATGTAATGAAACTTCAGCAAAAAAGAAACTATGAACTCCATGGCTCTTCGACAAACAATCTACATAACATGTAGCAATAATATCAAGGGTGGGTAAAAGATCTATCTAATGTGGACAAAATATATTATTTGAGGACAGTACTATTAATCTTACTTGGCATCTTCGAATGCTACATGCATATTACCTGGGCATAAGTATCTCCCGGAGCTTCAAACGTGCCATAAACTCTGCGTTTCCACCGAGAATTATGTCTGTCCCACGCCCTGCCATATTTGTGGCAATTGTTACAGCCCCTAAACGACCACTTTGTGCTACAATTTCAGCTTCCCTCTCCACATTTTCTGGTTTTGCATTGAGGACCTTTTTGTACAACATATATATAACATTTTCTGTCAGTTTTTTTTTTTTGTACAGGATATATCATTTGTTTCAATTTTGCACATTGGTTTGTCTTAACATACACCATTGTTCAGATGCCATAGATTTTTTTGGACTAAATGCTAACGGAACATAAATTTTGGATTCAATTCTGGACAGATACACATCAAAAACATTTCTCAAAATGACATGCAAGCCTTACCTCATGAGTTATTCCAGCTTCCTTCAATAGTTGAGAAAGCTCGTCACTCTGCTCAACGCTGGTTGTACCAACTAGCACAGCCCTACCAGTCTTATGCATTCTAGAAATCTCCACTACCACTGCCCGCCATTTGCCATTGACTGCCTTGAAAACTACATCTGACTCATCCTGTAAGTGATTTAACACGGAGAGATGACACTTTTTGGTTTGAAAAGACAAAACACCAAAACTACTAGTACAGCATATAAGTGCTTTCAGAATTAGCATGGATCTTATCATTTTCTCACTTCAACAGTTCTCAATAGAAGGCCTACAAACATGCATTTTAGGTGTACCGATGGAGACCAATTCTAAAGAACCACCAGTCTGAAATTTTGAGGTGTAACTTCGAAACATAAGATACGAGACAAACCTTTCTTATCATGGGCTTATTTGTGGGTACAATTGTAACTTTCAGCTTGTATATGCTCTCAAATTCTGCACTCTCGGTCGACGCAGTGCCAGTCATCCCGCAAAGTTTTGGGAACTACACCATAGGAGAAATAAAGCATTACGATATCGAAGTAACTTTATTCAAAATGTTGAACGTAGGCATTACCAACCTGCAGAAAGAAATTTTGATAACTAATTGACGCTAGTGTAATAGATTCATTCTGAATTGGCAAGCCTTCTTTCGCTTCAACTGCTTGATGTAGTCCGTCACTCCAACGTCTTCCCTGCAAAAGAGAAAACTTGTTCAGTGGGTTACTACAACGTACTGTTTTTTTTTTTCTGCTTTTCTTGCCTGAGAATTTTTCTCAGCCGTAGCAACTGGGATCACTAAAATAATGAACAGTGACAATTCTAACCTATTAAGATGAATATTCCATGTCAATATGCAAATGATAGAAACAAGTACCTGCATTACACGACCAGTAAACTCATCCACGATAAGAACCTCCTTTGCTCGGATGATATAGTTCACATCTCTGAGAAAAAGTTCTTTTGCCTTAATGGCATTAAGAATATATGACGCCCATTGTTCACGAGGATCATACAAATCTTTCACGGCCAGGATTTCTTCTGCATCCTCATAACCCTGTTCCGTTAGTAAAACAGTCTTCTGCTTTTCATCAACCTGCAACACCAAAAGTAAAAACTCAGCGAGGAGTTAGATTTGGTAGATGGATGGCCAACTCCATTTAGTTATTTCACACAACACAAAGGTATAAATGAGTAGGCTTACAGTGTAATGTATATCCCGCTCAAAGGCAAAAGCAATCTTCGCAGCTTTGTAGTATTGGTCACTAGGTTTCTCTGCAGGCCCAGAGATAATGAGAGGAGTCCTTGCTTCATCAATAAGTATGGAATCAACTTCATCAATTACACAATAATTGAAATCCCTCAAGACGAGCTCCTCCACACTCTGTACATTCAGTAACTAACTACTCAGCAAATACATTTAAAGGGCATCCATACAATCCAGAAATACAAGAGAAAATAAAGCAAGAATTACTTTCCGTGGCAAGATTGTCTCTCAGATAATCGAATCCAAGCTCACTGTTTGTGACATATGTGATGTCGCATAAATAGTTTTCCTTTCTTTGTTCAGGTGTCATATTCTCTGCCAAAGTAACAAATCCGAAAGTTAGTTTTTTTTTTACCTATTAAAAGACGCAAATAAAGAAAGAGAGATAAAACAAGTGTGTTCAGAGAAAGAGACATACGTTGGATCAGACCAACCTTCAACCCAAGGAACCGAGGAACTTGACCAACCCATTCACAATCTCTTCGTGCCAAATAATCATTGACTGTAACCACATGAACACCTTTCCCACTTAACGCATTCAAATAAGCTGGTAAAATGGCTACAAGCGTTTTCCCTTCACCAGTTCGCATTTCTGCTATTTCTCCTTTATGAAGGACCATACCACCTGCAATCAAAACCAAAACAGAGAGTTAACTCCACAATCTTAAACCAGTGAAAGTCCACACAGATTGTGTTACCTATTAATTGCACATCGAAAGGTCGAAGTCCAAGAACTCTCTTGGAAGCTTCTCTCACAACAGCAAATGCCTCCTGAAATTATAAATTCCACAGTTGAAGCACAAATTTGGGTGTCAAACCAAAAACGGAAGAGTTTAAAAAATTACAGGCAGAAGTGAATCCATGGATTCTCCTTGCTGAGCTCGTTGCTTCAACGCATCAGTCCTCCCCCGCAACTCTGAATCCGAAAGAGCCGAAATCTCCGTCTCCAAGCGATTAACGGAGGCGACGGTTGACGCGTACTGTTGCCTCGTCGACTCTCCGTTATCAGAACCCTTGAAAATCCCGCTGAGAAGACCACCTAATGAAGCGTTTACAGTCGTGCTCCTCCGACGAGAGCAGCTACTACATCCGGATAAATTGAATCCGTTTCCGAATTTGGCGCCCCAAGACGGGGAAGAGCTCAGAAGACGATTATGCCGGAGGAATTTTCCATCCGCGATCACGAACTGAGAAGCGGTAGGTGAGATCGAAGGGCGGTGGTTTAGTAACTGAAAGTCGCAGAGTGGAGACACCATCTTTCGACGGCGAGCCGGGAGAATTGCCGGCGGGAGCGACGACAACAGTCCGGCTAGAGAAAAAAATAAACCACCGAAAACTTTGGTTTCCGGTTTTCGTGTGTCGTCGAGTGAAGAGCACGAGAGAGAGAGAATTGAGACGTTGGGGATAAGGTGATGGAAATTACAATCATACCCCCCAAACACGATTCTTGGTGGATAACCTTCTGTTTGCCACGTCATCGAGTTTCTATCATGTTTCATAGCTTCTACTTTCTTTTTCATATGTATTTTTTTCTGTTTTTTTTTTGTTTTTTAACAGATACAGATACAGTAATTGGATTTGAATCCAGATTGATTAGCAGTAATATATTATGTTTACCTTAACCAAAAGAGTTTACCCCTTAACCAGCCAAATCCGCTATTTTAAAGAAGATTAAAAAATTACAATTGACACTTAATCATAGTGAGTGCGGAAACATCGAGTGTAAAATGGTAGCAAAAATAACGGTCATCAACACTAGACTAGACTTTTATTTTGCTGGTATTGTTATAACAATAGTATAATCCAATTCAGAACACAGAAGACCATATAAAAAGAGATAACCTAAAAACAAAAGACTCAATACAGTACCCAAGAACAAAAGAGAAGCGATTGATAAAAGGAGAATAATGAAATCTCTCTCTCTCTCTCTCTCTCTCTTTCTACCTGGGCTCAGGGGGCACTACTTTCAAACTCCTCATCCATTCGCAGAAACTGGTTTCATCAAACTCTATAAAACTACTCTTTAGTTTCATTCTTTGCTCATTCGTCAACGTTCTTACCTGTGGAAATCTTGCTTCCTGCACATATATACACAATCCCCACACACACAAAAAATGGATTCAGAGGAAGAAAAAAGCAATCAACGAATCAAGCACCGAGATTTTCTGATGTTTTACCTGCTCATAAGGAGGATCTTTATGCGCTGGTATAAGCCGGCAAACAAAGTATCTAGCCTGGGAACTTCCCTCCTGTTATACACAACAATGTCCACAAAATTAGAGTTTTGTTTCAATGCATTACCAGATAGATATCATCAAGTATGATGCTTTTGAGACATATGTGTATGAGCTTCTGATATAACAAGAACCTTGAATGCGAGAATGCGCGGTGCTGGAAACCGTAATTCAGTTATTTCTTCAGCCAACGTTCTGCAAGCTGCTAAAACCGCAGCACTCTTCACCTCATCAGCAGACAGTTCAGCTCCCTAAATCAACCCCAAAAAAAAAAAGAAATATTAACAAAAGCTGCTTCTGACAAAGATCTTATTGCATGAACATTATGAAGACAACAGAAACTTACCAACCAAATAAATACATCTGTGCCATGGTCAAGAATAACAGCCTTATCTGATTGCATTGAGAGATCATACGCTGGTAGTTCCTCGAACGTGCCGCCTTCTTGGTGCATCAAGCAACGTGGCGCTACCATTCGAAGAGAGAGATCGAAAGATGCGTTCAGAAACAAATTCCGCAGCACCGATCTTTCATCTTCGTGACCAATGATGTTTCCCAATAGAGGACCCCTCCTTAGATGGAAGAGGAGCTCCGGAAGAGAAGATAGTTCCTTTGGGAAGCTATAAAGCTTTGATTTTGGCACTTGCGATCCGAATTTCAAAGCAATGTCTTTGATTCTCTCATCTACGGTAGCACGCATATCCACTGCATCTTTCTGAGTTTTAGCTATTAAAAGTGTTCTCTTGGAGATGAGAACTGCAGCAGCTTCGTCTACAACACTCTGAAGATACGCCGAGACACTATCAACGGTTGGTAATTTGAACGTAATTACGCGAGACACATCTGCTTGATAAACATCCGAATAATGGAAAGCAAACTGGAAAAAGACGTGATCGGTTTTGATGTCCCTCTTATTCTCCATCGAGAGAGAGAAGCTTTGTGTTTCTTCAACACTCAGCATCTGAACACAGAGAGCTGCATCACTCTTAAACGTCTCGTGAGTTTCTGAATGTGCTTCTTCCCCAGGTCCAATCACCTGAGTTATACGAATATCATCTGAACACCGAACTTCAAGCAGACCATGTGAACCAGCTGCCCTAGTGGCCGCCCTCTGCAAATCCACACCAAAGGCTTCACCAAAATCATCGTGAAGAACCAGAACACCACCTGAAGCTTTTGCAAGTGGCTGCAGGACAGGAACCCTGAGAGGACAAGTTCCAGCGCACAATATGTCCACGACCGTATTGTGTCTCTGAGCTTCACGCCCCAAACTTTCCATCCATTTTATGGCTGTCTTCTCCATATATGGATAATTCGGATGACTCATCGAATGGGGTACTGATCCAGGACCATATGTAATGGGTCCACCAGCGCAAACAATGACTCTACTGTTACCTCCTGCTCTTCTGACCACTCCCCGAGACATTTCTGCTGATGGTCCTTGAATTATGGCCAGAGCAGCCTCAACAGCAGTTCCAAGACACCTATCTCTAGACGCTTCAGGAACATTCGATGTGTATGGTCTTAAGGACGAGAATATCTCATGTGCTACCTTTAGTGATGCATGCATTGGTGACAAGTATACACCGGTCCCATAAATCAGCGACTTCATCGACTCCGCAGATGGTGATTTTACACCAGAGATAACATCGGCTGAAGCTACGGATTCTTCAGAGAAATCATAAATCGAAACAGTACGACCATACACTATAATCCCAAGCCTGGTAGTTTGCGGAAGCGAGTCTACAAACGCATGCAAAGAGCTCTGCAAGTGCTGAAGGTGTGGTTCATCTAAACACTCATCAATAACAAGGACGACGGGTGCAGATGTCCGAGAATCAGAGGCAGGAACAAACCCAGGTCTCTTGTTTCCAGTCTGAACATAATCAACCAAAGGCAACGAAAGCTCTGGAAAATTTCGCAACTCATCCTTGGTGGAAGCCACATACTCACCTTTACTCCCATTCATGTGCTCGCAGATGACGCACTGCCATTGCCCTGAACCAATTAATATCGACGTATAAGGATTAGAATACGCTCCACAGTGCAAACAGCGATGTGGATCACGTTGGATAATCTGAGGACCAGGACTAATCTCCCTCCCCGCAGAAACTATAGCTCCAAACCCCAAACTCGCAACATTTGCTAGCTTCTTCTGCTTTAAAACCTATATAACAAGAAGAAAACTAGCAAGTGAAAAAAACGATAATCACCACCACAAATGCGAACTAAAAGGATAAGAAATAAATAAACCTTATTCGCAGAAAACAAAACGTAAGGCGAGTCTGCAGCAATGGGTTCCTCCATTCTAACAACATCAGGAAGATGACTCTGCGATCCAGCTGAAGAACCGTTCGAGTAATAGGAAGGCGTAGACACGGGGAGAGAAGAAGCTGTAGCGGAAGAGTACGCCAAAGGCTGAGGAGTAGCAGGTGAGGTACGGAAAGGCACAGCAGCTGGTTTGACCGGAGTATTAAAGACCGGAGGACCCGGCGGAGTACTCATACGAGGAACGGGGCTACCGGTTCTGACACCGTTGGAAGGTGACAAGAGGTTTGGTGATTTCATCGAAGGTGAATGTAACTGATCAGGTCTGAAACTTGGTGCTTGAGGATACCTAGGAGGTGTAGGTGAAGCTACTACTGGAGGAGACTGAGAAACTGGTCTATCTGGTTCTAACGGAGCGAGAGTCCCCGGATAATTAACCGATCTCTCCGGTACGTTAGCCATCTGATTCCAGAATCAGATCACAAATCCACAAGATGAACTGTTTCCAGATCAAGAATCTGCAGAGAATTTCGAAAATCTGAGCTCAAAATACACAGGACGATTTATCATTCTTAAGTGATACTAACCAAAATCACTACTAGTTCGTCTCGTTTTTTTTGTTTGATGAAATCGACTTACCAGTCACCGAGAATCCAAAATCCGGAGAAGTGTACATCAACTGAAACAGCCTCGCCGCAAAAAAAAAAAGGCAAATCGGGAAAGGAGGCGGAGAATTTAGGGCGGAAATCTCAAGTAGAGGCGAGAATGAGGATTGCGAAACCCTAATCGGAGAGATAAATTCGAAGAAATTGGGAAGATTCGTAAGACGAATTTTTGACTCGCATTGAATTTCTAGCTTACGATCTCTCACAAGTCTCCATTTTCCCCTCTCGATTTTTCTTTTTTATTTTCTCCCTTCATTTTTCTTTTAAGTCGATTCGTGGCAGTCTCGTAAATACTAACAACTCTTTGTCATTCCACTTACCGCATTTGCCATGCTGGCATAAACGTATGATTCGATTGGTTTAAAAGTCTAACTCCAGCACACTGCATGACGTGGCATGAAACGACGTGGTTTTAGAATATCTCCGAAAGCAGTAAAAACAAGTTTACTACTGTGTACCGTGGGGAGCAAGAAGAACTAAAACCAAAATCCAAGTTTCTTATGGTAGCTATGTTTTATTATTTTTTCTCAAAGGAGTGTTATAATGGGTTTTGATTTTTTTGGATATCGGGTGTGTAGGTCATCTTACGAGATGATTGTGTGTCAACATAGAAAGATATTCATCTTAATTACATGATTCTTGTGAATTTAATACCATTAAAATCTTTCTTTTTCTTCAACCAAACAAGCATTGAAAAAATATTCATACACAAGATTTTGTTCGAAACATACGTGGCTTTTGTCTCTTCTCTTTTTTTTTTATTATGAGAAGTATACGTGTTTGTATGATTGTATCAATTAGAAAGCACTCATGTGCAGTTGAACGAGGGAAGCATAAACACCACCTTCGATATTGATCAACGTATCGTGCGTCCCTTTCTCCGCGATCACACCGTTCTTGACGACGGCGATGACATCAGCATTCTTGATCGTCGAAAGCCTGTGGGCCACCACGATGGTGGTCCGGTTCACCATCACCCGGTCAAGTGCGTTCTGAACCACACGCTCTGATTCTGCATCCAACGCGCTCGTCGCTTCGTCCAGTAACAAAATTTTCGGTTCTTTCACGATGGCGCGTGCAATCGCCACACGCTGCTTCTGTCCTCCTGACAACTGTATCCCTCTCTCTCCCACGACAGTATCGTAACCCTAAAACCAAATAGGAAAGAATTTACTTGCGTAATAAGTAATCTCTATCTTATACTACTACAAATAAATATCTTGTTTTACTTACCTGTTGTATACTAGAGATGAACCTGTGGGCGTTAGCGAGCTCCGAGGCAGCTACAATATCAGCCTCGGTTGCTTCTTCGCCGCCTTTTCCATAAGCAATGTTGGCTCGTATCGTGTCGTTGAACAGTACAGGCTCTTGACCTACAAGCCCCATCTGTTGTCTCAGCCATTTCAGTTGCAGCTTCTTGAGCTCAACTCCGTCTAGAGTTATATGACCCGAATCCGGATCGTAAAACCTCTGTAACAGCGATATCACCGTAGATTTACCCGATCCACTTTCTCCGACCAAAGCAACAGTCTATAATAAGCACAAAATTATTAAAAGAGTGGACATGTAAACTTTTATAAGTTTGATAATTTGTATACCAAAATGTTACCTTTCCGGCACGAATGTAGAAACAAAGGTCACAAAAAATCTGAATGTCAGGTCTAGTTTGGTAAACAAAGCTTATGTGACAAAACTCTATATCTCCCTTTACGTTTTCCAACATCATTCCTGATTCATCTCTAGAGTCTATCTTCGATTCTCTATCAATAATCCCAAAGATCGAAGCAGCAGCACTCTTAGCTTTACTTGAATCAGGAGCGAAAGAACTCGCTGAAGAAATCCCAATTGTTGTCATCGTCAATGCTAAGAAAACCTGCGCATGCAAACCAATCCAATCCAAAATCATTCATTCTCTTCTCCTCAAGATTTATTACAGAGATTTCCAAAAAAAGGAAATAAACAAAACCTGAAAAACACCGCTGTAGGTTGTCTTCCCGTCTCTGACCAATCTAGCACCTGCGTAGAAACATGTCGCGTAGACAGAGTAAAGAACGAAGAAGGAGAGACCAAACCCTAATCCGGCAATTAATCCTTGCTTCATCCCAGATTTGATTGAATCTTCACATCGTTTCTTATACATCTCCATCACTTTCTCCTCCGCACAGAAAGACGCAACCGTTCTTATACTCCCCACCGCATCGTTTGCCACCTGACTCGCTTCCTCGTACTTCGTCTGCAAGCAATTTCTTTCAGTTCCTTCTTGAACAAGTAACAAAACCCTAAACTCATTTAGTGAAAAAGGACCAACGTACCTTTGCGTCTTCACCGAAGCCTTTCATGAACTTAACTTGAACGTAATTATTGATTCCAGTTAAAGGAATTATTACTAATATAATAATCGCTAATTCCCAGCTAATCACGAAAGCTATGATTATTCCGGCCACTGCGGATGCAACGTTCTTGACAGTTAGAGCCAACGAGTCGCCCACAAGAGTCCTGATCAAGGATGCATCAGCAGAGAGCCTAGCTCCGATGGCACCACTCGAGTTCTCCGGCTCATCAAACCACCCAACCTCCATGTGAACAACTTTCTCAAAACACATTGATCTTATCCTCCGAACCAGTCTCCCTCCAGCTACAGCAAACAAGGACAGACTCATTGGATACACTATCAAAGAGACTACACCAAGAAGCACGAATATTATCGACCAGAATCTTGAGTAGCTCCTCAGCTCATGAGGCGGTTGGAAGAAAGCTATGATTACTTTAGCAAAGAATAGTCCAAAAACCGGGAATATAGTGCCATCAAGTGTAGATACTAAGGTTCCAAGTATGAGAATCGGAGTCTCCGGTTTGTTTAGAGCAGCGATTCGAGTAATCGACACATTTTGAGACTGTTCTTGAGGCATTTCAGTGTTTTCTTGGCCAGCAGGTAAACCAAGAACGGAAACTGATTCATCATCATCATCATGCCTCCTACTGCTGCTGTTTCCTCTTGATGATCCTCTGCTGATTGATCCGTCTCCAAATCCATTTGAAATCTCCAGTTCGTTTGATTCTGTGTTTATCTCTTGTAGACGTATAAGCTGAGAATAAGCCCCTTCATGATCCTTGAGTAATTCCGAATGTGAACCTAACATGTAAAATGTAAAATATCCTAAGTAGAAGAACGTGTATCATAGTAAGAGTAATGAATGTATCATGTACCTTCTTCAACAATCTTTCCACGGTGAATCACAGCAATCATATCAGCATTTCTCACTGTGCTTAACCGATGCGCGACAATCACAGTAGTCCGGTTCACCATTACCCTATCTAAAGCCTCTTGAACCACTCGTTCGGATTCTGCATCAAGAGCACTTGTCGCTTCATCTAAAAGCAAAATCCTCGGATCTTTAAGTATGGCTCTCGCTATTGCAATCCTCTGCTTCTGTCCTCCTGAGAGCTGAGTTCCATGTTCCCCTACCATTGTCTCTAAACCCCGAGGAAACTTATCGATAAACTTAGCCGCGTTTGCTAGCTTCGCCGCTGCTTCAATCTCTGCCACCGTCGCTCTCTCTTTACCGTACCCGATGTTCTCCATTATACTTGAAGAAAACAGAACCGGTTCTTGACTAACCAAACCAATCTTTCCTCTAATCCATTTCAACTGAAACTCCTTCAAGTCAACGCCATCAATAAGCACTTGGCCAGAGCTCGGATCATAGAACCTTTCGATCAAACTGATCACAGTAGACTTCCCGCTCCCGCTTTCTCCTACCAAAGCAGCGGTTGCGCCACTCGGGATCAACAGAGAGAACCCGCCAAATATCTCTTCTTTAGGCCTTGCAGGGTAACTAAAACACACGTCTCTCAGCTCGATTTTGCCTTGGATATCTTCTAAAACCTTCCCACTTAGGTCAAAAGCATCAATCAACGGCTTTCTTTTTATCGTTTCGAACATTTTATAAGCTGCAGCTTGACCAGCTGCAAATGAGGTTAGACAAGGTGCGGCTTGCCCTAAAGACCTATACAAAGAAACAAATGAGTCACAGTTTTTAACCGTTTTAACTGTCTTGACACTCGAAAGAATATGTGTTTTACTCACATCGAACTCGCGACCACAATGATCATTACATTGATCACTGCACCGCCTGTATACCCTTTTGTGAGTATCATCTCTCCACCAAACCATATAGCCAAAGCATAGCTACAAAAGAACACCAAGAACATTACTCCAAACCCCAAACCCGAAGAGAAACCTTGCTTAACACTCGAATTATAGGCCGAATTTATCAACTCATTGTAGCTACTCGTCGCTTGCTTCTCTCCCGTGAAAGAAGCAACCTGAAGAATTCGCGCAATAGCGTGGTTTAAGTCTCAAACTTTTTTTAAACATATAAACAGCAAAAAAAAATGAAAAGGAAAGGAAGCATTTTTACAGTTCGAATAGACCCGAAAGTTTGTTCAACAATAGTTGATGCTTTCGCATAAGCAGCTTGTTGTTGAGAAGAAGCTTTAGTAAAAATAATCGACGTAGCTGCACCAGCCATAGCTAGAAGAGGAATTGAGGTTAACATTACAAGCGTAAGTAACCATCCTTTCAAAAAAGCTAAAGCATATCCACCCAAGAATGTTGCCATCAACTGTATAAACTTCCCAACCTGAAAAAAAAAAAAAAAAAAATCACACTTAAGAAACTTCAATCTATTAATACAAAAGATTAATTTTCGTTTTTTTTTTGCAGTTTTGGTTTGTTTACCTTCTCACCCATAGCATCTAGTATAAGAACAGTATCACCTGACATTCGACCAACAACTTCTCCTGTGTTTGTTTCGACATCGAAGAAGACAATGTCTTGTCTTAAAATTGTTTTCAGATATAAACTCCTTATCCTTGCAGCTTGTCTTTCTCCCGTAATCACCCAACAAACCACCTCTACAACCGGGGGGAAAAAAAAAACCGAAATTGCGTTTCTTGCTTTAAAAGAAACTACAATTATATATAGGGTTCATTATGTTTTATACTATATGTGTTTTGATATGTTTTACACAAGTTATTAGCATGATTTATTATGTTTTTTCCTTTTATTAGTTTTCACTTGAGGTTAAACTTTACATTGAAAATGTAAAACTGAAACGAAAAACAATTAATACTAAAACGACAATTCGAAGGGGAGAGAGTATTAATTACTTACGAAGAAAGGCTGCTACTAGTGTCCCAAGTCCAAGGTAGACAAATTTCAAACAAATCTAAAAGAAGAAAACCAAACACAATAAAGTAAAAATAACAAAAGAGGAAAGAAAAAAAAAAACTTGAAAGAGATTGTTCATTTCCTCATGGGAAGCTAAATCTAACCTCGGAGATTAAGTCAACAATGTCGTTTGTGAAGAGGTTTCGACCAACCGTATCAATAAGATCACCAAACAATAAGGTCATTATCGGAAAACCAAGACCGTTGCCGATAGCTCCGATCGAACCAACGATCATCAACAACACATCGGTAGAATCTGAGAAAGAAAACAGTTTGTAGAAAGGTACGGTCTTGGTCTTCTCTTCGATTCTCCCCTTCTTCATCTTCGACTGTGAGGGACTTGTCTGACAACTAGATTTGGCGACCATTGGCCTGAATTTTCGTAGAGAAATGACCCACGAGTATCACAAATGAAACAGAGCCTGGACAAGCTATCATTCCGTATTACTATGTAGTTTTTATATATGCAAAAATAAAGAAGGGATTAGTTTGGTATAAAATAAGTATTATTTTAAAAATGTTGTTACATAAACAAAGATTAAGAGACAAAAGCGTGGAATGTTTTCTATTTTTTTTTTTTCCTAACAATAAACACAACATCATAACTTTCATATGTATTGTTTTTTTTTTTTGTTATGTCATGTAATATTTCTTAAAATCATTCTATAAATGTTTGACCCAAATATTTAAGTGACCTATATTATTTTGAGAATAAAATTACTTGATACAGGATATGAATATATCATCACTCTTTTGTCATGGGGTCGACTAACTTGTGCATTTCCTCAACTTGGTCGTGTATTCCACTATTCCTTACGTATTAACGTTAATAGTGTATTATTAAACCCTAAACGCCCATGTTTTAGTGGGCCTAAACAAGCCTAATTAGTCGATAGAAGATAGGCCTAGTTGTGGTTGTGGACTTCATTGTTGTAGATAGCTTCTTTTAATTCTCTTTAGAATATATATGAGCTATGTGGATCCAACGATCCGCAATAAGGAACTAATTAGGTCAGGTCGATTTGAGAAAGGGTTTAGATTTTCGTTTTATGAACACGATATACGATATTAAATAGCTGATTGATTACAATATAGAAATCTTCACTCTAGTCTAATTAAAATGTTACAAAGTTTGGTGGGATATACTTGGAAAACAAATTGATGTGTGATTCTAATTAGGCCTGGGCATTCGGGAATTCGGGACGGGATTTGTCGGGAAAGAGACGGGAACGGGAATATCGGGAATACAAAATTTATCCCATTTATGTCCCATTTAACATTCGGGACGGGAACGGGACAGTACGGGACGAGAACGGGATGAAAACGGGAATTCCCATTTAAAAACAATTTAAAGTTTATATATATTTAATATATTTTTTAATTCATTATCACACCATATATGTTTAAAACTTTAAATTATGAAATAAAAAACATTAAAAAATATTCCATATAAATTAAAAGTTTGAAAAAAATCATAGTTAAATCAAGAAAAACTAAATATAAAATAAACCATATAAATATTGTAAATTATAATAAAACTCAATCGTATAAAGTTTTAAGAAAATAGTCTTCTGGTATCATCTTTCAGTCTTCATAATTTAATATTTATATTATATTTATCTTAAACGGGATTTCGAGAATTCACGTTCCCGTCCCATCCCGTCCCGTTCCCAATCGGGAATTATAATAATATCCCATTTGGAAATACGGGTCCCATCCCGTTCCGTTCCCAATCGGGAATTATAATAATATCCCATTTGGAAATACGGGATATATATGGGATGGGATTTCGGGAACGGATTCGGAACGGAATGGGACGGGACGGAACGAGACGGGAATTATGCCCACCCCTAATTCTAATTATAGTTGATCTTCTGAACCGGTGAGTAAACCTATCAAATGGAACTCAAATTGTTCGTTTAGGTTATGTTTAACAAGTAATTTAGGTTACTTGAGTGAATCAAATCTTTAAGATTCCTGAAAGAGGGAGATTGAAGACCTAGTGAAAGCCTAACAGAAAATATATGGGTGATTAATTGGTGATTTGAATTTAATTTTGTGTGGGTTAATGTAGATGTCGAAACATTGTTTAGTTTGAATTCCAAATTATAAACTTTGAGATGTTGTAGATAGGTAATAATAATTTTATGCAGCTTTCAAAAACGTATAAATTTTGTGTGATAGATTAAAACTTTTAAAGTTTTTATTCTTTTAAGATCTGATACCTTAACATGAATCGGAGATTACATTGTTATCAATCAAAAGGAAAGGACAAATACAACAATACAATACTTAAAAAGAACTTTCAAACAGAATAATAATAACTATACATTACTTTCTTTTTCAGATAAGATTTCATGCGAACAAATAATCATGTTTGAAATGTATCTGAAGAATACCTTTCTGGATTTTATATCCAATCCCTTCACCATAATTTAGGATCTTGGGTATTGATGAAAAATCTAAAAACCCTTTTATGGAGTAATGGAGATATCTAGTTCGACTTGGATACCAGATAATCGACCCACAACCTCCACCACAAACGTATAAATTGTCACATAAAGGCGAAACCCATGGCCAATATCATCACCAGATCATCACTTATCATAGAAAATAATACAAGTGATTTATATATGACCTTTTAATGTTTAATAAATCAACAGTATTAACTATCTACGTGTAATAATAATTGAATTGATAATGAAAAGAATGGAGAAAAAGAGAGCTAATTAAGTCACCTTCACAAGACAAAACATAACTGCTTAAGTATAGATTGCATGTGGTCCAATATCGATAATCAGTTGTTTTTTCATACGTGGCATGTGGCCCCCATGAGACAAAAGCCTATAAGTTATTACTCATCCAAACACCAATCACACTTCTTCTTGGTTCCTTTTTTCATTCAAAAAGAAAAAAAAAACTTGATTTTTGTTCGTTTTGGAATTTTCCGTTGGCCAAATTAGAAAATAAAAGAACTTTAATTTTGATTCATAATTTTGGAATTTTGTTCTCATTTCTTGGGAAATGGAGAGCCAACCTTTAATCAGCCCTCAATCACGTTTCCGCCTCCAACCCATACCGGAGAATCCAGACTCCGCCGTCTCCTCCGCCTCCACCGTCACCACAATCCCTCACTCAATCTCAACAACCTCCTTCTTCCAAGAGATTGTCCAACAGCATCATCATGACCTCGAAAAATCCGAACTTGACGATTCCTACTTCAACAAGCCTCGGCCACTTCACCGGTGCCGTACAGCTCCGGCGATGGTCATCCTCAAAGACCTAATACCTAAACCCTCAGACTCCAAGAAGCCCTCTTCACCAATCTCCAAACCCATCATCAAGCAAGCGATCTTCCTTCTCATCATCTACCTAACCTTAGGGGTTTCAATCTACTCCTTCAATCGAGACCACTACTCCGGGATCGAGACCCATCCCGTCGTCGACGCGCTCTACTTCTGCATCGTCACCATGTGCACCATCGGCTACGGTGACATCGCCCCGTTGACTCCATGGACCAAGATCTTCGCCGTCGTCTTCGTCTTGTTCGGCTTCGGCTTCTTGGATATTCTCCTTAGCGGCGTCGTCAACTACGTCCTCGATCTTCAGGAGAGTATGATCCTCACCGGAATCCAGATGGGTTCGGCGAGGCATCGCCACCACCACATTAAAGATTACATAATCGATTTCGAGAAAGGGAGGATGAGGATAAGGATGAAAGTGTTTTTAGCGCTCTGCGTCGTCGTTTTGTGCGTTGGAGTTGGTGCCTTGGTTTTGCATTTCGTCGAGGAACTTGACCTCGTTGATTCGGTTTACTTGTCGGTTATGTCGGTCACGACGGTTGGGTACGGTGACCGTGCGTTTAAAACGCTTCAAGGACGCCTTTTCGCCGCCGCTTGGCTGCTAGTCTCCACGCTCGCGGTGGCGCGTGCGTTTCTGTATCTGGCGGAGGCGAGAATCGACCGCCGCCATCGGAGAGCTGTGAAGTCGGCGTTGAATAGAGAGATTACCGTAGAGGATTTGCTCGCTGCTGATACTTACCAACATGGTTTCATCAGGTAATAAAAAAAACACAAAGTCTCTCTGGTTTGGTCTGTTTTTTAAGTCTCTCTGGTTTGGTCTGTTTTTAAAAAAAAATGGATTTTTGGTAAATTCTTGGATTATTTGGTTAGACTTAAGAGTGATGATCTTGAGCTGTGTTAAGGTAATGTGAATGATGTGTGTCTGCAATTCCTAGGAACTAACCGATTCTTGAAGGTGGATAACGGTTCAGGCAAATAACCTAAAGATAGTGTGTTTTAGATTGTGTTGTAGGTCAACTGTCAAAGAGATACTAATCAGATGTCAATCTTAGACTTTTCCTTGCAAGCAACACAATTAAATTATCAAAGGGTGTTAACATTTTAAATTTTTTCTTTGTTTAATCTTTATCCGTTTGAGTTTAAGACAGCAATGACTGAGTAGAAGAAGTGATTAATCTTCTGTTGACCCTTAAAGTTTGGATTTTGATTTTTTGGTGTCCTTCAGTAAATCGGAGTATATTGTATTGAAGCTTAAGGAAATGGGGAAGGTCAGTGATAAAGACATTAACCAAGTTGTGAACCAGTTCGATAAACTTGATCCTAATAATTTGGGGAAAATCACATTACCTGATCTTTTGGGGGGTCCTTTGTGATATCAACACTTTATTTTTTCTTCTTGTACAATTATCTTATTTTTTTCCTTTTTTTTTTTTGAAGAAAAAGAACTGAACATATGTAGCAGCACTGATTCATACAAAGAGTTTAGTTATCTATCAGTTCATTAGAGATAATATAAACTTGTATTCTTTCTTCTTCTTCTTTGTATAAAACTGTGACAATGTTGATAATCAAATATATGAAAATAAACTTTCACTTCCGAAAGACAATCTATTTAAAAAATATATATATATATTTTAAAAAGATAGATTTTTGAATTTTTTAAATAAAATTTTATTAATTATTAATGTCAAATTGTAATTTGTAAAAAATAATTAAATTTATTGACAACTGTTAATAATAAAAGCATTTAAAATTTAATATAATTTGTTAGTATACGTAACAAAAAAAATCATCATTTGAAAACAAAATGAATATATATTTTATATATAATTAACTTGTTTCATTGGATTGGATGAGGATGTTTGGTAAGATGTAAAACAGAAATATTAATAATAAATAGAAGTCTTATGGGGATACTGATATTTCTCACTGGTGAGATCATCCGGTGGAAAAAGGCTCGAAAGTTTGAGTCTTTTTGCCTCTTGATTTAGTAGAAAGGCTGGTTGACCAAGTCTCCCATCCCAATCCATGCACAAATTTTTAGCAGAAAAATATTTGAAAAAAACAGTAACATCTAATTTATTATATTTTTCATAATTTCAGACTCATCCTTTCTTTTATCAAAACTTAAACATATCAATTTGTCATTTAAAAAAAAAAAAAGTATACTACAAGTTGAGAGTTGTTAAATGACACTACCCTTGCAGTGATCACAGATAACCACAATTTGTTATCATTATTATTGATAAGTATATGGGTTAAGCTTTAACGCTATCTAGTAGTTTATGACTTTGTGTATGGTCATATTAAACAAAAATGAATTTTCTAATGGTACAAATATGTTCATAGTTAGAAGGTGTAAACAAAGAACGATTAAAAATATGTATATAGTTTTCATCTATTATCTTTTTTGTTTTTGTGAATAACAGAAGCGACACACTCTTTACCATTGCAGTCAGTAAGCGTTACCTCTAACACGTAACAAAAATTACTGTTTAATTCGATAATTTATTACATGTTCGAATCAATGTTTCTGTTTTCGTACGTCTCGTATCGTCGTATGGACCGACAATAAAGAATCTCATAAAGTTAGAGAAGGCAATGTAAATGGGTTCCACACATCTATACATGTTTTTACTTTGAACGGATCAAATGTATGATCTGTTTTTGGCTTTTTTAATCATTTAGCTGCGTCGCTGTTTCTAGAGGATTGCTTGTACTTTCGTGTTGTCCTCCTAGAGAATACGTGTAATTTCGTATTTTCTACATAATTTGATTTCTATTTTCGATCGATCATCGATACACACTTCTTACAAGTCAATCATTATATAATAAAATAGATTTATAGTCCACCATCTCTTGCTCATTTTTAAGTTTTTAAATGTTATATATACATGGAAATTTTATAGATGGCCTCTACATAGTTGATCCGTTCAATCAACCGCTGCTTACTCACTACATTGTTCTTTTTATATTTTTAACGTCTTATGATATTACATAATTATCATATAGAGTTACGGAGACATATTATAAGAAGATCATTGATCAGTGCCATCGATATGGAATAACATGGAATATGGACCGATGTAACCAAAGAAAAGAAGATACATAATCATTTATCAAATTTGCTAATAGGATACCAAATCAAAACTGGAGTAATGCAAGTGTCCCCATGTTCAGGATCTTGTTGACAACAGTATGAAGTTGTTACTATCGTGTGTCGAATCTACTGACAAACTATCAAATAGTATTATTAGTGATATCATTATGCGATCAAACCCTAGGAATCAAATTGATTTGAGTCTTACCTTTTTTGTTTTCCTGAAGGTACCATTAATATTGAAGAGTAAGAGCAACAAAATTGCATAAATTAAATCAAAACTGGAGTAATGCAAAGTGTCCCCAAGTTCAGGGTCTTGTTGACAACAGTAAGAAGTTGTTACTATCGTGTGTCGAATACAAGTTTTCTTACAGACAAATGTCTGAGAGTGGAACGAAATGTTGACTTTGATCAGAACATCTGTTTTCTTTAGGTTATTCTCAAGTTTATGTCGAAAAGAAACATAGCAAAGGTCATATCATTAATAGTAAACAAAGCAGAAACTTTCATTTAAAAAGTACAAAAAAAAAAGGAAGAAGAAAGAAAACAGAAACAGAGGGATTAATTATTGGTCATGGTAGATGTTTTAAAATCGAAACAAGCATAGGAAATAAGAAACCATACTAATAATAATAAATCTTAAGCCTGAGGTTTGTCCCACTTGAGTGGCTTCACGACCTCCCAGGTGAAGTCAGGGTCGTCTCTTCCGAAATGTCCATACGCCGCCGTTTTCAAAAACCTTCCATTGCCTCCTCTCTTCAAGTCCAAGTTGATCGTCATCATCCCTGGTCTGAAATCGAAGCTCTCTTTCACGATCTTCAGTATCTCCTTGTCTGGAATCAACCCTGTTCCGTAAGTGTCCACGAACACAGACAATGGCTCGGGGACTCCAATGGCGTACGACACCTGGACGAGAGCCCTACGAGCCATACCATTAGCAACCACGCTCTTCGCGGCTTGCCTCACGATGTAAGCTCCACTTCTGTCCACTTTGGTTGGGTCTTTCCCTGAGAAAGCACCTCCTCCGTGGGCTCCCCATCCTCCGTATGTGTCGATGATGATCTTACGTCCGGTTAAACCGGCGTCACCGTGTGGTCCACCGATCACGAACCGGCCTGATGGGTTGAGGTGGAAGATGGTTTTGTCGTCGAGGTATTTCTCTGGGATGATTGGTGTGATCACGTGCTCCTTTAGGTCGCGTGCGATTTCGTCGTTGGTCACGGTTTCATCGTGCTGGGTTGAGATAAGGACGGTGTGGACACGGACTGGAACCATCGCTCCGTTGTCGTTGTAGTACTCGACAGTGACTTGGGTTTTCCCGTCGGGTCTTAACCAACGGCAAGTTCCGTTCTTTCTTACTTCAGTAAGACGAGCACCGATCTTGGTTGCAAGGACGTGGCTCAGAGGCATGAGCTCAGGAGTCTCGTCGGTGGCGTAACCAAACATGTGACCTTGGTCACCAGCTCCAATGTCTTCTGGACGTTTGGTGAAGTGACCGTGAACTCCCTGAGCAATGTCTGGGCTCTGTTGTTCGATGTTGACAAGGACCTTGCATTTGTCTGCGTCGAGACCAACATCATCAGAGATGAATCCAATGGCGCGGCAAGTGTCACGGACGATCTTCTCGTAGTCGACAGTGGCCTTGGTGGTGATCTCACCAAAGACCATGACCATGTTAGTCTTGGTGCATGTCTCACAGGCGACTTTGCTGTCGGGGTCTTGCTCAAGGCAGGCATCGAGGACTGCGTCAGAGATCTGGTCGCAAAGCTTGTCTGGGTGTCCTTCGTTCACGGACTCGGATGTGAATAGGAAAGTCTCCATTTTTTTCAAAGCTATAAGAAAATCAGAAAGACTGAATCAGCAGCCTCATAAATAATACTGCAAGTACAAGCATTCATTATTTGTACGTTACATAACCAGAAAGACACTCTCTACCACATCCTGAAACCCATTTTGAAATTAAAAAGAATCATTTGATTCCACAATCATAAAGCTAGAGAGAGATTCCAAATCATTGTGGAACAGCTCAGCAAAACAGCATAAAACAGATGCATCTTATCCGAAGTGATTCGATTCTTCTGATACTCGATAGATTCCCCAAAAAAGGGTTGTGAAAGAGTCACAGCACCAAAATGATGGAGATCTATATAGAAGAAAATTATAGTTTGACCTAAAGGAACTCGAAGCTGGATAGTTAATGGACAATAATTAAACTAGAAGACTCATTTATGGCTCAGACTTAAATGAAGATAGAGCTCGAAGTATAAACTTTGACTTAGTACACTGCATTTAAAACTGAGTATATAGTAGAAAAATAGCCAGATTCAAATCATATACACACACAATCCAAATCTCAGCAAAAACATATACTCATCAAGAAGATTCACTATACTAAGCGAAGTAAGATTTAGAAAACAGATCCAGATACGTTTCAAATCGAGCTTAAACCTAATACTTAAAATCAGTGGCGTCACAAACGAAACATTCATAGATTCGCCTGGAGAAACCATGTACCCTAACCTAATCACATCCCTCAACGAAAAGCTTCAGAACCCTATCGCAGATCCAGTTACAATACGGCGTAAACGGTTCGAAAATCTCAAATCTGAATTGAAAAATCTCATTTCGTCGTAACAAAAGCACACGAAGCGTCAAATCGATAACGAAACAAAAGAGGAAGAAGAAGAGCGATACCTTAGGCGATAGAGAAATGCGATGAGGACGATTCAGATCTGGGGAATCTCAGATCTCTCTATCTCTCTATGCCTCAAAGCAAATCTTATACCGAAGGAAACGACTCGGGACGATTTGTGGCTCTAAACGCCGTTGCTATTTATAGGAATTAACGGCACTGTTGACTGTCCACCGAATCTATAGGTTAAACGCAGCTCTTTGCTTTGGACTTTTGGACTTGATTATGTATACCTTCTTCTTTGGCTTATTCGGCTACGCCTATGGTTTGTTTTGCAATATTTTTTTAATATAGTAAATCTTTTAGTTTATAAACTTTAGATTAATCGAGTTGTGCGTTGTATGATTTTTCAACTATATTGCTAAATAGTAATATGAATTTATTAGCCTTTGTCAATCTGTGTTACTATATATGACTAGACACCCTTGTTGGTAGATAATAAATGTTACTCATTGGATACATCCAATATGGTAACTCTCCATCTATAGGATATTTTTTACAAATACTATAGTTTATTGGCTAACTGTAGTTTAATATAATAATTGAAACACAATAATTCAAAAATATATGCGAACCCTGGACAAATAAGCTCAATTAATAAACAGAAAAATTCTATTTATTTTATTTTTCATATAGTTATCTACCAAAAAATATGTATATTATTAGACATATTTTATCTTTATTTTTTATAAATTATTCTAATTATTTAGTATTACGACAAAAAGTATATAAAATTTAATATTTAATTGAATACAGTTAGATCTGATCTAAAATGATAAAATATTTAAAGTTGTTAAATTTGAATGATTAAATTTTTAAAATTGAATATATAAATTTAAATTTAATTTGAATAATTATAGATATTTATGTATTTTGACTGAATTTGAATGTTCACAAATATTAACAAATCTGAATATAAATAGTAATTTTTAGATTTAAATATTTAAAATTTTATAATATTTTTGTATCAACTATATACGCAAAAATAGAATAAATAAACAAATTTAGTTCATATTAAAAATAAGTTTATATCATTTCATGACTAGTAAAAGACTACAAAAATAAAGTGTAACAGAAACTTTCATGAATCATGACCTAATTTTGAGGTAGGTGAAATATATAATTGATATTGTAAATAAATTATGTCGTGGTTGAGACAAAATGATGACCATTAGATCTCTAATTAAACGGTTGGATTTAGATGACTGTCTGGTGACGGATTTGAGCTACTTCACTTACAATCATGCTACTCTTTGTTTACTATTTATTTTTTTCTCCGGCTCAACAATTCTTTATTTTCTTATACTTTTTACTCTTGCAAAACTGACTTATTTTACTGTATTTTTTTTTGTCTTAAATTTAACTAAGTTATTCGCCACATGTATATGTAATATAGGAATATTATTAGCGTTAGTTTCCCGAAGTATAGTAATAATATTTTAGTTTGTAATCGAGCTAATTTCTCATTTAATTAACGTAGTTCGACAAAAGATTTCTTTTTTTTTAACAACCGGGAGGTGCCGGTAGCCCAACAAATGCTGCAGGTTTAGGAAGTTTCGTCTGCTACACTAATTCCGACTCGGCTCGGCTCGGCTCGACTTGACTTGTGTAGCTTGCTCACACATCTGTAGTGGGGTTGGTAATGTACCCTAGCCAATTCTAATTTATTTATTTGAAAGGAAAATGTTTTTGTTCAAGGCATGATATAAACATTCTAATGAAAAAGAA
The DNA here is from genome assembly GCA_900108845.1 of Iljinskaea planisiliqua. NCBI lineage: Eukaryota > Viridiplantae > Streptophyta > Magnoliopsida > Brassicales > Brassicaceae > Iljinskaea > Iljinskaea planisiliqua. The sequence continues at coordinate 1,455,166 of FNXX01000011.1, read as the reverse complement.
AACAATTGGAGACGGTATTATGTTTTTATTTAATCATTATCTAAACGTGGTTCTGGAATTGATTTAAGTTTGTAATTCGTTTAAAGAGTGAAATTATCAATCAGTTTATAATTTTACATGTTAATTAATCCAAGCTTACGTACCTTCGAGTTTAGATTAACGACATACATATATATAAGCGAATTTATGGGGTTTTTTTGTTGGTTTAGAACCTGTATAGTGTTATGATATGTATAAAAAGTTATAAAAAGTAATTTTATATGAAATGATAGGTTGCTTATAAATAGAATGTAAGATTGTTCAATTAGTTGGTGATGTGATATATATTTAACCGCTGCAACTTGGAAGGCAGATACTTTTGTGTTTTCTGGATAATTCTTATATCTTACTTTTACAAATGATTAAACTAATTTAGCGGTCAACTTTGAGTGCTAATAAACAAATATAAGTCCCAAACTCGTAGAAAATTCTAAGTTTTGCAAGTGAATTGCGATGAGAAGGTAGTTGGTAGATTGTATTTGCTGCATGCTAAACTCATGCATACAGATGATATTTTTGACCAGTGTTGATTTTTTTTTTTTTTTGTATTAAAAACTACTATTATCTACTTTTGAAATATCTACGATGAACAACATTTGATTACATGAAAAGTCGTCTCCGATCCGATAAAAATATTCAACATATAAGTTATCTGGAGACCAGGTTTTTTTTTTTGACAAAAAAAAAGAGTCCAGGGATATTATTTTATAATCAAAACTAACATCAAGTTGTAAGTTTAATATGCTCTTTCACCGATTCAAGGATTTTTTTGAAACTCCAAATGGTTTTGTTTCTCTTACAAAAGTTTTTTTTTTTAGTAATAATAATTTGTGGGATTAGGTCACGCTTTTTAAAATATAATTAAGTTTCATTAAACTATCACAATTTAATCCGATAGCTTAATTAAAAGCAATACCATATGGTAATACAGCCACTAGTAGTTTAGTATGAACTACGAACCTTTAACATACCATACAGTCGACCGTTAGTAAATTTTAAAATAAGATCAGCACAGAGTTCCATAGTTAATAAAAAATTAAAATTCATGTAATGATGTGTTGTCTTGCTAATGCTATAGAGATTTCTATAATCGAAACTAAACTAGTGTTTAAAACACACATATAAACTTATATCATGCGAAACTTTTTAAAGAATATTTTACTTGATCAGCCAACAGATTTGGAAGAATATGCGAACATTATTATCGTGCTATTCCTTCTCTTGAACTATTGAAAAAAACAACAACAACAACAAAAGAAAATTAACACACAGATCTGGTCACCAACCACTAAATTAGCAAATGAACGGACATAAGTCGATCATGATGATTACGTGGCAGTATCTCGATCTAGTGATCATAATTAAAAACAGATACAAAATAAATAAACAAGTAAGCACATGTTGATTTTGATAAACAATAGCATGTTAAATCTATCAAAACCGTCGGCTAGAAAATAGGTCCGCCTAAAATACAAATGAATTCTCATGAGCGTTTACGGATATACTGCTAAGTGCTAACTAAGGAAAAAACCTCACATAATTACTACAAAATTAATTATTACTTCAAAATTAATATTAATTATTAATGAACCGAACTTATTGATTAGAATTGAATAAGGTCATGTGTAACGTTGATATTTCGTCCTTAAAGGTCCCACATGGGCACAATTCCATGTACCGATCTTGAGCAATAATGTAACTATCAAATTGGGTTCAGAACATGATACGAGAATTTAATAGCGCACCGACAAAAACACGTTTCTAATCAAACTTAAAACCAGAAATTAAAACCCGGTTTACTCTGACCAGCAATCAAAATTGGGTTGGTACAAACTACAGGTTTTTGAGAAGCAGCTTGACTAACATCTTGAAGCCTCAATGGTTGTACACAAATCCTAGCAGAGTTCCAAACCGAGCTATTAGCTGGAGAATTCAACCATTTGGATTCCACGTCCAGCAACAGCGATTTGGTATCGGTTTCTGCAGATAGATTCAGTATTCAGATTTGGTATGTGAGATGGTAATAGATACAAAGGTTAAAAGGGTTGTTTTGTAATGGATTATAAGAATATTTATGCATTTTACTTACTCATCAATGGCTTTAGCATCGAGGGCCTCTGGCTCGGGCACACTGATGACTATATGAGCGTGCTCGATCAGTTTACCACTTTTGTCGAGATACCAACATCTCACTCGTTGATCAAGACCTGTCGAGAACACCCAGTTCACGTCCATCCACACGCCTTCATCGCATCACAATCAAGATTCAAGCTTTTCGTTAGGGAAATGGTGAAAGATTAAGTAGAGACTTTAAGATTGATCCAGATAAGAGTTTTTATTTTGTTTTTTGAGGTGAAGTACCTTTAATGGCAGAGCTATGAGCTGATGCAATACCTCCACGGTCTGTGAGCCTAATACTGTAACTTGTGGTTCGGTTTGGATCCATGATTTCAGATTTGTTGGCTGGACTGATACTACTACTAACGATCTTGAAGCTAAGACAATGAAGGGCTTGATCATCACCCCCGCTAATCACATTGAACATCAAATCATTACCGTAACTTGGAGAAATGCTCGAGCGGGAAACATGAAGACAATTAACTCCAGATTGATGAGCATTCTTAACGACATGTGAAGGCTTTATCTCGCTTGTATCAGGTGGAGAATCTGCACTTTCGTTTTTATCGTTTTCCTGAGGGACAACACCATTCGTGAGTTCCAAAGACGTGGCTGGATCTTCTTCTGCAACCTCGCTAACTGAGTCACTGCTACTGTCTTGTGTTCTCTTAGAAATGTTGGCGCCTAACAGTTTCCATTTCCTACCACCTTGGCTTCCTCTTCCAGTTCGTGGTCGTTTCTGACAATCAATGAACTTCTCAATATGGAGGCTCGATACTTGCTTTACAAAAGCTTCCACGCATATAGTTACATCCCAAAACGCTATGCTTCCATCTGTGGCTCCACTGATGAGAAGATAAACATCACTAGGTGATGTATTATTACCTGTCAGGTAAAGTTACCGAAATTGTTACACGAGTGGAGTATTTAAAAAAGGTTGAATCCCTTGATTTCGAGAAAGCAAAAGAACTCAAAAGAAGTCAACTTCATTTAGCATAAAAGCAAAATAACTAAAAAAGCCAACTAATATAGAAGTAATGATATTAATGGCCAAAACCTTCATGTGGGGGATGTAGAGGCACAATGGCGTGTTGTAATGACAGAACCGGAGATTTCAGAGGAACCAGAGAGGCAACATCAAACCTGAAATTTGGCGCAGAGTAGATCAAAATGAAACACACAGGGAAACTGTGGAGAAACTCAGAGGTAAAATCAAAGTCACCAAACAAGTAAATCACTTCTTCTGGTTACCATAATCTATGTGGCAAGACCAGGGCCCGTAATGTAAGTGTGGCATCAGAGCAAGCCACAGCGATAAAACAGATAGTTAGCCTGAAATGATTAGGAGCGAATATTTCAACAATGTCTATCAATGATGTGTTCAATCAAAGTAAGTGAAGGCTGTCCTCTAACCTGGAACCAACACATTTTACTAGAAATGCAGTGGCAGCCATGTATCTCCAGTCATCTTCATAGTTTTCTCGCTCGTGGTACAAATTGGATCTTGATTTTTTTACATTCACACTAGTATCTTCTTCTACCCCATCCAGTTTTGGTGGTTTCTCAATCTTTTTACTTTTGGTGGGCATGTCAGTAGCAAGCCATTGGAACGTCACTGAAGAGACGTCCGATGAAGCTCTATCGTCTCCATTATCACCCATAAAAGATTCTCCCTTTTTATTTTGTCTACCATTCCTTAAGAGCCAAGAGGTTATGACTCGCTTGGCTCCAACAGATATCAGTAAGCAAGGACTTTCACTATCATCCACTGAAGAGTCTTGTCCGCGCATGTCCGGTGAGTTAGGAATGTCTGCAGCAATTATGTGCATGTTCGATACGCAGCAAACTGATCTCACCGCTGAGCCTCCAACGTGTTCTCCTAATAGCTCTGATGTTGACCAATTTCCAAACTCAGATGCATACCTAGATGAACCCCGCACACTTATAGACAATTAGATAAAAGAATTTATAAACCGCCATCAAGTATCACTTAATTAACTTCAATGAGACTAACACCTACCTAGTCAATCTCACAGATCCATCTTCACACCCTGTTGCAATCCAACTAGACAGATCAGATATTTTACGTTCTCCAGACTCAAATCCAGCTTTTACATCCGCAGAGATGAAGCATAAGGAATGTAATTCTCTTCCATGAAACTGTGTATGCAAATTTAGAGGAAAGACTTTGGTATTTTGTCCTCCAACCCAGTGTCTATGAATATGAATGACATCATCCTAGGAAAGAGACAGGTTTACGATCAGTCAAAGACAAAACATTAACATACAACTTTCATCGAGAGACAAGAGATGCACCTTCACGTACGCAAAACAGTTTTGCATCTCAGGGATGTCCCCGAGATAAAAAGAGTGGGGGCGGCGCCATCCACCACATGAGATTTGTGCAACCTGTTGTCATAAGAAGTTCAAAATATTATTACTGCTCCGATTAAAAAGGTCAATAAAATGAGAAGGGGGTGGACCTTTGTTTCAGCTGTTAGGTTCCATAACATAAAATCCGTTGATGCAAACCCGGCTGCATATTCATTGTTTGGATGGTCTTTGGAAAAGTGCATGCCTTGGGAAACAGATTGAACTAAGCTCAACTCTTTCAGTTGTTTCAAACCCATGAACTCTAAAGCCTGCCTCTCTCTGTCATATTCGAAATAGCATATGCAACCGTCTCCTCCAGTCTAAAAATGAGATTTCGAAAAAAAAGGAAAGATAAACAAGATCATTGTCCACGTGACAAGAAAATAATGGCGAGTATTTCATGATTTATTTCTCCTGATAAACGAAAGAACCACGAAGAGCAGAAGACAACGACGTAGATAAATTAGTCATACCGAGCATATTTCAGCTTTGTTCGAATTTAATCTGGCCACTGAAAGACTGGAAATAGTTGAAATCCCATGGGCAGCTTTGAAATAGTTAAATGAAGGTATCTTCAATTCTGGAGAAACAGAAACCCCGTTCAGCATGTCCTTTGACAGAGGAAAGAGGGTAATATTGCCACGTAAATCTCCACACACAAGGACCTGCAAGCAACAACCATTTCACTACAAATTACAGACTTCATAAGGCTAAAACACAACACAACTCTTGGCTGCAAACTTTTAGACTTCATATCTACAAACATTATGTCTTAGTTAACCAAGAGTTGTGTTCTTAGCTCTTCATACAGTCGAATTGGTGTAGAGAGGATAACGAAAGCAACATAACACAGAAACATGGCTATAACAGCAACGGATATTACCTCATCATCAGCTGATGCATCTACACACATTATTCGCATTCCAAAACAAGAGGTGAATTCGGCCACGAGGGAGATATCATAAGTTTTAGAAGCGCCAGAAGCAGCAGAAGCTAAAGGATCAGATAGTCTCCACAGCTTCAGTAGTCCTCTAGGATTGCAAGAACAAACAAACCTGGAAGCCAGAGACTGAAAACTGTAATTTCTTAATATTTCTCGTCAAATGATTCCACACATTGCGTGCGTTGTCCGAGAAAATTATTCACATGATTCATTATATAGGTCCAATATCCTCTCAATCAACGAAGTTATTTACCTATATCCTAATGATTTGCACCAGAAGGTCCCCAGAAGTTGTCTCTCTGGGCTAGCCTTCCAACTTTGATTTGATCCCGCAAGTGGGTTATATATATCACCAATAACCCGAACAATTGTCATATTCCCTTTGCCATCTCCAAGAGAAACCCAATCATCTAACGCACAAGACCCGTGTACCTTTCCTCCAGGCAAAACATCCATGGTAATAACAGGCCCCTCTTCAGGTATGCGAACTAATTCAGTCCACCTTACATTTCCAGATGGCAATAATCTTGCATGGTATAAGCAACCATGGTTTGTGGCCACATACATGGTATCTTCCTGCGTAAACTGCAAACAGCGTACATACTCACTCTTGCTGCAAGGGGAAAACAATCATACTTACAATTATACACAAGAACACCCAGACATTTATTTAAAGTTTTAAACCGCCCTCTTCCTTAGTTACATATAAAAAAACTATATTTACAGGAGCATGAATCCAAACTAACATATTTACTTTACCTACTCGACTTTTCTATCACTACTTTGGATTTACTACCATTCATATTCAAAATCACCAACTTATGTAGTCATTTGGTGTAGTACCAAAAAAAAGCCAATTCTGTATTGACTCTATAATCTTGTGAAAGCACATGTACTACCTGTCCATGAGACCAGTATGCTGCGTTGAATTTGGGAGACAGGCTGAAAAAGATTCCACTTTATCTTGTGAATTATGCACTCCTACACTATCCAACAAGATTTCAGACCCACACTTATGCAATTGATGTACTTTGATTGCGGAGTCAAATCCAGCAGTAACAAGAAGGGATGAGTTCGGATCATACAAACATCTCCAGATGCCTCTTCCACTGTATAGTAAACAATGGCTCTTCAGCAATAATAACATAAAAGGACGGTGTGAATAGTGTGATCGACCAAAACACCATGTCACCACTTACATATGTTCCTTTATCACTTCCAGCTGCGTACCATCCACGCCCCAGATACGGCATGTACAGTCCTCACCAGCAGTGACAATCAACTGAAACAGAAACACATCCAAATTCAATAATCCAGAAGTTGGAAGTTTAATGTGCTCATCAATCGTACATGATCATAGGTATAAACAGATTTCTACCAACGAAACTTATGCTTAAAAATTAGAACAGTGACAATTCCTCTATTTATTAGAATCTGGTTGATAAGTTTTCTCACCTCAGAAGCTCTGACATTCACATGCTATGATTTTAAGCTCTTAGCATAATACGGAAATGAATGCAGAAAGTTCAAACAAAACTATATAACAAGTCAAAGAAATTCGAGGTACATACAGAATCTGAGATGCAGCAGTCCCAAACCCTAACACTGTGACCAAACAGCACAGGGCCAATGACCTCCTGCGAATCAATTTCCCATATCCTAGCGCTGTAAAAGCAAAATATTAAAAAGCCGTTAGACACATGAACCAAAGGACTCAAGAAACGGTGTTTACGCTTCAACACACAAAAAAAATGTTCACCTACGATCATCAGAGACGGAGACTAGTTTAGATCCATCCAAAGACCAAACAATGCGAAATATTGAACCCTCATGACCAGTGAGTCTAAGCATATGGGAAGCACAATATTTCCCATTGCCTAAGTTGTCACCATCAAGGCCAGCTGCCCTCCAAACAATGATCTGCCAACAACCAGTCGATTCCACTTACTTAAGCTATCTTAGACACCGAAATAGAATCGAGAAATGGCAGCCAGACTTAATAAAGAACCAATAAGGTGAAAAAAGGAAAGAAAAGTTAGCCTACCTCATTGAAAATAGTGCCACAAGCAATGCGGAGCGTCGAAACACTGTTGCCCCACAATCGCATAGTATAAAGCAGACACCTTTCTGCAAAACCAAACAAGTTTTTCAGTATACAATAGCTCAGCAAAAATCAAAAGCTCTAACTTTAATCTTCAAAACCCTTAAAACCCAAGTCCAATAAAACTAACCTGGTGACTGAATCTCGAAAGCCATACGCGATTCTTTAACATCCCAAATGCAGAGAGAATTATCACTACATCCAATAGCTAGAAGCTTGTGTTCTTCTTCCAATGAGCCAGAGGAGTCCTATCACAATAACAAACCCAACCCATCAGAATCAAGTAACATTATAAAAAGCAAAGCAGACGCCACAGAAAACGGAGAGCTTCAACCTGCAAGAAACAAACGTCGAAAACCCAATTGCTAAGCCTCGGCAAAGAATCAAGTATTTCCAAATTCACGGAGATTTCACCAGGACTCGAGGCTAATTCAACAATCAGTGAAAAGATCTTCACTTTCTTCTCTCCGAATATGACAAGCTTATAAGTATATCGGTCGGCCGAACGAACAAAGCTGGTGCTACATACAGTTCCATGGACGCGAACTCCCTCAAACACTTGAAACGAGCGAATTAACTCCCCGGAGCTCAAATCATAAAGCAGAATCTCCGAACCAGACCCTATTTAAAAAAATAAGTGAAACCCTACTCACATTAAAAAAAGGACAATCGAAATTTAATTTGGAAAACAAAAAATTCCCCGGAGAGCCCACCGGCGAGAAGATAAGGAATGGAGGAAACATGTTGCGGAAGATTGAGGAAAGCTAAAGAGGAGACTTCTCCCAGATATGGACCGGCACGAGGATTCCATTTGCGGCGGCTGTCATCTTCCGCCATGGCTTCACTTCACCAGTGCGGCTCCGACTTGAGTTCAAAACTTCAGAGGTAACTGAAACTCTCTCACTAGTCAAACTTTACAAATAAGTCAACTCAACATTTGGGCTGGAAGTATGTATAGGCTAAAAGAACAGTTTTGCGAGAGAGAAGACCCAATGGGCTTAATTAGAAATTTTTTAAAAATGCGGTGAACGTGGATCGAACACGCGACCTTCAGATCTTCAGTCTGACGCTCTCCCAACTGAGCTATCCCCGCTTTTGATATTTTATTTTGTGGTATATATAAAGTTATAAACTAACGAAAGCCATTTATTTTGTTTTATTAGATGAAATCATGAAAGTGAAATCACATATATATTCTCTCTCCAATGGATGAGATATTTATAGATAGAAGTTTAGATGTCGCAAGAAATCCACAACGGCTCCTCAAACTGACCCTCAAGCTTCTCTCCATCTTGACCGTTCAAACTCAACCGACTCAGATCCAAATCATCCACAGTATGCCACGTGGGAGTTCCATCTTCATACCCATTCCACGTCAACCTCCTCAACCCCGTCCCGTCCAATTTCACAACGTACAAATCCCCGTACGGCTGAAACTGGTTCGGTATCGCCACCGGCTCCGCCGTAATTCCACTGAGGTTCGCCGTGAAAACAAGCCAGTCACCATCCTTGTTGAAACTCACGTGGTTAACCCTCTCTCTCGCCGCTTCCTCCGACCCCTCTGGCCCGGCAACTTGAATCCTCCTCAAACCGGAACCGTCAGGCCTCACCACGTAAGCGCCGAACGCGTCGGTGTTCGCTGGGTTGTGCCGATTCGATGAGAATCCGATGAGATCTCCTTTAGGAGACCAGCAAGGCATAGTGTCGATCCATGGCCCCTCCGTCAACCGTCGTATCCCGTCTCCGCCTTCAGATTCTCCGTTAACGGCATCTAAGATGTAGAGGTTCTTATGACCTGATCGTCCAGATCGGAACACGACGGATTTACCGTCGGGAGAGCAAGACGGGAAAGCGTTATTCCCGGTGTTATCTAGAGTGAGAAACTTCACTTCACATGGGACCTCTTCTTTATCGGCGGTGAGATCTGACGGCTCGAATTTAATCCGAGCTATCTGAACCGCAATTCCCGCCGGACGGAAGATCGGACCGAGAGATGCGTAGATGACATGACGCTCCGTGGGACTCCACGAATTGTAGAAGGCTGTACGGTCTTTGATCAACGTCCATCGTTTCGAACCGTCAGTTTTGGCGACTTTGATGCCTCCGTTGATGTCGAAATCCGAATTCAGTGCGATGAGATCACCGTCAGGGGATGATGACGGAAAAGATCCGTTTAATCTGAGCAAGCGGAGGGTTTTGATTGGTGAGACGATCGATTCTAGGTTCGGAACGGTAGACTCGCCCTGAGTCGACTCGCCACGGAACCGGTGGTAGCCGAGGAACTCGGATTCAGCAGAGACGAAGGGGCTGTAGTGGTGGAAACTCGGATTGAGTGGATCAGTCACTGGTTTGAACGTTTTGTGCTCAATGTCGAAAATCTCGATGTGACGGTGGTTGACGCCGCGACGACGAGTTGCGATGGCGATTCGTTTCCCGTCGTGGAAAGCTGCAGGAGTGAAGCAATGGAGTCCAGATGGAGTGACACGGATCGGTTCGACCGGAAAATCGGAATGGTCCTTGAAATTCTCCGGTATATCCACCCGGAAAATGCTCCACCAACCGTCGTCGGCTTGGCGGTGGAAGAAAACGGTTGAGTCGCCGGACCAAGTCGGCCATCCGCCTCGTTTGCTAATCACCACTCTCGTTTCTGGCTCAGATGCTCTGAAAACAGCAATATCAGTGTTGATCTCGTGAAACTCGCCGCCCCAAGAGCGAGATCCGTAGGACGCGACGGCCAAGTACTCTCCCGATTGAGAAACCGCCGGGCTAAAATCGGCGACGTCTGGTGGAGTGACACGTGTGACTTCATTCTCTTGGCCGTCGAGCTTGACGGCGTAAAGCGCAGTCCAATTCTTGAAATGACGATCAGGCTGCTCGTGAGCGGAAATGAAGTAGAGACTGTTGTTTTGAGTAACGATGGGACGGTCGTGGAAGAAGCTTCCCGGAGCTCCGGGAAGCTGCTCGGGGTTAGAACTTCCGGGTCGGGTTCTAAAAATACGGGCAGATCCGTCTCGTTCGGAAACGAAGACGACATCGGCGCCGTTACCGTTGGTGAACTGAGCGTTAAAGTTAACGGAAACGCCGTCGGTTAAACGGCGTTCAACGGCGGAGTCGATGTGGAGAGAGAAGACGTCGAAGCCGTAGTGAGTGCGACCAACGGTGGTGAAGATGATGGTGCCACTGGGAGTTTCCATCGCCGGAGATTTGATGAATCGGTGGTGGTAAGCGAGTGGAGTATTTATAGACAGGGTTGATGACGTGGCGGAAGGGTTTGACTATTTATCTATTTGACTGTGTGTGAACGGAACAAAATGATCCGTGACGGGCGTGCGTGTGTAATGACGTTTCAGTGTCCGTATGATCTTTATCCTTAAAATACGTGGAAAATCGACGCAGAAGACACTCGTGTATGTAAGAGAGGGTGAGAAAATTGGTTTTGAGTACTTACACAGATAATAGGATTTGATTGGTACGAAACGGCGGCTGGATAATTTTACAGACTCTGATTGGTACATATTTACACTTCGTATCATTTATCTCTAGTTACAAAGGTTGATAAAATATGCAGAAATCATCTTGAGTTTAACTCGCTGCATAAGTTAGAAGTTAAGAGTAGTTTAGCTGAAAACTAAAATCACTTAGGATTCGTTTCGCTTTTTCGTACGTTCCACTAAACTATTCACATTTTTGTCCCATAGTGACGCCAATATGGCGGTATGAACCAATAATTTTCTTCAAAGATTCCGTTTAGATAACAATAAGCACATAAAGTTGTAACTTGTAAGAATTTCAAATAAGTCTATGAATCAAAATTGATGACTTCAACCATATTGTCTAATCTACTAATCTTCACCTACCAAGTATTAAGTATTGGATCATCAACAACAATACAACGTCAAGCAAAAGAAGGATTGGGTTTTCCGGCGACAAGTAAAGTATTTTCTGGCGAGATGCTTGCCGGAATATATTTCACAAGCTTAGAATCGAACCCATGTTTCTTTACCCACTTCATCCTCCCCGCATCGATTATCTGCTTGCATTTAAACCCTAAAACAGCTCTTTCCATGGGTTTCATTTTCTTCACAACTTCCTCCACACTGCTCAAAGAATCATCTTCCACCTCTTCTCCTTCTTCTTCCTCCTCCTTTGCACTGCATCAGAAGAACGATCAAAATGAAGTTAACTTATTCAAAGTAACTTCTTTTATAATGTTTGACTCCAAGAAATGTTACTTTGAAGGAAGAAGGTCAATGTCGTCAACACCGGGAATTTTGGAACCATGATCATCATCTACAGCCCAGCTGGTGAACCAAGTCATGGTATGGAATTCGTTTTTGGAAATCCCCAGGCTCATGATATATTCTTTATCTGTGAGAACAACAACATTAAAAGACAGAACCATATGCTTTGATTATTGGAGAAGTTATATAATACTCTGATAGACCAAAGAAGAAGCAGTGACTGTGACTTTACTTATGTAGCTTTTCCATTGGCAAAGATGATGGCAACAAGTCGCAATAGCGAGACCTCTTAGAACCGGGCTTTCACCCTCTTGTCTAGATAGACAACATCTTAGGCTTAAATCTAATTATCAACACATCAAAGATGAACATCAATTAGCAAAAACAGACACCCATAATGAAGTGGAAATCTAATACTGTAGGAGCTAAGAGTAGTGACCTGTTGCAGGACCACAGAGATGTTTCCCAACAGCCACATATGGAACACCATGTAAAGATTCAACCGCGTTAAGGTTAAAATCCTCAACTGAAACACACAAAAAAATGATTTTATTTTTCAATCATAAATACAAGGCAAGAAAAGGAATCAGTTTTAAAAGAACCGTACTATCAATTCTCATACGCTCTAACACCAAGTTCTCCTTTTGCCTCAGCGACCGATCAGCCTACAAGTAGTAAAAACAGATGCAGTTTGAGAAATCAGCTAAATTACTCAAAAGAAACGGAATAAACACAAACGAGCAAGCTTAGCAAACCTTAAGCTTATAAGATTTCCTCTCGACTAAATACACTTTCTTGACGCCATAGCAATCTGCTAGCATCTGTGTTAAGTATCCTCTCCCAGCTCCAAATTCAACAACCGCAGGCACACTATCGTCTTTCCCTTCCAGATCGCTTTCGCAACATTCAACATCTTTGTTACACCTTTTCAATGCGCCAATCTTTTCCAGGTTACCAAGAATCGAACCTTGTTGCAAAACATGTTTCTCTTGAAACGGTAACTTCCTGCAGCCCAACAATCAGATCCTATCAGTAGAAAGGAACTTCTCCTCTGACTTACCAAAGCACAAAAGCTCCAAACTTTTGTAAACCAATTACCTATCTATCTCCTTGTTAAACCATACGTTACAAGCTTCAGGTGACAAATGCGAATCTTCGATATCTATACCGCCATGAACCGCCTCAATTTTCTTAATAAGCTGATGAATCTTAGAAACACTCATACTATAGACTAGATTCCTCTTCATCTCTGAAGTAACAACAGAATCTGGACAACAAGAACCCATCTTTTCTTCATCTTCTTCTTCTTCTTCGTTTCCGGCATTAATACCCTTCTGATAAAACGCTTGACCAGACAATGCCACGGTTTGTTTTAACAAAGGGCATCTCTTTACATGGCTTTCGAGATTCTCCTGCAAAACAGAGCTAAAAGATATTCAAATCAAACCGGTGAGACAAAACAGCAGAGAAAATGCAAATTTAGACCGTGGAAATAAAATACAAAAAAATGATTGACTCACTGAGAAGGATCAATAGGGCATGGAAGCCACTGACCATCCAACCTCTGGCTATGGTTTCCACAAAACCTGTTTGATTACTTAAGAAAATTAGCTCAAAAACCGAAACTTTTCACTTCCCAGTAAAAAACCGAACTTACAAAGAACTCTCGATTGGAGTATTTGCACATGATCGTTTCTTCTTCGGAAGCCAGAAATTGCATCGATTGCTACTTTTCGCCGCCATACTCAGCCAGTTTGCTCAGCTAGAGCGAGAGAGAGAGAGAGAGAGAGGTCTTCTACCCCAAAATGGGCTTCGTTTGGCCCATTATTGTTTATTGGCCCATTATTGTTTATCGCCCCATTATTGTTTATTCGCCCATTATTGTTTATCGGCCCATTATTGTTTATCGGCCCATTATTGTTTATCGGCCCATTATTCTTTATCAGCCCATTATTGTTTATCGGCCCATTATTGTTTATTCGCCCATTATTGTTTATTCGCCCATTATTGTTTATCGGCCCATTATTGTTTATCGGCCCATTATTGTTTATTCGCCCATTATTGTTTATCGGCCCATTATTGTTTATCGGCCCATTATTGTTTATCGGCCCATTATTGTTTATCGGCCCATTATTGTTTATCGACCCATTATTGTTTATTCGCCCATTATTGTTTATTGACCCATTATTGTTTATTCGCCCATTATTGTTTATCGGCCCATTATTGTTTATCGGCCCATTATTGTTTATCGGCCCATTATTGTTTATCGGCCCATTATTGTTTATTGGCCCATTATTGTTTATCGACCCATTATTGTTTATTCGCCCATTATTGTTTATTGACCCATTATTGTTTATTCGCCCATTATTGTTTATCGGCCCATTATTGTTTATCGGCCCATTACTGTTTATCGGCCCATTATTGTTTATCGGCCCATTATTGTTTATCGGCCCATTATTGTTTATTGGCCCATTATTGTTTATTAGCCCATTACTGTTTATTGGCCCATTATTGTTTCATTGGCCCATTATTGTTTCATTGGCCCATTATTGTTTATTGGCCCATTATTGTTTATCGGCCCATTATTGGTTATTGTTTACTAGCCCATTATTGTTTATCGGCCCATTATTGCTTATTAGCCCATTATTGTTTATTGGCCCATTATTGTTTATCGGCCCATCAAATTTTAAAAAATCGAACCGAAACAATTTTCAACCTCTTGAAGCAGAACACGTGACACGTGACCAAAACAAGAAGCAACCAACTTCTCCTCCTCCTTTCATACTCCAAAGCCACGCTCTTTCCATTTATTTCGCCGGTGAAACAGAAATCACACAGACCAAACACGACGACGAACAAGAAGAAAAATGTCTTCGACGGCGATTTTCTCTTTGACGAACCCTAATGCCGTCGCCACAGGATTCGGTGATCGGAAACTCCGTTGCCGGAACGCTGTAGCTAAACCCAGTCCGAGATATCTACCTTCTTCCTCTTCTCTGATGAAGCCTTCGCCTCTTGCTTCTAGATTCTCCCCTTTGATTTCACCAACTAGATCTCTTAACTCTTCGGTATTCAGGAGATTCGATACCTTCATGGAGTGGCAAGAATGCAAGTAAGCGATTCTGTTTTTCCCCTGCTCTTTGACTCTGTCTGACTTGATGGATTTATTACATGTAGTTCGATTAGATTTATTACAAAACTTAACCTCATTTGTCAGAACCAAGAATCTTGTCTGAAAATTGTTTTTTTTTATATATATACGGAATTGCAGAATCCTGAGAGGTAAAAAGTCCATTATAACCACTGCTTTCTCTCTGGTTTTGATTTGCTTATATGGTAGATCAATGGTTGTTCTGGAGATTCTAAAAAGAAAAAAAATATAGCTTTATTCCATGATCAGATTGAAGCCATGAAGCTTATAAAATTGGTTTCGTGAGTCAAGAGTGTTCTATTTATAAGTGTTTGAACCTTTTGTCTCTGAGTCTATATATATGTTTGTGGAGAATTTCAGAGTGAAGATGAAGGTTGAAGTGCCTGTATCAGTTGCTTATGGACTCTACTCCGAGCGAGAATCGATTCCTAGATGGATGTCATTCATTTCATCCGTAAAGGTAACGACTTTCTTTGTTCCTATCATATGGCTGTTCCTCTTGTGCTTTTTAAGTCTTGAACATGGAAACACCATCGGGTTGTTTTTTGGTTTAAGTAGATGTTGATTTTCTGGTTTAGTTCTGCAGGTACTGAAGGACAAATCCGATTTATCTCGATGGACCCTGAAGTATAAAGCATTTGGTCAGAATCTAGAGTACTCTTGGCTCGCTAAGAACTTGCAGGCAAGTATGCAACAAGTGTTTCAAAGTGGCTTTAACACACTTTTGTTAGTAGTTTCAGCTAGTCTGCTTACAACATGTGAAACGGGTTTGATGCTTTTTTCTTATTATTTGGATTTTACGTAACTCTTCTCTAGTTTCTGTTTCATGCAGCCTCTCCCGAACCAGAAAATACACTGGATTTCTCTAGAAGGCCTTCCCAACAAGTAAACCGAATTGTTAACGAATCAGTGAGTTTAAAACTTCTTTTCTTGAATCAAGCTTGATGTGAAGGTCTTGCCTTTTCTTTGCTTTCACAGGGGCACTGTTCGTTTCTTCCCACTAGGACCTTCATCATGTGATGTAGAAGTGAGATTTCCATTGTTGATGATATCATTCTCTTCTCCAAACTACAGTTCATACGCCATTGTTAAATAAACCAATCTCATCTATCTTTACTGAGTTCTTCTTTTGCTTTGTTTGCAGCTAACCTTTGCATACGAAGTTCCGCTGCTACTTATACCATTCGCAACAGTAAGCATTCTTTATTCAACCTGTAAATTTCATCAGTAATTTCGATGATTTAGAGAGTGAATCAACACAACTGAATGTCTCAAATCATATCTTACGTGTAACTGTTTGTCTTTTGTTTTCTTCAGGCGCTTCAACCGCTAATGCAAGGATTGATTAAGAACAGTTTGGAGCAATTTGCAGAGATAGCAAAAAGCACAAAGACCATTTAGTTGAACAACACAACACAACAGCAAAACTTATCCAAAAACACATATCATCCCATTCTTCTTACAGGAATTTGCACAGAGAATCATTGTTGTGACGACGGTTACCATATTGATTTTTTATACAGTACTGTTCATGTAAACGAAGGAGTTTTCTTTTCTTTTCATTATAATCACAACATTTTAATCTTGGACTAAAGAATGAATTTGTCTGATCACATAAAGAGTGTAATTGTTGACCAATGAAGGGCGCTTAGTTGACTATTTGGGATTTGGTGGTGGTTGAAGGAGAAGAAGATGGCTAAGATGTTTATACAATAGTAAATCAGACCAGCAATAAGCCAGAAACCAAAGGCAAATCGTAATCCATTAGTAAATCAAGTCCAATTAAAAGAAAGCAGAAACAATCAGACTCGATAATCTAATCTTGAAAGAGCTCACAAGAATGAGAACTTGTAGTGGAGATGAAGCAAAATAGTTAGCTATCCAAGAAATCCTAAATAGATATATTGGCCAGAAAATAAACATGCAATATCTTACATATCAATATAACAAAATTG
Organism: Iljinskaea planisiliqua; assembly: GCA_900108845.1. NCBI lineage: Eukaryota > Viridiplantae > Streptophyta > Magnoliopsida > Brassicales > Brassicaceae > Iljinskaea > Iljinskaea planisiliqua. The sequence continues at coordinate 1,438,245 of FNXX01000011.1, read as the reverse complement.
ACAAATCATAAAAATGGCAGAACTATATAATACCGAAGTTAAATCGTAAGTCATCCCTTCCAAGACCACTAAACCACGCACTCACTTGGTAAACTTAGTAATTTTACATTCGCTAAACATCAAAATTTGTGATTCTAGCTGCAAAATTATTCCCACATTAGTAGTATCATTTGCACGTGAAATGGTACATTCACCACAATCACAATCTTATGATGGATATATGAGCACATGAAATAATTCACTTAGTCAAACCTTTAAGTTGCAAATGATTTTGTAATGTCTAAATAGGAGCATTATATAATAGTACCAGTCATATACATTTTACTTTATGGCAAAATGATTTTCCAACAAATAAGGATTTTGTCAGGAACGTGAGATAACACATATGCATTTGAGCTGTCCTAAAGACAGATAAGCTTATGTCTAGATAGACAATTAAGATACAACAAAAAAAAAAAAAAAAAAAAAAAACTCTTTTCTTCTTCAACTAATAAATTCAAATATCAGTATATGTGTGCAACGAAACATCTCTTTTCAGCTGCAATATTTCCAAAGAGCCAAAAAAGGAGAAGAATCATCACATTCAGGAAAGTTCGATAACACTAAAGCTAAAATGTTAGAACTGTTTCGTGATCCGATTCTACGTTTCACTAAACTAGTTCTCATCGTTTTCTCTCTATTCTCATCTGAAACCGAAGCAAGGCTACATCATCACAACGACAAATACAATCCCAACTCAAAACCAGAGCCACCGTCTTCGTCCTTCTCTCATTCTCAGCCTCCATCTATTTCTCCATACCCTAACGACCCGTCACAGTTTCCATCTCCGTCCCAAGACCCCGACAACAAAGTGGTCTACGACGTGAGAGACTACGGTGCGGTCGGTGACGGTATCACAGACGACACTGAGTCGTTCAAGACAGCTTGGGATTCAGCTTGTAGCAACAACAATGACGACAAGAACACTGTCTCCGTATTGCTTGTGCCTCACGATTTCACTTTCATGATCCATTCCACTATTTTCACCGGTCCTTGTCACTTGTACCAATACTTCCAAGTACACTTTCTTTATTTTTCAAATATCAAAGCCATTTTGATTTCTACAAGATTATCGAACTTTGGCTGATAATTAACGTGTCTAAGTTCTGGTGGTTTTCTTTTAATTAAACAAGATCGATGGGACCATCGTGCCACGGGATGGACCAGAATCGTGGCCGAGGGGTTTCAACAAAAGACAATGGCTTGTCTTTTATAGAATCAACGGAATGGCTCTAACAGGCATCGGAGTTATTGACGGTCATGGACAAAAATGGTGGGATCTTCCATGCAAACCTCACCGGGTAAGCATTTTCAATCCAGTTATTATAAAAAAATTGTATCATGTTACGTTTTTCACATCACTTTTAGAGTTGATGCAAATTTACTATATTTTAAACAACAAAAAGTCCGATAATTAGAATTTGATTGTATATCCTACATATAAAAGACATTTTCTCTGTTATGAATCTTAATCTATGTTATGTTCAAACAGAATGTCAACAAAACGACTGGACTTACTGGTCCATGCGAAAGCCCTGCCGTAAGTAACACATCACATATTTAATTTAAAAGACAATTTTTTTCTTAGCATTACAAAATGTTTGAATATGTAACGATTTTGGTGAGGACAGGCTTTGAGGTTCTTCATGAGCTCGAATCTAAGTGTGAAAGGTGTGACTATTAAAAACAGCCCGCAATTTCATGTTACATTCGACGGATGTCACGAAGTTCACATCAACTCCCTTCGAATCACATCTCCACCGTTAAGTCCCAACACTGACGGCATCCACATTGAGAACTCCAACTCCGTTGAGATTCATAACTCTGTTATCTCCAATGGTATGCATTCAATATACACGTCTATACACATATATATACACATACACAACATGAAAAGATTAATGTAAAAAAACACATATATGGACACAATTTGTAGCGGTAATTTTTTTTTTTTTTTTTAAAAAGACCTAAAAATTCCAATGCTATTCAAAAAAAAATATTTTAACGATGCAAATGCTAAGTATCTAGAGGTAACGGTTTTAAATCGCAAAAGGAAAAGAAAACACAGTTTTAACACTTCGTTACGAGTGTGTTTTATACATATAATAGACAAAGAACTTTGGAAAAAGTCATTTACAAACTTTGATATTGGCTTACAAACTTCATTTTGAATGTGTATATATCTATAATCTAGCTTCAATCCAAGTGTCAACACACTAAAGATTCTTGAAATCCTTTCCTCAGGAGATGATTGTGTCTCAATAGGATCCGAATCATACAATATCGATATACGGAATCTCACTTGTGGACCAGGCGGACATGGAATTAGGTAAGAATTACTAGTGATTTTAATTCGATATCCAACATTTCATAACATCCAGTACTAATGTAATGACGTAATTTGTGTAGCATTGGAAGTCTAGGAAATAAAAACTCACGTGCGTGCGTCTCCAACGTTACGGTTAGAGACTCGGTCATAAAATTTTCAGACAATGGCGTACGGATCAAGACATGGCAAGGTGGATCCGGGTCCGTATCGGGAGTAACGTTCGACAATATCCAAATGGATACTGTCCGAAATCCGATAATCATCGATCAATACTATTGCGACGCAAGCAAAAACTGTCCTAACACAACAAATGCAGTTTTTGTGTATGATATAGTATATCGAAGTATAAAAGGCACATACGATATTCGTAGTCCTCCTATGCATTTTGGATGTAGCAACAGTGTTCCATGCGCAAATCTAACACTTTCAGATATTAAGTTGGTGCCTTCAAAAGGCGAAATCAATGTGGATCCGTTCTGTTGGAATGCGTATGGGAACACGGACGAGTTCTCTGTTCCTTCGATCTCGTGTCTCAAATCGGATCCTTCGACGTTATTGTTAGGTGGTCTTTTAGGAAAGTGTGGACTAGCTTGATATGATTCGGTTGAACAAGAGAGTTTGATTATTATTTTGGTATAATATATGAGTAGAAAGTTGTTTTTCCTCTACAACTTACACATGCACACTATAAGATATGACAACATAATTAGCACAATGCAATCTTTTCCTTTTATCAGCAAGTGAATTTAAAATTTGACATATCGCATAACTTATAAGTTAAAAATATTAAGTATTAAGATTTGAAGCTTTACAATCCTGCTAATGATATCCTTTTCTACATAAGATTCACATTTGAACCATAAAAATACAGACTTCAAAGCAAGAACAAGTATTTTCTTTACTCTCTTTCATCAGAGACTCAAAATTCTATTTTGCTAACTTTAGTTAGATTTGACCCAAATCGAACGGCCAGTATTGGAGTATAGCACACAATCTGATCCGTTGGATCGGTCTTTCTTAGGCAAGTCTTGCGATTAAACAAAAAGTAAACACGCATTAGTCAACAAATCAAGTTCGATAGTCTTTCTTTAGACAGAATAAAACAAATTTTGAAATATAGATTAAATATGACGTGCGAATAGTACTTTCTTTTACAGTTGAAAAAATCATTTTACTCTAGCCCATGGTCACGTTTTTCACGATTATTAAAAATTAAATAGATAATAAAACAAAAAAACCGAGAACTCTTTAGGTTGAATAGTTGATTACTGGACTTTATCAAATTAATTCAAAAAGACATATGCTATGAACTTGTTTTGATAAATACTTGTGTAATTCATTCACATTGTTTTTACATTGATATATCACTAATTTGGTCTTATAAATATAAAAGTTTTTTAGTGACGTCAAATCCAGCCATGAAATTTAAAAATTTTGATTGCTAAACTTTTATTACAGTATTAATGAAAATACATTGCTTTGAATGATTAACATAAAATTAAATCACCATTTATGGCGTATTTCTTTTGACCGATATTTTCAACAAATTAGAAGTAAGAAAGGGGCAATTTGGTCTTTGTATAAAAAGCTACATTACCTAATGTTATCCTCTCTCACTCGCAATAAATGTTTCTCCTCGAAACTCGAAATCCCAATAAAAAACAAAAAAGTTTCTTCCTTTGCTTTCTAATGGCGATAATGAACAAAGAAAAAAAGACAGAGAGCAAGAGAATCAACGAGATCGATGACCCAGAAGAAGACGAAGAATCGGAGAACAAGAAGATGGAGATGTTCTTCAGTCTCATAAAAAACTACCAGGAGGCGAGGAAACGAAGACGACAAGAGCTCATCGAAGATTCCGGCGACGCTGCTCCGAATCCGACCAAGAGATCCGACGCCGGAGAGAAATCCGCCATTGTTCCTGTGTTCCATGCCGAGGATTTCTCTCACTGTATAGACTTAAACACAGAGCCATCGAATTCGACTGTCCCCATCGACAATCAAGAGGAGGAGAAGAAACAAGGAGAAGAAGAAGAAGAAGAAACAGAGAAGGAGAAGACAAGAGAAGAGAATGGTTTAGATCTTAATCTTGCATTGTAATAATAATAATAATACTTCTATCTGTGTTTTTTTGTTTTGTGAAATAGTAAAACTCTTTTTTTTTTCTTTTAATTATTCACTCACTCGATTACTAGAAAGTAACACTGCAATATATAAACTGCATGTAAAATCGATAATACAAGGGATCATCAAGTCAAGAAGCTGCAGGTGAAATTGCCATTTGTGAATGTTAGCTTCTCAGCTTTGACGACAGAATCTAGAGGAAGAGGAATAAAGGTTTTGTCTGGACCATAGAAGTGAGGGAAGCTATTCACATCATCCGCAGCTTCATAGATCAATCCATCTCCAAGCTGCAATTTACACATGTTAACAAAACATGTCAATCTCTTCCCTTTCAGACAAAACATCCTCTTCTCAGCCCTATAATGTACAAATGAAGTCAAAGATGACATTGTTGTAAACTAGATCCTAAAGATCATGGTTGTGTTACTTGGGATTGTGTGACCCTCTAATGCAGTGTTGTTAGGGATGAGAGAAAACGAAAAGAAACACAAAGAACAAACACCGAGTCTGGTACGAATCGCACGTAGGGGCATAACCAAATTCTAGCATCAATCAACATCAGGGAGTAGACTCAAACGTTGACAAAGATAGCCTTAGGAAGTTTCTTGCTTTCGTTTCGTATCCCCTTTTTTAGTTAATTGTTCATCTACTTAAAACGTGTGTAGCTAATAATCACACCAGAAACTAACGTTTACTGTCACCAAACTAGACCATCTTTATTAATACCAAATGATCACATACATAATCCACATGCATGTTTCGCACATAAGGATGTAGAAATAGTCAACAATATGAATGACAAACCTTCTTAGGGTCGACTTGAAGAAGGTAAAGATCCTCCTTAGCATTCAAGAAAAAGTTCTGCAATGTCATTTGTACCTGGATAAATCGAATCGGAGAAGCAGTTTTCCATCAAAAGTATTGATTTTTTTACAAGCTATAAAGCAAATTTGTCAACAAAAGGTCAAACTTTCGAGATTCAGTGAACACCCAGATGGAAAAGTAGAGATCTTTTGTGAGAGATTAAGAGAGAGACCTGATCGAGTTTGCTGAGATGAAAACAACCAGTTGACTTATCGAGCTCTCCACCAAAGCAAGATCCGTCCTTCTGAAACTCTTTCCACTCTTGATCCGTACTGATTCTGTATATGTAATCTTCGCTAGCCATTGTTTTGTTTTCAACTCTTCGAGAGAAGATCCAAAACTCGAAACTTTCAAGACGATGAAAACAAAAGGAAGGTCGAAACCAATTCACTAAAACCGGTATAAACCGGGAGTTAGATATGTAACCAAACCGGTATCAGCTAAACCGACTCGTCGTCAACTTCGAAGCTGTTTTCCATATTCCTCTGCTTATTTCAATCTCTGCAATCTCCGAAATCAGTTGGCAAAGGAGAAAGAGAAACTCTCAAAGTCTGTAAATCATGGCGGCTTCAATGACGAAACCCATCTCTGTAACTCCTCTCCGTTTCTGTTCCGACCGAAAAAAGAACATTTCTTTCTCTGATTGCATCTCGACATCTTCTGGATTCCGACATTCCAAACCGTCTTGCCTCGGTTTGGTCACGAAATCAAAGACTAACACTCGCTTTTCCCATCTCGTTAGAGCCCAAAGCTCTTATGGTAAGCCAACAATGACGTGTCTCTGAGCTCTCTTCGATCAATTGCGTCTTTTTCTGTGGCATTTTCCTTTTTCCTTTTTGTAGATTACACTCCAGACTCAAAATTTTACAAGGTTGAAGCCATTGTCAGGTAAGCTTCTAAGTCTTGTGGTTCCATCTGTTTTGTATTCATGAATATGTGTCTAACGTTGCTTGTGTTTCTAAGTGGGATCTAAGTAACTCATTTCTTTCATTCTCATGTTTGAATGTTGAAAGGCCATGGAGAATCGAGCAAGTTTCATCGGTAAGATGTTCCTTCTTCCTCTCACAATTTTGATATGTGAAAAAAGATTTGAGCTTTGCTAATCAATTGATGTTTGGATCCAAGGAGAGTCTTTAACATAAAAAAAAGTGTCAAACTTTGGCATGAGGTTGAAGTTTCTTGGTGTTTGCAAAGTCTCAAAACTTTGTAATGAAACTTTAGGGTGATAGTTTGAGATATAAGTAAGAGTACAAGTTCCTATCGATGCATGCCGAATATCAAATCATATACGTAACTGAACTCGATAGGAGCGGTCAGATTTTCTTCACTTTTGGATTGAACGGTTTAGAGTTCTCATAGTTATTGTAGATACGTGTTACTTCATCAAACGTACAGATAAGTTGTGAAAAATCCAACTTAATCTTGACTTTTTCTCTGTTTTCATAAATAAATAAAATCAAAGGCTTTATTGAAAATCGGGATTCGAGGTGTTACGGTTTCTGATGTTCGAGGGTTTGGTGCACAAGGTGGATCCACAGAGAGACACGGTGGTAAGTTATTGAATTCAAGAACATGTTCACTGATTCTTCTTACTGTCAAAAATGTGTTCAAGTATTTTTTTTTTTTAAACAAATTGTTGAATTCGCAGGGTCTGAGTTCTCTGAAGACAATTTTGTTGCTAAAGTTAAAATGGAAATCGTTGTTAAAAAAGACCAAGTACGTGAATGATTAAAGAAACCAAAACTTTTTAAAGCAAAATTGAGTGCTAACACTTTTTCTTGTTGCAGGTGGAATCTGTAATCAACACAATAATCGATGGAGCAAGGACAGGAGAGATTGGTGATGGCAAAATTTTCGGTAACCATACAGTACTTTTAACAATCACATTATGTTTATACATCAAAATGCAGAATGAAGTTTACTCAGATTGTGAATGTTTCTTGTTTGGTTATATGCAGTTTTGCCTGTGGCCGATGTCATAAGGGTTCGGACAGGTAAAACATATCTTCAAAACCCTTTCCTTTTACGAAGGAAAAACGCAAACTTTGAGCTTGTTTTAAAGTGTTTCTAAATGTCAATAATTCATTTCAGGTGAGCGTGGAGAAAAGGCAGAGAAGATGACTGGTGATATGCTTTCACCGTCTTAGGAACAAACAGAGCTCAAGAATGGCGTTATCTTTTCGGTCTCAATATCAAATTTCAGCTAATAATAAATGTTTGGAGTCTGTGTTTAGTTTCCTGTTGAATCGATGAAGATGTGTTTTAAACTGTACATGAATTATGCAGAAAGACCTGTCCTGGTTCTTAGACATCGAAACTCTGTTCCTAATGTTTTCCCGCCGTATTCTGAAACCATAATGCTCTTTTTGATCTTGAACCAATTTCTGAGTTACATGGTTTGAATTAATTTGATCTGCAAAACATGTTCATGTAATGCCAAATTGAAAATTATAATAAGAAGGGGACATTGTCGAATATTATGGTGTGGATCAACACAACAATGAATATAGTTTATCTTTGTGTTTACTTATGCTTACAAAGTCTACTTTTTGTGGTTGTTGTGTCAAGTATGTGTCATGGTCTTGTTCGATTACGAATCAACTAGTATCTAAGTAAATGTTGTCTGTACCATCTCTGTTTTCATGATCCAAAAAGATTACTTTTTGAATTAGCCATATAACATTCACGCATACCAAGCCATTCGAGTTTACTCTAATTTTCCCAACGGGGACTCAAGAGCATGATCATCGACTAGCCATAGACCAAAGTCGCGGAAACGTTTCATCTTGTTGTCAAAACCGACAATGTAGTTGTTGTGGATTATGACATGTTTCCCCTTTGTCTCTTTAGCCCATGTCCTGTTCCGGAAGTACACTCCTCCTGTTGGGAAAGCTGCTTGAGAAAGTAAGTAGACATCCACCTACAGAACAGAAGATCACTAAAGAGTTGAGAATGAATTCAAATTTAGAGAAAGACTTGGAGGAAGCAAAAGCAAACCTGATGAACTGTTTTTCCAAGTGCCCAGTTAAAACCAGGCTGATCATTTCCTTTATTTGCTTTGGACCAAGGTTGGGCTTGAAGTTCCTCAATCCATTTCTTCATTAGAAGCTTTGCGCCATTAGTGGGACGTAAGAAAATCATGCAGCTGCAAATATTAGTCCATCCATTTCGACCCGAAGGTGGTAAACCATGCGAGTGGTTCAAAGGCTTAACCTGGCACCAAAATTAACCCGAAAATAAGATACTAAACCACGCTCTAATATTGTAAAAACCAAAACGCTGACGTACTAAAGTTCTGTCATCGGTGAAGTACACGTCATGGCTTCCCTCTATATACTGAAATGGATCTTGCAACCAGACCATATCAACATCGTTGTACATCACAGTGTAGCCTAGCTCCAAAAGTTGCAAGAGATGTTTTGGCCTCCGAGATGTCAAATTGAAGAAACCCTACTCGGTTACAAATAATAAATCATTAACAAGATACGTTTTCATCGCAGTGCAAGTTCTTCGCACACAAACAACATTAGTATATATATACATATATATATAACATGCATGGACCAATCCACTGATTGTGAAACTATACCTGGGAACCAAAATTGTTTGCGGTTTGAGAATCAAGAGCTGGAGGAACGAGAACGGCGTGGCCAGGCCACTTGGAGTTGACTTTGAACAGAGTAGCGTAATCCTCAGCGATCACGAGAACTTTGTCCTGATGCATCTGTCTAGAAACGCTGATCAACCAGTTATAGAGGAAAGGCAAGAAGGGATAGCTTACGGTGCAGACGATCAAAGTGCCATCCTTGGCGACGAACTTGGCGGCACGAGCAAGGGAATAGTCGTGCCATTTGGAATGCAACGAGGAAGAAGAAGAGAATGTGTGTGGAAACGTGAACAAGGGAGATCCTGGCCAGGGTAAGAATACGCCGAGGAAAACGAGGAGAGCGACAAGGAGGAGGAGACCGTTGCGGCTGAGGATGGAGGTTGAAGAATAAGAACGAAGAGAGGAAGAGAAAAGCTTTTGCTGTCCCATTGTTGCACCAGGAGAGGAACAGAATTGGAGACTACGTGTCGTTCTAACTTATCAAGTTAGATAAAAATCTGAATGCAGGGAAATATATTAAATTTTGTCAAAAAATCTTAATACATTAAAGAGGTTTCCTATTTGATTCAGTGATGAAGACTTTGCCTTAGAGCATTTCCATTGGTGTAGAAACTCTAATGAGGTGGTCAAACATTTTCTTTCAATATTTTAACATGATTTTATTATATAATTAAATTTGTTTTATTTTTAAAAAATTTAAATAAATTATATAGTGACACATGTAAAAGATAGTATCTAACAAGTTTTAACAATCTCTTAAACCAGATACTTATCTCTCTCTCTCATCAGATTTTTCCTTTTTTTATTAATATATATTAGCAAGATACTGCCATTCATCTCACAGAGGGAGGTGTTTTTATATACAAATTTAGACTTTAGAGATAACTAAAACTAAGAGTATGTTTTATGGGGGATCTGAGGTGGGATTTTTAACTTTTTTAGATTAAAATTAACTAATAAACTAAGAATAGATTTTTAATTTAAAATTTTATTACATATAACTGAGAGCCATCTAACATCTACATATAAAAAGCCATTCAAATTTACTCTAATTTTCCCAGTGGCGACTCAAGAGCATAATCATCAACTAGCCATAGACTAAAGTCGTGGAAACGTTTAATCTTGTTGTTAAAACCGACAATGTAATTGTTGTGGATTATGACATGTTTCCCCTTTGTCTCTTCAACCCATGTCTTGTTCTTGAAGTACAATCCTCCTGTTGGGAATGCTGCTTGCGGAAGCAAGTAGAGATCTACCTGCAGAAGTGAAGATCGCAAAAGATTTAATAATGAATTCAAACAAGTGAAATTGAAACCAAAAGTAGATAAAGATAGTACCAAAAGGTTAAGTCTTTCAATATCTTTAAATCCAAGAATACCTGATGAGCTGTTTTGTTAAGTGCCCAATTAAAAGCAGGCTGATCATTTCCTTCATATGCTCTAGACCCAGCTTCAAGTTCCTCAATCCATTTCTTCATTAGAAGCTTTGCGCCATTCGTGGGACGCAAGAAAATCATGCAGCTGCATATATAGGTCACTCCTTTTCGATCCGGAGATGGTAAATCATGGGAGTGATTCAGAGGCTTGATCTGGCACCAAAATCAACCGGAGAATAAGATTTCATGAAAACACTCTAATTTGTCAAGGAGATGTGTGAATTGAGTTTCACATACTCTAGTCCTATCATCGGTGAAGTATGCGTCGTGGCTTCCTTGTAAATACTGAAACGGATCTTGCAACCAGACCATATCAACGTCGTTGTACATCACATGGTAGCCTAGCTCCAAAATTTGCAAGAGATGTTGCGGCCTCCGAGATGTCAAATTGAAGAAACCCTATTTTTGATACGATAACATTAGTTGAAAGATAGGTTCTCTTCGCAATACAACTAATACTTTGCGGTGATTATCACATACAAAAAAAAATAAATAATACACGATCATTCAGAATTGTATCAAAAAATAGAAAGAAAAAATGGTTGCTACTACATCCACAAGTTCTCCATATTTTGTTATTCATAGGATCAGCCATAGATGTATTAACCACAGCTCAACATCAAAACCGAAACCTCAAGGACTATAAAAACTTGTGATCTGAGTTAAAAGTGACTTAAAAATTGGCCATGTCTCTAGTATATGTTTTAAGATATCTTCCAAGTTTCTACGTGGAACATTATTCAAATCGAAGCGGCTTTGGGATGTTGGCTCTTTGGTCAATAGGACCAATTTCGGCTCAGATATTATAAATGGGGTTGGAGAGGCGCGGGGTTTGCTATTATGAGCTTCCAATTCAATATTCAAAACCAATGAGTGAACTAGTTTATGTTTACATAAAACCATAGTTTCTAAGCCAGATTTTCTGAGCGGAAAGCTAAGGATATCTAAAGCTAGAGGCGAAATTTGGACCGAAAATGTGAAACTATACCCGGGAACCGAACATCTGTGTGGTCTGAGAATCGAGTGCTGGAGGAATGAGAACGGCATGACCAGGCCACTTCTTGTTAATCTTGTATAGAGTAGCGTAATCCTCGGCGATGACGAGGACTTTGTCTTGATGCTTCTGTCTAGAAACGCTAATCAACCAGTTGTTGAGGAAAGGCAAGAAGGGATAGCTTACGGTGCAGATGATCACAGTCCCGTCTTTAGCGACGAACTTAGCCGCTTGAGCGAGGGAATAGTCGCTCCAGTTGGAGGGCAAAGAAGAAAAAGAAGAAGAAGAGCTTCTGTTAGGAAACATGAACAAGGGAGATCCTGCCCATGGTAAGAATACACCGAGGAGAAGGAGGAGAGCGACAAGGAGGAGGAGACCGTTGCGGCTGAGGAGAGAGATATGACGACGGTTTGAGACTGAAGGATAAGAAAGAGGAGAGAAAAAAGAAAGCTTCTGCGCCATTGTTGTAGCAGGAGAGAGAGAGAGAGAGAGAGAGAGAGAGAGAGAGAGAGAGAGAGAGAGAGAGAGAGAGAGAGAGAGAGAGAGAGAGAGGTACGAAACTGGAAGACAAGGTTTACTTCTGATCGGACTCGAGCGTGAGAAGATATACAACAAAATAGTTAACTCACTGTTAAGTCATACTAAAGGCAAAAGTGAACAATTTTTCGGAATCCAAATTATGGAATGCTTTTTTTTACTAAATAATACATCTATGAATAACAAAATATGGACACAAGCGTGACTTAAAAATGAGGGTATGATCGAAATCGTGCCAGGTTTACCAATACCAACCAAGCTCACTGCCAGTCCATATGATTAGGCACGATCATATTTGTTTTCTCCTCTCCACTTAATAGCTTTGAATATAAGCATACTGCTTAAAACGTTTCTCCAATCAACAATTTCATAAATAAGAAGTAAATCATATATATGGGGTCTATCTTTGGAGACACATGTATCCTTTTTGTGTTTGACTTGTTACACAATAATTTTCTATCCACATGGTTTTTATTTCATGCATAATTTTAAATACTGTTTTATAAGTTTTATCTCTGAATTGATTAGGTTCCACAAGTTTTGAAATTTCCACATTTTCGCTGACGTTTTAATACAATCCTTAAATTTCAGTCTTTTAAAATTCTTAAACTAAATTAAGCAGAAAATTTATGTGGAATTAGTAAATCATGCATGCATGCATGGGAGTGATTGAAAGGCTTGAATCTGACACCAAACTCAACCGATAATAAGATAAATAAAAATTATAAATGCAAAAGTTGCAGACATGTGATGTCACACGTGTGAAATTCACATACTACGTGCAAACATGTCGTCCGTGAAATATGCGTCGTGGCTTCCCTCTTATTACTGAAAGTCTGAAACAGATCATATCGACCCTAAATCGGATATAGTATTAAATTAGCTAAAAGACACATTTATTTTGCATGGGGTCTTTCTTTAAGGACACGTATACTTTTTTTGTGTTTGACTTGTGCACAATAATTTTCTGCCCACATTGTTTTATTTCGTGCATAATTTTAAATTGGTATTTGCTTATTCCAAGGTTATGATACTGTCTTTGTAAGTTTTATCTCCGAATTGATTAGGTTCCACAACTTCTGGAAATTTCCACAGTCAGAGAAGAAGAAGAGACCGTTGCAGCTGTTGGTATTTTAAAATTAAAAATCAAATTGTAATTTTTATACTCAGAAAAACCAAAGTTTCTGATGCAACGCATCTTCTCCTCTTACACGTTTTCGCTCCTTAACGTGTTCAAGTTATCTTAAGTTTACGTTATAAGTTTATTTATTTTCTTGCGGGATTTATTTTCATTTCGGCTTTCTTATATTTGTTGACCTTTTTCAAAATATATCAAGCTTTAGCTACGTCATTTTTCACTTTGTTTTCTAAGCTGCGTTATTGTTTCCAACTTTTGATGTTCTTGTTTCGTGACACTAAAAAAAAAAATTTTTTGAGAGATACATTTTTTTTTGGTCACAACTTCCATTTATTTAATCAGCCATTAAAAGCAAAAGCTTCAATCTCTACAAGTTCTTTTTTGGCTAAAGAGTCTGCAATAGCATTTGACATTCTAGGCACAAAGAAAAAGAAACCAATCTAAATAATCTGTAGAGATTTTAAATACTAAAAGAGAATGTAAGAGATTTCAATACAATCATCTCCTTTCTTCAATATGTTAACTAAAGACTGTGAATCTGAGTGCAATTGAAGAACCTCAAATCCACGGTTTAGAGCCAACATAACAGACTGTTATTAACAGTGAATCTCCTCCCGAAGATGTGCTTCAACAACTGTTTGGTGAGTAGACAATCATTGTTTTGGCAACCATTCCTTTGCTTATTGTAACAACGTCCTATTGATGTCCTCCTCCAATAAGGTTATGTTCACAAATATCAACTGGTTCCTAGCAAGCCGAATGATACTGCCAGGCCCGGCCCGTACTAAATAATAAGCCATCTTCAATGACATCATGTATATATATAACTGTTTTGCATGGTTTCAACGCATGTAGATATATTTTCGGTGAATTGTAATGAACATTTGTAAGCATATTGTAAGATATATATATATTTATATATATTTTTTAAAGTTTTTTTTTTAAGAGCCTTTTACATGTATAGGTTATAGTACATAAAAATTAAAAAGTAACTAAAAATAATTTCCTGTTTTTAATAAGATAATAAGCCTTTTACAGATGTTATAAAAAAAAAGCCTTTTACAGATTTGACCCGATTTTCTTGATACAAATATTCGGTTATGTTTTGGTTTGAGTAATTTTGGTTCGGTTTGTTTTGTACCATAGAAGGGAGGTTTCTTCAATAAGGTCCGTAAATTTTTTACTTTTTTCTTGTATGGACGAAATTGGAAGATGTTTGTGTTAGCGATATCTTCTCCTTCAGCCACTCTCATCAGACCATTGAAGCCAAATGGGCCAAACCGATCACCGGTTCTCTGCTTGAATCAGAGGAGGCAGAGCAAAACCGGTACCGGAAAATCTTGGATCGTCCCGACAAGTCTCTCACTCTTTGGTTCCGGCTTTGTCTTAGGTCCTCTTCTCGATGGTCTCCACTCACGTGTCGATCTCGTGGTTTACAAAAACGGAGCTATTGAAATCGGTCCTCTTCACACCAACATCTGGGTATAACAATTTCGAAAAACCAAAACTTTGAAATCATTTAACAAACATTGTAATCATGAACTGTGTTTTTGTCAGGTCCCGTTCTTGCTTGGCTTGTTTTACTGCACAGTAGGTTTACTGCAACTTCTATTGGATGAGAAAACCTCTACAGAGCCTCCACGTGGCAACCTGGACAAAACCGTAATTTCATTGTTGTAAGTAGTAATCTTGTGTTGTGTATAACGACAAATCAATGTTGGAACAGTGGAAGTGACAACTCTTGTATGGTTGGTGAACGAAACAGAGCATTGGTGTTGTTCTTAGAGCTAAGTGCTGAAATGTACAAAGCTGGAGTTTCAGACAACATAGAAGCTTACATTCTATTTGCCTTAGCAGAATTTCTTTGGTTCTCTCTGGACAGAACCCGGATTGGCTTCACCATTGCCTCTCTCCTCGGTATCGCGTGTCCTTTGGCCGAAATCCCCATTATGCAGTAAGTAAAACCGCGCGCTTCAATCCTTTAACCAATCTCTTTGTATATTAGATAAGAAGTCTTAGAGATTGACATAAGTTATGACTTGACAGATTCTTTCATCTGTGGTACTATCCAGAAGCAAATATAGAGATCTTTGGCCAGGTAAAAGAGTATTTATACATGCATCTTCTCCAAGCAAAAAAAATATAAAAAGAGTGTTTCTTTTTGTTTTCTGGTGAAGGGATTGGTCACTTGGACAACAACATGCTACTTTGTCTACACACCGTTCTTGATCAACCTTGCAAGATGGCTCAAGACAGTTATGGAGACTACTAGTGAAGGGGACATTACAAAATGAAATTACCACAAACAAAGAGCAATTGTATTCTTTACATGTATAGTTTCTAGCTTGTAAAGGTTACATTAGATATGTCCTTGAACTTTTCTTTAATCGCTGCTCGTATTCCCATTCCAATCGATTCTGGTCCAACGTACTTCACAACACAGTCTTCGCCTTCAACTGATAGAACTTCCACACTTCCGCCGTAGTTCTTGATCGCTGGTCTCAGTATATCGAGATGGGCATTCACTGCCTGCAAACAACAAAACCAATCCCTAAAGATACCAAAGAGTAACTAATACTCAAAGTTTCTTAAATGGTAGCCTCACTCACCTCCACGGTTATATGCTTAACTTCTTCATCAAAAACTTGTCGAATATCTTTCAAAGCATCTCCAAACTTCTCTTTGAGTACCCTTTCTATTCCCATCGTCATGGTTGTTGAAGAACTCGGGCAGCTAGTACATGCTCCTGTAACATACACAACACAAGTCAACAAAATAAGCTCAACTACATAACACGTGAGCATGATTGCTCCAGCAGACGTTCTCTTTGACCTCTACAAGGGTAACATAAATAAAGACATCTAATTTGCAACTCTCCTAGATGTGAAAGCGAACTTCCTTTCACCAAATTTCTACATAAGAGTAGTCCAACAACTTAAAACCCAAAAAAGTTTATACCTTTGTGAAAACGAAATCAGCAAAATCTACACTTTTAGTATAGTTAATGAGGAAAAAGAACTAACCTTGGAGTTTGAGAGAAACCACACCATCTTCGACGGAGACAACGTCGACGTTCCCACCGTCGGAGATGAGGAACGGCCTAACATCTTCGAGGACCAAATCGACATTTTGAGGCGTCAAATCGAAAGTCTGAGCTGAGTATAGACCCGGTGATGCAACGGATGCGAATGGTGAAGCCATGGTTTCTCCTTGGTTCGAAGCATCTATCGCCGATCGGCGCAAGATCCCCGTTCTACGGATCGGTCTCTGACTGCTACCAAAAAAGACAGCTTTCGAGTTTTGACCGGCGATTACAGGAAACACAATACTCTTTGAACATGATGAAACAAGAATCTTGGAGCTTCCAGTTCCGGCAATGGAAGTCGCTAGAGAAGCCATCGTCGTGCGATTCTGATTAGCAATAAAGTTTGTGTTTCTGTGGCCACAAAATAAAAAATAAAAAAAAAAAAATTACGAAATTAAATATAATTGCGGTATGGCCCTTTAGTTTTAAACGCTCTTAAATTTTAAAAGGACCAGATCAGTAAACGAATGTGGTGGACCGAACTAATGGGCCGATCGACTTAAATGACGACTTAACCTCATGACCCAGTCCATTAACTGTAAAAGACACGTGTCAGTTTTCACTTCACATCTCCTTTTTGTGTTGAGTATCAAATGTTTGACTCTTCCTTTATTTGCGAGATCAATCTTGTTTTGTTTTGTTTTGTTTGATTTCCAACACAGTTATGTTTTAGAATACGACAGTGATGGGCACCACCACAGACATATCTAAATCTGTAAACTCCATATGGGCTAGAGAGGAAATGATTTCTGCTGTACAATATTTATTGCCTCTTAATATTATAACATATCATTATTAGAGCACCTATCAAGTGGAATTGACTCGGAATATTATGATATATACAGTTTATTTTTGTCAACAGTACTCTAGAATTGTTTCTCTTTCTTTGAAAACAATGTTATAACCGGAATTCATATGAACGAAATTGATTTATAAAGTTATATAATGCAAGTGTTATTTGACTTAATTCTTTTAATCTTGTAAGTTCCTTAATTTTTTTTTCACTTCACATGCTCACATGGCTCTAGACCCCTAGACTAGTGAAAAGTAAAGTAATAACTTTACGTCTCAATATATAGAATATTGGAAAACAATGTATTTATCCACTATAACTATACCATTATACGCAGCTGAAACTAACTATAATCTCACGCTAATTTTCTCTCAAAATACACTTTGAAATTTATATTCTTGAATTGATAGCTTAAAAAAGTCTAAATTGAGCAAATTTTAAAATAATTAAAATTATTAGAATTATACATTTTACAAAGAAAACATAAAAAAAATTTCTGAAACTTAAATTTAAATATATTTTATTTATATTTATTGATGACATAATAACTGATGTGACTGATGATTCACCAACTATAAGGTAAGTGATTCATCATCCAATTCATTATTATCAATTCATCCAGTCGATGATTCACCAACCGAAAATGTTTCATCTGATAAGGTAAGTGATTCATCATCCAATTCATTATTATCAATTATTTAATTTAAATATGTATTAACTATAACTTTAAAATTTGTATTTATGAATCTAAAAGTAAATAAGCTAATGTATATGTAGATGCACGATTATTGAATTTATGTATTATTCACCGCATTTGAATAGAGTTTAGAAAAGAATATGCCGTTTCTCCCAATAATAATACAGTTATACCAACCATGCATATATTATATATACACAAGGCCGTATAAGCTTTATACATGATTTAAATAAGTTTGGTTCTAGACCGTTAAAACATTTATGGTGCATGTGCCTACCAAATACCAATACAACGCACAAATTAAACAACAACTTTTGACGTGTCCGAATTAATATAAATGATTGCTAAAATAATATATTATTTGTCTAGTTTTTTTTTTCAAATTAAATATTGTTATCTGTTTTGTTCGAAACAAATAAATGTCTGTTATATTAGCATCTCTCGGATAAAATAGATAACACCATATTTAATATTTTAGACCACAACATAAATATAATGGTCAACCGTCGAACGACACGTTGATTCAAGCAAGCCGAACCAAATTTTACTACATTTCTCAAAAAATAATATTTGGATAAAACAAATAAGGATATAACAGTCATTTTTAAATTTTTGGTGAAATACTTTTTCATAAAAATTATTCTTATAAAATAACTATGAAAACAAATTTTCATCAGATAATTTTACATATTTCACCAGGTTCCACAATAACTGGAATTACCTCCATAATAATTAAATTTTTACATACATTATCTTGATGGAAGATTTTATTTGTACTAGGCTAAAATTTCCAATCATTTATCTAGCTACTTTATTATTAGTTCCTGTGGACCACTGTTTCATAAATGTACTAGAACGGCATAGGCAAGATTATATGAAAAAAAATATATTGGATGATATAATACTACTTTTACATTACCAAGAAAAGATAGTTACATACATTTACGTAACATTATAGTAATATGTATATATATATATATATAAATTAATGAAGCATTGGTTACTTTACACACAAAAACCGAAAATTAACCACTCACATCCTAAAGACAGATTTAATTTTTCTTAACTACGCCATTATTACCAGCCAAGATTAAGTACTTGTCTTTTCTAGTGAGATTGGTGCATTCGAAATCCAACGCCTTCCCAATCGCACGCTGAACTTGATTAGCCACTTCAAACTTCAACTTGCCATCAGGATCTTGACACGTGACACCGGAGATAGCGTCGAGAAATTGGACGGTGTAGGTAGGATAAGGATCCATGAGGAAGAAAAGCGGATCAAATGCCTTAAAGCCACTTGCCGTTGTACCGTAGAAGAAGGTCGCGGGTGAGGTCACAGCTACAGGAACAATAACGTCACTAATCTCGGTGAACAAAGGACTAAACCTTAGCAAGTAAGGTTCTCTACAAGTGGTTCCTTCAGGACAAACAACGAGATCTCCTTCGGTCAACAGTTTCTTCATGGCTTTTCCGTCGCTGACCCGATCACGGGTCAGTCTAACGGTTTTGATCGGAGCCAGGATCTCCGATACTCTACTTAAACTATACGTTACGGTTTTGATGTTTTTCTCTTTTAAAGCGAAACCAACATAGAGAGGGTCCAATAAAGTTCTGTGGTTACACGCAAAGAGACACCCTTTGCGTCCACTAGAGTTTAACTTTTGAGATGCGACGTCGTCGATCTTGACAGTTAGTCTGCAACCGAAGTAACATAGGATTGGGACTGAGAGGGAGTAAGGGATGCAAAGAGAGACGAAGAGTCTGGCTGCGGCGGCTACGACTGCGAAAGGACCCCACAGGAACAAGACCAGAGTATTCATTACGGTTGGTTTGATTGCGAGACGACCATCGTGGAAGATCAATGGTTTAGGGTATTGGTTTCTTGGTAGGGTTTGCCAGCTTCTCTTGTCGGATTTCTTCACAAAATAGATCTCCTGTATTAAAAAGAAGAAAAGACAAGAAAAATCAGTCGAGTATA
The DNA here is from genome assembly GCA_900108845.1 of Iljinskaea planisiliqua. Classification (NCBI taxonomy): domain Eukaryota; kingdom Viridiplantae; phylum Streptophyta; class Magnoliopsida; order Brassicales; family Brassicaceae; genus Iljinskaea; species Iljinskaea planisiliqua. Next base: position 1,418,625 of record FNXX01000011.1, on the reverse strand, counting down.
ACATGAAAACAATGAATGATACCTAACAAGATCAGTTTTTCAATATTGAAAATTCAAAACCACAAGTTGTATATCTCACAGTCATGGCTTGTAATAACTATGCATACAGATGATGTCGTCGTTTCATATTCGTATTTAATGATATATATAGGCCTTGATCTGTTTTTCTTTCTTTTTATGTCTATATATTTCGTATTTGCAATTAATAGAAATATAATCTAAGGTGTGTCTCTCTCACCGTCACCACTTTGACTATTTATATGCTAATGTCGCTTTAACTAATCAGTAGGGAATATATCAAATCATATCATTCGCTTCAGGCATAAAAATTATAGGGATATATATATATATATATATATATATAAACGTTTACATTTCAATGATATTCTTTCCACTTCAACACAAATTTAAATTGTATATATTTTAAAAAATTATCGGTGAAAAGATGTGTTGAAGAAAATAAGATAAATAAAATTACGGACCTGGCAAAACTGAGAGAGTAGATATCGGTGAAGAGATGTGTTGAAGGAAGTGATGCCAATGACAGGACCTGTGTTTAATCTCTCTTGACGAACCAACTCATCAAAGACAAGCTCGTGTTTGGTCTTATCCTCCATGATTCCTAAGTAATAACCACCAACGACCTTCAGTTCTCTCCCGACAACAACTTCAATCTCCAAGTAATCTCTCAAGAACCCTTCGATCATAACTTGAGGAAGATCATCACTCACAACAATTCTCTTCCCTCCTTTCCTTAACACTTTGAACATGTCGAGCCCGACATCTTCTAGAAAGTGTTTAGGCAAAACCGCTCTCCCCGCTCTAAATTCATCTTTTTTGACCCCAAAGAAGCTCACCATTACCATCACTTTGACACCCATCTCGTGGCTCATCAAGCTTATCAGTGGATAGAGAATGAAGAGGATAAATGACCTTAGTACCCCTCCTGCCTCGAATGCAACTAGCATGAAGTAAGGGAAGAGAGAGTCGGATTTGAGAAGAGCTCCTTCTAAGTTGAAGATCAGTGTGTGGCGTGATAGGTCGGACTCGAGGAGAGAAGAAGGGCATTTTGGGTATTTTGGCTTTGGATTCCGGTATCGCCGGAGGATAAACCGGTAGAAAAGAAAGACAAGAGATTGAAAAACTGAAATCTTAACGGACATTTTTGTCTGTTTGCACTTGCAGAAAGCCTTTCTTTTTCACTCTGTGTTTGGTTTTAGACAATGCATGTCGGAGAAGAGTTGAGGGGGTATTTATATAACACGACCATGACGAAGTTACCCATAAACGTGCTGAGTATTTACGGGAAAATGCCATCGATCGTTAACGTACAGCTTGCATAATTATACATTAAATGAGATTATCAAGTGAACATGTGAATAGTATATTTGAAAAGTATACATACGTACGCGTGTTTGCGTCCACTAAATTTTTTTTGTCGCGAAGAGTATGAGTCAAACCTTTTGATTATTTTTAATCAAATTTATAGTAAAATTAAATTTTTGGGGTTAAATAAAATAACACGAGTCAAAGTTTGTGTATAAACGGAAGTTAACACGCACAAGTACGTGACTACATGTCTTGTTCCACTTGTGTGTATTCAAATGTTATCATCATTTTCACACAAAGCGAAACTGAAACGTCATTAAATATATCATATATGTACTTTAACATAAACCAAACAATAAACTATTTGATGGAGATCCGTTTAATATTGCGTACTATTCTCTTGGAAAGCTTATGTCTTATTTAAATTTTGAACTACTATTATATCTCCAAGTTGGAATGTTTCATTAAATGGTTAGAAAGTCCAAGATTCAAGAACTTAATTTTAGTAAACTAAAACTATCGATGGAGAAATGGTACGACTAGTATATTTTAGATATTGATTGATGTGTTAGGAGAAGGTTGTTTGTGTTTTGTTTGATCTTTTACCGGTTGTCTTCGAGAAGGACAATTAAAGGGTCCACTTACATACAAATTACTAAAAAAAAGTCAGATTATCTTGAAACCAAAACAACAAAGAAAAAAAACTGTCCTACAAATATTAGCATATCTCCAAAATTAATTGTTGGTCCAAAATTAATTGTTAATCAAACGAATGTGGTCCAAAAAATTTAAAATCCAATTAATATTGCACAACTTATTACAATTCTATATATATATGTATATACTTCCCAAACTAATTCCATATTTATAAGAGTTTAATCTTGGAAATGACAATTATTTTGGGGATTGTTGATATTTTAGAAGACAATTTTTTTTAAAAAAATAGCAAATACACCGACTCTAACACTATTCCTTAATCGTAAATGGGAAACAATTAAAAGAAACAAAAGCATAACGTAAAAGGAGTGATATTTAAAACAAAAGGGAAACACGTCAAGCCCAAAATTGCGAGAGAAGATACACTCCATGAACATCATGTCATCAGGGGCGAGATAATGAAAAATATATTTGTTTTCTATAGAACACGTACAATACACATATTAGAAATTAATGGGTAAAATCTGAAAATAGAAAAAGATGTGGGGATGACCAGTTAAAACGCATTGAATGCGAATGAGTCGCCGACCACTCTCGTTGCTAGGGTGTGTCATGTGTGCGTGGGCGTGGGATGATGATCTCTTTTTTTTTTTTTTTAACTTGATTTTTAATTTATTAGTAACTTTTTAACTTTGGTCAACTGGTAAAATATTCATTCGTTCTTTTGTTTATCCACTATAAAGTAAATTGGCGGTTACTTTACATGTACCTTTACGTACGTATAATGCTAATCTGCTATGGAGTTATGAGTTATCAGTATTTCTGCAAACGATAAATTTTTGTTTTTCTTTTTCCATAAACTATATTTTAATTAACATATTATTACCGCAAATTATGACTTTCAAGATCCAAGATAAAAGGGTCAATGCATAAAAAAAAATTAAACATCATCACTCGCAAAAGACTCGAGTTTTCTGAGTCAATGCCGTGAATTAACGAGAATACGGGTAAGAGAAACGGGGAACGGACGTAATGATACCATAAAAATATAAGGTAATTCGAATGTCAATTTATTTTCTCATTGGCTTATGTTAAGTTAATTAATACACAAGCTAGTACAGTCTTATCTCCTATAAGACCAATACAAATTCCTAAGATCTAAACTTTAGACTTTAGTAGGACATAAAATCCAAATTTATCCTTTTTGTAAAACACAGTAAACAAATATATATATTTAGTCTGTATCATCGTGACTCGTGAGATGTCAAGTTTTGTGATGGTCAAACCCGAAGAATCATAGTATATAGCGCAAGAAGAAGAACTTTAGAATATAAAACAGATAAGCTAATTACAAAAGAGACAAGTGGAAGAACAAAACAAATAAATAATAAAAGGGAAACGAAGAAAGAGTTGACTAGAGCAGCATGAACCATGGACGACGGTGCATGGGAAAGCTTGAAGTTGAAGATGAATTAACTTAAATTAATCCTCGACGAGTTGATTTTAATGCATGATCCGCGTAAAATGGATGTAACATGCAATGCACGTACACTACCCATTTCATATAAATTTAAGATTGTACGTACGGTACGTACCTCGAGAAAATATGTAAGTTCTTCTATGACATAAATATAAAATATAGTCTGGATTTCTGGAATATGAAAAATTTCACAGACATTGGTGATATTTAGTTCAAGTTGTTTCATGTGTCTTTCCATCATCAGCCTAAAAGAGGAACACTTACTTTTTTTTGTTTTTTGTTTTTTTATTATAACAACTATAACAGAGTTTTATCAGAAGGACTTGTGCAGCTGAAGAGACACACATGAGTTTTATCATATCAAGAGACTTGCTGAGCGAGATCAACTCGGTGTACTCAGATCAGGTAGTTGAAGACCTGAAGACCATGTCTGTGTCAAGAGATCTGCTGACAAGATTGGCCGCGGGTCATGAAGTTCACGGGCCTTGATACCCACATGACTTAGAAAGTCATTAGGGTTTAAAGATGTGATTATAAATACCTAGAGGCGTAGATAAGAATACTAACACACCTAGGGTTTTATTGGAGAGGCACTTATGTGTGTGGTGTTGTCACACCGAAAGAGCTCACAAGAAAAATATGTTTTTATGATGATTTATGATGAGATTGTTACTGTAAGAGAAAACGATGGTGCATTAGTATTTTTAGATGAGTGTAGATCTTCACATTTAAAATCTTGACTCTGTAACGAGTTAAGCTGAAGAATCCAGGTTATAAAAAAGCGATAGATCAGAACTGTTGAGCTTGATTACATATTTACAATTGTGTATTACTTTTTTGGTTTTTGTAGATTCTTTACTAAACTAAATTCTAGAAATATAAGGAAAACCATATTTCGACAAAAAAAAACTCTGTGTGCTTTTTATTTTATACTCGTACATACTAGTAACACAATGGAACATTTAGTTTTAGCCGCAGATACGCAATTACAAGTTGAAAGAGGATCCATCTTATTGTTCAAGATTAAAGATCGAGTTCCACTATCTGAGAATATAATTTTGGTTCTTTTTTACCCAAAAATTTTCATTTTACATTTTAGTAGAACTTGCTGGTTTTGCTTTCTTTTATAGAAGTTTTTTCTTTTCAGAAAAATATGAATGCGGTAAAAATAGTAGAATATTTTGGTAAAAAATGTAATGACCTAGAAGGTAATCCAATCATGTCTTTGTATTGGTCAATAGTCAAGACTTTTGTATTGTTGTGAGAAAATCTTCCGCAAAGATAAAGATCTTTTTAAATAGCTAAAAACAAAATTTCCATTGGAAAAAAATCTTCTAATTTTTTTTTGGTAACAATGAAATTCTTTAATAATAATCATTTTTCTGTATAAACAGAGATATTGATGCCTATAAAGCTCTGAAACAAACGATGAAAAGCCTGACAATCATCATTAATTCATTAACATCAACCATCATCACCTCATCAGCATTATTAAGTCATAAGACTCAGTTACGCTGTACAAAGCCTAACCTCAAAGAAGGAAGAGATTCATCCATAAGAATATATACACGCAGAGCAACAACAGAGACACACACATGTGAGCCACAAGAACAGAGCAAATGGAACAATTGAATGATGTCAAGAATTTACGAACAAAACAAAAACATAAGTACTGTTTTTGGTTTACATTACAAGAATCCGAAGAGAACTCATCTGGTAATTTCTCTTGTGTTTTATTCATTGTCTGCACCCGAGACTCTCTTATACCTGAAATTTACACATAACATCATCAATTCCTTCGAAGACATTGCTATGATCCGTGCTAAGTTTCCTTGCAGAGTGATGAAAAAGAGAGCAAGGATTCTCACCTGAAAGACGTAGTTGGGCTGGGATCGAGTCTCTCACGAGGAGCAAACTCATTGTATAATTGAACAGAGACCATACGGCTATTAGATGAAACAGTTGGTGCAGGAGAATTGTCTAAATTCAAACTTGCATTGCTTGTGAAGAAGCCTGCAAAATGAGAAATTGAGGGAGTTTGATGAGATAACAGAAGCTTTGGTCATTTAACAGCACAGAACAAAAAGATATACCTAATAGAACATTTGACCAAAGATCTCCAAAGCTACAACAAGAAAGATGAGAAGTGTGCGGTTGCTGAAGAACCAACATTACACAAAGATTAAAACTTTGTAAGTTCTTTTATAAGGCAGAAAAAATCTTAACCTGAAAACATGTAAACGCTATACCAAACCAACACAGCAATTTTGAGTTCTTCAAAGCCAGGGAAGACAGAAAACTTAAACTGGTGTTTGGTTTTTTACCTTGAAAGATTAGAAAGACGAAGAATATAACCGTCACTATCATGGCGAAAATGCTACTGCAAGGAGACGATGACTTTGCCGCTTTCATTCTTCTCAATGTTTTCATCCGTTCAATCCTAGCACGCTTCCTCATAGCGAGCTCTACGATTTCCCTCATCAACTTCTGGTCGTTTGCAGTCAGTAACGGACCTTTAGGAGGTCTCGGCGGCTTCGAAGGCTTTCTCGTCTTCTTAAACTTGACGTTATCGAATTTTCTATCTGAAAGGTCCAGACTTTGACTGCTTCTTTCTCTCCTCTTTCCGTCTCCCATTAACGGTTCATCATCAGCAATCTTTTCAGACCCATCATAACTCAAACGTCCACTCCAACCCTGATCCAAAACATCCTCAACTAGATTCGTCGTTATATCTTGTGTCTCATTGAGACCACCACCTTCTTCAATGTCAACATCAAGATCTTCTTCTCCTGAAACAATAAGATCCATCCCGCACAAACACGAGAGTTTATCAAAATTTCCCCTGAAGAAACTTCTCTAGCAGCTTCCCCAACTCGAAAGACTTGCTCTTTTAAGTCCCTTCGTCCTCCTTCTACACAAAAACGAGATTTTAGCATAACAATCGATCAACAAAACTGCAAAAAAAAAAAAAAAAACCATAATCAAAAGTTGATAGCGACAAATGTTAATATGGTTTAGCTAAAAACCTAACATAACCGAAGCAACTGGCTTTTGAATCAACCGAAATAACCACTGATAACTACCTGTGAATCATATTTGGCAAAACCTTTCATTTGTGGAGAAAAACCAAACAAGAGAAAGTTTTGATATTTTTAGCAGCTTTCAGGACATTAGATTCTTTCGATTCGAAGAACAAATGCAACAACAAGCTAAACTTAGATTCTAGAAAGAAACCTCTAATCTGTCAAAGGTTTCAATTTTATAAGGAAAGTGGAAAAAGAAAAAAAGGAAAATTCCCCCAGACAAACAACCTCAGAAACTCACGGATTCGAGCATAATCGCTGGGAATGTCGAAACCCCTCGATGCTGCGAGGTACGAGGAAGATAAAAAAGTAAAGAACTTTGAAATCCAATTTTAAGAAAGGAGAGAGAAAGAGAGTATCCAACGCAAATTTAGGGTTCGTATGAGTCAAAGGAGAAATGGAGAAGAAAATTGTTTTTTTTTTTTTTTTTTTTTTTTTGGTGTCTCGGTTATATCCGTTTGGTTTTTGTATATGTATAAATAGAAAAACACAGCACACAAGAATGTCTTTTTGGATTTTAATGTCGCCGAACGAAAATTGAAAATTGGAAAAAAAAGTTTCACGACGTGCCAGCTTTGTTCAGAATCTTATGGACTTTTCGTTTCGGGTCCTCTTTTTATTGTTTTCTTTTCAATATTTTAATTTTAAAATTAGGGATTTTTTTTTGTCAACATTATTAGGGAGTTAAAACACAGAACTCCAATAAATAGATTTTAATATTCAAATACTAATTACTGTCACTTAACCACTAAAAATAGATATCAATAAATAATTATTAGCCAAAAAAAGAATCTTTTTATATTATTTTAGTGTATATCAAAATTCTAAAAAAAAGAATTACAAAATAAGGAATATAAATAGGATTTACAAAGAAAAATAGTATAAAACAAATTTGATGATTTAGTGAAAATTTGGATCCATTGAATGGGTTATATACCTAATATTTGACTGTTTTTCTATTTATTTTATTTGGCTTCATCCACCAACTGCTTTACAAATTTTTTTTGTATCTTTAATATCATCTCACTGTATGAACTAAAAACAGTAAATTAAACGTGACGTAGTAACCAAAAACTTATCATATGTGGACATAAGACATTAATCATCTGATCAGTTTGCAGTAAAAAAAAAGAATATGAACATGAATTTAAATATATTTCTTCCATTGATTGGTGGAAAAATAGTAAGTATAAAGAGTTTTATGCCTTGATATCAGAAATCAAATGATCGTGGTTATGTGGCTGCTATATGTTCTGTCGCCAAAGCTCTATGCAGACCAATTCTTTACAATCATATATTTTTCTAATAAGTGGCACTGATACAAAACTAGAGAAAATGGTCATTCTAACTCCTTCTCATCAATAATTTAGCTTAATCTCATATCCGACAGTGTTGGAAAACAAAAGCATAACAAGACATGACTTATAGTTTAGATCACATTAACACTCAAAGTTCAGTGTAGAAGCATGTGACCCATATTTTAGATCTATTGTTTATTGAACCCAAACATAATTCGTAATTGATACTTTTTTCGTTCATATATCGATTATATATTAAAAAATCCAAATTAACTAGAAATATATATCATATGCTCTTTCTAACAAACTTTTTTAATAGGTTAATATTTATTTTATTTTGTCATCAATATGTCTTTCTGAGCTGAAGACACATGTATTCATGTATGTTATATATACAAAAAAAAAATAGCCGTTACGGTCCCATGGTCTTTTGACGCACGTTGTCTAAAAGTCAACATTATGGGTCCACCAAGGGCATAAACACAAACAAACAAGACTCAATTTTTTTTTTTGTAATAATGATTTTTGGATAAACCAAAAAAACAGATTATTTTTCTACAGGAAAATTAAGTTAGATTCATAACAATAACGCTAAGGGAAATGTATTGAACTAGTGATTTGAGTTTTAGTAAAATTTTAGATGCTTTTGATGGTTTGAAACAATGTGATTTGAAACAGAACCGGAACTAAAAAAACACCGAATCAAAAACTTTTTAAAAAAATTGTATTAAAATCATATTAAAATTGGAACTCGATTATGATTATGGTTGAACAAAGGCAAAACCCTAAATCAAAAATTCATTTTGGAAGTTAATGATGTATTTATAACTCAATAGAATTAACACTGACAGCTAGCATACCAAAATAAAATAAAAAGGTGAAAAAACATACCAATTCAATAGATATTATTAGTTTTGCTTAATAATTCTCAAAATCAAAGGATAAATAAAAACTTAACCAAACAGATAATTCTGGAGTTAACACCGAATTTCTGATTAACAATGCAAAATGAAGAAAAGAAAATCCAAACAAATTCTTAGAAGGTGAAAGAGAGATGAGAGATGCCACCAGATTGTTCAACCCAAGGAACATAGAAACTGAGTTTACCAGTTTCCTCTTCCCACTTAAATTCTGCTTCCTTGTCGTCCAAGTAACACATCTCTGGAGCAGAACTCGAATACGCCATGAAACTTCCTTCGCCTTTCAAGTCAATCTTAATGCTGTCATCACCAGTAACCTCCATCTCTTGAACTGTTCCAACACAGTTGAACATGTTGATCAACCCTAGAGGTGCAAATCTAACCCCTGAGCTTCCCAGTTCCGTGACCGGCACGAAACTAAACAGATCAAACGAAGATGGCTCTAGGGTTATCTGCATCGCGTCTGATTTTGAGTTCATAAAAAGGATTTCCTCGGTTTGATTCTTGTAGACCAAGTGATCTCCGGCGTAGATCACTTGAGATCCTGCAGCTTCGGGGTTTTGATCCCACTCGATGTCTGAGACATGAATTGTCCCTGAAACAGTCTGGTAACATTCTTTGTATCCCTTGAACCTATGCTCCTTTGGGCTCCACCCAGCTCCTTGACAGTTAAATGCTCCAATCACTCCTCCAAACTGAAACAAATCATCTGGGTTTTAGTGAAGTTTCGATCTTTAAGCATTTGATTTTGGTTTTAAGCTGATTACCTTGTTGAAGTTGAAGATCTTGAGGATTGATTCTTTGTCAAACAAAGGGTTCTTGAAGAGAGAATCTCTAGTGGGAAGAGCATAGTGGAGACACCTTGGGACGGTACCATCAAAGAAAGCAAGTTTCTTGATGAGATCAAAGTTATGCGAGGCTTCGCCAAGATGATCACTGAGGTAGATGGGCCCACCAGAGATGGCTCGAGACGCCGCATGGTACTCGGCACAGACATGATCTGATTGGAACATGTCCCAATCTGGTTGAATCATTTGACCCATCCAGAAACTGTTGTAAGAACAATGAATCATGTGTAGTCCTTGTAGCCAATACACTCCTTGTGGGTCACCGTGTGGGTCTTGCCACCAAAAGTCATCACCTGATCAAAATTCAAAACTTTTGTTATGCTTTGAAAGTTATAGAAAATATAGAGGTAAAACAAAAAGATTATATATATATATATATATATATATATACATATATATTATTACCAACTCTGCCAATAGAGATTTGCTTTGTGGCAAGGAAGAAGAACTCATTGCACTGTTGCATACTAGCAATGATTTCAGTTCCACTGAAATTCTTAATCATGGATTTGGTCAAGCCATCGTAGTAAGTTTTAGCAAGCTCCACTCTTCCTCCGTGTTCTTCTGACACTGACTCTAAGGTCTGAAACCAACACACACACGCACATACAAGAACAACAAACTGTAAATGTAAAGAAGAAACAGAGAATGTAAGAAACATATTGAAAGTAATGTAACAACTTACTTGGAAAACATCAATCTTGGCTCCTGTAACTCCAACACTAGCAAGATAAGAGTGCATTGAATCGTAGAATTCATGAGCTTTAGAAGGGTGAACAAGACCAATCCCGGCTTCCACAATCCTGTCGACTGCGAGATCAGTCATTGAAGCACCTAGACCAGGTGACATCTCAAAAGGAACAACCTTGGATTTCAAATGCGTTAAGCTTTCAGGTCTAACACCATTCCAAGCACCGCATAGAGCATGCCACACATATATACCATCTAAACCCTTAAACCTTAACCTCAAATCCCTTGTGAAAGCTTCCATACCTGAGCCTGAAACATCTTCTGGACCCAAAGAATCTTGATTACCATCGTGATCAAACATTGCATTGAGTTCTTCGCTAAACTTCTTGATCTTTTCATCTAGTTCAGGTAGATCTTCCCCAAACTCACGAATCAACTTCTGTTTCTCTATAATCGCTTGAATACGCTCGGTCGCTTTGTGTATGATCATCTTCGGTTTGTGAGGGTTGAAGTGAGATGCATCAGATTCTAAAAAGGATCCACCTTTATAGTTCCTAAACTTCTTACATTCCTTGAAGCTGTGAAGCCTCGCAGTCATTTGCTCTCCACCAAGAACAAGATTCTCTGCGTCTTTGCCTGGCTCATCACCATCAAAGCTTATACTCTGCCATCCATCATCAATGATGATAAATTTGGGACACACGCCACCATCTTCAAACTCCTTAACACCGGTCCATATGGTTGCAGGGTCAACAGTCAAGTAGCAAGCATCCCAAGTGCACCATCCAAACTTATCGACGATTTTTGGAAGCTTCTTCTCTTCCAGAAGCTTGAAAGTGTTCATATGGACTCGAAGTGCGCTAAAAGCCTCTCTCATGAGGTTATAAGGATTGTCACAAATGTGAATGTAGGCAATGGAATTGAAAGATGACTCTTTTACTTGAGTAGAGCCACTCTCTACAGAGATCAAGACATTACCTTCTTCACCAGGGTTAAGTGCAGCTCTGAAAGATCCTTCTATGATCGGTATGATGGCCACATAGGAGTCGATCTCAGGAACCTTGAGCATCACCCACTGAGTCTCTGCTTGAAGATCCGACCCGGATTTGCCGATCCAAGCCGTCGACCACCACATTTTGAACCGGAAAACGCTGAGGAACTCTCTGTTCTCGAACCTCCCCAAGGAGTTTGTGAGAAGCTCGGAAGGTGATTCTTTGGTGAAGCCGAGGAACCCTCCTTTGTGAGCGTTGGCTTGAACACGGAGGAGGATCGGGAGAGGAGCATCGGTGGATATGGAGTGAGATGAGAATGGTGTGAAAGTTATGTTTTGAGGAACGTCGAAGAGGATTGGAGAAGAATCTTTGGCACGAAGAGTCCCTTGGGATAGGTTAAAACAGTTTTCTTGTGATATTGGCTTGCTTTTTGGAAAGCCAAGAGGTTTGGACTCGATGACATCGATGATTGATGTCAGAGAATCGTTAAGTGGAGCCATGACAAAACAGGTGAGCTTGAACAAGTGAGAGAGGATAAGCAAGAGGAAGTAATAGGAGAGGATGCTTAAAGATGAAAATGCGACCTTCTCTTCTATATATACACCAAGAAAATGGATAGCGGAAGATCATACGAGATTCCTTATTTATGTTTCGTATATATCGATTTACCTAAGTACATCTAATTACACTTAATGTTCTTTGTTTATCAATGAGATTTTGCTTGCACGAGGAGATCATTTGACTGACTGTAATTACGGAGAAATGAATTATATGACTGCTTAATTAGGAAACCTGATATTATAAGAATATATTTGAAAAATCTTCCGTTATAAAATCTTTCGACGGCCAAAAGATAGAAGAAAGAGTTGGGGTTGTTCTTGCAAAATCTAGAAGCTGCTAAAGAGAAGCTAAGCAAAGAAAAGCAATAAGCAAACCTTTTTTTCCTCTCTTTTAGTAAACAAACGTAAAATTTACTAATAGTATTTATACAAGAATTCAAAGTACGATATAAAGAGATATTAAGAGGACTATGAGAAATTCATATTGCTTGTTACAAATTATTTTGTCATATTCACACGTCCCTTCGTCATGTCTGCGTGCATGTACGCTACTTGGCAAACTCTCATGTTATGAATATACAAACGATGGTTATTTAAGGAAGTATTATTATCATCATCATTTTTAGTTATATATATATTTTGTCGGCCAATTTTCATTGAAGATGAAAATTCCATAGAGGGAATACAATGATGATGCAAAGCTCATACCCAACAACCACTTAACAAATAAGATTAGTTTAAAAGAAGACATGTGTTTGTCAACATGTTCGGTGAGGGAAAAGATGTTAGCAGTGCCCGTGACTCTCGATTACCACAAACGCCACCGTGATAATTCCACATGCATCACCTTTATTCTACAGTGTTTCGCCAGTGCTAAATCAAGCAAGTCTTTATCACGTCCACCGAAAATTAACATCTAAAACTCCAAATGAAAGCTCTATATATACGAAAGAGGGTTGCATTAGCACAAAGATGAAAATTTATGTTATAGAGAGACTGAACTCACTTCAGGATTGCTTTATATATACTTTATGGTTGCTTTAAAAAGCGAGCGATATAAAAATCGAAAACTGGCCATATATTTAGAGTTTTGTTAAGCAAGAAACCCCAAGCCAGTGAGACATTCATTAATTGAAGAAATGAAATAACATGTATTTTCTGTTCTTGTTGGGGTATAATAAGAAGCAAGCTTCCAAAAATTAGGGTCTAAACAATCCATACTTAAAACAGTAACTGAAAGAGACTTCTCCCACTTGGCACTGGAACCTTCTTGCTTCAAACTCCATACGTCTACACTTGGGGATATTGTCGCACCTCAGATAGACATAAGAGATCTTTTAGACTCCATAAATACATGCTATTAGAGTATACGGTGTACCAGCTTGGCGGCAAACAGTTCTGTGTGAAGATCCAAGGCTACGATCCTTAGGTTATTTTCAGCCAATAAAGAGATCCATTTGCAAATATGGATGTTTTATCATTGCTAAGTTGACCGTAAAGAACGGGAAAACAAATGTATGCTCGTTCGCCATTGTTGAGGTTAAAGACTTCGTTCTTGACAAGAGTAATATTTCGATCATAGATACATCAGGATTACTTTGTATGCTCCTGTAATCGATCAAAGTCTAGTGTAACTCACTCATGACAGATGTTAATTTCTTCTTTATCGTTTATAAACGCTTTGTAAGATCAAACGCAAACTATAACGATAATATGAGTCTGAAAAAATGATTCATCAGTAGACAGAGTCATGCCTTCAAGGATGAATCAAGGAAAAATCTTGCTAAGCAAACCTTCCATCTCTTGGTCTATTTCGATCCCTTCTTCCTCCAATCTCTTTCGCATATCGTGACAAGTTTTATCTGCAGCTATGTAAGTCTTTATAAGAAGAGTGTAAGTTTCAGAAACTAGAGGATTCCATTTGGTCAAGGTTTTGCAGAATTCTTCTGCTCCGTCAACGTCTTTGGATTTCTCAAAGTGGAGAAAGAAGGAACGGATCAGCTCCGAGCTCCAAGTCCAGTTCTTGTCATGATTCGAAACAGCTGCTTCGAAATGCTTCAGAGCCAAATCCACCTGATCATTCTTCAGCAGGTGTATCATCAAAAGCTGCCTCGCCTTTGAGAGCTGACCTTTACACTTTTTCATGGCACCGTTGAAAACAGCCTCAGCTTCTTCGTACATGTTCTCTTTCAAGTAGCTGCTAATCATTACATTGGCCATCCTCATGTCGTAAGTCCAACACGTTGATTCCCACTCTGTAAAGATTTTCTTGATCCCATCGATGTCATTGAGTTTACTCAGTGCTTGGAGCATTGTAAGACAGCTCGAGTTGTTGACTTTAGGGTGACCCTTCTTTAGCAAGTCCCAAACTCGATAAACCTCGGAGGCATTAGATATTCCAGCATACAAACTAATGAGAAAATGATACGAATCACGCTCGTGAGGATTCATCTTCTCCTCCACAGATTTCAATGATGCCTCTGCTTTACTATACAAACCGGCTTTAGCAAAGAACGATGCCAGATTAGCAAATGAATCCCACGAGGAACGACATTCACTGTCTGCTTTCATCTCTTCTATAACTTTCTCCACACCATCTAAGTCATTTAAACTTCCACAGCTTTGTATCCACATGGAGTAAGTGATAGCACAAGGGGATATATTCTTCTGCTTCATTGCAACAACCAGAGCGGCTACCTTGTCGGGTTGACCTAGCCGCAAGTACATGGCCATCAGATTATTGAACGGCAAAGAGTTACTCACAAGATTGAGATCACCCATTTCATCAAAATGTGCTTTTGCCTTGTCTTCCTCGCGTTCCACGCAGTAGCAGTTCAAGAGCGACCCATAACTGGAACGATTCTTGGAAGAAGGGTCTAGACTGTTAAAGTAGCTTTCAGCCGCCTCTAAGCCTTTAGTCTTTGCAATAAGATCCAAACGAATTGCGTGATCGCTGCCAGAAAAAAGCAATTTCCTTTCTCTCCATCCACTCAAAGACCTACACTTGACATGAGTAATGAGAAAGACGATAAAGCAAACACAAGAAGCAGGGCAAACAACCAGATACCATTCGAAGTAACTAAGCAACATTTTCTAATTCTTCTACATGCCAAGAAACCAAATTTGGAGAAACGAATTGATGACAAGAAAGTAATATCTAGATATCGCATTTGATTCTTGCCTCGAGGGCGCGTTGAGGTTGACGATTCTTGCGAAGATCCTTGGCGTAGCGAATAAGGTCATGTTTCTTGACAGTGATACCTTCCATGGTGAACTGATTCAGCGTTTCTTCCATTTTGCCTCCCCTCGTGCCAAGGTTTGAGAGTTTCCTGTACACCGAACGATGCTTTTTCGCCGTCTTCGGAGCAGAAGCAGCAGCAGCCTCGCCACCAATCGCCGCCGGAGCGGCAGCGAGCGTTGCACAGAATCTCCTCGCGAGGCGTGAAGCGGAATACATCATCAGATTAAGAATGTCGAATTTTCTCAGTGAATCACACTCTCACTCGGTCGTCTCGTCTCTCTCAAGTGTCAACTGTCAAGTACCACCTGAGATTTGGTTTGCAAGGGTTTTAGAACTAGTAAATAAGAAAACAGGACTTCGTGTCTTTTGGTATAACTAAAAACGGCACGTAGTTTATAGTCGTAGCCGTAGTTTGTTAATAAACTACTGTCTGTCTACTGGAGCAGACTTCTAAGGCCAGAAATGGCTATCCTTCGTCTCCATGTTCCTCCTCCTCCGACGACTATCGTCTTCTCCTACTCATCTTCTCCACCGTATCTGATTCATCCACGAACTCTCGATCTCACGCGGCGTGTTCGTTGCCGAGTCTCTGATTCCTCAGAGGTGGTTCTGATTTTTTGAGTTTACATAGATACATACATGCATACATGTGCTTATCAGGAATCCTTATATGATTCTCAGGTTAAATCAGATGAAAGTGCTTCGAAATTGGAGTACAAGCCAGGAGTTCTCGACGATTTCTTCATGCAGTCGTTCCGGAACAAACTGATCGAGGTGAGTTGTGCAAATTGGGTTGTTCATGAGTTTAGTCTTTTTGAAATTTGGATTTGTGTCATGAGGTTTACAATTGATTAGGCTTATGTGATTCTTGGTCATGTTCAAGTATGTGTAATAGGAAGTCGGGTCGGATTCAGAGAAACCCGGTTACGTTGGGCTTATGGAGTTGGTGAAGCTTCTCATGTTGAAAGGTCGAACCAGGTCGGAGACAAATGACGCTGCGGTATACAAACTTTGGCTGCTTAATTTTTTTTTTTTTTTTTGGGGTTCTTGTGGAAGCTTTGATCAATTGCTTACGTTCCTGTTGTTTTGGTGATAAAGGTGCGAATACTAAAATCCTTGTTTCCTCCGCTCATATTAGACCTTTACAAGCTTCTCATTGCTCCTATAGCACAAGGGAAAGTAGCTGCATTGATGGTTGGTGAGTTCAAATCTCCTTGTACACCTCCATGATGTCAATGAAAGATTATCAAAATGTGGGTTACAGCAGCAAGTCAGAACGAAGCTTTATGCTTTTCGGATTTAGTCTCCTACGTCTTTACTAAGATCACCAAAGCTTGGGCTTGTTTGCATCCAGCGAGCTAAAACGGTTTTCTTTTTCTTCTTCTTTTGAAGCAAGAGTTACTGTACTTACCTGTCAATGGCTCATGGGACCTTGCAAAGTAAATACCATCCATCTTCCCAATGGAGAATCTTGGGATAGTGGGGTAATTATCCTACTGATGTTTTCATCTGTTAGTTTTTTTTTTTTTTTTATCTTTCTTTGTTTAACCAAGAGAAGTTGGAACCCAAGTAGGTTTTGGTGGAGAAATGTCAGTATCTTGAAGAGAGCAAATGTGTAGGAGTATGCATCAATACTTGTAAACTGCCAACTCAGGTATTCTTCTGCAATCCAACTAAACCAATTCTTACCATTCTGAGTTAGTGTCTTGTCTTAAACAAGACATGAATTCGAAGGCTTAGTCACGATAGAGCGGTAAGCTTTCAAGTTTTTGCTAATGTTCTTTGATCAATCCCTGAAACTGTGGAATTTGTATTGTTTTTTTCAGACATTCTTTAAAGACTACATGGGAGTTCCTTTGTTGATGGAACCAGACTTCAGAGATTATAGTTGCCAGGTACTTCTTGCTTTCCTTAATAACAGACATGCCTGACTCTAAAACTATTAGGAATGTTATTGACACTGCAAAAAGATGAGACCCCATTGTTCGATCTAATCAAGATATACATAACTTCATTAGTAATTGGTTAGGAGATTGAACCCTATTAACCATATCTCAGTCCACAAAACCTAAACGGAGAGTAAATGATTGGTCCCAAAATGTGCATATAAATATATAGGTTTATGGATTAACTAACTGTGCTTATCTCAGTTGGTTTTGATCAAAATTAACATGTTGGGTTAATAATAAACCATCTTTGATCTCTCTCTGAGTTTTTGTTGTCTTTCTTGTGGGTATATGTACCAATCACGACAGTTTAAATTTGGGGTAGCTCCACCAGAGGATGATGGCAATGTTAAGGAACCGTGTCTTGAGACATGCTCAGTCGCCGGCCGCCGGAAATTAAATTCTGGGGAGTGTCCTATGGCGTAAATCTTCGTTTTTATGAAAAGTAATATGTAAATGCACCGACATTATATGTTGTGGTTTAAATGTCCAACCTTCTCGATTTTATTCTAGTGATTTATGATAATTTCGATTTTCAGTTGTGCTAAATCACCTTAAAATCTTTCAAACTTACCAAAATAATATAAAATGGTTAATACGATATAATTACATTTTTTTTTTAATCGAAATTATGTTTTGTTGATAAGTAAATGTAAAGAAAACATATATTTTAGGAAATGTATATATTTGTTAATTTTTATTAATTATGTTTGAGATTCTGTAATTACATTAAATTAAAATCTAATAGATAGAGGTGATTAGTTGAAAATAATTATTATTATTTATTTTTTTTCAACTAGATGAAATTCACCTATAAAGTTACAAATCAACTTTTGTGTGTTTAATTAGTTTTTATTTAAATTAAGAATTTGGGCGTTGGAATGGTCAAACATTCTAAAAGCATATCTGAAGATTCCCAATGTAAGGTTAGGGCTTTTTTCAGATAATCACTTCTTTCTTGGACGAGTGAGACTGCTTTGTTGATATTTTTTCTTTGTTTTGTTTTATACTAAATGAAGAGTTTACATAACTAATAAAAGTTCATAGAATGGTAAAATCATTTCACAGAATAGATAATTATATAACTAATAAAAATACTCATTTTTGTATTAGATGTCGTTTGTGAATTAATTATATGCCTCATAACCACAAACCATGAAGTTTCCCGGTATAATACTGGTGAATGAGATGGTCAACAGAGAAGGCGGTTTGTGAGTAAATACTGACGGTGACGCTTTTCTGTTTTTTTTTTGCCGTCAATGTTCGTTTCGTTTCCGTTAACGGCGCATTTTAGTGTGGACATATACGCTCAAGTGCGCCGCACGCTTCTCTTCTTTTTGTCGCGCATTCAAAAACCGAAACGATCAGAAAAGAATATTAAATAAACATTTGGAGTAAGGAATAGAAAATTATTTTAATTTCTTAGTAAAAATAAAAAAAAAATAGAGAGAGAGAGAGAAGGAGCTTCTACAGTACTAAAGCGGAGTGAAGCCGAAGAAATCTCCGCCCAACGGAAAATTTTCCGGAGCTGAAATCGTTGGCGACGATGGCGGATTCTCTGGGTTGGGTTTCCGGAGCTCCGTTAAATGGGGTAAATATATCTCCCTTCTCGGATCCACCTTCGAAAACCCCTGAAGAGGCTCCTCGGGTTTAAGGTCTTTACGTTTCGTTACTTCCTTGAGTTTCATCTTCCGCTGTGAGTTGCTCTCCTCGCGGCGAGTTTCGTGTAGATTATAGCAGATCTGAAGGTTTTCAAGGCAAGGGAGAGTGTCGGTGATGTCGATTTTCTCACTCGCGAGCTTTGCTGGTAATTCACGCCTACCAATCTCTAGTTGTTCTCGATTTTAACGAGTTAGGAGTTAGTCTAATGCTTTTGAAATCGGAGGAATCTAGATAAGTGTTGTGTTGCGTTTCTGTTTTCGTATGGTACGGGTTGAGAAGAAGTTTGCCTATGGGGAGACCTATCACCATCTAGTTACTTTGTTTCTTTATCTGTTAGATTCAGAGTGTAGTATGAGTCTAAACTGATCATGCTTAAGATTTAGGTTTATAGTTTCTAAATATGGTACACAAGATTTTTGCTTTATACCCAATACCCAGGCTAAAAAGGCTTAACTATATTATACCCTTGTATCTTTTCATGAAAAAATTTTAGTTGGATTTATACCCATCACATGGACTAGCTTTAGTTTAATTCCTTATCTTACCTCCTATCTCACTTTCTCTAATGATATATCAATTACAGGTTCGCAAAGAGATGTCTTAGTAATGGTGTTGAGAGCGTTGGTTTCTGTATATTGTGTGGTTTCTCTCTTCAATGTTCAGTTAGCTGATGCTCTATATGAAGGGCTCCCTATGTCACCAAGTTCATCACCTTCAACTTCACCAAATATCCCTCATCTGCCCCTACCAGCTGAATTTCCGCAGTTTCACAGAAAGCATTTGGCACCACAACAAACAGATGCACCTCGGCATCCTCCCCGCTATAGTCGGTTGGTCGCGTCTGTTCATCCCCCTACAAGCTCCCATTTCTCCAAACCATCTATGAGAAGGAATGCCCAGTCTCCTGGAGCTGGCTTGGTTGATATTGCTCCAACACAATCTAGTAATGGCGCACTTCCCGATGATTTAACTCAGCCACCTTTGTCTCCCTCCATTTCAAGTAAGACATTATCCAATCTCTTTTGATAATATCCAATTTCATCTTGAATTCTCATTTTTCACATTGCCTTCTTCGTTTTGATTTGACATTGGACTAGCAAAGTAGCAATAACATGCGAGTTTTTACTTCTTGTTCTTCTAGATTGTTGCAAACCAGATATGGTGCTGAAACGAGGAAGTATTGGTTGCCATTGCGTGTATCCTATAAAGTTGGACATCCTTCTCATGAATGTTTCAGATACTCCTAGCTGGAACATGTTCCTAAACGAATTTGCTTCCCAGCTTGGTCTCCTACCTCACCAAATTGAGCTAATCAACTTCTATGTGCTAAGCTTATCGAGGATGAACATTTCAATGGATATCACGCCTCATTCTGGAATTAGTTTTTCAGCGAGTCAGGCATCGGCGATAAACTCTTCACTTATCAGCCACAAGATTCAGTTTAGCCCTACTTTGGTGGGAAATTACAAACTTCTAAACCTTACTTGGTTTGAGGCCCCTGCACCTTCTCAAGGTAAAGCACTTTCCTACAATTGTATCCGGGAAAGAATTCAATCAGCCCCTAAACTCTGCACATTTAAGCCTACTCCTGACGTCAAAGTGTCATCACACTCGATTGTAGCATATATTTGTTGCTGAAAGGAAGTAGACTGATAAAGTTTTATATGTCAACAACATAACCAATAGCATCTCCCCATTCGATGCTTTTTGAGAGTATATCATCATGGTTCCGTGCATTTGTATTAAGATAGGTCTTAAATCTGTTTGCAGCACCTCAAGTGGCTTCTTCACCTCACAAAGCACCATCACAAGGATCCTCAGCATCTACGTCAGTAAGTCCTTCGAGGGAAAGGAAGCATCCCAATCTTATTCTTATCTTTGCTGTAGCCGCAGGTGTGCTTATCATTGCCATAATCTCTGTGCTTATTATTTGCTCCTGCGCCCTGCGAGAAGAGAAAGCTCCTGATCCTCACAAAGAAGTTGGTATGCACCTCTTCCTCATTACAAAATTTACTCCCTATTATGTTAGGCTGATTTCAGTTTGGAATGCATGAATCATGTCAGAAGATGCGTGGCACAGAACATCACATTGGAAAGTTAGCATAGATGTGGGGATATGTCAAGTATATTCTATTTGGTGTAGAGTTGTGTCGTTACTTTTAAAATTTGAATACTTAGATCTATTGTTCTGGCCTTACGTTACAGCCAACAGACCTAGGAATCAAACATAAGGATAGGGAAGTATGGGGACACATAGATGATAAATGGCTGTTATCAACTTATATCGCTGCAAATAATTATAGGTTCCTGTGCTTGATCATATCTTCCTTCTTTGCAGTAAAACCAAGGAACTTGGACGCTGCTTCAGTAGGGGGGTCTCTTCCCCACCCAGCAAGTACCCGATTTCTGTCATATGAAGAACTAAAGGAGGCTACAAGCAATTTTGAATCTGCCAGCATCCTAGGGGAAGGTGGGTTTGGCAAGGTTTACAGAGGCATTTTAGCCGATGGTACTGCTGTAGCAATTAAGAAGCTCACATGTGGAGGACCACAAGGCGATAGAGAATTTCAGGTGGAGATTGATATGCTAAGCCGTCTTCATCATCGTAATCTTGTAAAACTTGTGGGTTACTATAGCAGTCGAGATTCTTCTCAGCACCTACTTTGTTATGAGCTTGTTCCAAATGGTAGCCTCGAGGCTTGGCTCCATGGTAATATACTCTTCACTTCCCTTGCTTCCTATTTTAAGAGCTGGGAGTAGTATCATTCACCGAACGAAGTTATCGTACACTGTGGCGGAAGTATATCTTACAGAAGTTACAGAAGTGATTCATTTAAGTCATTTTCGTATGCTTCAGGGCCTCTTGGGTTGAACTGTCCTCTGGATTGGGACACCAGAATGAAGATTGCACTTGATGCTGCAAGAGGCTTAGCTTACCTTCATGAAGACTCGCAACCATCGGTTATACACAGAGACTTTAAAGCCTCTAATATACTCCTTGAGAACAACTTCAACGCCAAAGTCGCAGATTTTGGCCTAGCCAAACAAGCTCCTGAAGGCAGGGGTAATCACTTGTCTACCCGTGTTATGGGCACATTTGGGTGAGCTCTCATCTCTCTTGAAAGCTTTTATCTACAACTTTATATTCTGAGTCGCCTATTGGAATCTGGAATCCGTTTTCAGGTATGTAGCGCCAGAATATGCAATGACCGGACACCTACTCGTCAAGAGTGATGTTTATAGTTACGGCGTGGTCCTTCTCGAGTTGCTTACTGGTAGAAAGCCTGTGGATATGTCACAACCTTCAGGCCAAGAAAACCTCGTCACTTGGGTAAGTAATAATAAGTCCTTGTCTCAAGATGTTCTGTATTTTTATTGTCCAAAACTTGTTTTTTTTTTTTTAAGTCTTGAATGTAAAAAATGTTGTTTTTGGATGCAGACGAGGCCAGTTCTTAGAGATAAAGACCGGTTAGAAGAACTAGCTGATTCAAGACTCGAAGGAAAATACCCAAAAGAAGATTTCGTAAGAGTGTGCACAATCGCTGCAGCTTGTGTTGCACCTGAAGCTAGTCAGAGACCAACGATGGGTGAAGTGGTTCAGTCACTTAAAATGGTGCAACGGGTCGTTGAGTATCAAGACCCGGTTTTAAACCCTTCTAATAAAGCTCGCCCTAACCGGAGACAATCATCAGCTACGTTCGAGTCAGAAGTAACTTCTTCTATGTTCTCTTCTGGTCCTTACTCTGGTCTAAGTGCTTTTGATCATGAAAATATTACACGAACAACTGTTTTCTCTGAAGATCTTCATGAAGGCCGGTGAAAAAAGAACCATCATGGCTTTCTTCTTATTCTTCCTAATCTTACTTATTTTCATTTTTGTTTATTTTCTCCCACTTAAAGGTGAAAATTTTTCAAGCAGAGAAGCTATGAGTTTGGGACATTATTATTACAGCTCTTTGGAGTTTGGATATTGGGTTCTCCTTTTTGGGAGAATAAAATTTTGTATATATTATGTATTACTTATTTATTTCTTTCTATATAACATTTATTAATATAAAAATATAAACTGAAGATAACTTTTTCGGTTACAATTAATAAAAAGAAGGCAAGTCGCTTGGTTAAAAAGAAGGGAATAAAAAAAGAATCGTATTTAATGCGCACACGTGTAAGCACTTTTATTCAAACGTGTGAATTTCCTTGTATGTATCTCTTCTTCCCCTTCCAGTCCACACTCCGTTTCGTTCTTCTTTTAAAGTCCGATTCTGGAAAAGCAGAGAATTCTAGTGGGAGAGAAGCGGAAGGCTCGAGGAGGCATCAATGGTGACGGATGATAGCGACTCTTCTGGGAGAATCGGAGTATGATTTACCTTTCAATCTCATCGTTTTCTCCGTTTCATCCTTTTTTTTATGTTTGAAATCATATCTGATTTTTGTTCCTATTCGCGTGATCGTTCGCACTTTTTCATTTGATTCATCGTGGAATCCGCTCGAGTTTATCAATTATATTCGCCCTCTCGTTTTCTTTTCCTCCTAAATCGAAGAAATACGATTTGTTATCAGCTGCTTGTTCACTGTTGGAGTTGATGGAGCTTATGGGATTAGTGTCTTTTTTTTTTCTTTTTTTTTTTTTCCTGATGTAATCCTTGGATAATTGTATGAGGTGAAACTCTGTCTTTGATCCATGTCTACTCGAATTATAAGGTTATTACCTCCATGATCTTAGAATTCCGACGAAGGAATACTTTCTATTTTACTTGTTGATTTGTTGTTTCATGGTTTTTTGTTTTGAATGCTTTTAACGTTTGTTGAGCTTCTATTTAGAAGTCTCAGGTAGATGATGATGGTGCTGATAGTCTCGAGGGTTTGGAGGACAAGTTGAGTCAGCTTAAAAGGAAAATTCAAGGAGAAAGAGCTAGGTCTATTAAAGTAAGTTGGGGAATTTTTTTATTTCTTTTTGTTTCCTGCTGTTTCTATACATGCTCTTCTTTTATTATTTATAATATTCATTCCTGAATGTTCAATCATCTATGTACATTCATTTGGACTATCCTCCTGGAAAATGCAGGGAAAATTCGAGATTAACAGACACAAAGTGGATGTTCATGCTACCCCCTTTTCGTCAAGCCGGGCTAATGGAGGGGATAATAATAGCAACATATTTTCTTCCAGAATTGAAAAACCACTCTGCAAGTTAAATGGTTTTCCTCATGGTGTGGGAGATAGAGACTATATTCCTATTAAGGATGTTATATCAGCAAGTGTCAAGCTTCCCAGTGCTGAGAGAATACCGCCATACACTACCTGGATATTTTTGGACAGGCATGTACTTTCTTTTCTCATTCTCTTATATCCTTTCGTTTTGAGTCTCTGATTTTTCTGTCTTGCGTTGCAAATTTTATCTGTTAGTTCTCAATTTGCATTGGGAGTATGCTGTCCGAAATTCAGTTGAACAATAGGCTAGATCACCCATTAAATTTTTCTTATCATGTGTTGTTTTTCTTGTCTGAAACTATCCCATGACAATGCAGAAATCAAAGAATGGCTGAAGATCAGTCTGTGGTTGGCCGGAGACAAATCTATTATGAACAACATGGTGGGGAGACACTGATATGTAGCGATAGCGAGGAAGATCCAGAACCTGAGGAAGAAAAACGTGAATATTCCGAGGGTGAAGACTGCGTTATATGGTTAGTTTTTTCATAGAGTGTGAATCATTGACTGTCATGTGTTCTAATGGGGAAAAGCTGTGATGCTGATATACTTATATTCCTGGCTGGAACTTATTAATCAATGAATCACATTTTGTTGATGCTAATGAAAGAGGCATATATCGTGTTAATATCAGATTTCTTACTGTAAGACTCTTCATTAGCAGTAGGTTTGAAATAACCTGGTTTGAGCTGAATTGGCAGGTTGATTGGGCAAGAGTATGGCATGGGTGAGGAAGTGCAGGATGCGCTCTGCCAGTTCCTCAGCTTAGATGCTTCAGACATTCTGGTGTAGTTTTAGCCACCTTGTTTTTGTGGTTTGTCTAAATGATGTGTTTCTGGTCTTGTTATACTTCTTCACGAATGGTGTCTGACTCTCCTTTCTGCTGCAGGAAAGATACAATGAGCTCAAGTTGAAGAATGAACAGAATGTTGAGGCCTTCTCTGATTCCGGATTCAAGCTGGGGATATCTCTGGAAAAGGGCCTTAGTGCTGCTCTAGATTCTTTTGATAATCTTTTTTGCCGCCGTTGCTTGGTACTTGGGATAGTTCTTTTGTGACAGAGAGATTATGTATTACTAAGTCTTTGTTAATCATGTTTAGTATTTTTTGTTATTCTAACAGGTATTTGACTGTCGTCTGCATGGATGTTCTCAGCCTCTGATTAGTGCTGTAAGCTTGAACCAGTCATTTCTTTAGTTGTATTGCGTAAGTTTCAGTGAACAACTTAACCAGATGACTTTGGTTGACAGAGTGAAAAACAGCCTTATTGGTCTGATTATGAAGGTGATAGGAACCCCTGCGGCAAACATTGTTACCTCCAGGTCTATCTCTCTATTTTTCTTTATACGCTCACAGACACATACATGTATATTCGTAGCGAAGCATGGAATTTTTCAGTTTAGTGTATCACCTCAATAAACCATTTATAAACAGTGAGTTCATAGAATTGATGTCATGTGTCGCGAAATAGGGATGCGGTTTGGCATGAAGGCGCTGCTATAGTAGTGACCTTTTCATCATATTTGTATGAGTGCATAGTCTTGTTTATGTATGAGCTTATCTTGGTTACGGAGTCTAAATCACCATTCTGATGTTAATGGTTTTCGCTTAAGGCGGTCCGAGAAGTACCAGGAGGAAGCAGTAATTTTGCATCTAAAACGGAAGAGAAAGCTTCAGGAGAGGGATGTAGCAAGACTGTCTCCTCTGATGAGCCTCATGATGCTGGTAGTGGTGTGAATATGCCAGTTGAAAGGACTAATATTGGTTCCAAGAATTTAGATTCATCCTCTGGTATAGAACAAGACCACGAAATTAGGGGAAAGCGTGAGGTCCCGAGACTAGAAGACTCCAGTGATCTGCCTAATTTATCAAACAAGAAACAGAAGACTGCAGTCTCAGATACAAAATTGCCATTTGCCAATCCTATATCTAGATTAGAGGGTGATCAAGGTGGAACACCTGATACAAATGAAGTAAACAGAGACTCAGGAGCTAACTTAAAAGTAGCTGAGCCTATTCCAGATAATTCAGTCCATGATGGTGGTTCCTCAGTTTTCCAGCCAGAGCATAGTAGTGGAAACGGGACAATAATTATTGGAGAAATGTCTGAGACAAGTCAACCATCTCCAGATTGGAAGCCTATTGAGAAGGATCTTTACTTGAAGGGAGTGGAAATCTTTGGGAGAAACAGGTAAACTGGATCTTGATATATTATCATCTTCAATACACGTATTTACTTCAACTATGTTTGTCCATGCTGTTTCAGCTGTCTTATAGCAAGAAACCTACTTTCTGGCTTGAAGACATGCCTAGATGTGTCCAGTTACATGCGTGAAAACGAAGTTTCAGTCATTCGGAGGTCTAGCACTCCGAATTTGCTGTTGGATGATGGCACAGGGAATGAGGTAATTTCTTGATCTTGCTAGGCTCTTTTTTTTTCTTTTAATTTTTTCTCTAGTCTTTACAAATTTGGGCGTTGGTGTATAGAAAATTAGTTGGGCAGACTAATAAGGTTATTAGAGATCTAATCCACAAGAAAAAAATTATGGTCTGGAAAAGCCATTTTCCTTTGATTGTCCCTGAAACTATATTTGGCAAGAGACAACGATAGTTGACTATAAGTTGGCTTAGACAAGTGGTTGTTTTGTTTGCGATGTTCTAGATATTATCATCCCGTGTCTGTCAGAATCATATTTTACTTTATACTGCTCCCTCGTATTATAACTTTAGCTTCACAGGATGATGAGGTGCCTCCAAGGACAAGACTGTTCCGTAGAAAAGGCAAAACCCGGAAGCTGAAATACTCTACAAAGTCTGCTGGTCATCCATCTGTCTGGAAAAGAATAGCCGGTGGCAAAAATCAGTCATGTAAGCAATACACACCATGTGGATGCCTGTCAATGTGCGGAAAGGAATGCCCTTGTCTAACTAATGAAACTTGCTGCGAGAAATATTGCGGGTATGCAAACAAATAAAGGTCAAATGAAGCAATTCAGTATCTTGTATAACCCATCGGTTGATTTGATACAGGTGCTCAAAAAGTTGCAAAAACCGTTTCCGAGGATGTCATTGTGCAAAGAGTCAATGCAGAAGCAGGCAGTGTCCCTGCTTTGCCGCTGGCAGAGAATGCGATCCAGATGTTTGCAGAAATTGCTGGGTTAGGTAGTCTGTTCAAATCCAAGTCTATTGAGTTGTCATATACAAAACCAAAGTCCAGTATTTGATGGCTAATTTAAAAGAACTTGCTCGTTTTCTCAGTTGTGGAGATGGTTCTCTGGGCGAAGCACCAAGGCGCGGAGAAGGCCAATGCGGAAACATGAGACTTCTCCTGAGGCAACAACAGAGGGTATAATTTCATCATCAAATCGCGTTTATATTACTTTTCCCCCCTTTTCAAAAAAGCCTTTTATATTGTTGACAAATCTATTTTCATGTGTTATTCACCAGATCCTCTTGGGTAAGTCTGATGTTGCTGGATGGGGTGCTTTTCTAAAGGTAAGCATGTGAACACGTCCTTCTTATTTTTAGCTGCTGTTTCGTAGCTCTTTTCTCTGCCTGTAAGTAATCTGATCTCCATCGGATCATCATTAGAACTCGGTCAGCAAAAATGAGTATCTCGGAGAATACACTGGCGAATTGATCTCACACCGTGAGGCGGATAAGCGTGGGAAAATATATGACCGTGCAAATTCTTCCTTCCTCTTTGACTTGAATGATCAGGTGAGTAGCCTCTCACCTTCCTTCCGGAGGTTTTTCAGTTGAACTTCGTAATTTATAAGTTAGTGTTTGATAAATGCAGTTCGTCCTCGATGCTCAACGTAAAGGAGACAAGCTGAAATTCGCCAATCACTCAGCAAAACCCAATTGCTACGCTAAGGTAGTAAAAGCTTCTCTCACATTAATTCTGCCTTCTCTCTCGACTCTCAAATGATTTAGAGTGTGTACTAGGATTGGGTAAAGATTAGTATCTACAATAAAGGAACAAAAATACATTAAATTAAAAAAAACAGCATTATTCTGTAGGAAATTAAGTGCGACTACCACTGTAGAAAACAAATGATCAAATCTATAGCTTTGTAGATTATGATGAAAAGACACTAGTCTCTACAATCTTTATAATTGTAGTGTAAAACTCCTGTAAACTCGAAGGTATTTTGTGTAAAATATCGTGTATGCATATCCAGTATTTAGTTATATAGTAACAACCATTGGATAATCTTGTTTTCACGTAAATATGCTCTATCTTTCTTCAGTAAAGTTGATGTGGAAAGAGTGTGGAAAGGAAAACTTATAATGGGGTCTTGTTTTGTCTTGCAGGTGATGTTTGTGGCGGGAGATCACAGGGTCGGAATTTTTGCAAACGAACGAATAGAAGCGAGTGAGGAGCTTTTCTATGACTACAGATATGGACCAGACCAAGCACCAGCTTGGGCTCGCAAACCTGAAGGCTCCAAGAAAGACGATTCATCCATTACTCATCGTAGAGCCAGAAAGCACCAATCTCATTGATGGAACGCTGAGTAAGGTAAAATGATTTTAAAACAAAAAGAAAAGAGGCTCAATGTTAAGATCATATGTGAGAGATGATACTGAAGCTGGGGGACTTGGGCTTATTGTTTTCAAGTTGGGACTTTGTATAGGGGACAAACAGTTTTTGAATTATTGGGGTTAGTTCTCTAAGGACAATTATCATTTGGTTAATCAGTGTCGAATAGCGTTGCTTTTGCTTAATCAGTATGATTTATGATTTACCCGGATGTCCTGATTCCTCATGCTGATTAACCGGATGTCGTGTCCGTTTACGTACCAATAGATTAATAGAAATGCCAAAAACTAAATGATGAACTAAATTACGTCCCTGTGTTTAAATCCTGTAATCGAATTCAAATCTTGTAAACAGACCGACATCTAAATCACTCGTATCGATTTTGCGTAAACCGAGAAACGAACGAATTAAGTAATCGCGAACCACTAAATCGGTTTCCGGTTAACGGAGTTCCCAGGGGCGGGTTTAAACTTAAAACAAGAGCTCGGACCTCACGTCGACGTAGTTCGAGTCGAATACAGCTCCGTTTCCAGATTCTCAACTACGGAGGTGAACCGTAACTGACCAGTGACCACCATCCATCTTCCAAGACCTCACCATGTATGTATAACAATGGACTATGCTCCTCAGATTCATCTTCAATTGATTGATCCGATCCTCTTCCTTGTTGCATTTCAATTCGCATTTCGAATCTGCGTGGGCTCAAATTTTGCTTCCGCTAACAGAAATTCTCCGTCGCCGTGAAGAAGTAGGAGGAAAAATGGCTACGGAGGCGGCTCCCATGGACGAGAAGGCGAAGAGGATGAGAGATCTACTGTCGAGCTTTTACGCTCCGGATCCTTCCATCTCGACGAGTGGTTCCTCGAGCAACGCCTCTTTCGATAACATCAACGGCACTTCCTTCGATGCTGATCAGTACATGGATCTCATGGTTAGTCTTTTGTTTTCTCCTCCTCTCTGGCGGAATATTGGTGAAGCTCCAACACAAACAAACCTTCATAGCTTGTAAATTTATCGAGTACTTCGATTCGATTTCCATTCGGATTATGCCTAGGGTTTATGAGGTTTCGGTTAAGTGTGGTGACAGTTGGTGCGAGCGATTTAGATTGAGAACTTGCAATAATCTTGTGGTTGTATTGGCTTGATGCAGATTAAAAAGTCGAATCTGGAGGTGCTTCTGCAAAGACATGTTCAAATGGCTGCCGAGATTAAAAACCTCGACACAGACTTGCAAATGCTAGTCTATGAAAACTACAACAAGTTTATCAGTGCAACAGATACCATCAAAAGGTACTTGTGACAACTCGTGGATCGTTTCTCTTAAGCAATTTAAACACTTTTTTCTGTGTGATTGTATTATATCGCTCAGAAATATATGTTTATACTAAGTTCGAATATGTTGCTTCTTTTACCTGGTAGGATGAAGAGTAATATTTTTGGGATGGAAGGCAATATGGACCAACTTCTTCAGAAGGTGTTTTGGGCACATTGAATAAACGTTTAGTTTTAGGTTTTCGATTTAATCTTTGTATGAACTTCTAACCCATACCATGTTCTCCGAACTGACTGCTGCAGATAATGTCAGTGCAATCAAGGAGTGATGGGGTCAACACTTCTCTTTTTGAAAAGAGAGAACATATAGAGAAACTGCACCGGACACGTAATCTTCTTCGTAAAGTTCAGGTATGTAATGAATCATTGTTGCTAGCTCCTCGTTTTACATGCTATATTATATTTTTGCCTTGTTTGTTGCCTGCGCATTATCAGTCTGCTTGCTATTTTGAATTTACTCAAAAACTTGTTTTTGTTAAAAAGAGCAGTTCATTTATGATTTACCTGCACGACTCCAAAAATGCATCAAGTCAGAAGCCTATGGCGATGCTGTCAGGTTCTATACTGGAGCAATGCCAATTCTCAAGGTTTACATCTGTCCTCGGATAACTTCCCATTTGTTGTAGTATTCTTTTAGTGTTAGTGGCCAGTGGGGCATTTTTCTTTTTTAATATATATATGCAGATATGTTTGACAATAAGAATTTCTCATTCTGGTTCAGGTATACGGTGATACATCATTCCGAGACTGCAGACGAGCTTCTGAAGAAGCTATAGAAATCATCATTAAGAACTTGCAGGTAGTCTCTAATAATCAATAGATGTCTACATACTGCTTTATTAACCTGATAAACAAATAACTGGTCTTTTCGTTTTTGTTTGTCATTTCTTTGATTTCTTGACGTGAGAAACTCATTTTGTCTTACTTTTCAACAGACGAAGCTATTTTCAGATTCAGAATCCATACAAGCGAGAGCTGAAGCTGCAGTGCTTCTTAAGCAGTTAGATGTCCCTGTTAGTTCTTTCTCCCAGCTCAATCATTTGTGACCTGTATAATTTGTGAAGTCATCTGTTATATGGGTGATCGCTGGAGTTCCGTACAAAGTTTCTAATTTTCAAACTCCTTTATATGCAACTGAATTTTTGTGTTTGTTGCATAGACGTATCACTGGTTGCTGTGACATAAAACGGGATTGTACTCCTGCAGGTTGATAGCTTAAAGGACAAACTGTTGGAAAAGCTGGAACAATCTCTTGATGGTCTTCAAATAAAGCCCGAGGAGGCAAGTAAACTTGCAGAGCACAATGATTCATCTAAGGATGAGGAAAGCAATAACCAAGGTCCTGCTAAAATTCATGAGGTAAGTATGCCACTTCCTTGTGTCTTGTGTTTCTGACGACTGCAAGTTGAACACATCAATACTGAGTGTATCTGCTAAGCACTTTGAATATCAGCAGCTGCTTTTCAATGGATTTTTGCTTATTAGCCACCACATTGATAATTATTTTCATTTATTTCTTTTGTTTTAGCAGACTTGACGAGCTTTTTTTTCACTCTCGATATTTTAATATTTGCCCCCTTTTCTGGTAGGACGCTGTACGTGGATTTTCTGAGGCTATGCGTGCTTATCGAGAAATATTCCCTGACTCGGAAGAAAGACTTTTTAAACTCGCGAGAGCCTTAACAACAATGTATTGTACTTTTTCTCTGATACATCTATCCATAAACGAGACTTTGTTTGTGTCTGCCGTACGGAATTTCTAAAACTTACGGTTGTTAGGCACTTTGAGAACATGGAGCTATATATAAGGAAACGGGTATCTGCTGCAGATTTTCTTGGAATTTTTCGTGAGTACAGTGCTTTTCCTCCTGCTGTTATCTTACGACTGTCTCTTTCCTTGCGTTGCTTCCTTTTCCCTCTGAAAGCTTAAATTAAATAAGTCTAATTATCGTATACCTTGCCTGATTTCTGTTGGACATAGGAATTATATGGGAAGATGTTGTACTTATGGACGAGGTTCTACCTGAGGCTGCGCTCTCTGATTTATCTGCAGAGGTTGACCCTCAACTGTTTTATGTGGCTCCTCTTTTTGCTATGATAAGTGGAACTATATATGTTTACTAGTACTTGCCGTTTCAGGCTGCCCAGGTCACTCTTAAGCAATTTGTTGCGAGGACGTTTGCCCATCTACAACAGGATATATCAGGTTTGCTGTCTCTCAATATCTACTGGATTCACAATAACTTAGTAGGGGAAATAGAGAGAATGAGTATAGCTAGAGTAGTTCTTATACGTCCTGTGACATGGCCTTTTTGGAGTAATTTGACAAAGGGAGCAGCAAGTGTCCAAGAGTAGATTAATTTCTTTATGAAGCTTTTTTAGACTTTGAATAACTCAGAACTAAAATAATGTTTCTATGCGTTGCAGACACACTCTTAAAATTCGATATCAACCAAAAGGAAGTAGTTGACGGGGAAGTATTGAAGGTTGTCCTTGAAGCTAGCAGAAAGGCGGTTCTTCAAGGCACCGCAAATACATTTCAGGCAGATTCCTTCTTCTGTTATATATTATAATTTTTTATCTTGGCTATCATTTTCTCTGTACATTCCGGGCTCAAAAACGCTTATATATTTTTTTTTTATCATCTCAGGACTTCCGTCAGCTTCTTGACGAAAACACTGGAGTATTTGTCAAGATGAATGACTTACTCATTGGTTGGATTCAGAAAGGATTTCAAGACTTCTTCAGGTCACTTGAAGCTCACTTCCTAGTGCTTTCAGGAAAAACTAGCTCATCAAACGAGACTGAAGGTATGACAGAAGGAAAATCGAGTGAGAAAATTCATGCTGGTCTCATCCTTGTACTGGCGCAGCTCTCTGTCTTCATCGAACAAAAGGTCATCCCGAGAATTACTGAGGTAACGAATCTTACACCTAGCTTGATGTGATAAGCTTAAACGACATTGTAGCAGAATTTAGAAATTCCATTATCTTAAAATTCAGGAAATAGCTGCTTCCTTCTCTGGCGGAAACTCCCAAGCCTCTGAGAGTGGACCTGCTTTTATTCCTGGAGAACTTTGCCGGGTCTTCCACGCAGCCAGCGAGAAACTTCTCCAGCATGTACGAATTAAACTCCAAAAGTTGAGGTCGTTTTTAAAAAACTTAAACATCAACTAACCAAAATCACTCTATATTTCAGTACATAGACACAAGAACACAGAAAATATCGATTGTACTGAGAAAGAGGTTCAAGACACCAAACTGGGTTAAGGTATCCGTGTGACTAAATCTTCATAAAGAAGCATTGTACCAGTAAAGTGTTTTCTAAAGATTCTAAATATTCTGCAGCACAAGGAGCCACGAGAGGTTCACATGTTTGTCGATATGCTTCTTCAACAGGTTTGATAACTCTTCTCTTTTCGATCTCTGGTAAATATAATAACTAAAGAACATGGAATATAATTGGATTTCCGCTTCTTCGCAGTTAGAAGAAGTTGGTAAAGAAGTGAAACAAATTTTACCTCAAGGGACTTTCCGTAAGCACAAGAGATCAGACAGCAACGGAAGTAACACGACAACCTCATCACGGAGCAATACACTACATAACGATAAGATGGCACGGTCGAATTCACAGAGAGCTCGAAGTCAGCTTTTCGAGACACATCTTGCAAAGCTGTTCAAGCAAAAAGTAGAAATATTCACCAAGGTTGAATTTACTCAGGTAAAAAACAAAACGAAGCTCCCTTGTATAGGATCAAGCACGCACGAGGTTCATCTCCTGATTCCTGTTCTTTCTTTGTTATTATGCCACGTATACATAATTACAGGAATCCGTTGTGACGACAACGGTAAAGCTCTGTCTGAAGAGTTTGCAAGAATATGTTCGGCTCCAAACATTTAACCGGAGCGGGTTCCAGCAGATTCAGCTAGACATTCAGTTCTTAAAAGCTCCTTTGAAAGAAACAGTTGAGGACGAAGCTGCAATTGACTTCTTGCTCGATGAGGTGATTACACCAAAAGCTTTTCTTTCCTTGGCTTTTCTTCTCATATCTAACCGAAGTATTTGGGTACTTCTAGGGTGTATTGTTTAGATGATCTGGGTCTAGCTTCTGCGGGCTGACCATTGATTCTTCGACCGTGTTGTGTGTTTTGCACTAACAGGTGATTGTTGCGGCTTCGGAGAGGTGTCTTGATGTGATTCCATTGGAGCCACCAATCTTGGATAAACTCATACAAGCTAAGCTCGCTAAATCAAAGGAGCACAACAACTACACAGCTTCCTCTTGAAAATTATAAGCCGTAACTCAAAACCAAGTGTGCGTGCGTCTTTCGTGATTTTTTTTTTTTTTTGCTTCTTGTTATATCATCAATAGTGTAAATCAAAACCGTCAAATTGTTATGTATTTCAAAAACTCCTTTTTATACTCTATTTTCTTTAACATAAATTAATTTTGCAATTACAAGACAAAATAAAATAGATTAGGGTGCGTACCACGAATTAACCTGTTTTGACTTTTTTGATACGATGTGGGAAACTGTAAATTAAACTAAATTAGAAGTAAATTTACATTAAAACCCTAAACTAAATTAAGTTAATATTCTGAAGTCCAGATTCTTCTATATATAAAAGGAGGTTCCCATGTGACAAAAGGAGTATCTTTCTAATCAAAATAGCTAAAGCGATGGCCACTGTGATTCTCTCATCACGAAACTCTTCAGACCATCGATTCGATCACGAATCCCTAATTCCCCGTAACCCTAATTCTCGCCTTAGCCGTCACTCTTACGCTGCTACGACGGCTCCTCGCCGACACAAGCGAAGCCCTGCGGCGTCTCAGTCTAGGACGGTGGTTGTATCCCCGGCGGCGAACACCAATCTTGTTATGGGACAAGTCAGGATCCTCAAACGCGGCGAGACACTGAGCGCGTTTCCTAAAAGCTGCGCCGATCGAGATGATGAAAGACGACCTGTTTTGAGGTGGAGTGATGTTGATGTGCTTGCAGCGTCGACTAATAGAATTGGACCTGAAGCAGAGACTGTGCAGAAGCAGATCGGAGCTTTTAAAGGATTGGTGTTCGTCTCCGGAGATTACGCCGGTACTTGTGGCTCTCTTTCTCCGCCTCCAAGCTCTCTTCCTATTCCATGTTTTTTGGACAAGAACTAAGTTCCTTGTTTAGATGAAACTTTTCAAAACTGGTCGGAGGAATCAAACCTCGAGAAGAAGAAGATGGTGAATCTGATTCATCTCCAACGCCAATTGCAGCAATCAATCTTTGGCTGCTGCTCAAAATCCCGATGGGAGTTCTTGGAGGGGGAGTAACACCAGTCACTGTGACTCTTGTCTGCTTTTGATTCTTCTTCCCGTGTTAAATTTCGGTTTTGTAATGATCACGTCTTTTGTTTTTTTAATATACATATGCAATAAAATCATTTAGTTTAGCATAACACAATCTTGATTTTTTTTTCATTCTGGAGAGAGCAATAATGTTCTTACAAAATCAGTTTATATATATCTATCTTTATCTTCATACAGAAACTATGCATTGGTCTCATGGTTGTTACTCTCAGCTTGAAGATTTGTTGCAGGCAATACTTTTTTCCAAAACCAATGTTTCTTCCATAAGAGTGTCATCTCTTCAATTGGAACTCCTTTGGTTTCAGGCAAGAGGAAATACACAAAGATTGTCATCACTGAGACCCAACCAGCGAAGAAGAGGAAGATTCCGAACTTGAATGCACAGAGGAGAGAGAGGAAAGCTTGAGCTATGATGAAAGTGAAGAGGAGATTTACAGCAACCGTGATACTCTGTCCCGCTGAACGAGTCTCCAATGGGAAGATTTCGCTCGGTATGGTCCAACCGAGAGGTCCCCATGACCATCCGAATGCTACCACAAAGAGGCAAATGAAGATGACTACTACGATTGAGTACCCTTTTGACAGCTCTTCGTTGTCTCCAAACTTCACTCCCAAGATCACTGAGACTACGGCTTGGCAGATTATCATTTGTAAACCTCCGCTGATGAGAAGAGCTCGTCGTCCCAATCTGTCCACTAATGCTATAGAAATCAACGTTGAGAGGACTAGAACAGCTCCTGTTAGAGCTGATGAGTAGAGAGAAGCGTTTCCTCCAAAACCCATTGTCTGGAACAGAACAGGAGCGTAGAAGAGGATTGAGTTTATCCCTGTAAGGATCTGAAACATAGGCATGCAAATCGCCATAACTAGCTGAGGCCTATGCCGCTTCTGCAGAATGTTCCTGAACGGATGTTTGATGGAATTCGCAAGCTCACTCGCATCTACCATGTCTTGAAGCTCTGCGTCGACGTTTTCTGTTCCTCTTAGCTTCTCGAGAACTCGTCTTCCTCTCTCTGTCAACCCTCTTTCGACCAAACTGTTTGGAGTCTCGGGTAAGAGATACCCTCCTACTGTCATGAGCAGAGCTGGAAAAGCAGCCAGACCAAGAGAGAGTCTCCATCCCCAAGGCTTGAGCTTTTGAGTACCGAAGTTGACCATATTCGCTGTGAAGATTCCAAGAGTTGTAGCTAACTGAAACATCATGTTTAAACCACCTCGGAGATGTGTTGGTGCCACTTCTGATAAATACAAAGGAACCGCCTGAAACAAAACAGAACCAGTTAAAGTTTCATGAAGATGAGATTGGTTTATCATCAACCAACACAATTTGTCTGTCTAACCTGATTCCCAAACCCAATGCCAACACCGAGCAAGATTCTTCCCGCAAGAAGCATTGCTAAGTTCACAGCTCCAGCATTCAAAGCAGCTCCAATAAGAAAGCTGATTCCACCACAGACAATGCTCGCACGCCTGCCATAGTTCCTAGTGATCGGTGAAGCGGCCAGAGTCGAAACCAGACCAGCCAAGTAGAGCGAAGAAGTGAAAGCAGCTAATCCTTGATTATCATATTTGCAGTAATTACTCTCATGTGCATGCTTCTTCTTCTCATAAACCGTGTGGAAAAACTCCTCAAGAAATTCATCCATTGATGTGACCCCTCCTGTGAACCAAACTAAATTTATTGACCCGTTTCACAATATGCTTCAGATTTTGGATTCCAAAGAGGAGGAAGAAGAAGAGAACCTGAGATTCCAATGTCATATCCAAAGATGGATCCACCAATGGCTGCAACAAGGCAAGCGATGATGACATAGACAGTGACTTTCCCTTGGTACTGTTCTGCTCTTTCCTTAGCCACACCGGTCGGACCAAACGACCCTCCTGCCATTTTCTTCTCTTTGGTCTGCTTTGCTTCTTGCAATGATTGACTTTTTTTGTTAACTCAAGTTTCCAGAATCTGAAAGAAAACGAAACAAAAACATGAAGGGGTCTATATACATTTACATCTTTCACGTGGCTCAGATTCAATTATTCCAGATGTGATGATTGTGTGTGAATTCGTGTTTGGTAGAACATTGTTGGGGAAAGCAATGACGTTAACTAACAAGGAAAAGGTGTCATTTTGTTGACCTTATCTTCACACGAATTAATGTTTTATGCTTATTTGCATGTCTTAATTTGATCACATTTTCCCAATTTTTTTTTTTTGTCAAAAAAAAAAAAACACAAATCTTCTTGATCGTAGGAATTTGATCAGAATATCCTATTCTATTAGAAAAAAAATATATATATAAAAAAGATTTTTTCTATCACCTTTTTGCCAGATGTCATCTTCAGAAGGTGTTTGTTCTACATACCTTTTGATTCCGTTCTTATTCACCTGGAAAAGAAAAAGAAAAATCGATTCTATTCAATTTCTAATCAATTCCGATCTTATTCACCTGATAGTAAGAGAAGAAATATGAACAGGAAAAAGCAAAACAATGATTGTTTTCTGACACAAAAAAGTAAAGAAGCAAGACATGTGTGGATGATTGGTCGTGGTCGTCGTAGGTTGAAGAAAAACAAACTCGGTCTTGTAGAAATTAATTAAGAAGACTTACAGGAGAAACATGATGAAGAAGTGGAAGAGGTGACGAATTTTTGTAGACTGAAACTTATTTTATTTCATGAAAATGTAATCGCCTAAGATGAAGGCGATGTTAGAGATGTTATTGACCAAGTTTGATGAAAGCAAAAAGAAACATAAAAAAAAAAACTATAGTTGAATCACACAAATCAAAACAAGATTAAGATCAACGCTTTATACACAAAGTTTATTGGAGAATGACTTGTAGGTGATGGATGTGTCAGTAGGAATAACACAAAGTAGTTTCCGTAATAAGAAAGGAAGATGAAGGTAACAGCTTCACCACATATTGCTCTACGGAAATGTCGTAAAATCACATTATAAGAGCATGTCCATCATCCATAACAACCTCTAAAATTATCTCAAACAAAAAAAAATATTATTATTTTAATACTCTCTCCGTCCGTTTTAAATATTTGTTTTATTCTATTTTATTTAAATTTTTTACAAATTTCTATATAAATTCAATATGTTTTGACTATTAATATTCTACGTTATCTATTGTTACTGGTTAGAATAGCTTTGATTAAATGCTAATTTAGAATTTTTATGTAAAAAATTAAAGTATTTATGATTTTTTAATTATAATGTTTTTAGGGACAAAGGAAATATAATATAATTATAGAATTAAGTTTTAATTTTTTAAAAAAATTTAAACCAATCTATAAAAGATAAGTGTGTCATGAGATTCTCATGAATATCTCAAAAAATTTATTTGAGTTCTTCTTACATTTTTATTATTTTTGAAAAAAATGATGAGATATTCATTTAACAACCTTTACAGAATATAATTCAGTAAAAAGTGTGAGAAAAAACAACGAAGTGGCTGTAGTTTAGTGGTGAGAATTCCACGTTGTGGCCGTGGAGACCTGGGCTCGAATCCCAGCAGCCACAATTTCACTTATTTTTTTCTTTTTCTTGTTGGGGTATTTTCGACATTTGCACTAGTCAGCATATCCTTTAGATCTGGGCCGTCCATTAAACCCCCCGCCCTTCCTCACTCTCTGTAATTTTCCCGCCTAAATCTCATCTCCATTTACATAGCTTTGCCGCCTTATTTGCAGTCACTCGTCGTTCCTTTCTCTCTCACTCTCTCACTCTCGCTAGCCTAAGTTTCAACCATGAAAGAGCAAGATTTCGAAGCCGACAAAGGTCAAATCTCTGCTTCTTCTTTTTGTTTCTCGACAAAACTCTTCCACTTTTGTTTTTACGTGGTTGTGATTTTTACCCCTTTTTTTTTGCAGCGCTTGCGAAGGAATTTCTCGCGAATTTCACCGACGCTAATGGCGGATCTAAGTACTTGGAGATCCTCGTGAGTTTTCTCCTGATTTTGTTTACCATTTTGTTCTCATCTAGCGAATCTCCGTAGAAGCTAGGGTTTACTCGATTAATTAATTGAAATTGGTAGATTCATTTAAGCTAGGGTTTCATAATTTCTGGGCTCCTTATACTTTTCTCCATTTTTTTTGTCTGCTTTGTAGCAAGAAGTAGCGAATCGTAAGATCCGGGCTATTCAGGTCGACCTCCAGGACCTAATCAATGTGAGTTGTTCTTTTTCTCTGTCGCTGTTTCGTTTTTTAGACGTTGCAAAATCAAGTGAGCTTACTCTTCTCTTTGTTGTTGTTGTGGTTGCTGCAGCACACTGGTTTTGAAGAGTCTCAGGACAAAGGTTTTGATGATTTGCAGCAAAAGTCTTTACTGGAGTTCATCGGACGGTTGACTGAGAACACCCGCCGATATGTTTCCATCTTCTCCTCTGCTATTGATGAGCTGCTACCTGAACCCACAGAGGCATTTCCAGATGATGATCATGACATACTCATGACACAGAGAGCCGAGGATGCAACTGATACTGCTGATGTTTCTGATCCGCGTCAGCAAATCCCTTCCGAGATTAAAAGATTTTAGTGAGCTGTCACTCTTTCTTGAGTGAAATCGATTTGTTTGGATTCTTTCAAAAGTTTGCTAATGAGTTTTGTTTTGATTCAGCGAGGTTTCTTTTAAAGCTCCTTCAAAGGGACGGCCATCTACCATCAGGGAGGTTAAGGCTTCACACATTGGGCAACTTGTCAGGATTGCCGGTATTGTGACCCGCTGTTCCGATGTCAAGCCACTCATGGCAGTTGCTGTATACACATGTGAAGATTGTGGTCATGAAATCTACCAGGTACCTAACCTTCCCTGCCAGATCGTTGTTTCCTTTTTTTCTCTTCTAATGACTGCTAATTCTGATTATCCTTCTGCTACATGCTAAATCAGGAAGTTACATCAAGAGTTTTCATGCCTTTGTTTAAGTGCCCCTCCAGCCGCTGTCGCCTTAACAGCAAAGCCGGAAATCCTATTCTTCAGCTCAGGGCATCAAAGTTTCTTAAGTTTCAGGAGGTTCTGTTCTGGTTGATGGGTTGTTCATTTTTATGTGAATGTTGCACTCATATTAAAATTAATGAGTACTATAATTCTTTGTATTGTAGGCTAAGATGCAAGAGTTGGCGGAGCACGTACCTAAAGGGCATATTCCCCGGTCAATGACTGTTCATCTAAGAGGAGAGTTGACAAGAAAGGTTTTTTTTTCCTTGACCTTGCTTTCATGCTATTATTGGAGCCAGTAGCTAGGCTGCTTCGGAATAGTTCAAGGTGAATGTATTATTCGGCTTAAAAGCATAATGTTCATAGCAGCTCCTATGAGAACAGTGAACACTCCCAGGAATCTAGAAATTTCATTAGATGCGAAGTATTTAAGTTTTGTGGGGCAGCTTATCAAATTGAAGTTTTTTAATTAGTAGCTGCCCTCATTAATAGGATTTTTTCCCATTGCTGTACCGTGACTCTATCAATATATATTGCTATTTTCAGTAGAATTGTTAATTTCTTACCAGATTCCTATAAACCCTTGTAGGTCGCACCTGGTGACGTTGTTGAATTCTCAGGGATTTTTCTTCCCATTCCGTACACTGGGTTTAAGGCACTTCGAGCTGGCCTAGTCGCAGACACATATCTGGAAGCAACATCTGTGACTCATTTCAAGAAGAAATACGAGGAGTAAGCCAATGCCACACCTTTAGCTCTGAAGAAAGATCTGATTTAGTAAACCTATTCCATGTTTTTTGGCATTTGCTTAAGTCATAAAGTTGCTTTGGTGTGTCCACAATATCAGAAAGCAGCTTGACCTTTTTTATTATAATCTACAGATATGAGTTTCAGAAAGATGAGGAAGAACAGATTGCACGTTTGGCCGAGGATGGTGACATTTACAATAAGCTATCTCGATCTCTAGCCCCTGAGATCTATGGACACGAAGATATTAAAAAGGCTTTACTTCTCCTGCTTGTGGGTGCTCCTCACAGGCAGTTAAAGGATGGGATGAAGGTGAAGTCTCCTGTTCTCTAATTTTATCTGCAATGTTTCCTTTCTTTGATGAAAATTATACAGTGTTTAAAAGTAGGATCTTTGTCTTGTTCATCTCCAACTATATTGTTTTACCTCTTTCCATTCACTTGAAGTATCCATAGTCTTCGTTGATTGTGTATGGAGCTTAATGATTTGTGTTTTGGGTACAGATGTTCAAAAGCACATTGTACTGATTGGAACATATTTTTAATTGCGTACAACTAAAATCAGCCATGCATAATTATGTTGCAGATCAGAGGAGATGTGCATATATGTCTGATGGGTGATCCTGGAGTCGCCAAAAGTCAGCTTCTCAAGCACATTATAAATGTTGCTCCAAGGGGAGTCTACACAACAGGAAAAGGTAGCAGTGGAGTTGGTTTAACTGCGGCTGTTATGAGGGATCAAGTAACAAATGAGATGGTTTTAGAAGGAGGAGCACTGGTGAGTTACAATGATTCTTTGCTTTGGATGTTTTTAGAAAACTCGATATCTTGCTAAGAGCTATGTGATCTAGAATATTTGATCCAATTTCTCGTTTCAGGTCCTGGCTGACATGGGAATTTGTGCAATTGATGAGTTTGATAAGATGGATGAATCGGATCGTACTGCAATTCATGAGGTCATGGAGCAGCAAACTGTAAGCATTGCGAAAGCTGGGATCACCACGTCATTGAACGCTAGAACAGCTGTTCTTGCGGCAGCCAATCCAGCCTGGTAACGGACCTTTTATAATTTGAATATAAATAAAAAAATCTGATGAAAGGTGCGGGATCGTTGCTATCAGTTACTGAATTATGTATCTTTGTGTTTATAAAGGGGAAGATATGATTTGCGAAGAACCCCAGCTGAAAACATAAATCTTCCACCAGCCCTTCTTTCAAGATTCGATCTTCTGTGGTTGATTTTAGATCGGGCTGATATGGACAGCGACCTTGAACTGGCTAAGCATGTGCTTCATGTGCACCAGACACAAGAATCTCCTGCGCTTGGCTTTGAGCCGCTGGAACCTAATATTCTCCGGTAAGTTAAATCACACTTATAAACATTCTTCTTGTTCTGCAGAGTCACAGACTCTAACATGAGCATCTTTGTTTTCTCTAGTGCATACATTTCAGCTGCGAGGAGATTATCCCCATACGTTCCAGCGGAGTTAGAGGAATACATAGCAACAGCTTATTCCAGCATCAGGCAAGAAGAAGCAAAATCAAATACTCCGCATTCTTACACAACAGTGAGAACGCTGCTCAGCATTCTGCGCATATCAGCTGTAAGTAGAACTTAGAAGAAAAAAAGACTTGGAAGTAGGAAACTTGGGTTGTGGCACAGTCTGAGTAAATGATTTTGCTTTTGTTCTGTAGGCACTAGCAAGGCTGAGGTTCTCAGAATCAGTGGCACAAAGTGACGTGGATGAGGCGCTTAGACTAATGCAAATGTCGAAAATATCGTTGTATGCGGATGATCGACAGAAAGCAGGACTGGATGCAATATCAGACACGTACTCGATAATAAGAGACGAAGCTGCAAGATCGAACAAGACCCATGTGAGCTACGCAAATGCGCTTAACTGGATCTCCAGAAAGGTTTGTTACTTCTTCTTCATCTTCTTCATCTTTTTTTATAATGGATGATGGATCACTGAGACGAGTGATTTGGATGGAAACAGGGATACAGTGAGGCTCAGCTTAAGGAGTGTTTGGAGGAGTATGCAGCTTTGAATGTTTGGCAGATTGATCCCAACACCTTTGACATCCGTTTTATTTAAATCCCTTTTCTTTTCAAAAAAAATTCAGTAACACAACACCCAAAAAAAAGAACAAAGAGGATTTTGGAAACCAAGTATGTCGTCTTTTGCTATGTGTGGTTTCTTTGTTATCTTATTAGATTTCTTAACTTAGAGTCCGTAGAAGTGGACTTTGTAGTAGAAGTGCTCTTTTTATCTGTTTTAAGGACTGCGAAACAAAATTGCTTTTGTATAATCGTTGGAAATTTAAATGTGACTTGGTCAGTGTCTTTGTTTCTTGTTACTTTTGCGTTATTTGTCACTACAAAATCATTAACTAGAAAAAAGTTGTTTAGAAAAAATTGCTAATCTAATTGAGAGCGGTTTATGGTTTGGACTTTGGATTGTAGAGTGAGTATGGGTTAGAGATGCTTTTTGGGTTACTTGGAAACACGTGACACAAATCTACACTAACACGACCGTGGGCAGCCCAACTAGCCGTGGATCCTCCCCGAATATGGATGGTAGACCTAAAGCTCTTAATTGGTCGGGTTGTCCAGTGGGTATTTCTAGTCCAAATCATTATGGATAGGTTATGGATACAGCTAAATAAGACAGACACGCACCAATTCGAATTTAGCCAAATAAAGCACAAACCAATTCGTTCCTGGTTAAAATGAGTAAAAACCATATATACATTAAATTAATGGAAACATCTTAAAATTTAAAGTTTGATCAATTTAGAAGAAAAGTATTAAAAAAAATTTAAAATTAAATTAGATATTTTTTTCTACGATTTTGCAGTTTTGATAATTATTATTATTTTTTTTTGTAATTTTGACTACAAATGCAAATTTATGGTAGACGGTCTACCATAGACCATACGGGTAGTAGGTTAGCCTAAGTAGTTTGGTTCGAGAAAATTCTATCGAACATAACAAAACTGAACTAGGGTTCAGTTACTAATTAACTCTACTAGGCGCTGTTTCCCGCCATTTCGCAAGTTTCGCCGGTGTCTTTCCCGGTGAAATTCCCGCG
The DNA here is from genome assembly GCA_900108845.1 of Iljinskaea planisiliqua. Classification (NCBI taxonomy): domain Eukaryota; kingdom Viridiplantae; phylum Streptophyta; class Magnoliopsida; order Brassicales; family Brassicaceae; genus Iljinskaea; species Iljinskaea planisiliqua. The sequence goes on along the minus strand of FNXX01000011.1, from coordinate 1,374,698 downwards.
CAAATCTGTACACTCCATATTAGGTAGCTCTCCATTACCCAAATCACCACTCTATTTCACTTTCCTCTTTCCCTCTCCTCCCAACCATCTCCTCGCTCTCCCAATGGCGCCGTCTCGCCGTCAGATCAGCGGAAGGTCTCCGTTGGTGAATCCGCAGCGTCAAATCACAGCTTTCTTCGGGAAATCTCCTGCATCTTCTTCTCCGTCTCCATCGCCTCTCTCCAATAAGAAAACCCCTAAATCTAACCCAACCCCTAGTTCTCCGTCTCCATCGCCTCTCTCCAATAAGAAAGCCCCCAAATCCAACACTAACCCTATCTCTGACCCTCCGGCTCGTACTCCTAGCCCCCGTCCGGCGACTCCTTCTCCTGTACAGTGTAAGCTTAAGAAGCCACTCCTCGTCATCGGCCAGACACCCTCGCCCCCGAAATCAACGGAAGATACGTACGGGGCCGAGGTGGTCGGAAAGCAAGTTAGGGTTTATTGGCCCATGGATAAGAAATGGTATGATGGGAGCGTCACATCGTACGATAAGGGTGAAGGTAAGCATGCGGTCGAGTATGAAGATGGGGAAGAGGAATCTTTGGATTTGGTCAAGGAGAAGATCGAATGGGTGGTTGGGGCAAAATCAGGTGAGAGGTTTAAGCGATTGAGACGAGGCGCTTCGGCTTTCAGAAGAGTTGTGATGGATGATGATGATGATGTGGAGGAGACGGGTCATGTTAATAAAAGCGACGCTGATGATTCTAGCGATGAAGACTGGGGAACGAACGTCGGGAAGGAGGTATGTGAGAGCGATGAAGATGATGAGACCGAGATGATGGATGAAGATGATGAGACCGAGATGATGGATGAAGAAGATGTGGTGGACGAGAAAGATGAAGAAACTCCTCATAAGGTAAATAGAGTTTCCAAAACTGACTCCAGAAAGCGGAAGACTTGTCAAGTAGCGAAATCAGGCGGTGACAAGAAAAGCAGGACTGTTAAGGAAACTACCTTGAAAGGTTTTAAGGCTTCTGTTGTGGAGCCTGCGAAGAAGATTGAAGAAGGTAAATCCGAATATTCTCTTATCTTCTTGTAAAGGCGTGTATTTGCATTTTTGGTTTTGTGATACTTCAAAAGTTTTTATCTGGTTAACAGCTGACACTCATGCAAACTGTCTCTTGCACTGTCTTTGGTTTAAGATGTTGTTCGTTGTTGGTTGCTAAATTTTATCTTCTCTTACTGCAGCTGATAGGGTGGTCAAGGGTTTGGATGATAATATGTTGGATGGGGATGCCCTGGCTAGATTTGGTGCGCGTGAATCTGAGAAATTTCGCTTCCTGGGAGTGTAAGTCTTTCACAATTTTGTTACATCATACAGGCTATTTTGCCTCCTTGGTTAGGAGTAGAAAGAATATATAATACGCACCTAGTTATCTAGATCTACTTAAGTTTAATTTGTGTCTTAAACAATAATGATGTCTACTTGCAGGAGCATCTCTAATTTTCTTTTAACTTCTTGACGTATCAGTTAGGTCGCATGATCGCTATTTTAGCTAAGTTTTAATATGTTTGTTCTTGTACATCATTTCTGGTGAGCAGAGACCGAAGAGATGCAAATAGGAGACGCCCTACCGATGAGAATTATGATCCGAGGACACTCTACCTTCCTCCTGATTTTGTGAAGAGATTAACAGGAGGCCAGGTAAGAGCACATGGAAGTCTGCCTCAGGATATTTGATGAAGCTAACCAAATTTCACTCATTTGATTTTGTGGCCTCTTTTTCAGAGACAATGGTGGGAGTTCAAATCAAAACATATGGACAAAGTTGTTTTCTTCAAGGTAGATCAGTAATTGCTTGTTCTAATCTATAATTGGTTATTTTATCAGAACTTATCTATTTGTGGGAGATTTGAGGATTAAATGGTTTTCTTTTGATGACAAGCAGATGGGTAAATTCTATGAGCTTTTTGAGATGGATGCGCACGTAGGAGCCAAGGATCTTGATTTACAGTACATGAAGGTAACTGATATTTCATAACTCATAATTTGTTGATGCGTTTCGATGCATCTCTTAAAAGTGTAAAATCAGATCATGTTAAAAAAGGTCCCTTTCATTGGTATTACACAATGTATTTATCCTGTGCTCTCTCTATCTAATATTTTCCTCGTTAAAAGCACCTGATGTAGGTTTCTGTTTTCTAGGGAGAACAACCTCATTGTGGATTTCCGGAGAAGAATTTCTCTGTAAACATCGAGAAATTAGTTAAAAAGGTTTGTTTCCAGAAACATAGCAATCCAATCTGAGTATGATTTATTTCTTCTTATGTGTGGGAAAAAATCACATTCATGGGCTGAAGTTTTACTGATGGATAGACATAAATTTGATTGAACTGAATGGAACAGGGCTATCGGGTTTTAGTCGTGGAGCAAACAGAAACACCCGATCAGCTGGAGCGACGCCGAAAAGAGAAAGGCTCCAAAGATAAAGTATGTCCCACTATGAATTTAGTTGTAGTAGGCACGTCATTTTCTAGTCAATCAATTTGATTGCTAATGAAACTTAAAATTCATTTACTATGGCTGGTGCTATTGTTAGAAAAGTTGTGATAGGGAGGACTCCTAGTAACATTTCTCCTGTTCTTGTAGGTTGTGAAGCGTGAAATATGTGCAGTTGTTACAAGAGGCACGCTGACAGATGGGGAGATGCTATTAACCAATCCGGATGCATCTTATCTGATGGCGTTGACTGAAGGAGGAGAGAGTTTAACTGACCAGGACGCAGAGCACAATTTTGGTGTCTGTTTGGTTGATGTTGCAACAAAGAAGATCATTCTGGGGCAGGTGGGTTTTAGTCGCTGAATTGACTGAAAGAAAAGCTATGCATGTTTAGCATATGTAACATTTCGCGAATCGTTTCTATTAGCAACCGTCTCTGTGGATATTTTTCGGCTTTTGACTTTTCTATTCTGTTTGACGGCATTTTTCTTTATTTCCTACCAGTTCAAGGATGATCAAGATTGCAGTGCATTGTCTTGCGTGCTCTCTGAGATAAGGCCGGTGGAAATCATTAAACCAGCTAATGTGCTGAGTTCTACAACAGAGAGAACAATAGTTAGACACACCCGAAATCCCTTGGTAAACAATCTGGTTCCACTTTCTGAATTCTGGGACGCAGAGAAGACCATCCATGAAGTTGGAAATTTCTACAAGCGAATCAGTTGTCAACCGTCTTCTGCTTATTCTGGGGAGGGAAAAATTTTAGGGGATGGATCCCTTAACAATGAAAGTGGTTCAAGCTTCCTACCAAAAATGTTGTCAGAATTAGCCACTGGAGATAAGAACGGTAGCCTGGCAATCTCTGCTCTTGGTGGTGCCATTTACTACCTGAGACAAGCTTTCTTGGATGAGAGTCTGCTTAGATTTGCCAAATTCGAATCCCTGCCTTACTGTGGTTTCAGCAACTTTACTGAGAAACAGCACATGGTCCTTGATGCTGCTGCTCTTGAAAACCTTGAGATATTTGAAAACAGCAGAAATGGAGGCTTTTCGGGGTAAAGTATCTCAATCTTACTTTGTATTATCAAACATAATTGATGTGTTCTAAAACTAAAAGCGAGTGTTATCTTTTGAAGAACGCTGTATGCACAACTGAATCAATGTGTCACTGCGTCTGGGAAACGGTTACTGAAAACATGGCTTGCAAGACCTTTATATAATCCAGAACTGATCAAGGAACGTCAAGATGCTGTAGCAATTCTGCGGGTGAGTCTTTAAGAAAATTGATTGACTTTATATGCTGCTGACATGCGGTGAGTTTTTAACAAAATTGCTTGATTTTATATGCTGCTGACATTTGGTGTCTGGGTTACAAGCAATGGGATAAATTTATCTGTTTCTCAAGTAGACAATAACCTGTCATCTTGGTTTCCCATTTTTCCCTTTATCATTTTCCTGTTTTGCAATCCATGATTATGGGTGTTCCTCTTCAGAACTACTCTATTTCCCTATTTCAAGATCTTGGTCTGCCACTGTATTTCAATGGCAAAGATGATATTTTCCTATGCTTTCAGCTAACCATCTATTTCACGAAATAATTTCCTTAATAATACGAAGCTTACTCTGCATGCAATGTGAAGACTCTCATTTATGCTATCCGTCTGACAACTCTATGAATTATGGTACTGGCCCTACCTTCAGGGGGAAAATCTCCCGTACTCGCTGGAATTCCGGAAGGCATTGTCAAGACTTCCAGACATGGAGCGGTTGATTGCACGTATTTTTTCTAGCATGTAAGGGATTAGCTGGATTGCGGAGATGTTATTTCTTGCATTTCATGTTAATATCAGTGATCTACTAAACATTTTGTTAAAAAAATCGTTGTGTTACATGTTTCAGTGAAGCTAGTGGAAGAAATGGAGATAAAGTGGTTCTATATGAGGATGTGGCAAAGAAGCAGCTGCAAGAGTTCATATCAACTCTACGTGGTTGTGAAACAATGGTAGAAGCATGCTCTTCCCTTCGTGTTATTTTGAAGCATGATACATCCAAGCGGCTGCTTCACTTACTTACACCTGGTATCATCAGTACTCTCCATATTCACATTCTTAGACTGGTTAATCCACATCATCTTACATACATTTGATGTCAGGTCAAAGTCTTCCAAACATCTCACCCTCCATTAAGTATTTCAAGGACGCTTTTGACTGGGTAGAAGCTCACAGTTCTGGACGTGTAGTACCTCATGAAGGAGCTGATGAAGAGTATGATTTTACCTGCAAAACTGTAAAAGAATTGGAATCCAGTTTGACAAAACATCTGAAGGAGCAACGAAAATTACTCGGAGATGCATCAGTGAGAATTACTTCCATATATGTTTTTCCCCTTAAATGCCTAATCAACTGAGGGTATTGATCAGAGCTTTGGTGATCTTGGCCAGATAAATTATGTTACAGTTGGCAAAGACGAATACCTCTTGGAAGTTCCTGAAAGTTTAAGTGGGAGTGTTCCTCAGGATTATGAATTATGCTCATCCAAAAAGGTAAACAAAATTGCTGATGTTAGGAGGATATAGTATTCTTAAAATTGCTGATGTATCCACACTATAAATAGAGCTTGATTTTAATCATGGGACTTTCTAACTGTTTACATCCATCTTTTCAGGGTGTTTTTCGATACTGGACTCCTACCATCAAGAAATTATTAAAAGAGCTAGCACAAGCGAAATCTGAAAAAGAGTCAGCTCTAAAGAGCATTTCACAAAGATTGATTGGACGTTTCTGCGAGCATCAAGAAAAATGGAGACAATTGGTTTCTGCAACAGCTGGTATGGATGAATTCATGTTTTTAAATTTTTTGTTTAAATGCCAACTTCAGTTTTGTCTTTTCTCTTAAAGAAGTTGTCAGCGTCTTCCTTCAGAAAATGTTTTTTTCCTAGTCAATACCTGTTAATTACTGCCACCCGTTGTGATCATTTGTCGAGCCAGTTAGAATCGAATTTGATCCCACACTATAAACTGAGTTAGAAGTAGACATGCAGAATAAAAATTGAATTTGAGAGCTCCCTGCAATTTGTTGTGTGAAATAAAGCCTGCTGCTGCAAAGGTACATTTCAATTACATCTTATAAGCAAGAGATTACTTGGGTGGAAGATAGTTTAATAGAATTAGGCATGCAAACGAAGTGTGCGCTTAGATCTTTCTGTGGATGCGTTGTTGACATGAATTCATTCTATTGCAGAGCTGGACGTGTTGATCAGCCTCGCTTTTGCAAGTGATTCTTACGAAGGAGTAAGATGCCGCCCCGTAATATCAGGTTCTACATCTGATGATGTTCCACACTTGTCCACCACTGGTTTAGGGCATCCAGTTCTGAGGGGTGATTCATTAGGCAGAGGCTCATTTGTACCAAATGATGTAAAGATTGGTGGTTCTAAGCAGGCCAGCTTCATCCTCCTCACAGGCCCTAATATGGGTGGAAAATCAACCCTTCTTCGCCAAGTTTGCTTGGCTGTGATTTTGGCTCAGGTAACGCTATCATCTGTTATTTTGTAATTCTGGAGGCGATGGACCTTAGTCGATGAAGAGACTGAAGCAATGATGATTTTTTCACAGATTGGTGCAGATGTCCCAGCAGAAACATTTGAGCTTTCGCCGATTGACAGAATCTTTGTGCGGATGGGTGCAAAAGATCATATTATGGCAGGACAAAGCACGTTTTTAACCGAACTTTCAGAAACTGCTGTAATGCTGGTGAGTAATGAAGCTTTCTAAGATTAATGTGATACTTACCACAACTGTTAATTCTTTTTGGGTTTTGCTCATATGCTTTGTTAAACTGCGAAATACCTACTAGAACATTGATAGAAGGTTATAATATATGCAGTCATCAGCAACCCGAAATTCTCTGGTGGTGCTAGATGAGCTTGGACGAGGAACAGCCACATCAGATGGACAAGCCATTGCGTATGTTGAACCATTACTCCGTATCTTGTTGATGAGACTTAATGCTATTGTTCACTTTATCTTAAATTGTCTTTTTAATTTTCTTACAGGGAATCCGTACTTGAGCACTTCATAGACAAAGTGCAATGTAGAGGAATGTTCTCTACTCATTACCATCGTCTCTCTATGGACTATCAAACCAATCCAAAGGTATTGTGAGAAGTGTCTGGTTTAGATTGCGACCAATAAAGCACTTGATTCTGCCTTTGGAAGACTTGTTGAGACTATCAATCATCTTTCTTTTCTTGTACATTCTGAAACTTACCCGAAACCTGGATCGTTCTTGATATTTTTGGATAATAGGTCTCGCTTTGCCATATGGCATGTCAAGTGGGAGAAGGAAGCGGTGGAGTAGAAGAAGTTACATTTCTCTATAGGTTGACGCCTGGTGCATGTCCTAAAAGCTATGGAGTTAACGTTGCTCGGTTAGCTGGTAATAACATCGAATCCATCCATAGCCTCAAGCTTTTCCTTCTCTTTTCACTCATCATCATCTATGTTTTTCTTTGGGTTCAATCTCTTATAGGTCTGCCAGATTATGTACTTCAGAGAGCGGTGATTAAATCCATAGAGTTCGAAGGCTTATATGGTAAAAGCCATAAAAAAAACGACCGTAAAATGTTAGAAATGATAAAGCAGATCATCAGTGGTGTTGCATCAGTTTCTGATTCCTCATTTTCAAAGGACTCGTTGTCTGAGCTACACTACATGGCCAACACATTTCTCCGATTACCCAACTGATTTTTGATGCTCTACGCCTTTCCGGTTTGTCGTTCTTCTTTTTTAACCCTTAAACCAAAGCTCTATCGATGAGCTTTTCTCATGTTAGAAAACTAAAACCTGAGTCAGCCGGAAATTTAAACTCCGAGTAGACTCATCTTTGGGGTGCGGTTTTAGCTACAGAGTCTTCTGTGAAGTTCTTTGAGAGGGTTCTCAGACTCTGTATGTAGTAGGATCGGTCAATCTTGTGTATATAACGTTGAGTTCTCTCGCAGATTCTGTTTTTTAAGCAAGCAAGCAAAAATATGGAAATCGAACACCAAGTATTTATTATATGTAAATTTACGTCTTTTTTATTTATTACTTTGTACTGACTGACAATGAGCATCGAATAGATGCTTTTCGTTATAAAACAAAAAAAGAAAAGAAAGGAATTAGAAGAAATTAAAAAAAAAAAAAAAATCGTTAATTTCGTTAATTTGCGCGGGTTTAAGCCAAATGTTGTTGTTGCTCTTCTTCCTCAAACTCATCGTCGTCAGAGCTCGACGTATCTTCTTCAGAATCCTAGTTTTCAAAAGTCAAACATCACCAAAAAAGTCAGCGTGTACAGAGAAAGTTGAAATTTCACACTTGGCATTAAATGATATATATTGTTTTGGGCTTCGTGATGATGACATTCAAAGTCAAATTTCGATTTTAAGATATTTCCCATGATCACATATCTTTTCAAAACGTGGTACCTACAAACTATTAGTCCGTACTCGCATGCGAAAATACTAATAATATTCCCATCTCACATGCAAATTTTTCGAAATGTATGGTCAAACATACATGCATATCTTTTTTTTTATTATAACTATTTTTCTTACGCCAAAAAAAAGAAAATGGTTTTGGAAGTTGGATAAATCAAATCGAAATTAGGGAACTTACGGGATATTGATGACGACGGAGGGTTTTCTGAATAGCTGCAATTGTTCGGATGATAATGAACATTGGCAATAGAATTCCAATGGTTTTTAATGTTAATACCTGCATATATATATTCATCCACTCAATTCTTATTTCTGATATATATTAAAATACAAGTAACATAATTAAGTCTTATGATTTAATGATTTGGTGTCGAAAATGAAGAGCATGTTTTACCGTAAATACAGTGAATGGATACTCTTCCGTTCCATAAATCACATCGAATGTATGTTTCATCAACAAAAACACTGAAAGCTGCAACAATAGTGTGTACATTAGTTTTAACAAATATTTTCATATACACTAACATTGGTTTAACTTTAACTAAATGGTTCCAGAATCATAACATTTTGGCTTCAACAACAGGAAAAAAAAAAAGAATTATACTCTAGCTACCAAACTAAGAAAAATATTTTGGTACGAGTTGTGGTCATTTAGGTGAGGTAATGTTTTATTTTTTATTTTATTTATTTTGAACCTTAGGTGAGACAATGTTTATATATTGTAAGTCTAAAAACTCAAAATTCTTGGCCAACCACCAAACTTTACCCAACCTTATATGCTTTACTTTTGCTACAACATTCCAACCATTAAATCTAAATTTTCTAACCCCAATTTTTGGAATAACATAATACGCCAGATAAATGGTGACAAAGTTTTTATAACGGTAACATTATAAATTTATTTTAAATATCGAAGAATTCTTTTTACTCATGGTTGGAAAAGAAACATTATAATAATAACACATTTATAGGCTTTGCCACATAGCTACTCAATAGATTTGGCCAAAAAAGACATGAACAAAGTAAGTAGTGGTTGTCATATCTATGTCAGAGGCTCAGAGCTCCCTAAACTATGGACTTTTTCCTTCCTCATCATTTTGTTTTAACTAATTGATTATTTCTTATATATTGTAATCACCTTCTTACTACCCAAAAATTCTGGTAAATAACTAAAATCAATATAGTTCAAAAAGTAAATGATGATTTAGAGAAGAAAAAAAGAGAGGTAACTTACAGTGAAAGTTAATGATCTGCAGAAAGTAGCTCCTCTATCAGCAACAGAGTTACACTGAGTAAAGTCGGGTTCGGTTATAGACACTAGTCTTCTTCTTCTTCTTCTTTGTCCATCTTCTCTGTTCCATTACAAAAGAACAAAAACAAAATTTTGCAATTTTATTATTAATGTTTGTCGAATATGAGTAATAAACTATTTGCAAGCTATCTTCCCTACGCGTAAGCAAGGAAGGAATCAGGAAACCACGTCAATGAGTCAATTATTTGCAATTACAATTTTTAATTCATTTAACATATATGTATATATGTATAATTACCTAATTGTGACTTCTGATTCAATCATTTTGGATTGTTTTGAAACTGCTGTATATCCATGTTTGTACACCTGCAGGATTATAAAGTTTTATAAGTTTTTTTTTTTCTCATAATCTATCAAGTGAATATTCATATCATTATAACTCAATTTTAAAAGAAAAAAACATTCGCAATCGTCCTGATAGTTATATGGGGTCCCATAGAAAAACATATTGAACCTAATTATCATTTTTGGTTTCCAGCTTCATTTAAATTCACTGAATTTAGAAGGAAAAATAAATAAATAAATCCGTAATTTGATTGCAACGATCAAATTATATATATATTTATGTTGATAGAATATTCATTATAATCGGTTTGAAACAATTTGACGACCAAAAACCAACACGGAAGAAACAGAAACAGAGACGCAATAAGCAATTCAGGAATTTGAAGACAAAAAGAAATATTAATTTATCTGAAAACAGCTAAGCCCACATCACAAGATCAAAAAAACATATCCTCACCGAAACATAAAATTTTTTCGGACCATTTCATGAAAAAGAAAAGAAAAAAAAGATTAGCGACATTGATAATTCGAGAAGTAAAAGAACCTGGAGACAGATCTCACAAGTCGTGTTTCCTTTCTCATTACACCAACGTTGTATGCAATCTCTGTGTGCGAACTGGTCCGAAAAGAAAAAAAAAAAACTTTATTAGTTTCAATTATTTATTTTACAAGAAAACAAAAGATAGTTTAAACGGAAGTATTTTTTTTCTTCTGTTATTTACCTTGACGGTTCCTGAGCAAGCACAAGGAACCTCGAAGAAACTTTCTGATTCTTCTTCATGGCAGATTCTGCAACGCGAGATTCTCAGTTTCGAACTCGTCTCATCGATGACTAAAACCACATCTCCCATCTCTTTTTCTGGATCCTTCTTATGCTTTTGAATGTTTTTTTATTTTATTTTACGAAAACGTTGCTCTGTTTTTGTTATCCCCTCTGAAGAAGAGCTTTATGGCAAAGAAACTGCAACTTTATACACAGCCTCTTTTTTAAGCAAAAAATTGTATTTGAATTATCGATTTTACCCTTACTCATGTCTCTTCTTTTATTCAAGATTCCTATGCAAATCATTTTCCGCAGCTGTAGACATATTATTTCCGTCACATCATTTTATACAAACTTTATTTTAAAATAGTACAATCTACTTGACAAATCAACAAAAAAAAAAAAAATCAGAAATTTATAACGAAAGAAAAAGAATACATCAATTCAACAACATTTGCTTAAACTTCCACTTAACCTTTTTCTTACTAGTTTTTCGTTCAATTTGTTTTAATTGAAGATTTGAGAATTTTTCTTATTTGTTAAACAAAAATTTACAGTAAGTAACTTAGGACATGTTTGTAAAGTTTATTAAATCAAAAATTTAATTCAGAACCTCAGAAATTTATTAAATTATAAAAACTATACTGTAGTTTGATAAATTATCATGTCCTTTGTGAAAAAACATGTCCTGAGTTATTTATTAAACTTTACAAAAGGTGAAACATTTATACGAGTATATTGCATGAAGCAAAAAAGGATTTAAATCGTTCATATACATTATTAATTAGTCATGCATACATGACACCTTTGACGGTTTCAATAACATTTTTAAGTTTCAGTGTTTCAAGAACTTATTCTAAGAAGAAATAATTATAGGGGGTTTATAGTATATTCCATAACATAATGTCCAATCATATGCATAGATTGAGAAACGGCGAATAAAAAAATGAGAAGTTAATAAAACAAAACGCGGTTCTGATTAAGAGCTGGAAGAATGATTATTTCAAATTCAGAGTTCACCCAAAAAGGTCGTATGATTTGTCAACTATGAGATCACACAAGTCAAACATAAACCTCGACTTTTCTCATATCTATCTTTAGAAAGTATTAAATGGAAAGAGTTTTACATATATTAAACTTTAATTGTACAATTAACTTAATTTGTTGTATTTTTATCTTTCAACAAATCGGTGTGTTGTGTAAGTAGAAGATTGTAAACATATGCCCCTCCTAATTGTTATTACCCGTCTCTTATATTAATTTTTCGGCGGTGTCGACGCCGGATAATGATTCCAAGAACCAGTTTCTTATTACAATAATAATTACATAATAATAACAACTGATAGTTATATAATACAACGTATTATCATCATGTGCTGATATATACAACCCGTTGTTTTACTTTTAAATAGAAAACGCAAGAAACATAAGTATGGATCATCTGCGAAGTATGATCCAAAATGGAAATTTTACTTTATACGTTTTTTAAAAATGTGTGTTTGTTATAATAATGATACTAGAACGTACTATGCTATTGTCAATTTTCATATAGATTTATGGTCTCACTTTCTTTTCAAGAATTGAAATATAAAATCAGGAACATCATTTAATAATAAATATAATAGCAAATGAACTACTGAAATTGTTTTTTTTTTATAATAAAAGTTGGACCCACGAGTTTAAATTTCTGGTGTACTCAGGCGACCGTTGATAAAGCAATCATAGAATTCGTGAGCCTTAGGCTTCATTTTCAAATTTGGTTCGAGTTTCAGATACACTTCATTTTCAAATCATATGGTTTCCTGACAAATAGTCACGTTGCCACAATATATCAAGTTACCTAGAAGAAAACTTATTGTTAGCTGCATCGGCTTTAACTTATAGTTTGACTCCAAGTCTAATAGATCAGATTATCATCACTTTTGTTCTGCTGGATGATTGTTTATCCAATTGTTGAATTTAGTTGTTGCCTCCTAGTGAGATTGTAGAAAGCTTTTTTTTTTTTTTTTTGTTTTTTGGTTCATCAACTTTATTAATTAGTATACTAAATTACAAGATTTCCACGGCCAGAATGAATAAAATCGACAATTCCAAGGAGAGAGTGGTTTTGATGCCATTTATTGTGATGGGTGTGTTTAGTTTGTTGCTCAGCCAGCCAATCCTATGGTTTGACATATTTAATCGAAATATATTAATGCAATTTAAAAAGAAGGGCAAGAAATGACAAGAAAAAGGTTTTATGAAATGAAAGCTAACCTAATGTATTATTATTATTTAGGTTAATTGAGTTTTAGATCAAACACCACAATGATTCAAAGGTTTGCAGTTCTTATGCACCCACAATCAGTCAGTGTTTAATTACGAACAGCCAAAATATATAACATTCAACGTAAGAATAGTATTATTATCTTCTCTAGTTTTTTAAAAATTATTTATAGTTTGTTATACCATATGAAAACTTTGCCGACCAATACACAACTAAGGAACCAAAACATCAAATTCACCATTTTAAAATGTATAATTTTCATGCGAATATACAAATATATTTTTTAATTTGCTTAGTTTGATTAATGATTATGCTGTTGTAGTTTTTTAAGTGTTATAAGTTTATCTCCTTCGTCTTCTTTGTTATCTTGTGATTTGCAATTAATCTTTGACTAAAAAGGCCCAAAAGTTTATGTAAAATCTGTCAATGGGCTTATTGGATCCGCTCTTAGTGGGCTTGTATCCTCTGGGAACGCAGATGTGGGTTCGTTTGTGATTTCGGAATCCGCACTGCTTGCCGTTTTAAGTTTCTGCCTTTTTCTCAAGGAATAGAAGCGCCTCTTTCGTCTTTACTCGTCCTCGAAGCTAAATTGAAGATCTCTCTTCTCTTCTCTCTCTCTCTCGCTCGCTGGCTCTCTCTGTGTTTTTCTTATCGCGATCGAGTAGTTTTGAGCTGTGTGGTTGGAGGATCGAGTAGTGAGTGAGTCATCATGTTCTTGGTAGATTGGTTCTATGGTGTTCTCGCTTCGCTAGGGTTATGGCAGAAAGAGGCTAAGATCTTGTTCCTGGGACTCGATAATGCCGGTAAAACCACCTTGCTTCACATGTTGAAGGACGAGGTTCGCTCTCGATTTCTTAATTTCTCTATATCTCGATCCTTTCGCTATCCCTTGATTGCTCTTTAAAGGTGCTCGAATGTATCCGATTCGCCTTAGATTCGTTCTCACTTGAACTTCCTTGACCTTATCGATCTCCAAGTTTGCAACTTTTTTAATTATTGGAACATGGGTCTGTTTGAATTTACGAAAAGTTTCCAATTTTGGAGTAGATGCTGACTTCGATTTAGGAACCTTCCTTCTCTTAGCTCAGTCCAAGATGCCAATGCTTATTTGTTTATCTAGACGATACTAATGTGAACTGGTCAAAAAACAGAGATTGGTACAGCACCAGCCGACGCAGCATCCAACATCTGAAGAGCTTAGCATTGGTAAAATCAAGTTTAAGGCTTTTGATTTGGGCGGTCATCAGATTGCTCGCAGGGTCTGGAAGGATTACTACGCTAAGGTCAGCATATCCTCCTCTTCGTCCTAGTGAAAGCCACCTGGTTTTGCTCATTCGTCATCATGTTATATCATTTTTCACTCTAGCGTTTTCGATAATCATAGTAGAATCAGAATCTGTAACTCCAAATGTTACAAGCTTCTTTAATGGCAGAGTTTTATGAACCTTTAGTGTCGTGGATGATATACTCTGTTTTTTTGTTGTGTGTGCAGGTGGATGCCGTGGTCTACCTAGTGGATGCTTACGACAAAGAGAGATTTGCAGAATCGAAAAAGGAACTCGACGCACTTCTCTCGGATGAATCTCTTGCCAACGTTCCCTTCCTCATTCTAGGAAACAAAATAGACATACCATACGCTGCATCAGAGGACGAGCTCCGTTTCCATCTCGGCCTCTCCAACTTCACGACAGGAAAAGGTAAAGTGAACCTAACGGATTCGAACGTAAGACCATTGGAGGTTTTCATGTGCAGCATCGTCAGGAAAATGGGTTATGGCGAAGGCTTCAAATGGCTCTCCCAATACATCAAGTAACTAAAGCCAAGACCCCCCCCCCAACATATGGCCTTGTTATTGTTAAATCGTAAGTTTCTATAAATCCCGTTTTTGTATTTTGTCTTGCTTTTTTTCTTTTCATGTGTTGTAAGAAATGTCGTAAAACGTAGCTTCTCGTTTGTCTGGTTTGTCTCTTGTAGTATTTTTTTCTTTAAAAAAAAAAAAACATTACATGTTTCGTAATTTATACTATTTTAAATAAGGGAAAAAAGTTTGGATATTGATAACTTTGTGAAGTTAGTTAACTAAACCCAGTGAAGACGTGTGTGGTTGAACAGTTTTTTTCACTTTCGTTTCACGCATAGTCAATATATAAAATAATTAAAGTCTAAATACGTGTGTGGTCGTGTAGATGTAGATATAGATGTACTAGCAGCAAAAGAGTTTCTCGACCGTTGGATCAGACATTGAAATGAAATCAAACCATCCGTGAGATCACCCAACAAACCCATCAAATTTTCCTCGTTCATGATCCCACCAATACAATATTGGGTTTGTACATGAATAAAATAATCATTACAGTAAAGGATGGAACCGTTTAACGACCTCAATACAAACCAAACCATGTCATGTGTGTTGTGTCAGTGTGTGTATATATTCAGACACACGCACACACACATACTTATAGGAACATTCTGATCTGAGAATGGGTAACTCAATCGGTTCCGGTAAGTCGGAATCGGCGGGGATGGCTGCGGGAAAAGTTGTATTATCGGACGGAAGAGTACAAAACTTAGAGGAAGAGACGACGGTGGCTGAGATTATGCTGGAGAATCCGCAACACGTGGTTGTAGAATTTGATCCGTCGTCGATATCATTCAACGACCGCCATCGGAAAAACAAGGATGGCAAAACGGTGAAGAAAAAGCTGACTCCTTTACCGGCGGACAATACACTCGAGCCGGGAAAAATCTATTTGGTGCTCCCCGCCAAAAGAAGCGCCGCCGCCAAATCATCATCATCGGCGGTGATGACGTCAGAGGAGATACGTAAAATGCTATTTAGCGCGACGGCGATGGTAAGGTCATCGTTTAGCTACTATGAAGGGATTCTTCCTTGGTTTACTACCAGAAGTTATGATAATAATCCGGCGGGCGATGTGGTGGTTGCTGCAACGACGGTTGGAAGGTTGGAGGCGGAGACGGAGGAGGAAGGGAGGCCGGAGTTTTTGAGCCGGCAACTGTCGGGAAGAGGGTGGAAACCAAGCTTGGATCCAATCAAGGAGAAGAAAGCAAAGAAGAAAATCCATCAACGCTTCTTGTTTTAGTTACGGCGTCGTTTTTTGTTTATATCCTTTTTCTTCTTCTTCTTCTTCGTATTTTGTTTCTGCATGTGCTATATTTGTAAATCGTTTCATTACCCCGTGCGTGTGTGTATGTACGCCGGTCACGATAAACTAGCGTGAACACCAAAAACCATCTTATGCAGTTTTTTTTTAAAAAAAAATCAGTTTCTGTGATCAAAACCATTTAAACAAATCAAGAAAAATGCAAAAACAAAACAAAAATGCAGTTTCGTTATACTGAAGCAAATATATTATGTTTGTTGGAACAACTTCTTCAATTCTACGTTCGAAGTGAAAGTATGCGAGTTAAATTACACGATGCCATCTCTAGTTCCTTGCCTTTCTACAAGTAGTATATATATTGTAGTTTAAAAACTCATATGTATCAAGATGTGATTCAAACGCCCAATGTTTAAGGATGCGTGATGGATAAAAGTATATCTGACCAATCAGGTGTACGCATAAGCATGCAGAAATTCAAATTACATAGATACTTTTTTTTTTTTTAATGTAATGTTAGTCTAGATTCAAAAGAAACAAAAAATATTTACGTCAAACGGCCTCCTTTTTCCGAAAGATAGAAGTGAAAAAGCTAAATTAAAATATGAAAAAATAAATTAAGTCTACGTATGCGATTATAAATTTGGCGGGGAACAAACAACCCAACTTTTCCAACCATTTATGAAAGGATAGCATTTATAAAATTTATCGCAC
This sequence comes from Iljinskaea planisiliqua, assembly GCA_900108845.1. Lineage (NCBI taxonomy): Eukaryota > Viridiplantae > Streptophyta > Magnoliopsida > Brassicales > Brassicaceae > Iljinskaea > Iljinskaea planisiliqua. The sequence continues at coordinate 1,358,281 of FNXX01000011.1, read as the reverse complement.
CCAAATTTAGATACTAATTTAAAATTTTCAGTATTAGATCAAATGTTGGGTTAATCAAATTTGGAGTCACGCAGATACTTCTTCCTTTGTTTTTTTTGTTATCATATCTTTTTCGCTTGTTCATTTAAATCTTCAAAAATATCCTTCCAATATATATATTTGGAGCTCCCACATATATTATTTTATTCTTTCTCATGAAAGCTTCGAAACAAAAAAGTTTAGTATCTCAACTACAAAATAAACGCAGCGATCTAGCAATGATAATTAAAAGACATTATCATAAATTACACATGTGGATGTGTGTGAAATTTGGATAAGGGAATCTTTAGGGCTTCACAACAAGTTTTTCTCATTGGACAGGAACACGTATCGAGCATTGAAGAGTTTACATATATATATATAATTAGTTAACTAAATAGCTTAAATAGCAAGTTACCATCTGATGCGATCTCATCAGAAGGGTTATTATAACTCACCACATTACACATTTTAATTAACAAAGTAGAACCCTAATAGTCAGATCAATGTCTAGCTGTATACAATTAATGAATAAATAGAAATTAGTGGCAACTAATAACTAATGGACCACCCACAAGATTGCTTTCGCATTTCTCTAAAACTTAACATTATATATTTAACTAAATCACTCCTTCATTTTTTATTTTTAAATAAAAAGTGCAATATCGGCTGCAGTTTCACTAATCTACCGGGTGAATATAACAGTCCAATACTTCATTCGTCATTGTCATTCGTGTTCACAGTCTCAATAGACCGAATCACCTTATCATCACCACTTTAACTTTGTTACACCATTGAAAATCTAAAGTTAAGCACCTTAACTCATACAGATTTGGGTAACTTTTTCACGATTGAAGCACCGTTAAGAAATAAAATATTAAATATCTACTAGTTGATTTGGTGATCTTCTAATTTTTCAGTTGGTCTTTGCGTTAACTCACACAGATTTGGTTTTTTTTTCCTGATTTTTTTAAGTTTGTGTTTATTGAAAACGTTATTTAATGTACAATTAGTAAGCTCCCACCAAACAACGACTACTCTGCAGCTGTTCCTGCAGAAATATAAGAAGGGATCCAATGAGAGGAAAAAAAATCTTTCATTCCCCTTAATTTTTATTTTCAATTTCATTTGCCATCGTTTTATAGTACTTTATATCGACAGGTGTCGCATAATTAGTTAATTTACTCTATTGCTAACTACGAACAAAAATATAATCCAACAGCTGATTATAATTAAAATCAATAGCGTATACGGACGACAAAACATGTAAATATAATTTGGAGTTTTTTCTTATTTTCCCATTACCAATTATTTTCTTAATTTCACAAAGGCCGAACTTCAAATTAGTATACTCGATAATTTTCCCTTAAAACGAATTTGTATTTACTTGGGATCTTCGTTTGTGGAAGAAAAAAAAAAAGTTTGTATCACAAAACACAACATGTGTTTGCCCACTTGAAACATTAATGACTTGCTCTCTTCTAACTCGGCACTTTGTATCCTCAACATTTAAAATTTGATGTAAAATTTTATAATAAATTTAGAAACCCACCATTATGTTTCATGTCATAATTATTCTTTTTTAATTTATTTCCTTATGGATCTTCTATACTGTGCATACCAACTCGAACTAGCAGCCTTAGCTGTACATCCATAAGACAAATTTATTACGGTAGAGTTGCATATTTACAGATAAAATATTAATTATATATATAGGATAAAATGATAAATATATAAAGTGCTATAAACACAAGATCCGCAAAAATAAACTAAATTAAACCAAAGAGTTTCAATCTGTCTTTCAAATAAAATGAATATCAAGTTCACGATTTTGATCAGCTAATTTTTAAATTTAGTGAAAAAAAAACTAAATCGAATTTCTTGTTGGGATATTGAGTTTTTTTTTTTTGGGGTAAAATGATCTACATTATATGTACATATTAGTTTCACTGATCGATATCTCAATTCCTTAATGTTATATATACGTATTTTTTCGCTGATTATCTTAATTTCAAAATGTTACCATTTAATAAAACCATAAAGCATTAAACACAAGATGACCCAATTGGCAACCATGCATCATTTGGATTATATAATTGTCTAGTGTGTGGATCATTTTATAACCAATTTAACCTCGAACTACTCTCAGAATCATCGGATCACAACATACACAGATACATAATATAAATTAAAAAAAAAAAGAGGTTAAGAGCTGGAGACCTGAGCTGTGAAGACATGTCTCTATAGAAAGAAACCAAACCAAACTCTTTGATACATAAGGAACTTGTCACGTTATTTTGCAATTATTTCATTCTTTGCTGGCCCCTTTCATATATTGGAGCCCAATTCAAGACTTCATATAGAAACTCATACATGATCATTTATTATTCCTAGGATAAGACATATACATACATATATAATATGATTTTGTGAATACCACAATGATCAGTCATGATTAATTTTCGTAGAATCAAAAACATGTTCCAGAAAGAATTGTTGGTGTATGTAAGGGAATCGAATCATAAACCTACAATACTTTTATTTGAATGACCAATAATTATTATGGTTTTAGCTCATAAGATTGTACTTTTCCAACATTATGGCACAACTAGGGTACCAAAATAATAACAATATATATTTAATAATCTCTTATAGTTGTTTTATTTTGGAGTTGATGAATTAGGAGCATGCTTCATATAATTATATTTGTCTCGTGGTGCCTATAATAAACATACTCGTTTTCCATAGAGCACTGCCAAAAAAGGTTTTGGTCTAAAATCGTTATAATGTGCAAAATATTTTTAGATTAATAAAATGGGCTAAGATCACTACGTTACTAGGTCAAACTACTCCTTGAAGTGACTCCATGGTGATATTAATTTCGTTCATTGCCATTACACCCTATCGGAACTATATAAAAAGTTTTTTAAAAAGAAAGAAAGAAAGTATAAGTCAATATTGATAGAGTCGTTAGGATCTAAACTATAATATATTAAGACTTAAGAGCAAATAAGCAATGGCGAATTGCATGAGATTTGTCTTCACCAAATGACAGTGAGAAAAATATTCCCCTCGAGACCCTTTTTTTTTTATTTTTTTTTGGTCGCTCTATTCCCTTCAACTCCTTCAACTTATAAAATAAAAACATTATTGATTTCTTTGCGATGGAATATTTTAATTTAGATTAGGCATTTATCTTTATATATTGTTTTATGATCTCGTCGTGTATGAAAATGCCACGTTAAGGCTATACAAAGTCATATTCTTGGCTTTAACGCAACCATTTCCTTTCTTATTTGATTACTTTTTATTTTCTGCCAGCAAAAGTATTATGTAGATTTTTTTTTTTTTGCTTTCGACACCAAAAGCACCATGTCGTTAATTTAGTTTCCTTTCCTATTTTTGCTATATACGTTTCTTTCTCGTTTTAAAAGGTTCATTACCTGAGTTTCAAAGAGAGAAAAAAAAAAGAAGTTATTTCTTTGGGACGTAGGTATTTTCAAGAAAAATGCTGATGTAGTTTGCTAAGAATGAAGAATTATAACTCATGCTTTAACTCGTGTTAAAATGTTTGGCCCTGTATAATATATGATAATTGATCAATTTATTAATTTTATAAGTGGGATGTATCTTTCCCGTTATAAAGTTGAGATCAGAGTTTATTATTTCTTTCGATAGAGATCTGTCTAAGGGATTTTAAGGATGTGAGAAAGAAAAAATTATGTTCGTGTGGGGATCGTTAACACGAGGAGGATTATTAGTTTTTACAGTACGTATAAGCAGGGGCGGAGGCACATGAAAGGTAAGGGGTCATCTCACCCCACTAAATTTTAATTATTTATCATATTTTCTAACTATTTTTAATAATGATTCCGGTCTAAATTTTTTACTGATCCTAATATATTTCAAGTCCAATGTTATTTTTAACTGAAAATATGTATTTGATCGTTTCAAATATAATCCAAATCCATGTTAATAATTTAAATAATAAAATGAGTTTATAAGTAAAGTGAAAAATCATATGTTTGTATATATATTATATTAATTTTTATTATTATTATTACAAATCATATATACAAATTACCGATAATACTTGAAAGTATAAAAAATTACTGATTTTTTATCATCAAATTTAAAAATTATATATACAAACCACTTTATTTTGTATTACCAGCATTTTCTTTATTTATAGAGAAAAAACTAATCTATAAAATCTACCTTGTGATAAAAAAAAAAAAAATCATTCCAGGTATATAATATGTTTGTCTCTCCTCTCTATTTGGTCCTTTTTTTTATAGACAAGAAAATGTTTTAAAAACGGTTTTCTCTTGCGTGCGTTCCTATTCATCTAAATTTTTTTTTTTTGAATAAAGTATTCATCTAAATTTTAGATGACGATCTCGTAATTAATTTGTAAGCTTTCCGTGGTAATATCAATAAACATCAAAAATACTAATTGCTTGACCTTTTTTTTTTTTTTTTTGGTAAAATTAATTGCTTGACTTCTCATATCGGATTGATATATACTCACATACCATATGTCGTATCCAAGTTATTAGTTATAAAACCGTTCTCAACAGATTTTAGGTTTACATTAAAAAATAATTTCAAACTCAACTTTGTTTAAATTTCACTTTCTTCAGAAAAAGTTTGAAAAATTTATTGCGTCTCACCTTGAGCGGTATAATTGTTGCGTGCATGAGATATCAGCAGCAACTGCAAAAAGCAAACATGTTAGTTGGAGAACATTTACTTTTGTACCTTTGTAAATTTATTGTATTTATATCTTATATACATCTACAAATATAGATAAAAGTCACTGTATATATATATTTTTATATAAATAGATTATTTGGTATCTTGATTCCATATTTTTAACGGATTTTTTCTCATCTATAGATAATCATAAGTGTATTTTTACTAGTCATCTGATACTTAGTAACTTTTAATCTTATATCTTAAGGAGTCATCTTCATTATCCACGACTAAAAATCGTCACGTTCTTAAAAATAAAAATTTACTTTTGTTTTAGAGAGAGACTTTAAAGCCAACCAAAGCAGGCCATCTTTTGATCTATCTTGTACCCATATATACTTGTGCATTCATTGAAAAAGTTAAATAACAATTAAACAAAGCCGAAAGCTTTCCCGCAAATAAGAAAACATTAAACGAATTTTAAAAAATAACCAAAACTGCTACGATAAAATAGTAAGTAACAACCAATTAGTATAAAACTAGCATGAGTCTTGTGGCTTACGAGATAGTGCTTATTAATTTTGTGTGTTTTAACTCGTTCATCTAGCAATCAATTGGTCACTTACTTATCTGTAGTACTCTAAGTTTTATTCAAGTTAAAATAGTTAAAGATGAAGAAAAAAAAATGCATAAACAGAAATGATTATAAGCGAGTATTTTGGCTTTGAATGAGACTTGTGGTGATTAGTAGATAAACTAAATACAATGGAAAATGTAACACTGTTTCATTCTTCCAACTATTTAGAAGTCTTCACTATTTATATTAAAAAAAATGTCAATAGAATTTTAAAAGTTGTGAAAAAAAAAGAAACTAATGTTTTATGTATTTGAGGAAATAATGAATGAGGGTGGAATCATGTAGGCTAATGGCTAAGCAATAGTGTGGTTTTGTGTTGCCAGCTAGGAACCTCAAGGGATCCAAAGAGCTACATCCAGGGGTATATACGTCATTTCGACATTCATCTTCTATTCCGCAACTCTCTTCCATATTTAAGACACTTCAATTCTTCACATGATTTTCAAAATCTCTCTCTCTTCTCTCGTGCTTTCCACTTTTTCTTTGCTCTCTCTCTCTCTCTCTTACACTTTTTTTTTTTTTTGTGGGTTGATTTTGCTGTGTATATATATTAAATATTTATTTAATTTTCCGGATCGAGAAGAGAGAAAAGTTGTCCATGTTCTGATTGTTTCGGCGAAGACCCGAAGTTTCGGCAATGGCGGTTTATGGCGAGAAGAAGCATTGGTGGCTCCGCAACAAGAAGGTCCGTCTTCTTCATTCTCCAAATCACAAATCAATGTCATGTGCATTGTTGTTGTTTCTCTCTCTCTATAATTGATCTTGTGAATTCGGAATCGATCTGATCGAAAATGTGTTGTTGATTTGTTATTCCAGATCGTGGATAAGTATATGAAGGAAGCGAGGAATTTGATAGCGAGCCAAGATCCGAACGACGTCAAATCGGCTCTGGTTCTCCTCGACTCTGCTCTTTCCGTCTCTCCTCGTTACGACCTCGCTCTCGAGCTCAAAGCCAGATCGCTTCTCTACCTCCGTCGATTCAAAGACGTGGCCGATATGCTCCACGATTACATTCCGAGCCTTAAATTGGCCGGCGAAGACTCCGGCATCGGTTCGTCCGAGCTCTCTTCCACGCACTCGTCTCGAGAATCGGTCAAGCTTCTGAACGATTTGCCGAGTCATGGTGACACGTCCTTCAAGTGCTTCTCTGTCTCCGATTTGAAGAAGAAAGTCACGGCGGGTCTCAGTAAAAACTGCAGCGAACAGGGGCAATGGAGGTATGATGTGTCATCTGGATTTTATTTGAACCGTCGGGTTATTAATAACCGAACCGGGTTTTGATTCGGCTCTTTTCTTCCTGTTGCTCAGATACTTGGTTCTAGGTCAAGCTTGTTGCCATCTAGGTCTAATGGAGGACGCAATGGTCCTTCTCCAAACCGGTAAACGCCTAGCCACCGCCGCGTTCCGTCGCCAGAGCATCTGCTGGTCCGACGACAGCTTCATCCTCTTCTCCTCCGCAGACGGCGGTTCCTCTCCTCCCTCCTCCGTCGTCGTCTCTTCCGCGTCCCAGCCCCGATCTCTCACCGAATCCGAGAGCGTCGCTCACGTGCTATCTCACATAAAGCTCCTCTTACGACGGCGCGCCGCCGCACTCGCAGCTCTCGACGCCGGACTCTACTCCGAGTCGATCCGCCATTTCTCCAAAATCCTAGACAGCCGCCGTGGCGCGCCGCAGGGATTCCTGGCCCAGTGCTTTATGCACCGCGCCTCAGCCTACAGATCCGCCGGGAGAATCGCGGAGTCCATCGCCGACTGCAACAAAACCTTAGCACTTGACCCCTCCTGCCTCCAAGCCTTAGAAACCAGAGCGGCGTTGCTCGAGTCCGTCCGGTGTTTCCCCGACTCGCTTCACGATCTGGAACACCTCAAACTCCTCTACAACTCAATCTTACGTGACCGGAAACTTCCCGGTCCGGTTTGGAAACGGCACAACGTCCGGTACAGAGAAATACCGGGGAAATTATGCGTTTTGACCTCGAAAATCCAGCAGCTGAAGCACAAAATCGCAAACGGAGAAATCGGGAACGTGGATTACTACGCTCTCATGGGAATCAGACGCGATTGCTCGAGATCGGAGTTGGATCGTGCTTACTTGTTACTCAATTTAAAGCATAAACCGGAGAGATCAATGTCATTTATTGACCGGTTTGAATTAACCGATGACGATGAAGAATTAGACTCGGTCAAGGACCGAGCGAGAATGTCAACTCTATTACTATACAGATTGATCCAGAAAGGCTACTCCGTGGTGACAAGTAACCTTGCGACGGAACAAGCCGCAGAGAAACAACGTAAAGCTGCAGCGGAAATTCATCGGAGCAATAACATCGAAACGCCGATCAGAGCGGCCAATAATATCAATGTGGTGAAAGGAGTGTTTTGTAGAGATTTGACGGTGGTTGGGAGTTTGATTGCACGGGCCGGGTTTAATCAACCGATTCCGGTTAAATACGAAGCTCTTAGTTGCTGAATTTGTTTCTTTGATTCTGCAGTTTGTACAAAAGAAAAGACAGATCACATTGGATGAAATTATGGATAATAAGAATATTGTCTGCCCGAGAATTTTGGAGCTTTCTCTCTTGTTTGTTTCTTCTTTATTCTTCTCTTTGCCTACACGACAAAACCCCCCAAAAAGCGAACGGTAATCGTATGAACATTTTTATATCACTCTCTTACACTTCACAACTGTGTTTGGTCGATTTCGATTGAATATTTTGTTAAAAAAAAAAACAGAAAATCAAAAATATTGTTTTCACATGATCTTTGTTGATACCATTTAAAGAATTATGCAGATATAATGTAGTTTTCCTTATAAAAAAAAATATCTCTAAAGGTAGTCTTTTAGGTTACAAGTGGAATACTTTATGAAACAATGCAAATATCAATATTGTTGAGAAGTGAGAATAGTGAAAAAAGCTAAGAGATCACACCTTCTTTGATTGTTTCGTCTCTTTCCTCCTATGAGTTGTCGTCCAGTAGTATGCATTTCCTTATTGTTTATATAAATGTTAAGCTAAATCAAATGAAAGAAGAAACTTGCAGTTTTATATTTTGGTATAGCTGCTATCACTCAATAAACGACTTTTCAAATATTTTTTCTTTTTTCCATATCAAATATTATACTATTACATATTATGAGAATAAATATTAAAACAATTAACAAACAGATTTACTTGTTTAACTAACATTGATTATCAATAATTAATTATTTTATATTTATTATAGTAGTCTGAACAATGAATCGATTAATATACAAAAAGCAAAATAACAGAATTGGTAAAAAATAGGAATTTAAAATTTTACACTGAAATTTTAAATTTGGAAGTGATACACGATTGAAAACATAGTTTTTCAACTCATTTGTGAACTTCACCACGTACAATGATTGAGATGGCTGCTAAATTAAATTCTTGGCCGGAGTTATATGTTAGCGGTGCTGTGATTTACAAAATTGGTGACACAGTCGAAAATCATTAAATTTAATAAAAATTAGCGTTAAATTAAAATTCAGTTTACAAGCAATAAATTTAAATAAACTTTTTTGGAATATATAAAAAGAGTAAAAACTTTGAAACTTTTGTTAATAAAAATAATCTTTTGTGTTTAATATAAATCTTGTATATAGCTAAAATTTAAAGCATATAATGTATAAAAAGCTAAAAATAAATAAATTTATATATAAAAAATTAAAAAATAATAAAATATTCAAAACTTCAAAAATTTAATTTTATATAAACAAGAAAACATTTAAAAAATAAAAAAAATAAAAAAATTAAAAATAAAAAAATAAATTAAATATTTCTTATATCAGTTTCCTTTACTTCAAAAAAACTCGATTTCGAATTCTATTTTAAATAAAAAATTTTATATGTATAATACTCATATATTATGGAAGTATTAGATATGCTCATATATTATGAAAGTATTAGATATACTGATATATTATGGGAGAGCACAGCATAAACATTATCATTGATCCTCTACAACATCTTCAATATACAATATTTGTGAAGTTGCAGCTTGTTTTATGTACCAAATATGAATCTTTCCTTACAAAGAAACACCATCACCTCACCACTTTCTAAAAACTTTGGCTATCCCATATTTGTCTGTAACAACATTGCTCTTTTCTTCACTAACCTCTAACTTAGCCTTAACAACTTTATTAGTAGTTATAATCAGCGATAGTCTCAAGTCACTGATGCGCTAGTTCCAAACTTTTTAAGAAATTTATCCATATCAAACACATACTTAGGAATATAAGTATATATCAGAGAAATGGTTTCTTTGTAGCTGAGTGCACATCATTGTTATAAGCAAATTTCATTTGAGGTAAAGTTAAATCTCACTGCTTTGGCTTATCACCATAAACATTTAGAGTCATCAAGTTTTGTTAATTTTTATAACTATATTTTTATTTAAAATTGTTATAAACATCATCCAAATAATAATCAAAACTTGTGTAATTGATTGGATTATTCAATCAATTTATATTTTTTAATTATCAAATAAATGATAAAAAATACAATTTTAGAAATGAATTAAAAATTATTTGGATTGTAAAAAATTATGAATATTAATATAGTTATAAAAATGTAATTGTATAATATTTTAAAGAACATAAAATGTTATTGGAGTACCCAAAAAAACATAGCCAAATGAACTCGAACTAGAAGTTGCTTTTACAATTTAATTTTGGTATCGTCTGAATTAGCCTAATCCGATCAACCTAAGCAACTGTATAATTTACCTTGGTAAAATCGAGAAACACTCATTTACCAATGTGTTGTCTGATTTGTAGCATGCAAAGACACAAAAAGTTTCATAGCGATTTAAAAGTTAGAAAAGAAAAGACAAAAATCCGAATGGGAAAGTGAATAAAAGCATAACCAAAGTTATGGGCAACAATAATATTATAATATATATATACACATTCATGTACCTTTCGAAATATCATGTCTGAAAGAGAAGAAAGTTTTGTCCTTTGCTAGTTTCATCGTTTTAAGTGCATTTGATTAGACTTCTGTCAATTTATCTTTTTTTTTAATTTAATTTTTTTTTTATAACCTTTTCTTCTCATATTTCTTTTCATCCGCCTAAAAATTTAGTTACACAAATTATTTTCTGTTGACACAACAATAAATCTTTTAGTTTTCCCAACTACCAAATTGAATGAATTTTGACATAAAGTATGTTTTCGATTGGATTTTATTTTTGTTCTATCGGTAATGGTGAATTGCAAGATAAGCGCAGATAGGTGAATCAAATGGAACAAATTCCATTTTATTTCCTTGGCCAACAAATGTCATTAATAGATAAACAAATTAAGCAAAACAATTAAAATGGGACAATCAGATCAAAGTTAAATAGTAACCGTAACAATAGTGAGTGTGAGGGAGTAATTAACGATTAAAGTCTCACTAATAGTTCTAATCAACTGAATACTATTTGTTAATAATAAAATAAATTTGTCGGATATAAGTTAAAGAAATGGACACTAATAGCAATAAAAATTGTTAATTAGCTATATAACCATATGATTAGGTGGTTACAGAATAGATCATGTAATAATTATGAACAATACTATTGCATATTTTTATACATTGATTTATGCATGATTAGAAAGTGTTCAGAATTTTTAAAAAATAACAGATGAACATATGATATAATTTATCTTTTAAAGAATAAATAAGGCCAAAACCAATAGATTTGACAACAATTATGTTGAAGTAAACAATAAAAATGGATCCTCGGAGAAAAAGAAAGTATAATCTTATAAAGGTTTAATGGGTTTAACAAAGATTTATCAAGCCTGACAGGAGGCTTCACGTGTTTGATGAAGGCAAAAAGAGTCACATGAAGATTCAAAAAGTTTTACAAAGGTTTGTAAAACCGTATGAGGGCTCTGAGAGCCGAACGAGGATTCATATATCAGAGAGTTAAACGACGACTCAGAGAGAGAAGAGCCAAAATGGGCTTAGAGTAGGACAAGGACTAAAAAAACCTTACGAATACTCAGAGAGTCTTATGAGGGTTCAGAAAGCCGAACATTGACGAGATATAGAATGCAGTATAATAGAGAGCATTGCAGTCTGATAGGGAGGATTAAAGTCTGACATAAAGAAAGATGCAATATGAGGGGAAAGACTGATATATGACAGAGGTTGAGGGAGAGCCCTATTGGTAGGACATATGGGAAGAGCTACATGGGAAAGTTTGGAACGATCCTAAATGATTATGAGAACTATGTGTTATCATCCCAAAGTTAAATCATTATAAAATCATATGATTATATGAGAAGTTGAGATAGTAAAAGATCTCACTATATATATGCCTTATCCTGAAAAAATCCCGACCAAGTGAGATGACAGAATTTAGACCGTTGACTGTCCCTACTTCGAGATCATCATTCCAAAATCGGCTACAGCAAGAAGTTCTGTCAGACCGGTCCGACAGATAGGGAGTGTCCGGTTATCGTAGCTGGACTCGATAGGTTAAAAGGCTGAAAGCATGATTAATGGGTAAATAATAAACCCAATAAAGCCCACTAATGTCACGTCGCCAATTATTATTTCTCCCGCCGAACCGTTTCAACAAACCAAAAAAAAAGAAAAGAAATTATCCTAAAAATTAAAAAGCAAAACAAAAATTTTCAATTTCCCCCGCTTCCCACATTTTCCCCAAAAATTAAATCTTCCCCGAGACGCTCTCTCTCTCTCTCTCTCTCTCTATCTTCTGCAAATCTGGCTTTTGTTTCAAGCGTAGCTTCGATTTCTCCACCCTGAAACCCTAATCTTATACATAGCAATGAAAGAGATGCTGGAGTCGGGGTTTCCTTCCAAGACGTTTTCGGGTGTTCGATTCGCTCTCGTTGGGTTCAATCCCGTCGATGGAAACACGGTATTTTTAGTTTTTTTTTTCCTTTGAGATTCGGGTTTTCCTTTTTAGGGTTTCGGATTGGTTCTCTGGTACTAATCTCCCGGTTATTATTATTATTATTACTTTTTTAATATTTGGCATCGTCTCACTACAGTTACGGTCGAAGCTTCTGAGTGGTGGTGGTGTAGATGTTGGCCAATACAGTCAAAACGCTACTCACCTTATTGTAGACAAGCTTGTTTATGTAAGTCTAAATTTTTTTTTTTTTTGTTGTTGTTGCTCTCTTCCTCGGTTTGAAAATTCTTATCATTTTTCTTCTTCTGGGGTATGATAGGATGATCCGGTTTGTGTTTCTGCTCGAAGCAGTGGGAAAGTGGTTGTCACTGGGTCATGGGTTGATCACAGCTTCGACGTTGGAATGCTTATTGATGCAAATTCGGTCAGTCTCTCTATGATTACTTAAATATATAAAACGAAGAAGAAGGAAGATTTCAGTAACAACGTTAATCCAAGGGTTTATCTTATTTTTATTTAATTTTTATTGCATAACTTGGCAGGTTTTGTACAGGCCTCTTAGAGATTTGAATGGGATTCCAGGTTCCAGGAGCTTAGTTGTGTGCTTGACTGGGTACCAACGTCAAGATAGAGAGGACATTATGGTGTGTGTTTGTTATTTGGGATTTGGTTAAAGCTGATTTTTCTTACTGTACCATATGAAAGTTGTTTTCTTTTTTCTTTTCTTTTCTAGACAATGGTTGATTTGATGGGTGGGCAGTTCTCGAAGCCGTTGGTTGCAAACCGAGTAACCCATCTTATATGCTACAAGTTTGAGGGTGAGTCACTTATAGACATTGGGGATATGTGTTTCTTTTTTTCTTTTGGGTGGGGTGGGGAATAAACATCTGATTGGAGTCTTTCTTTCTTTCTTCTCAGGAGAAAAGTATGAGCTTGCCAAGCGGATGAAGAGGATTAAACTAGTGAACCACCGGTGGTTAGAGGACTGGTGAGAGGCATACAGGAGTTCTGTTCTTACTCTTTTTCGTTTTTTTTTTTTCTCTTTATGTTTTGTGGATGCGATGCAGATTCTTACATAATGTTTTTCTTCTTTGCAGCCTAAAGAATTGGAAGCTCCTACCTGAGGTTGAGTACGAGATAAGGTAAGATTGAACACATCTATCATATATCTATCTCTATACCATAGTTGCTATTCTATAGAGTTGGTATAGTCTCTTATTTAAGTATTGGCATCATCAGAAATGGGTTTATGGATCCCATGCTCATTTCCGCTTGATTTGTAGCTACTATTCAGCAGCTGGTCGTGTCAACATGAAAAACATATACTCCCACTACAAGCTGACCATTTTCTCTTTTCTCAGTGGCTATGAGCTGGAGATGATGGAGGCTTCAGCTCGGGATTCTGAGGACGAAGCAGAAGATGCCTCTGTGAAGCGCGCAAACACCAGTCCTCTTGGTCTTAGGGTCGGTGCTGTGGCTCCAGTTGAAATGTCTAAGTCGGGAGGAACGGATATCCCGGTTGTTCAAACAAATCCAGGCGATCAGGACGGTTCGTCATTGTGTAATACGTCCAAGGAGAATTGGTTAACTCCGAAAAAGATGGAAGCCACGGTCTCTACTGATGCAGTTGCTGCTCAGCAGCATAATCATCAGGGAGCAAGCACATTTCAGAATACCTCTATTTATGCGTCCCCCGTTCCAGTCAACAAGACTTCTGAGCGAGGGACGGGCAGAGTCGAGACCGATGACTCAACATCTATTAACATGAGTATCAGAAGGCATTCTTCTCTAGCCACTTATTCAAGGAAAACGCTTCAGAGATCGCCAGAAACAAGTACCTTGGGAAACGAGCTGAGTGGCCAAAACGGTACCCTGAGAATAGATGACAGGGTCCTAAAAGCTTCGTCTGCCTTTAATATCTCTGCATCAAAATCAGGTTCTTCCGTGGAGAGAACAATACTCTTTGATGATCTTGATGAGATTGATAAGTTGCACGGCGAGGAGTCCCCTCCGTTGTTGCCTCAGGCGAAACTTTCAGATGGATCTGTCAGTAGCAAAGGTTCACAAAAGGTACACCACAGTAGCGAGGCAAGTATTCCACCACCGGCTAGTTTGTTATTGCAGGAATTAAGAACGGGTTCGCCTAAAGAAAACCTTAGGCCTGTGCCGAGCATTAACGATCCAGCTGAAAGGGGGGAAGTTGGCCATAAATTACCGGCGAGTGATTTAAATGTGGTACCCACGGAAGAGGCTATGTCAACTGCGGAGAATATCATTTCGAAATGTGCACTGGATGAAATACCGGAGAGATCATCGACTGAGCCAATGGCGGGGAATATCTTGTTGCAGGAACCAAGATCAGGCTCACCTAAACAAAACTTTAGGGTTGTGCCAAACACTAGTGACCACACTGAAGGTAGGGATGTTGCACATAAGTTGGACATTAGTGATTTAGCAACTAGGCTATTCAATTCAAGTGGTGTGTTAATGGAAGCTGATATTTGCACTGCAGAAAATATTACTCTGAAGGGTGCATTAGATGAAGTACCTGAAAGATCCGTAACTGAGCCTGTGATGATGAGATCTAGCACCTCTCCTGGGTCGGGTTTAAATGGAATGAAGGATCAGGAGGAAACAGAGCTGCCCAAGAAGAAAACAGCTCCAAGAAAGAGTCTAGGCACCAGAGGCAGGAAAAAAAACCCCATTAATCAAAAGGGATCTATATACTTGAGCGAACCTACTCCAAAGGACGAGCACACTGATTGTCTAATCAAAGGAAAAGTTTCGGCGCCGGCAACAGATAATGGCAATCAGAAAGAGATAAGTCCTGTCCTAAATGCTGAGGCTGTACCAGAAATGGCAAAAATTATTGGCTCAGAGACTGAAGCCCTTAAGAGGATTGACTCTGAAGCTAATCAATCTTATGTCCCAGGAGAGAAAGTCCATCTTGTGACCCAAGATATTCTGCAGGCTATGACCACGGAGGAAGCTGATGCAGAGGTGGAAATTACAATGCCAGAATCGGAGCTTACTGATGTTCCAACTAAAGATCCAAGTGATGGTGCATTACAATTAGAGGTCAATAAGAGTAAACGTACGAGGGAGGCTAATGTAGGTAAAAATAGCCCTCAAAGTGGGAAGAAAGAAAGTTCTTCTACAGCCGAAGTAGGAAATTCTGGTGTCAAGAAGACCAAAAAATCTAGAAAAGAAGATGATGCCAAAGCAAAGGATACTGTGATAAAAGATATAAGGGATAAATCAGCGTACGAGATGGAGAACTTTGCATCGGAAAATAAATCTGGGAAGGTCAGTTCTGGTGAAGACCAAAGGCCAGTTGCGGGAGAAACATTAGTAAGAACTGAAACTGAAACTAATGATCCAAGCGATGCTGCAGTGCAATTAGGGGTTGATAAGAACAGTGGTAAACGCAGAAAGGAGGCCACTGTTGAAAAAGTTAGGCGTCAAAGTGGGAAGAAAAGAAGTTCATCTACAGTCGAATTTGAAAAGTCTAGTGTCAAAAAGGCGACAAATTCTAAAATAGACGGTGACGCGAAAGCAAACGTTTCTTTGATGAATGATATAGGGATTAACTCTGCAGAAGTGAAAGAGAATATAACAGTGGATAAGAAACCTGAGGATGTCAGTTCTGATGGAGCCCAAAGCCCGGTTGCGAGGAAACCATTAGCAAGAAAGGAGACAGCAGCCAAGTATCCAAGTAATGCTGCAATGCAATTGGAGGTTGGTAAGAATAAGCGTAAAAACAGAAAGGACTCTACTGTAGAAATAAGTAGCTTTCAGAGTGGAAAGAAAGAAAGTTCGTCTACAGTTGAAGTAGGAAAATCTAGTGTCAAGAAGCGTAAAAAATCTAAAAAAGAACGTGGCGACAAAGCAACCGACACTGTGATGAAAGACATAGTGGATAACTCTGCAGAAGAGAAGGAGAACATTGCAGTGGACAATAAATCTGGTAGAGACAAAAGCCCGGTTTCAGGAAAACCATTAGCAAGGAAGGAAGCTGCAAAGTCAGCTAAATCGGGTACAAAGGCGGATAAAGAGTCTAAGCAGCTCAGTTCTAAGCCCTTGGCCAGTAAAAAAGTCTTAGAGGAGCAAAAACAGGAGCCCAAGTTTTTTGTTGTCAGTGGTCCTAAGTCCCAGAGAAAGGAATACCAGAAGATCATTAGGCTTTTAAAAGGAAAATGTTGCAGGGATTCTCATCAGTGGTCTTATCAAGCAACACATTTCATTGCTCCTGAAGTCCGTAGGACTGAAAAGTTTTTCGCTGCTGCTGCATCTGGAAGGTACAAATTAATCTTTTAACAGTTTGCTAGTTTGAGCTTCTCCTTTGATAAAAACTGTAACTTTTCATCTTTTACTCATCACTTTCCTTGATGCAGTTGGATTCTGAAGACTGATTATGTGGCTGATTCGAAGGAAGCTGGGGAACTATTACCGGAGGAGCCTTACGAATGGCACAGTACTGATCTTAGTGCTGATGGTGCAATAAGCCTTGAGTCCCCAAGGAAATGGCGACTAGTCAAGGAGCAAACAGGACATGGTGCTTTCTATGGAATGCGCGTTGTTGTATACGGTGACTGCACCATCCCTTCTTTGGTAAGTAATATCTTTGTCACAATAAAAAAGAAAAAAAATTTGGTTTTCTACAGTTAAACACCAGAATGGTGGCATCTCTGCCAATTTTGTTTGTTCGTGATTTCTTTGGCAGAGTGAATTCGTCTCTTAAGACAAATAAAATTGATGAGATGTGTCAAAAAGAGCTCATACAGTTGAACACTAGAAAGATAATTTTAGAGGAAACGTTATATTGTCTTATTATTTTTCTCTCCGTAAGCAGGATACATTAAAGCGAGCTGTGAAAGCTGGGGATGGTACGATACTAGCAACCGCACCGCCTTACACGCGTTTCTTGAATCAAAACACTGATTTCGCGTTGATAAGCCCCGGGATGCCGCGTGATGACGTCTGGATCCAGGAGTTCATACGCCACGAGATCCCTTGTGTCCTCTCGGATTACCTTGTGGAGTATGTTTGCAAACCTGGATATGCACTTGACAAGCACGTGCTGTACAACACAAACACATGGGCAGAAAGGTCATTTAATAAGCTCCAGCTTAGTGCTGAAAACTGAAGAAGAAAAAGAAGAAGAAGAAGAAGAAGAAGAAGCTCTGGTTTCACATAATGTAAATAACGTTGCTTGCCAGTCACGGAGGTATAAAAACTTTTACAACCTAGGTACAAAGTTTCCCTCGCTCACAAAGTCAATGAAAAATAACAACAATAATAATTATAATGACGATTTTAATATTACAAGGGTGAAAGATAAATGTTTTTGAATTTGTCTTAAAATCATCTACCGCCAAATTCTGTTATAGTAATCTGGTTGATCGTCGTCGATCCAGTTTTTGGTTAGGAGGCTCTGGTCGAGGAAATTGGACTGCGCTGCTTTTTAGCATGGAGCCCAACAACTCGGTGTTGGGTCTGCTTTCTGGATGGTCTTGCACGCAGCAGAGTGCAATCTGAATAGATCTTAGTACTTGTTCGTCCACTAACGAATCGTCTTTGTAGCGTGCATCTATCAATTGAAGTCCGTTGCCTTGGCTCCATATTTTCCATGCCTATATCAAATCGTAGGAGATTATAAATATTTATTTGATAAAATGACTTGTTATTAGAGAAAGAAGAGATGTATTTTGTAAAGGTAAGTGAGTGGGATAGTCTTACAAAGCCGAGAAGACTATCGCCAGGGTGTGAATGACAAAACTTGACATTTTGCTGTCCTGTAATAATCTCAAGGATGAGCACTCCGAAGCTGAAAACATCGGACTTTTCGGACATTGTATTATCCAAGGCGTATTCCTTGGACATATAGCCACTGTGATGTAAAGAAACACAAAAAAAAAAAAAAAGGTTCAAAATCGGAATGGTGAGTTGTTAATTTTCAAAAGGATTGACTTCTTACTATGATCCGACCACCCGCTGCGTCTGTGCCTCTGTCTGGCCGCTTTCTAAAATCTTGGCCATCCCAAAATCTGAAATTTTGGCGGTGAAGTGGGTGTCGAGAAGAATGTTGCTTGGCTTAAAGTCCCTATGTAAAATGGGACTATCTCTGAAGTTGTGGAGATAAGTAAACCCTTGCGCAATCTCACCCATGATTCGGAATCTGTTTTCCCAGTTAAGGAACTGACTTCGAGCTTCATCTAGAGAACACACACACACAAAGTCGAATTAAACACAAATTCCAATTGCAGTTTTTAACTAGAAAAAAAAAGAAAAATAAAAAGGCCACTAACCGAAGATATAACGATTCAAACTTGAATTCTCCAAAAATTCATAGACAAGTATCTTCTCTACCCCTTGGCAACAGCATCCTAGAAGCCGTACAAGGTTTTTGTGAAGGACGTATAAGATAGTTCTTACCTCGTTCTTAAACTCCTGCATCCCTTGAGATGACATATTGGACAACCTTTTCACTGCGACTTGTGTTCCATCCTCTAAGATTTCCTGTGATCACATAATAACATTTTCAACTTGTTCTACCCATTCCAAACATTAACACACATTCTATAATTTCTTACCTTGTAAACGATACCGAAACCACCTCGGCCGAGTACGTTGGATTCACAGAAGTTACCCGTCGCCTCAACAATGGTGCCAAAGTCCATGACGCTCTATCCTCTCCTGTTATTTCGTTCATCAGTATCTCTGTTTCACTTGGTCCTACACACACACACACAAATTAGTAATAGTTAAAAGCCACAAGTAAAAATGGAAAAAAAAAAAAAAAAAATGGCAAGTTGTGGTTACGTTGAGTATCTGCGGCGCCTCTTTTCAGTCGCTTCCAGAGGCAGAAGCAGCAGCAAATGGAGAAGAGGGCGAATAAAACAAATCCCCCCACGATGATCCCGATGACTAAAGGATTCAGATTTGCAGTTTTGTTTGTACTTGTTTCTTCAGCGGCCCCTGGAGAAACATTATCATTACTATTAGTCTTAGACAAGCGAGATGGCGAATCGTATAATAATATTTTATTCTAACAATTCTAGTTGATCTCAACTTTATATGTTACTAACCCACATCTTTGGCCGCTAATTTCACATACAGGTCTCGGCCGCTGAGACCGTAGTGCCGGAGATCGTTGAGCTCTCCAGTCCAAATCACACAACCAGGCAGGCCTTTAACTAGGACGTCCACATGCGCAAACGCGGTGCAATTACAACGCTTAAGGCACCGGTTCTCACATTCCGCTAACCCAACTTCCATATCTACAGATGCGTTCTTCGTATCCGGCAGCTTCATGTTCTTGAGCTGGAAGAACCTGTCGTCTCCATCGCAACTCAGTGGCGTCTTCCTCCGACACCCATCAGAATGAGACCCCGGCTCCCATATCTTCTTGGACACTGGTTCGAACCCCTCGCTGTCGTTCTGTGCCCCCAACAGTAAGCATACGTCCCACATTTGTTGTAAAAAATGCACTCTAGACTAGGAGACCATGACTGGACCCATTCCTTTGATTCCGGTAGCCACGTGAACTGCGCAACTCTCCATCTTCTTCCTAGTGTCAATCTTGAGTAGTTTTGGCCAGTCAATACAACCGCGACTTTAGACTCCTCAGGTTTTCCCGTCCAATTTGTACTACTTTCTAAGTGTAAATCGTCCGGGAAATCACCAAACCAGATACCATCCCACGGATCGCGAAGAGCCCCGCCTGGTTTTTAAGTTGGAGAGAAAAGAACCCGCTACTGGGATCACCTGGACGGAACCATGATGTAAGGGCTTTGTCCACTACTAGCTTCATCTGCGGTAGTAAAGTATCGGTGGGAGAATCGAAACTCTGCCAAAGATATGTCTCCGGTTCGCTGGACTCTGACAACACCAGATTGCCATTGTCGAGAAGTGCTGCCACCATTTGAGACCTCACACCATCTCCAGTCAGATTCGTTGACCATAAAGTGGAATTGGTCTGATCCAACAACACCAGATTCTTGTTGGAGAACATGAGAGTTCCGTCCTGTCCAGTGCCCACAAAGGGGTTTTCGTCACGTCTTCTTTGTACCATATCCCTACATACCAATAACCCGACTTGGACTTAGACTTAGACTCGAAGAAACCCAGCTCGAAGACATTCAGAGGAGAATACCTTCTTGAGCCTATAAGAATTTTGTGAGACAAAAGTGAATCAGAAAAAACAAGTAGATACATGGCGTAGAGGAAGAAGAGGAAGCGCAAAACTCTCATCATCTTAAACAAAACGTTGCTAGCTATAAAAAAACAGTTGAGTTTTTCCATCTCTCTCGCTCATGTCATCTGCTACTTATATAACTAGCACGTAGTCACGTACCATGCTAGCTATAAAAAAACAGTTGAGCTTTTTAGCAGGAGAAAAAAACACACAAAAACACAATATTTTGTTTAGTAAGTATGTTTTTATTTTGTTTCCAATTATAACTAGGTTTGTGTGATCTTTCCTAAGTGTTGGAAGTGAATTTGACAACCTCCGGTTAGCCCGCCAGCTGTCAAGATCGGTTCGTAGAGGAATGAATGAGGGTCCATACCATACCCATAAAAAGGCCTATAAAAGAGTGTAACACCCGTCTCATCCTCATTCGAAAACAGCGTGCCACTAAACTCAACTTATGTCTCAAATACTCCAATTAATAAAATCTCAACTTTATTTTCAGAAATCATTAAATAAATCTCATAAATCCAATAAATCGAATAAAATCTTAAAATAATGTTTAAAATAAAATACTGAAAACCGTAAAATCCCAAAATAGCACCCGATCGTCATACCATAAATCTACTCGTCGGTCTCACCTGAAAAGGGAAGAAAAAGGGGTGAGTAACAGGGGAGTTACTCAGTGAGGTATGGGATGCTAATCACATAAAACGCAATCTGGTCATAACACTCCAAACACGGAAAACAGACTAAACATGCACAAACACGGTACCTAAAGTACCCAGGGAACAGTAAATGTCCTACTACCGGATCCAGTGACCGGCGGCACCCTCCTCCCAGAAGGACAACTTATGGGATAGTGCCCAATCACACCGCCCGTAGACGATTATCGACCTCTGAAGGTACTGGACAACAGGTCGACTAAGCTGCCAGCACCATCTCCTCATACAACACGCGACGCAAGTATAGAAGTCCGTCTCTATACCCCCGCAATCCCTAACGACTCACATAGTCGACTAATCCTAGCTCTAACAAGTTTAAAAGACTCAATTAACAATTTAATGCACAATCAATGGGTTGAATCATCTATATTCCTAGGTCCAATTTACAAGCAAAACTACCTAGACTCGATTAAGAAAACGGAACACATTTAGTACTAAATCCCATATACGGCATCCTAGACGAAAGTGCGGAATTCTGCGGAAAGCCCTCAACTTAGCCTTAACCACGAAGAACAATAGGAATCCCTATACTCTAAAACTACAGATCGATTCTCCTTCACCAGAAAGCTAGATCTACGACTCCAGAAGCTTCCTGAAAAGATTAAGGTCAAACGGACCACGTTTGCCTAACCAAAACACACATCTCAACAGACTGGTCTCGGATCAGCACTACACAGACACGATTTAGAAACGAGGATACAACTTTCTACTCATACCTCAGATCGGAACGAACTTTGCCTCTCTAGAAAGAAGATATCCGGGGCTTTCTAACGATTGGTTGATCGTTCCGTGGATCCACACGGTTCGCCGGGAAATCGCCTCGCAAGGTGGCGGCGGAATGATGACGCGAATCTGCAACTGCGCCAAACATGCTCAAAGAAACAACCATAACTTTCAGTATACAGATCCGAATGATAAACCGCTTGCGGAAGTAGATCAATGAACGAGTCAAGAGTATACCTACCAAGTTTCAGGTTGATTGGATTAGATTTGCTAGTTCAATTCTCCCTTCTCCTAGAACAAGTCGAATCTACCCTATAGGACTTTCTAGATGGCTCCGGTGGCTTTCCTTGCTAATCGACGGCTAGATTTAGCCAGAGTTTTGGTGTGGTTAGGTTTTACAGGGAAAATAAAGGAGGAAGGAAGCTATTTATAGGAAAAGGAACTTAGAATTTTATTTAGACAAGTTGGGCTTTAATGGGCATCAGGGTTAGGGTCGTTACAAAGAGAGATCAGCTATACCAATGGTGGAAGAATAGGGGATAGAACCACGTTATAAAGGTTTACTGACGAAGCCCATGTCATGTTCTTTGGAAAATTTACTGTGTACGAGAATGAAGGAGAAGTGATGGACGACCTAGTTAGTACCTACCACAGAGCCCATGCAAAAAAAGTCAATTAATTTAAGGCCATCAAATCTTTTTATATATTTATGGGTCACATTTTTTCATAAAATAATTTAATTGGTTCGTTTGATATTTCTTTAACTTCCTGTAAAAGTAAGTTGTATGATCAAAGTTTATGATTCATATTGAAAAAATTCGTAACAATAAATTTGAATGTTTTCATCATTCTTTTTAAACCAAATATCATATATTTAAAATTATTTAGACTACTAATATAATATATTAGTAATATGCATGCAAAATAAATTACTATCTCTTACACATATATTAGAAAATTTTTATGGAGTAATATATATATATATATATATATATATATATATATATATAATAAAGACAATGATTAATGTTTAATGATAATGATGGAAGAATATTAAAAAGAAGCAAGAGAAATCGAACTCACCGAAAATGTGAAAAAAAGAAAATAGATTGTCTTTCTAAAATATAGTTGGAGAAAATAGATGATAATGATAGAAGATTATTCATGTGTTGTGGTTGTATATGAAAAATAAAATAAAACACTAAAACATCAAATTTGATGTAATGTCAAGCAAAATATAATGTTATGTTATGGTTAAGCAACTTCCTTAGCCAAACCAAGACACGTATTGGTGTTACTACTTTCAAAGCTTGAGAAAAGTATACAGTCTTCAATTTTTTTTTTCTCCAATGAAACTTCTTTATTTAAATCATTCAAGTGCTTAAAGTCATTTTTCATTTTAATCTTTTTTTTTTTTTTTTTTTTTTTTTTTTTTTTCTAAAGCCTACTAAACGTGGTTTTTAAAACAAAATTTTTATTGAATTTTTTCCTAAAATAATTTTTATTTAGAAAAGTTTTTATTCTTTCCATCATAACTAAAACCTTTATATAAATATATATTAATTTTATCATAAAACATTTTTGAAAAATTATTCATTATTTTTTTTTCTTCTTTTAAGATTCATACTAAATATCATATATTGGTTCCTTTATTATTGATATCTAAAAGAAAAAAAAATAGAAAAGTTCATAACTTATATTCATGAAATTAATAAAATTGATAAGTGTATAGAAGTTATAAGTTAGAAGGCATGAAAAATGATAAATTAAAACCAAGTGAAGTATTGATGATTTTTTTCAATTTATTATACGTTAATACAGTTTTTAGTTATTAAACCAATATATGAAACAATAAATATAGACTAATGATCATTTTAAATTTCATATATTATTTTATCATTAAGTATTTACATTTTTTTATAAATTTGATATTTGTTATTTATGTTAATAATTAAATACTTAAAATTATTTAATAAGAAATTAATATTAATTGTGATATGTTTTATAATAATTTGGATGAGTTTATCAAGACAAAGAATTGTCAGAAGCAACCTATTTGGCATTGGCTACTGTTTTTGCTCATAAAAAAAAAAAACTCGATGCCACATCAAGTATCAGTCTCTGACTTGGAACTTGGCTGTAGCAAGGACGTATTAGCGTCGAATCAGAATGGTTTGGTGAGAAACAAAGGGCATAATAAAGACATGCTGGAATAGAGAACCAAACTCTTGTGTGGTGGTGTCGGATGGTTTCCTTAATAAAGCAACTTCTATATACATCTTGGTTTGTTTCTTGTATCTATTCCTACAACATCTCCAATGCAGAAAATGGAATTACTGTCACTTAAATTGTTGAATCAAAAGAATGCAGCGAAGATTGTCTGGTGGTTGGCTACAGAGCGATAACAGAACGGTTGATGGGGAACCTGAGTTTGACCAGATTATACAGGGACGCAAAACTAAGAACATGTACAAAAATGAAGATGAGGAAACTGTAGTTTCTCACAAGTTTGTCACTATACCTTTGGGACGGAATGGGAATAGTAAAGGATGTTGACTTGTCCACTTCGGATTCTGCATGATTCTCTGCTACACGTCATGCTTGAACAGATCATGAAACTGTTCCTTCAAGAGCAGACCTTTACAAGAGTCAATGTGGTGCTTAAATTCTGTGTTAACTTGTTGTAAAAGCTCTCTCATTTCAGCTTGAGGGCAAGCTGGGTCTTCCAATAAGATATGTAGAGAAGAGTCGGTTAGACTTGTAAAGAAGTAGTCTTATAGTATAAATATAGGTCGAGTGGTTTATGCATCGGTGTGTGAGGGATAGTCTTACGACTATAGGAGAAAGAGGGACTCTTGTCGAACCCTAGATTCTCGTTTGTGTTCTTGATTAATATATTGCTCTGTTCTTATCATTTTCATCTTAAACAAAACCATTTCATTACAAGTTTTTAGTTGATTGCTTAAGCATATATGAACCACAAAACATATCGAGGTGATTAACAAAAAAAAAAAAAATGAATACTGAAACATGTTAAATGCTCTTTCGTAAACAACATTACGTTGTGTGATATATAAATAAGCTCCTTCACTATAGCTATCTAAACACACTATATTTCAATTTCTCCAGCTCAATGGAAAAGATTTCTATACATAATCTTAAACATTCATCAATTTCATCATTTTTGTACATACAGACAATATGCAATTACCATAAAACAAATCTCTTTTATAATTTGAGTGCCGGTTCAAAATTGAATAGGGCTATTGGGCAAATTTTTTTTTTTAAATTAATTTTGGGCCCTTTAATTTTAATTTTTATGCTATACATACGGTTTTAAAAAAAAAAAAATAATTTTTTACTAATTTTGGGCCCTTTAATTTTAATTTTTATGCTATACATACGTTTTAAATTTTTTTTTTTTAAAATTGTGGACCCCATTTTTTCTTGTTTTTTTAATAGGCTTTTTTTAATAGGCCCTGGACGGTTGCACCATCCGTCCACCCACCTAAGCCGGCCCTGATTATTACTACGGTCTTTTTTATACCTGAAACTCAGTTAATTCAACTTTTTTACAAACCACACTTTTTTGTTGTTGCTCAAATCAATTTTTATTTATTTATTTACAACATGGTCAACTATGAATTTGAAAACAAAATCCATCATTAGTAAAAAGAAACTGAATCAAGTAAAATATTCTAAAAATAAATTCTTCTCCACCTCGCACTGGACCTCACTTCAAAGTCCATATCCAACCCTGATCACTCAAGCCTTACAAGCTCAACATCCTGTGCCCGTGATTGCCAAATGCTCGTCTAGTGCCAGTTTTCAAGCTGATTGCTCCACTTTCTTCCTCGGATCCACTGAGTCTTCTTCTTTTTCAGGACCTTGCATTCATATATACCTCTGCGTTGATCGATTTCGTTAACCATAAACTTGGCCATCTTGAATCTGCATAATCCATGGCGTCTTCACCTAGCATTAGCAATACTAATCCGGAGAAAAAAAGGAGAGTCAGTCTCATGACGAAACAAAAACGAAGAGTAAATCAAAACAAAATCGTCTCACCATATTATCCCAAATGAAGTTGTAGAGATTGCTTTCAATGGCAATCTGTATAACTAACACATGAAAGAATAAAAAATAAAAAAGAAAGATATATATCTAAGAACGTTTCTCAAATAATAACATAAATATATATATAATGTGGCAAAGTGGAAGAAATCGTCTCTTCAGATTGAGATTGAAGTGTCATTCATCATCTTTCACATAGTCTCATGTCCAATGCCTTACAAGACTTGCTCTTACTAGAGACTTGAGTGTAAGAGATATCTTCCCCTCTATTATAACCTCTATCTTCATCCATAGACTTAAAGCACATCCTCTCTTCACCGTCAACATTGCTTTGCCCTGAACTTGAAGCATAACCACAAGGCTGCGTTCTCATCTGAACAGACCTGAGTAGAGCGGTTCTTCTCAAGTCACCCGAGTGGCAGATATCGCTAGGCGATGATGGAAACCTTCCTTCTGTATCCGATCCTCTTTGGCGAGACTGTGTCGTAGTAGTAGTAGTAGTAGTTGCATTGGTGGTAGGGCATGTATGTGAACTTGACGAATGGTGTGAGACTGTTGACGACGGGTTTGCTGAAGCAAGAGGTCTTTGGTATCGGTATGGTGAAACTGGACTAGTTGGGCGGCTCTCGGGTTGCGGTGAGCTAGTGCTTGTTGGTGTCGTTGGGTCCTCGCAGAACCTCGCTTCGTCCGAGTCTTCTGACATGGGAGAGTATTGTAATGGCAAGTCATCCCTGCGTTGCAACACATGAATGAAGAAGGCTCACCAGAGATAGTTATGTCAAAACAATCTTAAAACACTCTAGAGCCAATAGGACAAAAGTTCCAAAACCAGACATAACTGACCTGTTGTTGTGATAAAGAAAGCTCTCAGACCGAGCTGGAGACTCTAACATGTTGACAGGAAGTGAGTCTCCGACTGTTAGTCCGTTTAAACTGCAAGCCATTATCTACAAAGAAGATAATTTGGACATATCTCAATAGAGGCATCAAAACAGTTGCATACTCTTTGTGTTGGGAACTAAAAAAAAAAAAAAACTATAGAAGCCATTGCAATCGAACTGATAATTGATAAACTAGCAGCTATAGAATCAGGGCAGACAATTGAATTACAGAGCCAAAAGACCAGAAAATGAGAGATCTAAAGACAAACCTCGCTAAGATAACGTTTCTGGGAGCGAAGGTTATCGAGATAGACCTCGTCTTCCGGATCTCTTGTTCGTTTCCCGCTCGGCGACGAAGCTGAAGTCGGCGTCGATCGCGATTCCGACCCCATTTTCAAACCCTAACCAAATTTTACACTTGCATCTATAAAAGTGGTTATGGATGTGATCAATCACGAAATTTGATTTTAAATTTCACTGTAAAATGAATTTACAAATTATATCGTGGAGAATTCTTTTTTTTTTTTCTGCGGGAGATTTAAGTTAAAGCCCACAAAAGAGAAAACAATTGGATCACAAGATAAGCCCAAAGCTTTTTTTTTTTTTGTCATAAAAAAAAAAAAAAAAAAAACAAATGGTAGAAAGCAAAAAAAGGGTGGGACACGTGGAAGCCTACAGTTGGTTGGTTCCAGTTGTTCGTGATTAAACATGAGCTTCGCCGTGTCCGTCTATGGAAACCGCAGAAAACCGTAAAAGCCAAAGAGATTTGTGTATAGTTTCCCAAAATTCCCGATCAGGGCATTACCGCGAACACTTGGGGTGCCTTCTATTCAGACTATCTTTTGCTCTAGCTTCGCAAAGATCATCGACTTAACGAGCCGCGAATTGAGTAACTGGAGGGGATGAAGTACGTGTTGGTGACTGGAGGAGTGGTGAGTGGGCTTGGCAAAGGCGTTACTGCCAGTAGTATCGGCGTCGTGCTTGAAGCTTGTGGCCTTCGAGTTACCTCCATTAAAATTGGTTAAGATCTTCTTCTCTCTGGAGTTGGAATTTCTCATTTCATTTGTTTGTTTTTTTAGAAAAGGAAACCCTTTTGACTAGAAATAGTAACAATTTGGGTTTCGAGGAGAGATTCGATAAAGTTTGAGCCTTTTTTTTTTTTAATCTTGACTTTGTTACGTTGAATCGATCTCATTGGAACTTTTTAGTCTCCTAGACTTTGTAACGTTCTTACACGCTCTCATTCAAATCATGCAGATCCATATTTGAACACTGATGCTGGCACTATGTCCCCTTTTGAGCATGGAGAGGTTTTTGTGCTCGATGATGGTGGAGAGGTTTTCTTCTCACGCTTTCTTGTTTTAAAATCTTCTTTACATTTCTTCGTTAAGCATCTTGTTGCTAAATAGTGGTTGCATATCGCCGGTTGTTTGTGTTCCTTTTAAGGTCGATCTTGATTTGGGGAATTATGAAAGATTTCTTGATGTGACACTAACCAAAGACAACAACATAACCACTGGGAAGATATATCAGGTACTGATTTTGGAGGGCATTGAAATGTTAAATGTATGCTGTTAATTTCCTAGAACCGGCGGGCTTTTTGGGTACGTGATTAACGTTTTTACCATCTCTCTCACTAGTCTGTCCTTGAGAAGGAACGAAAAGGCGACTACTTAGGGAAGACTGTTCAGGTAAAAGTTTGTGTGGGTGAATTAGTAGATTGTGTTTAGATTTGGTAGTTAGCTTATTTTTCCTGTTGAAATCGGCTTCTAGGTTGTTCCACACATTACAGATGCAATTAAGGATTGGATTAAGTCAGTCTCTCTTATTCCAGTGGATGGAAAGGAAGGCCAAGCTGATGTTTGTGTTATTGAGTTAGGAGGGACTGTTGGTAAGAGCTATTGGCGATGCCATTCATATCTGGTTTTCGTTCACTTACACGGCTTCTAAAATTCCTTACTTCAATTTTTTTTCCTGCTTATGATAGGTGACATAGAATCAATGCCTTTTATCGAGGCCTTGAGACAATTGTCATTCTCGGTTGGTAAGCCTCTGAATCCTCCTACTCTAGGCTTTCGCTCATTGGTTCTATACTTTCTTCTTATTGATGTTGCTTCATCTTTTGCTTGCTAGGACAAGAAAATTTCTGTCTTATTCATGTGAGCTTGATTCCTGTTCTGGGTGTTGTTGGGGAGCAGGTAGAATATTTCCTTACTTAGAGATGTGCTTAAAATGATGGTAAACTTTAGCATCGGACTGAACTTTGTAGCTATTCTTTCATGCAGAAAACAAAGCCAACCCAACACAGTGTCCGAGAACTTAGAGCTTTGGGATTGACTCCTCACTTTTTGGCATGTCGCTCTGCTCAGGTATCGCTTTAAACTTTTACTAAAAATCAGCTACGATTTGCATATCTTGGGAAAACTATGACCTCTCACAGTTACTTCAGATTCTTGACAGTTGGCATGCCTTGATTTTTTCTTTCTGCAGCCACTACTTGAAGCTACGAAGGCAAAATTGTCTCAGTTTTGTCATGTGGCGGTATAACTTGTCTGAAGTCTACGTTGTGGATTTACGTAACTGTTGTATATCTTAATCAGTTGGGATTTTATATCACTTCTTGGTTTTTTTCCAGGCTGCTAATATTCTCAATATCCATGATGTTCCAAACATTTGGCATGTTCCTCTCCTACTCCGAGTAAGTTGGATGCTTTTTTGGCTCTTCCAAAGAGAAGAAAAATGGAAATTGAAATGTGTTTTGTTACTGAAGTTCTTTTTCATCTGTGCTCCTGCTGCAGAACCAAAACGCTCATCAATCGATTCTCAAACAACTGAATCTTACCAGGTTAGTCTCATTTCTTATGGTGTTCACTGCTTCGAGATCACAAGGGAAAACTTTTAGCGTAACCCACAATACTCATCTCTTTCAGCGTTGCAACAGCACCTGATCTTGATAGCTGGACTAGGATGGCCGAGACATTTGATAACTTGACAAATCACGTGAGTACTAGTTGCTGGCCACAACACGATGTTTTAGAGCCTTTGCTTTTCTTATTCAATGAGACTATCCGTCTGTTATGCACAGGTCAAGATTGCTATGGTTGGAAAGTACGTTGGTCTAACGGATTCTTATTTGTCCGTTGTTAAGGTAAACTTAGAAGAAGAAAAAAGGAATTTTTAGTCCTTGGTCTTCTACAAAATTGAATTTCTATCGCATTTGGTTTGCTTTTTTCCTTTTTCATATTTTCTTCTTCGCCGCAGGCCCTTCTACATGCCTGCATTGCATGTTCATTGAAGCCTCAGATCGAATGGATTGCAGCTTCAGATCTTGAAGACGAAAGTGAAAAATCGGTATATGACGTTCATTCTTCTTGAAACTTTTGGATCAAGAGTTTTATGCTATACTACCATTGTTTTCCTTTTAAGCATCACTTTTCTCCTTTGCAGACTCCGGAAGCACATGCTGCTGCTTGGAAGATTTTGAAGGTGATAATTTCTGTCACTTCTCTAGTAAAAGGAGACATTCTTTGCCGACAATATAGTCTCTGTTTTCCTTTTGCAGAGCGCAGAATGCATTCTGGTTCCTGGTGGTTTCGGAGATCGTGGCGTGAGTGGAATGGTTTTAGCAGCGAAATACGCTAGAGAGAACAAAATTCCTTATCTTGGGATCTGCTTGGGGATGCAAATAGCTGTAATTGAGTTTGCCAGATCTGTAAGAAGCTTTTTTCAAACTCTGAAATAACTTGCTGTGTTATATTTTTCCTCCCTAAAACCATTTTAGCTCACTTCTTCGTCTTAATCTCTGGCATTGGTTTCAGGTATTGGGCTTGGAAAGAGCAAATAGCACCGAGTTCGATGCTCAGACACCTGACCCTGTTGTTATATTCATGCCAGAAGTATGTATTCCAAAACATGAAAACCTATCAATGTAGTCAGTTCATTCTCTCATTCATATTTATATTACCACAGGGCTCAAGAACGCATATGGGAAGTACAATGAGACTAGGATCCCGAAGAACACATTTACAGAGCCGAGACTCTCTCACTTCAAAACTGTAAGCATTACTGCATTTAGCTTCGCCGTTTCCTTGAGATTCTTTGTAGTTTTCAGTTCATGATTTGAAGAAAACATATTGTTTTTCTCCGACCATTTACCAGATACGGTGACGTTTGTTATGTAGACGAGAGGCATAGGCACCGTTACGAGGTTGGTTTTTCGTTAAAGGTGGATCCTTTAATGTACTATTCTATTCAGAGAATTTATCACAATGATGTGAAAAAGGTGCTTTGATTTGATGATATTAGGTGAATCCAGAAGTAGCTCAAGTACTTGAAGAAGCTGGTTTAAGACTTGTGGGCAAAGATGATACAGGGAAACGAGTTGAGGTATAAGGAAAAAAACATCAATAGGCATAATCTTTTTTGGTTGGGTCGTGTGGTCTCTCTCTGCAAAATCTGTTTTTGTTTCAACAGGTGATTGAGTTTCATGATCATCCATTCTATGTTGGAGTTCAGTTTCATCCAGAGTTTAAGTCAAGACCCACTAGACCTTCTCCCCTGTTTCTAGGCAAGTCTTGTTCTTTTCAAAAGACACTTGTCTCGAATCTCAGACAGACATTTTATCTCTAAAGCTCATTAGATTTTTGTAGTTGGAAATTTTACAGGTTTTATATTGGCTGCGAGGAAGCTTCTTCAGACCCATTTAAGCAATTGAGCCCAAGCTCGAGCTCAAGCTTCTTCATTGTCATTTTACATTTTGTAAATAAGAACAAATTGACATTTATTACTTCGTCCTTATAATAAGTCTTAAATTAAAGGCAAGACTTATTCACTGATAAGGTGACAACTGAAATTATAAGAACTTGCAACGATGGAATGTAAAACATAACAAACAAAATTTCTTATATAAAAACCTCAATTAGATTATATTCTTAAATATATAAGTCACAAGCAATCTTAAGACACATTTTAAGACAGATATCGATACCTAGATATCAACTTATATTTATAAACATAGAATTACTTTTTCTATTTGATAATACTAAACTTCTTTAGTTAGTAACATATTTCTTTTTATTTGAATTTGTTTATTTTTCTTGAATTGTTTTCTCTTTACTGCTTTTAAATCTTCTTTTCTTTATTAACATATTAAATTTATTTTCTTTTTTCTTGTTAAGCTAGTTTAAAATGTAAAAAGACAAACTCACACTATGTATACTTATCTGATTTATCTTGTTGTTCTCTTTCTTCTTGATTATTGTTGGTCATTGTTGTTGTCCTCCTTCTTCTTCATCTTCAACACTAATTTGCATATTAAACTCAACCCAACAAATCATATATTATTCAAAAAATCGATTAATATTATCTTTAACTTAGATTTCATTTTCATGAAAGATTTACTTAATTGATGAATCCAACTCATTTATGATATTTGAGTTAAGAATATATAATTTTTGGATTATGGAGATTAAAGAGAGAAAAATGGAATCGAAGAGGAATATATAAGAAAAAAGAAGTGAAAAGAAAAAATGATATATATTTGTACCGATATATTTGTACCAATAGGCAATATATCTGTACCAATTAGACGTATAAAAATAAGTTGGGAATTTTAAATAATGTATAGAATAGTGGCTTTGTTATATGGTAAATTATAGCATGCAAATACTCTAAATCTATTTGCTTTTTGGGACCGACACTAATGGAGGAATACTCCGGGGAACATAGCATGTTGTGACTGTCTAACTGAGGCTACAAGAGGAACATAACCAAATAATCTATCTCTACTTGGGTACATGATTTTTCTTTTTCTTTTTTTCTTTAACGAGGGGACACTTATACAAGTATCTGCACAAAATACCACAAAAAAAATAATGATTTATAAGAAATTAATGATAAAAACAACAAAAGCTCATCCACATGAGTAACCTAACTCTGTTTTTTTCTCCCCAACAAAAATGATCCAACCCGCCGGCAAACCACACACATAAAATTAAAAAAAAAAAATTCTACATTTTAATTGTGTCTCCGGTTTGGCTAAACCTCCTCTAAACCAAATCCCATTTTACCGGCAAGGGTTTTCATCTTCTACAAACAAAAGCTACCTTTGATTTTTTTTTCCAAACCGAACCGGTCATGATCGATGAAACCTCCTCAACTCTCCAGTCTCCTCATACAGCACCAAATGGCTGCTTTAAAACAATCAAAAAGTAAATTTACATTTCTTTTTTTAAACACATTGCAAGATATTTTAAATATATATATATATATATATATATAATGATCAGATACTTTGAAGAACAAAAAAAAAATCTGATGATCAGAATCAGACCCACATGTGATTAGAACATAACCAGCTGGCTCAAGCCAATCAATGGTTGGATTCTAAGAGCCACTGTCACCCACAATGGGGTCCGTAAAGAATCGGTCCCCTCTGCTTTCTCGACATTTTTATAAAGAACAAAAGAGAACGTGGGGTCACACATATTTTTTAGATACCAACACAAGAACAAAGAGACCAACTCTTGGAACTCTAAGTAGCTGCTTTAATAGCGATGGCGAAGAGAAAGTTGTTCACACGTCTCTCTATCAACTTTTTTTTCACTTAATCTTAGTATGATTTGATCTAATTAGTAGCTAAACACACCTCTCTTAGACAAAGATATGACACTAACAAAGGACAAGATGTCTCTAAATACCAGAAGCTCAAGATGACTTATCTCTGAGCAAAATGCATCATATGATACTGCAAAAAGACGAGTTTAAACAAGAATGCGTAATACTAAAACTGTGGTTGTGTGTTTTTGTTTTTTCTTTGGGCTTATGAACATTCACCAGACCCTAGTAGGAGCCACTCATTTGCCATTAGATGAAGACAACGTACCTAGTGACACACAGTGCATATCACATCCACCGACAGAAGAACAATGGTGTATCATCAACTAGACAAAACAAGAGACGTGCTAAATCTAGTAAACAATCTAGAGCTTCGGTGCAAGATTCTATGATGCCATAGCCAGAAAAGGGTTAAGCTTCACAAGTGTTGAAAATCGACAGAGAAAACCACAAGCTTACTCTCAAAGGGAGTGTCTTATCTCCATAGTAATAAAAGAAAAACGAGAGAGAGCAGGTTCTAAAGTCAGTGACTAGTGGTTGAACAAACAAACGTAAAAATGCAAGTAACTGAAAAAAGAAAAAAAAAAAAGAGAGTTTGTGTTACCCGGCGACGGCGACAAAAAGTGGGCGTCAATGCGAGTGTCGATACAAGTCGTAAGGCGTCCACAGAGCGTCTAACGGGCAAGGACGTTTGGAATCGAGTCTTAACCATGGCTTGCCACTACCGGACCAGTGGAGCAAGCTGACAGGACCAGGGTGCAAATCACGACAGCTACCCCTGACGTTGTCCCCACCGAGGCCGTGCTGGTTCCACCTGTGCGAAATGGGGGCCACGTGGCCGGCGAAAACAAGAAGGAAGGGTGGGAGCGAGCCTAGTTCGTAAATGCGCTCGGTTTTCTGAATCTCCATCCACTTCTCGATTCGCCTCGTGTACCCAGCTCGTCTCCATCTCTTGAGATCTATCACCATCACTCCTGTGTTGAAGTAGCAAGGGCTCCTCCCTCGGAAGGTGCCGGAGAATCTCTCGTCTGACCAGAACCCCCCGGTGAAGTATTTGGTGAAGTTCGCGTGGCAGTACTCGGGAGCTCCGATGATCCTCGAACCCAGACCGGTCTTCCAGAGCTTGGCGATGTCGTCGACCACGACCAGGTCCGAATCCAGGTATATGACCCGGTTCACGCATGGCTCGAGCAGATCCGCGAGGTAGTTCCTGGCGTAATTCAAGGGCTGCTCGAGGGCTTGCCTCACGGAGGAAGAGATCAATCCACGAACGGTCTCAGGGGCAAAATAGTAAACCTTGAATTTCAGTTCCGGGAAAGTCGATCTCACCAGCGACTCCAGGTTCGTCTCCGACACGATGAAGTGGAAGAAGACGCTCTCGGGGCACATGGAGTGCTCCAGGATTGAATTCACCGCCGCTATTGACCCACGGAGGTACTCCACGTCCAGTGTGATCGCCACGTGTACCAACGACGGGTTGCACACCCCCGAATCTGCTCCGCCGGAGGAGACGCATTCCTCGGCATTGCGAAACACCGGGGACTTTCTGAACCACGACACCAAACTCCCTTCATCCGATGATGGGCCCTGCGCTCTGAGGTACGCCTCCAGATGCGACGACCGGATCGCCGCCGCCGGAGGAAACGACTGAAGCGACGGAGATAATACGATCACTGCCATCGCCGCCGAGAATATTCCACAGATTCTCGTTATCCAAAGCATCTCGAGATACGCTGATCGATATCCGAATCCAAACGCAGAACTCGATTCCTCAATGCGGAAACCCTACAATCTATCCTCGAGTACAACCGCAACAGCTTCTTTTTTCCTTGGAGAGACGACCGTCCATGAGACACCGGAGCTAGGCGGAGAGGCGCAGGATAAGAACAGAATGAAAAAACAAAAAAAACGGAGAGGCGCAGGATAAGAAATCAGATAAGCACCCTGCGCCGCACAGCGCACTCTAAACCTTCCCCTTTCTCTCCTTCTCTGCTCGAAGCTCTCGCAGCAGACAGAAGAAGAAAGACGATGAATGAGAGAAGAGAGAGACAGAGAATCAATGGTTTAAGTTTTTTTTTTTCTTTCTTTTTTAATTTTTCTTCTGTCAATATAAACGAGAGAGTGAGAAGTAAGTGAATGCGATATTTTTCCCCGTATATTTTATTATTTGTATTTTTGCATCAGTAATTACTCGTATTTGAATAAGTTTTGTTTTGTTTTGTCAACTGGGATATTTTATAAGATCGAATAAGAAAAAAAAAACAAATAAATTTGTGTAAGTGTAACGATTACAGAGAAAGAAAAACCAGCTGTCATTGTCTGTCTTCAATTCTAATTTTTTTGCTAGTTTTTATTTTGTTCGTATACTTACTCAATATACGGTTAATGGAATCTCGGTTACAACCTTCCAAGTGGTAGTTAGGTTTTTGGTTTAGAGATAACACATGGATACGTTTTGTTTTTGCATGCTTATATCAAAGATTGTTATTAATTAGTCGAGATAGAGGATTCAACATTTTTTGGGTGACTCTGCATGAATGTAGTCTCTAAATACACTGGATTTCGTCGTGTAGTGTGACAGAAGCGACACGATCAATGCGAATCTTAAAATTTCATTTGCTATGTAAAAAATCTAACACGTACGTTAACGTACCCTTAAGTAGAGAAGCTCTAAAAGTTCTTTTTTTCGCTCTATAAATTTCGTCAGAACCACCATTAATTATCCACCACGTGTCCATGCCTCAAGTCCAACGAGCATTCAAGAAGTATTAATTATAAAATTAAATTAAATTTTTTTATAAAATATATATGTTTTTTGTTGGTCTTTAAAGCACATGGTAACAGTCCGTACGGTCTACGCTTCAGCACCACATAGGCCCATTACAATTCAGACCAGGCTGGCTTCCACGACCATCACTCGGGTCCTGACTCGGATTCTCACTCAGTTTCTGTCTCGTGGGTCCCAAACGCGACCCAGACCCGACTCGTTTTCTTTTCACTCAATGAAATGAGATTAAGACGGAACCTATGATCAAGTTTTGATCCATATCCAGAAGAACTATTCAAGTGCTAATGTTATATGATGAAAGCTTCGGACCAGCTCTTTTATGCAATTGAATAAAAATATCAATGTTAGACAAATTAAATGAGACTCCAGAATTCAACTACACATAGTGTGAGTCTTCTAATTACTTAAATAAAAAAATGATATTATATACCAATGAATAATTATTCCCCATATATAACTCACATGTGAATATTTCACGAGTTTTGTTTCATAATTA
Organism: Iljinskaea planisiliqua; assembly: GCA_900108845.1. NCBI lineage: Eukaryota > Viridiplantae > Streptophyta > Magnoliopsida > Brassicales > Brassicaceae > Iljinskaea > Iljinskaea planisiliqua. Next base: position 1,321,544 of record FNXX01000011.1, on the reverse strand, counting down.
AGTTTTGACGGTGGGACTATCCGTCTCCTTGTTGGTAATTAATGCTGATCATTGACAAAAATAAAACGGACATGAGCGGTCTACTAGTTTGTAAATTAACATATCTTGTTTTTTTTTTTCTGAGATAATTCTAATAGTAGTTTTTCAAAAGGTGGATTAAATAGAAACACACAAAAATCTTGTGAGTATATTATAAAAGTTTTTGTTTTTGTTTTTCTTTCGATGTTCCCCCACAAAAAAGATTTCTACCTATTGTCTTTAAAGACCTCATCAATAGCAACTTTGGAATGTGATTCTCTTTAAAATTTACAGCTTGTGGGGGATAGACACTGAAGGAATCTTGGTTGTAGAACCAAATTAAAAAAAAAAAAAAAAACCTTTTTGGACCATGTGAAAACTGTCTCTTATCACCGCTTTTGCTCGAATCAAATCCATATTTGTCTTAATCTCATAGATCACATAAACTAAAAAAAATTGGAAGACAGTAAACAGATTTGGTAAATGGAAGTAAATGACTTTCTTTGATCCCAAGAAAGCATATAGTATTGGTTTTTCCTTTTTATTCTCAAAAGGTAATCAAAAGTAAACATTTCTGCCTTGAGTTTCTAGAGAGGCTAAGGCTTATGTTGCTCTTAATTTCGTTTCTGTTGGAAATTGGGATCTACGGGGAGGCCAACCGGAGTAGACTCAAGCTTGTGTGAAGTAGCTCGTGGGGTTTTTGGAGGCGTAAGCGGTTCCTTTTCTAAACCGGGTGGTCGAATCTCCGGTACAATCTCATCTGCCGGAGTCTTAGGGTTCGCTACATCATCCAAACCCTACAACAAGAACATATCACAGTTCATAATAATAATCTGGTTGGTTAGGTTAATAATAATGGGACCTACCTCTAGATTTTAAAGCATGATTGATCAGTAATAAATAAAAATGTAAAGTCGAATTAAAATGTAATTAATGACAAAGAAAAGTTAAAGATGGATGATACTTCAGGGTCTGTTGGGAAGAGACTAGGCTCGTCTCCATCATTACGAGAATGAATCTCTGGATCAGCGGTTCGACCAGAAGAAGCTAGTCTCTTGGCGAGAACACGACGACTGAGAGACGAACGTGTCGCTGCATTAAAAGCACGTGAAGACAGCATTATATCTGGATATGTTTCGTGCGTCTGGGTGGATTAATTAAAACAATATGGAATGTGTTTTTTTAAATACACGAAAAAAATTCACAAAGCTAAACCCTAGTTTCTCGGAGAAGGAAACTATGACCATGATAATAACCTCTTAATTCCCACTAATCTATCCTAATTTTTGGCCAAATCAAAAGCCAACAAAGTGGATTTGTCTAAAAGGTCTGACCAATAACTTGCTCTTGTTTTAGAATCTAAGACCTATTCTAAGTACTCTGTTTTCTAAAATTTCGGGTCAAAATGGTTTACGTAATGAATCCATGTTAATGTTTTAGTTAGGCATTTACAAACATAATAAAAGTTTAATAACAGAGCAAACAAATGAACTTTCAATTTCCACTCGCGATAAAGAGATTCGTTACCAAAAAACACCCAACATAATTGTTTCTCTTCCCCAACAATAAAGACAAACTTTCAAAAGCAAAAAAAAAAAAAAACTACTCGTACAATGTTTCTTCATATCCACGAGTTGTGAGGAGTGGGCATGGAGAGAAAGACAAGAGAGAGGACTTCTTCTTCTACTTCACGTTGTCACCGCTCGCTATGCCCTGCGATAGTATTAAGAATATACTTAAAAGTCCAAAGCAACTAAACTATATAACTCATATTCAACTTTCCTTCATACCTTCACACAAAGTTGAATTGACCAGGAGGAACATTAGGGCTTCCGAACTGGAAACCGGATTGTGGAGCGTGATTTTCATCGTTGCCTCCTTCTTCATCGTCTTCAGTCCAAAAGGTTTCGAGGATTTTCACGGCTTTTTGGTATATATCGTTGTTGTCGTGGCTCTGAAGATTCTCAATCTTCTCAAGTCCCTCTGCTTCATCTATCATTGAAGCGTATAGGTTTTCGTCTCCTGTGTGACCTAAGCTCTTCACTGCTTCGCCGACCACGAGAATGTTCTCCAACGCTTCTAGGCAAACCGTTAAGATTCTTGGATCCGGGCAGGTAAGAAGATCGCACAGCGGTTTGATGCAGCCTTGGCTCACCATAAACCTGAGAGAAATACAAACAACAAGGAGACCGACATGTTTTAGAAATGATTCTTTGGTTATCATGGAAACATTTGGCTTTTAGTTTTTTTTTTTTTTTTTACTTGATTTGATCATGAGTGCCACCAGAAGTAGCATTTGAGATTCCCCAAGCAGCTTCTTTTTTTACTTCGAATTCTGAGTTATGGAGCAGCCAAATAAGAGACTGAATTATATCCGCTTCAATCACCGCCTGCACATTCGGGTTTAAATAGAATCAGATAGGCAAAAGTTCGATTTTCGACTCTGTTGTTAAAAGCCACACAATATATAGACAGAACTCACTTGTATCTGATTTGAACTCCCAGCTGTAATGTTCGAGATAGTCCAGCAAGCTTCCTTCTTGATACTCTTCTTGTAAGTGTTTGTTAGAAGGTTCAAAAGACAAGGAAGCACTTGATGGTCGAGAACCATCTGTTACGAGAATAAGTTAGACTACAGTTTTTTCCTGCAAACGCGAAGTAGAATTGTGAAACGCATATATGCACCTGAGTCTGTAGATCATCGCCCGTTACAATATTTCCAATGGTACGGAGAGCAGGAATCAGCACTGCCGGCGACGAATGACTAACAAGAGGAAGAGGAAGAGTAAGAGGAAGCATACAGATAACGTAACAAAAATTAGAATCACATTCAGATACTCACGCTAAGAGCTCGATGAGGCGAGGGATAACTCCTGCATTGATAACCGCCTGTATCTTGTCGTTTGAGTTGTCCGAGAGGTATGACAGGGCCCAGCATGCATCTGTGAGAACTTCTTCATCTGTTGTTTGCACAAGGCTCTTAAGAACTGGTAAAGATGGTTTTGTCTGCTCAAAAATGTAGAGAAACAACATGTTAGAATCTATTATGGAGAAACCCAAATTTGGTTTATACTGTGTGTATAGTCTTGAAGGAAACCTGTTCAAAAGAAGGCTGAGGCTTTCCCCTGCAGAAGTTTGATAAAGTCCATGTAGCATTCCTAAGCATTGAGAGCTTCGTATGCTCATTGAACTGAGACAGAAGAGGCAACATGGCACCGAAACTCAAGACAAGATCACGGCATTTTGGCGAGTCTCCAGCAACATTTCCCAATGCCCAAACAGCCTATATTCAGGAAGAAGAAAAAAAAAATCAGAACGGTAAAACATCAAATCAAATTTAAACTTTTGCCAAGGTCTAAAAGAGTTTCTTTGACAACAAAAAAGATGATAGTAAGGATTTGAAGGTATATACCTGTTCGCGGACTTCCTCATTAGCCGAGGTGAGAAGATGGATGAATATCGGGACAGCTCCACTTTCAATGATGACATTTGTGTTCTCTGATGTCCCTGAAGCAATATTGGTGAGCGCCCAAGCCGCCTCAAACTAAATACAAGCAGACACGAACAGCAAAATTAAGTAAAACCAAAAGCATATCGATGAAAACGAGGTTGCAAGTGCTCTCTCACCTGAAGTTTGGGAAAATCATCCCTTGAAAGAAGCGTCACAAGGCGAGGAACAACACCAGATTGCACAACATCATTGATAGGAGGGTTTTGCTCTACAACCAAAAAAAGAAAAAAAAAGAAGTGCCTTTTAAAGTCTCTAACCAAACACGCTGCTTTGTCATATGATTAATGGTCACAAACCGATCGAAAGCAGTTTCCGCAAGAGAGTTGTCGTCTCAAGTTGCACGTTGCTATCATCTGACAAAATTCCAGCAACCATACCCGGTAGATTTTCTATTAACTGCAAATACAAAGAGACCTTTTAAAACTATACTAAACTATAACTTCCCATCAATTCAAGAAACATGGATTCACAAATTTCTCCAATCTAGAACCAATTAAGCCAAGGAATCGATATCCGGTTAACTGCGAACCAATTGATCAGATCGGTACGAAAGAAAATCAGAAAAGTAAAAATGGCAAAGAAACATACTTTCTTCGCTGAAGGAAGATCCTGCTGTCCCGTTTGTGCGGCGCCTGAGCCGAAAGCCATGGAAGCCGAGAGCCCCTCGCGTCTCTTCTTCTGCAAACTTTCCTCCCTCTTGTTCTTCCTGATCTCAACCATGTGATCCTCTCGCCTCCGCCGTCCCTCCTCCGCGTCGACCGCCACTTTGTACCGATTCCGTCGGACCTCCGTCTTCGCGCTGGGCCTGAGAGACATGGTCGATTGAAATCGGGAAGAATCAGCGATCGGAAGTGGAGTTTTGATCTCGAGAAGAGACGAATGAGTAAAATGAGTATTAAGGGTTTTGGAGTTTGATGCGAGTGTGTGTGTGTGTATATATACACATGTAAGAGCGTATACTCAGGAGGAGCGGCACACGATTCTGGAGATTGTTGTTAATCCTAACTTGGCCCTAAATCTTACTGTTAATTACGGAATTGCCACGCAATTTTTTTTAATTTTTGTAGTTGTTTTTGAATTTGAATCTTAACGTCTCTCTGCTTTTCTAGGTATTACACCGACTAATTAGTATTTTATCGATTCACCTATATTTTCTCCCTTTTTTTTATCCACGCTATATTTTAATTCAAATGGGCTTTTAAAGCCCAATTTTATAATTACGTAGCCCAAACTCGGCTCAGATTTAGCCCAACGTCACGAGGGCGATACGGAAAATGGGTAAAAAGTTCATGTAAGCGTTCAAAATACATTTTACTATTTTTTTAGAATTTGTTTTTTATTTTATTTTATCAAATAATCTTGGACATACGCTTTAATTAGTTCTTATGTTTTAACTTTTTGTAATTTTTTTTTTTAGTTTGGAAATTAGCAAAAAAAAATTTTTTTTACTTCAAACAGATTGATATTTAAAACTCCCAAAAGAAAAAAATGATTTGTAAGTGACATTGGAGAAAAAACCTTGATATATAGTATTACCATATTGCATCTGATCTAGTTTATGTTTCTATATATATTGGTAGAGATTAAAGACAATTCCAAATCTAAATCGTTTTTATTTATTGTATTCTGTCGTAGTATATCTAGGCATATTCAAATTTCCAGTAATCTACATATATAATTCAATAATTTTATGAATTATGGCAGTTAAAGTTTCGCTAATTATACCCTCAACGAACGTACCATGCATGACACAGGGAAAATTATATGAAACTTCCCTATAAATCAAGAGTTTAATTAGGCCTCATCATACATAAATGTACATTCATAGAACTATAGAAGTACATGCATAAAAGAACATACAGGTTCGGCCCAAACAAATCCGAACTTCTGCAACTTAAATTAGTAACAGAATTGATCGATAGGAAACAAAAATGATGTATTTTATAAATTCAGTATTTTGTAAACTTCGTACAAATTCATCATCTAATAGAAACACTCAAGACTAATTAAATTCCAGAATAAATAGATAAATATATATTAGTTTTTTCCTTAACTTAAATTAAATGTCTCGAAATAATTAAAGACAAAGACGAAACCCTAAGAACCTTTCAATGTGATAAACATGCACATCTCTATGCATGTATAAATCATACGTTCATGTCAGATAATATGCTTCAACTCTCGACCGTTCCTTTGGCATTGTAACGTCTTGTATAAGCCTGATTTTGCATCCTCATTTGGTCGTAAAATCTCACAATAAACTCCTCTGCTTTCACGTCAATCATCTCATCACCTCCATCACCATCACCATAACAATCCTCAGCCTCATCATCATCATAATTATCATCATCTTCATCAAGACAGTCCATATCACGCAACGACTTTGCCGATCCATATCCGGAGATTCCCGAAGAGGAAGAAGAAGACGTCGCCGTGAAAACCTCCACCATCTCTGACAACTGATCGTCACTACTCGCCGGAGCTTTCTCCTTCACCGGAGAAGACGATGGCATTATCGTAATATTAGACGATGGCAGTATCTTAATATTATCGTTTTTCAACTGCCGAACGGACTCAACAACTCGCCGCCAAAACCCGTTGTTATACGGCTTTCTCCTCCTACGACGGCGAAGCATGTATAAAACTACACCGATCACGTGCATGCCACGTGGTCGTTTCTTCTTCATCTTATTCTTGATCTCTTCTTCGCCACCATTAATATGATTTTTAACTTCCATGTATAATGATTAATTAATGGTGAACAAAAGAGATTCAAGATGGGGGGGTTGTTTCCCTGCAATGAGCAGGGAATAGAGATTTTGGAAGAAGATCCCAAGGAAAAAAAAGGTTTTTTGTGCCTATTTATATGAAAATAAATACAGGGTGTAATTAACCAATTTTAAAATATTAGGGGTGAAAAGTATAAGTGTTGAAGAGTTTAGGGTTTCTGGAAGTAAAAGCTGTCTCGTAAGAGAGCTTTCACGTCATAACTAGAAAAGACAGCGTGCTCTCGATGCGGTAGTTACGGGAAGAGGAAGTTAAAGAAAGAAAGACAGCTACAAGCAAACTCAATTAATTACTATACTAATTAATTTGGGAATTAAATTAGTTATTGGTTCCTTTATTTATTTTTTAAAAGCTACTTAAATCTATTATTTATTTTGCCCTATTCAACATTTCATTATCAATTTAGTTACAAAGAAATGAGAAAAAGGATTAATAGCAATTGCATGAGATTTTTCTAACATCATAATCTTTCATCATAATCTTTCATCATAATCTTATATTATTGGCCGGCGTTTTTAAACTAATGAAGATTGTTTTATTTTTTAAAAAAACATTATTGCTGTTCTATTTTTGTTGTCGATATCGTTGTTCTAAAATTTGGGGAAAAAATAATATATATTACAAGAAGATATAAATACATGAATCTATATATTTCTGAGATACGTCAAAGAAAGCACGTTACAGTGTCTGTAAATGGAACACGGTTTCGTGGAAACTAGAAACAATTATACGGGAGACAGCCGCAACAACATGTTTCAACGGCGCACACAACTAAACTAATCTAACCTTCTCTCGCAAGCTTACTTAGATCTCTGATTAATTGCTCTCAATTATAGTTCCCTTCGATTACAACGAAAGTTTCATTTTATGTATTTATTAATTTCTTCTAGTAAAACCTCCCTAAGTTTTATGGAAATTTTCATTCTAAAAGTATTATGGTCCAACTCTCATGAATTATTAGGTAACTAATTTATTTAAATCAATTGCATTTTATTCCTAAGAAATCATTTTTTTGTTTAGTCAATCATAATTTGTCTACACTCTTTATTTCGCAGCATCAAACATATTTGGACTTTTAGTAGCTATCGAAACAATTTGTTTAATACAAATGGCAAACCATTATATAATATAACATCTAAATTTCATTGTAGATTGAAAAATAAAAACAATATCTAAACGTACACATTTCAAGACTGGAAACGTGAAACTAAGAGGTTTGTAAGCAACAAAAATATTAAAGAGGTTGAAAGTAATTTTACGAATATATATATTTAAATAAAAAAGCATAAGAGACAGAAGAAATAAAAACAAAAAAGGCGTAAATTAGGAAACAAAACGGCTAACACAGCTAAGATATGGTCTGCGTTACAGCCGTGACCCACTGGAAATTATTTGTAAAGTTTTATTTGCTTAATATATTTTACAGAAAATACTAATGTCTTTAATTTAGATATAAGAAGTAAATTTATATGACCTTTTCTACAGTTTTAAATTTTAATTGTAAAGGAGCATATATATAGAAGTATTTTTTAAAAATTTAGTACTACCGAATAGGAAATTTATATTTTTCTTAAATCAATCACAAAAACTAAGTTTAATAACTAAAAAAATTCAGACGGAAATAAATTAATTTTTGCACTAAATGGCAAATGCCAATCACGTAGGATAATCTATTTCTTTTGAGAGGTTAAAGGCGATAATCTATTTTTATTTGTTACTCCGCGTTGGGCAAATTGCAAACAGCAAGCAAAGGATGCACACTTTTGTGTATATATATACACACACAATCATTTCAAGAACTAAAACAAACCAACACTAGAGAAAAAAGCTTCTTTAACCCATCTCAAATCTCAGTTTAAAGCACCACAAGAATCAATATTTTGCAGGAGAGTATCAATCATCAATGGCGGATTCATGGAAGAAGAAAACCAGTAGCAGTGCAATAACACATAAAGCTTGGAGTCTCGTGAGGATGGCTCTTCTATGGGGAAGAAAAGGTGGAGTTTTCAAAAGATGGCCTCTGCTCGAACTACGTAACCTCTTCTCCAAGCATCTCAAAGCTCTAGCTCATCATAATAACAATGACCCTTATCTTTCCCGTTACGGAGAACGTCAGCTTTCCTTTGATGAAACGCCGTTATTTAACGTCAAGAAGAAGATACATCGTCCTACGTCTATGAGGTTCCTCCTTCCCTGCATTGCTCCTCCCATAGACTTTGACGACGAATTTGGAATGGACGGTCAAGATTATTCCGATGAGATGATATCCTACGGTTACGATGAATCTTGTATGGCTAAGGATGATGAGGAAGAAGAGAAAGGGGTTGATGTGAGAGCAGAGGAGTTCATTGCTAAGTTCTATGAGCAGATCAAGTTGCAGAGGCAAATCTCTTATTTGGAATACAGAGAATAAGTATCATTATACATTTATGTTTTTTTTTTTTATATGATTGCAACTTGGTTTTTGTAGATAATTGAGAGTCTGATACTACATCTTCAAAGATGTTTACATGATTGACCTTTTTGATTTACCTGTACTTTTTTTCTTTCAATTTCATTTTTTGCATCTTTCCCCATCAATTTTGTTAGCTTGTTCTGAGTAATGAAAAGTTCACATTTTTTTAATAAATTTGATTGTATCTTAAAGCTGATAACAAGTACATTACAAGCCAATAAGAAACATAGAGATATAGAGAGCTAAAATTACAAACATGAAGGCGAATCCAAACCTCAAAAAGAAAGAAAAACCCTAAGGAAACTGAAACTTCATATAGCCTTGTTTCCCAGAAGTAGGAGGACTAATATAAACCCAAAGCAAAGACACAATAATCGACAACAAACCTGACCACACAAACACAATGGTCGGCACTTTCCCTTTTTTACCCATCAATCCTTTTGCAAAGGGATAAAGATGACAAAGAACCCAAAAGCTGAAGAACACTCCTCCTACAAGTTTGCTCCATTGAGGAAACGGACTGTACAATGTCTTGGCAACACCAACACCAATCGCAATCATGTTCACCATCATTATCGTTATCGGTGGAACCATCAAGAAACTCCATTTCACCAAGTAGAGATCAGCAAACTCGTCGTCCCCATCTTCTGGTGTAGATGACTTGCTTGTCAAGGTAAATGAGATTTCTACTCCAGCGATCACTTTGAGCAGCCCTTGGAACACAGCTGCAGGATGAGCACTAGTTCCTCCGATTAACCAAAACTGTTCGTTTCTCCACCACTCGTGGAGAGTGATCTTCGACCATTTGATCTCGAGGAGAGAGAGCAAGCAGAGCGTCAATGTTATCGCGAGGAGGAAGATCAAGAACGTTATGTTGAGTGACTGGACGATGAATTGACCTGTGAAGAGAGATACCGCGGGGAGAAAACAGTAGACGATGAGGAACAGGGAAGTGAAAGGGTACATTCCGACATTGAAGTAAGCGACTCTCTGTAAGAATTTCATCCTCCGTGTTGCGAACAAAGCGTTGTTTCTTGAGAAGAAGATCTCTACTGATCCTGTTGCCCATCTGAGAACTTGGTGAAGCCTGTCTGTAAGGTTGATAGGAGCTGTTCCACGAAAGGCGTCTCTTTTGGTTACACAATAGATTGATCTCCATCCTCTGTTATGCATTCTGTAGCCTGTGACTACATCTTCGGTTACTGATCCGTAAATCCATCCAACTCTTTTGCCCCATTCAGTTTTGTCCTCGTAGAAGCAAGAGATCACACTGATGGCTTCACCCACTGTGGCTGCGTCCAAGGGTTCACGTGGCACTGCAAGAGCTCCAGCTGGTCTACTGTTCTTGCCTTTCCCTTGCAAGTCTTGTAGAAGCCTGCCTTGGTATTCAGCAACTGGTATAGAAGCAACAAAGGAGCTTGACGTACCGAATCTCTTTGGATGAAGCAAAGATTCGATGTCTCCATCATCGTCTTCGTCGTTATTGAACCCATCTCCGTTTATAGGCAAAGCAATCTCATCATCTTTTTTCGTAGCCTTTGGTCTTCTCAGGGATAGCTTGACTTTTCTTCTACCTAACCAGCCATGATGCTCGGTTGCTCTCGGTGGGCTAAACCCGTAAAGAGCGGTTCTGCGGAACACACAGCCAGTTCCTACATACATTGGACCTTGTAGTCCATCCAAAGCTCGCATACTAACGTCAAAGAACACCGTGTTGTGATTTGCATAACGATCATTTGGGTCAATACCTTCAAACCTCTGCGGAAACTGCACGTAACAGATTCTGTCGCCACCACGATCAAGCATGAAGCACATCCCTTCCCTTAAAGCCATGGAGTTGTAGACGTAGTGATCACAATCAAGATTGAGGATGAATGGACCATTAGACATAATGGCGCTGGTTCTAACTAAAGCGTTCATGGCTCCTGCTTTCTTATTGTGATCATAACCTGGACGCTTCTCTCTAGACACGTAAACGAGCATCGGCAATCTGATGTCAACTTCTGTTGTGTCGATTAAGTTCTCAGAATCAGCTTCTGCTCCATAGACTGGCTCTGCATTTGGTGGAGCTAACATAGCCTGCAAAAGCCAAAAACTTTAGTACAAGGACAGAACACAAGTAAAGAATGAGCATTGCTAGCAATCTCACCTGAATTATTCCGGCATGATCTCCACGGGAATGATCACTTTCTCCAGAAGACCAAGTCCCTGGCCAATGCGATCCATCCGACATCCAAGTAGCTTTTGGCACTAGAACAGTTTCTGCAAGATTTCCTCCAATCTCCATCTGCTTCTTCTTAGTCCTTAGCTCTTCGTGCGCATTATAAGCATCAGATCTTCTCCTAATCGACTAAGGCAACGAGTTAATCCTCACTTTAAACTCATCATATTCCCTCTTCACTCTTCTCCTCTCCCTTACAAAGTCTAGCCTCACTTTGTTCTTGAGAAAATTGCGCTTCTGACCAAAGTAAGCCTCAGGGTTCCTTGGCTCAATGTTGTGTTTCCTACAAAACGGAACCCAAGTGGTTGCAAAGCTAGCTGTTTCAGCTAACGCCTCGAATGTTAGCAGAGCTCCTCCATCGTCTGATAAGTAGCAGGCAAGTTTCTCCACAGGGTAATCAACGGCTAGGATTGAAAGAATAGTGTTGGCCGTGACCAAAGGAGGTTCTTTCTCAGGATCAGCTGTGGAGACAAACACATCAATACCTGGAAGATCAGATCTTCCTTTGGGGTTCCTGAGATTTGGAGACTCGAAACGTTCTTTAAGTACAGTTAAATCGGTTATTCTGTTAATCGGACAGAGCTTAGGGAGCTGGTCAAGTATCCAAGAGAAAGCAAACCAAAGCTCACAAGTCGTTGACATTCCCCATAACCACATTGCTTCTCTGTTTGGGTGTCGAACCCTCCATGTCAAGAACAAACCAAGAGCCACCAAACGCAACACAACGAGTAATCTGTTTCGTTACACACACATAAAAGAAAAGGAAAACAAACTTCAAAACTTTTGAACAAATTCAGAAACATAGTAAGTAACTTTCATCATTCATCAGTCATCACCAAGACTAACCTGTAAGGGCTGATAATTGCAGCAGAGACACCAACTTTCCTTGTTAAAGGCTTCTTGTTTCTCTCTCCGAAATCCGGAGGCTGTTCATACCCGTTTCCACCAGTACCCGACCCGATTCCGTACCCGTCTTTAGGCCAAACAGCATTTCCATAACCATAAGTCCCTTTAGTCTCAAACAACCACCGAGTGTGATCGAAATCCGCAGCTTGATTCTGTGCCTTGAAAGACTTCACAACCGAAAGCCTCTTGTCAAGCTTCGGATCACCCATCTGCCGAAGAGGTTTCGCCTCATCTTCGTCTTCTTCTTCCTCGCTCTGTTCCTCATCGTTAATGTCCTCGCTTATAAGACTCTTTACATCCAGGACAATGGCCTCCACCGTTGGTGATACAATCAAAGTAACAACCTTTACAGATTCTGAAACCGCACTCGCATCTCCCTTTGACGCTCTTCTCGTCACAACCCTTCATCCAGCAGCCATGACTCGGTTCCTTCACCGGACCTGACCGGTCGGGCGAGCAATCGATGACGTGGCTACGAATCACTGAGTTAAACCCACCTGTGAAGATCGTTCCCGAGAGAAAGCTTTTGTTATGTAAATTCCCTTCTCCACCCTTACTTTCCTGAGAAGCAAAGACCGTTTGGTGATCTGGCGTCGGAGGTATATGAACAGTGTAGCTCACGAACTCGGATGTAGTCTCAGCCGTCAGATTTTCTACCGACGTTGAACAGTATCTTCCTCCGCCGTCGCTGGATCTCCGGTTCCCGCCGTTAAGGGAAGTACGCCGTGTAACAGGACTCGTTAAGCCCATGCTTCTGTCGCCAGATCCTTTACATGGTGTGACTGTTATAGTCACCGGAGAAGAAGAAGAAGAACAAGCTGGTTTCACCATCTTGTCGGTTCAATTCAGCTGTGAACCGGAATTAATCTCAAGAAAAACCGAAATCAGAATCTCTGAAGAAGATAAAACTGAACCTAGAGAAGAGGAGAAAGATTAAGCTAAATTGGAGCAGAGCTTTCGATATTTGAACACTCTGGAATTTTTTATTTTTTTTAAAAAAAAGAAAAGGGAAAAAGACAGAAGTAACGGGTTGCTACAAACGGTCGACAGATCTGAACCGTCAATTGGGTATTAGGACACGCAAGCGGTGAGATCGAACGGCAATGATCAAACAAAAGGTAAGTTTCATGTTTTTGTGTGGGTCCCGCCAGAAGGAGATCTAGCGCGAAAGTCAAAACCCGGAAAAGATGGCTTTGTTTCTCACTCAGAAACGGTCAAATGAATTTATATTGCTCTTCTCAAATTATTGTATGCTTTTAATTAATAATTTCGAACTCATTGATACGCAAATTTTACAATAATTAAACTAATAGTAACACTGTTACTTTCGGTGAATCATACTATATGGTCCACGTACCCCTAAATCCGGAACGTTTTCACCGCCATGGCGAATCTCTCCTGAACATCCCACAAGAAAGACCATACGGACTCAGTGTAGCCATAGATACAAGGCACCATGTGGTTCGGAGATCTGCTCATCGTTCGAGCCTACCGATAAAACCATCTCTGTGAACTAACAGAAGAAAGCTCCACCAAAATTTGAAGCTAACGCACCAATATCGGTGGAGGAATTAGAGAAATGTAGGCGTCGTTCGTTTCACGTCACTGGGTGGCGAATTGCTGAATTTTTCAACCGTCAACGTTTGGTAACGACTAAGAACAGTAGTACTACATCTAGTGGAGAAACTGAAAACAAAAGATATAAATTATATATTCAGAAAGAAAGAAATTATGCTCTCTTTAGTCTCTCGCTTGACTTTGACTTTGACTTAATAATGATCAATATCTCTATTTTCTTGCTTTTAGTCCTCTCTCTATTAAACAGTTGAGTTACGGGTTCATTAAACAAGGAAAGAGAGATGGAGCAGACGACGGGAGACGAGTTTATGGAGGCTATATTGTACGTTAATGGCGTTCGTAGAGTTTTACCTGATGGCTTTGCTCATATGACACTTGTTGAATATCTCAGAGGTTGGTATTATATTTTGTTGGTCTTTGGTTTACAGATAAAATTCTAGTTTTGGGAATGGTTAATCAAAGTACTCAACAAGTTCAATTTTCAAATCAACTTTAGAGACGCAAAGACGTGTATGTTGCCAATTAGTTGAGTTGTGAGATTTCAGGTTTTCACAAACCGAGAGATCATGTTTATGTCTCTTAGTTTGAAGATGAATTGTATGCAATTCAGTAAGACCATGCTTAACAAAGTGTGAGATGTAAGTTTTTTTTATAACTTAGCTTAGCATTTCTTGTTTACTTCAGATTTAGGACTGACCGGGACAAAGCTGGGGTGTGGCGAAGGTGGCTGTGGGGCTTGCACGGTGATGGTCTCTAATTATGACAGAAACTCAAACAAATGCGTGTTAGTCTTTGTCCTCTCTCTATAACTTGGTTCTACTTTGCCTAAGTCTTGCCTTTCTTGTTGCTTCTTTCTCCAACCGTAGTTTTTTTTATTGCAGGCATTATGCCGTCAACGCTTGTTTAGCACCTCTCTATTCTGTAGAAGGAATGCATGTAATATCTATTGAGGGAGTTGGTCATCGCAAACATGGCTTGCACCCAGTTCAGGTAAAACCTACTTGTGCAGAGGTTCTACTTTCTTCTCTTTTGTGAAGAATCTATGTCGTGATGTGATCCTTATTCTCTCAGGAGTCATTGGTATCTTCTCATGGTTCCCAATGTGGGTTTTGTACTCCCGGGTTTATCATGTCCATGTATGCGTTACTGAGGTCGAATAAAACCCCACCTTGTGAAGAGGAGATTGAAGAATCTCTTGCAGGAAATTTATGTCGTTGTACTGGTTACAGACCCATTGTTGATGCGTTTCGGGTTTTTGCAAAAACTAATGATGCTTTATACAGTGGTTTATCTTCACTTAGCCTTGAAGATGGTTCAAGTGTTTGCCCATCTACTGGTAAACCTTGTTCATGTGGATCATCAGTCGCTTGTAGTGACGATAGATTTCAGCCTATCTCTTATAGTGATACAGATGGGGTTAAGTATACAGACAGAGAACTTATTTTCCCTCCTGAACTTTTACTGAGGAAGTTAGCTCCTTTGAAGTTGAGAGGAGATGGAGGGCTGGTCTGGTACAGACCCTTAAGGCTTCAGTACTTGCTTGATCTTAAGGCAAAACATCCTGATGCAAAACTACTGGTGGGTAATACGGAGGTGGGAATCGAAATGAGACTGAAGAGGTTACAGTATCAGGTGCTAATATCTGTTGCTCAAGTCCCAGAACTCAACACGGTGAATGTCAATGACAATGGGGTAGAGATTGGTTCTGCTCTGAGACTTTCTGAACTCTTGAGGCTAGTCAGGAAGGTTGTTAAAGAGCGTCCTGCACATGAAACATCAGCTTGCAAGGCTTTTATTGAACAGCTGAAGTGGTTTGCTGGGACACAAATAAGAAATGTTGCTTCCATTGGTGGTAACATCTGTACAGCTAGTCCAATATCTGATTTGAATCCTCTTTGGATGGCTTCAAGAGCAGAGTTCCGGATAATTAACTGCAATGGAGATGTTAGGTCGATACCTGCAAAAGATTTCTTCCGTGGCTATCGTAAAGTGGGCATGCAAAGCAACGAGATCTTGTTGTCAGTGTTCCTACCATGGACAAGGCCCTTGGAGTATGTGAAAGAATTTAAACAGTCCCACCGTAGGGATGATGATATAGCTATTGTCAATGGTGGAATGCGTGTGTTTCTTGAAGAGAGAGGTCAAGAATTGTTCGTTTCTGACGCATCAATTGCTTTTGGTGGTGTGGCTCCAGTTTCTTTGTGTGCAAGAAAGACTGAGGAATTTCTGATTGGAAAGAGTTGGAATAAAGGTCTTTTGCAAGATGCGTTAAAGGTTATACAAAGTGATGTCTTAATTGATGAAGATGCTCCTGGTGGCATGGTGGAATTTCGGAAATCTCTAATCCTAAGCTTCTTCTTTAAGTTTTTCTTATGGGTTTCTCATCATTTACGTGATGTAAAGCCAACTATAGAGACTTTCCCATCCTCACATATGTCAGCTTTGCAACCTTTTTCTCGGCCATGTAGAATTGGAAAACAAGACTATGAGACAGTAAAAAGAGGAACATCTGTTGGCTTGTCGGAAGTCCATCTTTCAGCAAAAATGCAGGTATGTTGGTCCATCCACTCTACTCAAAAGTTGTTACTCCAATCTGATTCTCATGCTGGTTGTTTTTCAATATAGCCACACCAATTCAATTGGTGCATCTATTGCTTTTCTCTGGAGTGATTACGACTTCGAGATGCTTAAGTGCAGAGTTGTTGTTTCCAGCATAATACAATGTCTCGACACTCTTGAACTTTCATGTAGGTCACAGGGGAGGCGGAATATACTGATGATACTCCAGTGCCTCCTAATACCTTACATGCTGCCTTAGTGCTAAGCAAAATGCCACATGCCCGCATACTTACAATTGATGATTCGGAAGCCAAATCTTCACCTGGTTTTGCTGGTCTATTTCTTGCCAAAGATGTTCCAGCAGATAATATGATTGGACCTGTTGTTGCTGACGAAGAACTCTTTGCTACAGACGAGGTCACGTGTGTGGGACAAGTAAGAAATTTTGAAACTGTAGTTTTCACCTTCTTTCTTAGCTTTTCCTTGAATACTGAATTGGGAGGTCTTTCTGGCATTTTCAGGTCATTGGTGTGGTTGTTGCGGATACACATGAAAATGCAAAAACTGCGGCAGGAAAAGTTGAAGTTGAGTATGAAGAATTACCAGCAATATTATCAATCAAGGAGGCTATTGCTGCTAAAAGTTTCCACCCAAACACAGAGAAAAAGCTAAGCAAAGGAGACGTAGAGCTATGTTTTCAGTCCGCTCAGTGTGATAGGATAATAGAGGGAGAGGTTCAAATGGGCGGCCAGGAACACTTTTACATGGAGCCTCATGGTAGTTTGGTTTGGACAATTGATGGAGGCAACGAAGTTCATATGATCTCATCCACTCAAGTAAGCTTACGTACCAGTAGATGGCCCAAAGGTCACTATAGTAGAAAACCATCAGGTTATATCAACTAACAATGATATATATATATGCAGGATCCTCATAGGCACCAGCAGTATGTTTCTCATGTTCTTGGTCTTCCAATGTCTAAAGTGGTATGCAAAACCAAACGAGTTGGTGGTGGCTTTGGTGGTAAGGAAACGAGATCGGCCTTCATAGCTGCTGCAGCTTCTGTTCCTTCCTACCTATTGAATCGACCCGTGAAACTCATACTGGACAGAGATGTGGACATGATGATATCTGGTCATCGTCATAGTTTTGTTGGAAAGTACAAGGTATCTCTAACTATGTTGTTGTTTCCAGTTTTTCCCTGGAACTTTTAGTCAGTGGAATCCGTTGGTTATTATCCTACCATTTACAGGTTGGGTTTACAAATGAAGGAAAAATATTAGCGTATGACTTAGAAATCTACAACAATGGTGGAAACTCTTTGGATCTTTCCCAAGCTGTTCTTGAAATTGCCATGTTGCACTCAGATAATGTTTATGAGATCCCACATGTGAGGATTACAGGGAACGTTTGCTTTACTAATTATCCTAGCAACACTGCTTTCCGAGGCTTTGGAGGTCCTCAAGGTATGCTTATAACTGAGAACTGGATCCAGAGAATCGCAGCTGAACTTGATAGAAGCCCTGAAGAAATCAAAGTGAGTTGAATGTTTTATAAAAGCATACTCATTTTCCTTAAAGTTTGTATGAATTTTTCCTCATATTTGGAAGCTTTCTTGGGTATTATCTTACCTATCTTTAGGAGATGAACTTTCAAGTGGAAGGCTCTATCACACATTACTCTCAGTGTCTTCAGCACTGCACACTGCATCAGCTGTGGAAGGAGCTGAAAATGTCCTGCAACTTTCTAAAGGCTCGTAGAGAAGTCGACGACTTTAATAGCAATAATCGTTGGAAAAAGCGTGGTGTGGCTATGGTTCCCACAAAATTTGGCGTATCATTTACCAAAACATTCATGAACCAGGTAATTTTTGTTTTAGTTAGATCCTATTTTTTAAGTAAAGATGTAGTTTACCTACGAAAAAAAAATGTAAAGGATAAGCAACACTCTACCTTGCACTACCATTTCTTGCAAATCAAGAGACAGATTTTTTTTTTTTGTATACTCATCCATTTTGATTCTGCTGTGTTAGGCCGGTGCTCTTGTTCATGTGTACACAGATGGTACTGTTTTGGTGACACATGGAGGTGTGGAGATGGGTCAAGGATTGCATACAAAGGTTGCTCAAGTTGCTGCGTCTGCCTTTAACATTCCCCTTACTTCCGTATTTGTGTCAGAGACAAGCACCGATAAGGTACATTCATATAATATCAAGTTAAAAGTGTTGAGATGTAACTATTGTTCCAGACA
The DNA here is from genome assembly GCA_900108845.1 of Iljinskaea planisiliqua. NCBI lineage: Eukaryota > Viridiplantae > Streptophyta > Magnoliopsida > Brassicales > Brassicaceae > Iljinskaea > Iljinskaea planisiliqua. Next base: position 1,303,259 of record FNXX01000011.1, on the reverse strand, counting down.
CACAACTGTTCGTTGCTTTATCTTGATAGGTTCCAAATGCGTCACCAACTGCTGCTTCCATGAGCTCTGACATGTACGGTGCTGCGGTTTTGGACGCTTGTGAGCAGATTAAAGCACGAATGGAGCCTGTTGCCTCTAAGCTCAGTTTCAACTCTTTTGCTGAGGTATAACTCTTGTTGAATCCTGGAAAATTTCTTTGCATGTTCATGAATAAAACTCTCTTCACCTGCCTCTCTTTGATTGTCATGTAGCTGGCAAGCGCTTGCTATTTTCAACGAATAGACCTTTCTGCTCATGGTTTCTACATCGTTCCCGATGTTGGCTTTGACTGGATCTCTGGGAATGGAAACCCATTTAGATACTACACCTATGGAGCTGCATTTGCGGAAGTTGAGATCGATACATTAACTGGTGACTTTCACACAAGAACAGTCGATATAAAGTTGGACCTCGGATATTCTCTTAACCCAGCCATCGATATTGGACAAGTTTGCTTTCTTCTACTTGTGAACAATAAAAAAAAAAAGACACTTACATTCATAAGAACAGAGTGTGTGTTTGTGTCTGAATGCTGAAACAAATCTCCATATTGCAGATAGAAGGAGCATTCGTACAAGGGCTAGGTTGGGTAGCTCTAGAAGAACTCAAATGGGGAGATGCAGCTCATAAATGGATTAAACCAGGGAATCTACTCACTTGTGGACCTGGAAACTATAAGATACCTTCCATTAACGACATTCCCTTCAACTTCAAGGTTTCTCTTCTCAAGGTACATATGCATTTATAAAGACCCACCAAAAGCTTTGTTACTTTGCTTGCAAGTGAAGAAACTGAACCAAAATGTTTTCATTAGGGGAATCCAAATTCAAAAGGGATACATTCATCAAAAGCAGTTGGTGAGCCTCCGTTTTTTTTGGCATCATCTGTTTTCTTTGCGATTAAAGATGCGATCATAGCGGCTAGAGCCGAGATGGGTCTTGGCAGAGAATGGTTCCCTTTGGACACTCCTGCGACTCCGGAGCGTATCAGGATGGCTTGTTTCGATGAGTTTACTTCTCCTTTTGTGAGTTTAGATTTCTGCCCCAAGCTTAGTGTCTGAGACTTTTGATCTATTGTATTACCAAAATCACTGTCTATTCCGGAATATATAAATATTTTTTTTTGTTAAATAAAGTTTATACAAATTTAAATAAAATAATAATTGTACTACTTGTTTATTCCTTCGAAATGAAGTTCATATCTAATATTTGTTACATTCTCTTTTTGTAACAAATATTAGATATATTATCTAAGTCGAATATATATAAAAAAAAACAACAACAACAACTTTCCTATTTCTTAATGAAATGATTAACAATCATCGTGTTGATCATAAACATGATGACCATCATAATCTTCATCACATAATGTATCTAAAATATCCATAGCAGAGGAAGATTGCGACCCGACGAGCTGGTCTAGCTTATCCTCAACCCACCAATCTTTCGACTGTACCTTTAGGCGACCCTTAGATTTGTCGGCCGATTTTGTAGCCGGCGACACATGGCAATTACTGTATTTAGACCGCTCACATTTTCCGGTAGATTTCGAATGGTTGGTAGGTTTTGATGGCGAATCAAGCCGGTTCACGACTTGGTTTGTGGGTCGTGGATTGAATCCTGATGGATGAATCATCCCAGTACGAACGAAGCCTTGTTGACGACCTTCCTTCTTCATTCTTCTTTATTTTGCTTTGAGACTTTGATGAACTATATATTACCAATGTGTGGATATATATATAGAGGGACATGTATTTGAGGACCATACCAAATATGTTTGGGACACAAGAAAATGAGAATAGTCAAATGTACTTGTGCACCAAGAAGTTAATATTAATATTATATTATTGTCTGCTATTTATTTTTCTCGGCATTATCTAAGTCTTTTTTGGTTGCTCATCCTAATTTTGTCGTCATCCTGGTTTATGTTGTGTAATAAATTGTAAAGGATTATAACTTATAAGTCAAATCAATGTTATGCTAGAAATTTAGGGAAAGCCACTAGCCTTTTATGATTCAAGTCTGGAGTTGTCAAATCCTTAACGAAAAATTCTATTTGTAATGCAATTTCATATCATTTTTAGTATTTATTTTTTTACCATTTATTTACAATAATATAATTTTAAACTAAAAATATAATTTATTCAAAACAAGGTTCAAAAATAGAAAAATACAGGTATGAAGTTTCATAATTATGAAAATAGTCTAAATTTTATATATCACCCATTAATAACCTCCAATTGAAGATGCTCTTATAGCTTATATTATTAAACTTGTGTTTAGTTTATTAATCATGTAATTAATATTGGAAAAAAATATATTATAAAATGGGCTGGAAAATATGGTAAATGGGCTTTAATATAATCCGTAGCCCGCGAGTAATGTTATCCTTTTTATCCATCGAAGAGCCTCCTCCTTCCTCGCGTAATGGCAACCGTTACCAATTTCAAGCTCGTCACTCCGCCGGAATCTTCCCGCGCCGATCGTCCGGGAGCTGCGAGAGCCTCCGACGCATTCCAGGAGAAGAAATCTGTGTATGTGAACTACGATCGAGGGGAGCATGAGGTCTCTGTCCGGGTCGGCGGGTTCAGGAAAGCGGATATCGCGAGACGTTACCGACTTCGGGTTGAGAAGGACCGATTTCAGAAGGACTGGAGTGTATCGGAGGTGGTGGACCAGCTTATGGCTCTCAATCGTTGGGACCAAGTTGATGGCGTTCTCAATTCCTGGGTCGGCCGGTTCGCTCGAAAGAATTTTCCAGTTCTTATCAGAGTATGTGTGTTCAAACTCTTTCTCGAATCGATTGGTTGAGATCTAAATTTAGTGGGAGTTTGGATTTGGAAATTTGCAGGAGCTTAGTAGAAGAGGATGCATCGAGCTTTGTGTGAATGTTTTCAATTGGATGAAGAAGCAGAAGAACTACTGTGCGAGGAACGATATCTACAATATGATGATCAGACTTCACGCTAGGCATAATTGGGTTGACCAGGCTCGTGGCCTCTTCTTTGAAATGCAAAAATGGAGGTATGCCTTTAGAAACAAAGGCTCTCTCTCTTTGAAATTTCTTGGAAATTTCGTTGATTGAGTACGTTTTTGCTTTGGCTGTAGTTGCAAACCGGATGCTGAGACGTACAATGCTCTTATCAATGCTCATGGTCGAGCTGGTCAGTGGCGCTGGGCTATGAATCTTATGGATGACATGTTACGTGCAGCTGTGTGTAACTTTACTTTACTCCTATTAATGGTTTTGGTTCAGTTTGGTCTCAAGTGAGGCTCCTTCTTCTCTTGACCAGCGTCGAAAAAGTTAATCATTAGATAAATTGCCAGGGAACTTTGGTTTGCTTCATATCATCAATCTGTTTAAAGATTGCAGATAGGTCCTAGTCGTTGCTGTTGCTTAATACACGATGTTGACCATTCTCTGGTTTTGCAGATTGCTCCTAGTCGTTCAACCTACAATTGTCTGATCAACGCTTGTGGGTCTAGTGGAAATTGGAGAGAGGCTCTGGAAGTATGCAAGAAAATGACAGATAACGGAGTTGGACCGGATTTGGTGACTCACAACATTGTGCTTTCTGCATACAAAAGTGGTCGTCAGTATTCCAAAGCGTTATCTTATTTTGAGCTCATGAAAGGAGTAAAAGTTCGTCCCGATACCACCACTTATAATATCATCATCTATTGCTTGTCAAAGCTTGGTCAAAGTACCCAAGCCCTCGATGTTTTCAATTCAATGAGGGAAAAGAAAGCTGAGTGCCGGCCTGATGTCGTGACGTTTACGAGCATCATGCATCTATACTCTGTCAGGGGAGAGATAGACAAGTGCAGAGCCGTGTTCGAAGCGATGCTTGCAGAAGGTCTGACTCCTAATATTGTTTCCTATAATGCCTTGATGGGTGCTTATGCTGTTCATGGAATGAGTGAAAATGCTCTCTCGGTTTTTCAAGAAATTAAGCGGAGTGGTATGCTCCCAGATGTTGTCTCCTATACATGCTTGCTTAATTCGTATGGAAGATCACGTCAACCTGGAAAGGCAAAAGAGGTATTCCTCATGATGAGGAAGGAAAGGAGAAAGCCTAATGTTGTTACTTACAATGCACTGATCGATGCTTATGGTTCTAATGGACTTCTACCTGAAGCTGTGGGAATCTTCCGGCAGATGGAGCAAGACGGCTTTAAGCCAAATGTTGTTTCAGTATGCACTCTTTTGGCTGCTTGCAGTAGGTCTGGGAAAAAGGTGAATGTTGAAACTGTACTTTCCGCAGCACAGTCGAGAGGTATCAAGCTCAATACGGCAGCCTATAACTCAGCCATTGGAAGCTTCATAAACGGTGCCGAACTTGAGAAGGCCATTGCATTGTATCAGACTATGCGAAAAAGCAAAGTCAAAGCTGATTCTGTTACTTTCACCATTCTTATAAGCGGTTCATGTAGGATGTCAAAATACCCTGAAGCAATTAGTTACTTGAAGGATATGGAAGATCTTGGTATTCGATTGACGAAGGAGGTGTACTCTTCTGTTCTATGTGCTTACAGCAAACAGGCAAGTGTGTAGAGTTTGAGCTCAGAAGAAGATGTACTCTGATTCTTCTATGGTTTGATTGTCAATTATTACTTGTGATAATTTTCAGGGTCAAGTTACAGAAGCAGAATCCATATTCAACCAGATGAAAATGGCTGGATGCGAACCTGATGTGATCGCATACACTTCAATGCTCCATGCTTACAACGCTTCAGGTATACACATGAATGTAAGACTGTTGAAAATCGTGGCAAAATGTTTTACATGGATCTGAATTCTCTTGGAATGCTTTTGTGTACCCCAGAAAAGTGGGAAAAGGCTTGTGAACTCTTCCTGGAAATGGAAGCACATGGAATAGATCCAGATACTATTGCTTGTTCAGCCTTGATGAGAGCTTTCAACAAGGGAGGTCAACCTTCAAATGTCTTTATCCTAATGGATTTGATGCGGGAAAAAGAAGTCCCCTTCACTGGAGCGGTTTTCTTTGAGATCTTTTCGGCTTGTAACACGTAAGTACTCACATTACAATTCACGGGATACAACAAGAGATCAATTCCATTATACTTATCCGTGTTCTCTTCTTCTCTCAATTTGCAGCTTGCAGGAATGGAAAAGAGCGATAGACCTCATCCAAATGATGGACCCGTATCTGCCTTCAATTTCTATCGGCTTAACTAATCAGATGCTGCATCTTTTTGGGAAGAGTGGTAAAGTCGAAGCAATGATGAAGGTGCAAAGAACTTTTACTTTATCTGCTAATTAGACTAGCGCATGCTCTTTCATTTCTCGCTACAGAAAATCAAACAAGAAGAATTTTAACCAACTATGTTTTACTCTTAAACATATCGCAGCTGTTCTATAAGATAATAGCATCTGGTGTTGAAATCAACCTCAAGACTTATTCAATTCTCTTGGAACATCTTTTAGCTGTTGGAAACTGGAGAAAGTACATTGAGGTACCTTTTCATTTGTCTCCTGCCAAAGTTAATTTCCATTAATATCCATCGATACTGAGCAAATCTTGCGGTTCAAAAAACAGTTTTGACTTTGTGTGAATGATTTGCAGGTTTTAGAATGGATGAGTGATGCTGGTATCCAACCTACAAACCAAATGTATCGTGACATTATTTCCTTTGGTGAAAGAAGTGCAGGGATCGAGTTCGAGCCTCTAATACGCCAAAAAATGGATGAGATGAATAGGAAATAAATAAAAGGTAATACCCATGCTTCCTTAATCGTTCACAAAGATAAGTAATAACAATTCCAGCAATACCTGCCTGAGATTTGATTCTCCTGAAGGCCCTCTAGTAGATAAAATTATGCAATCTCTTTTCTGACTTCCTCTGTGATTTCATGAGTATGCCTCTCCACTGCACGTTGATTCCCATTATTATCTCCAAATGTAGGCATAAAAGAGGCTTTGAATGAGCCTTTGCTTATTCACCCATTTTGTCTCGAACCTTTTGTGTATTGAAAGTTATCTCCTCAGAATCATCAACCCAAGCTGGTGGGAGACCAATGTGGAGGCAAACATTCACAATAAACTGTAAGACAAAAAAGATCCGAGCTCTAGACAAAGAAATGGCATGTGCTACACAACGAACGGTTTATTTAGTTACAAGCAAGACCAATCACTTTTGTTGTGGTGCTTGTCATATAAAGTCCTATGGTTTCAGACACCAGCATGGGAATAACACTTAAGATGTCTTGTGTGGTTCTATTTCTGAACCATATGTCCATCCAAGTCATCACGACCATCCCTTATATTACATTCGACGAAGCGAAAAAGAAATCTGTGATGGTTGCCACAAGTCGTTGTTTCATGCGCTCAGGTGCATTGAAGATGATTGCGGATTTGCCTTATGCTTCGAATGCGCCATTTTACCACAAGTGACAAAGCACAGAGTTGACAGTCGTTTTCACTCACTATGCTATGGTGAAAAGGCAAGTGGTAAATACTGGTGTGACATGTGTGAAAAAGAAACCAATCCAGAGAACTGGTTCTACACTAATAAAGATCACCAGGATAGTTTGCATACAAAGTGTGTGCTCGGAGAATTTGCAGGTCTCATGCCAAGTAGCACAATAAAGATATGGCGCACATCATTGGATGTGGTGCTCAATGATAGTATGTCTCGCCCATTTTGCTATTGGTGTAAGTTGCGTTGCAGTCCCCCTGTCATCTTGAAGGTGCTTGGAACCTCAGATACCTACTTTTGCTCTTGGTACTGCTCACAATTCACTCCATAATGCAGCTTGAGAAACTAATGAAACTGCGCTGAATCTCCTCGAAGCAAAAGGCATGTGCTACACAACGAATGGCTTTACATAAGTAACAAGCGAGGGTGATTTCTTTGTGTGTGCTGCATGTGGTAAGACGTCGAATGGTTTCATGTACTAGCATGAGGACAAGATAACCATTAAGCGTTGATATCCTTATTAATGTATTAGCTAATGTAAAATCGTGCAGTCTTGATTTAGTATGATCTCGTTGTTCCTACTGTTTTCAGCTCTACGTTTTCTGTAAAATCTTATGTTCGAAGAGCATAACACCATCACTCTTCTGTTAGAAAATTTCAAGATCAAAACCAAGACAAATTGCGATGACGGCTTTATTTATTTTTTGTTGGGAATCTCTTACATCTAACACGCTTGGAAAAAATGATAATTCAACAAGAAATAAACATGGTTAAGGTTTGTTATAACAAAAGAGGAGCAGTTCGTTTTAAAAATACGTATATGACTAAAACAATATATTCTTGAGAATTAAAAGGACAATCATTATGAAGCAAAGTATAAGGAGTATCGTCGCACATTTCACCATTGCTCCTTCTCTTTGTGATCTCTCCGCCTGTTCAAAAATACAGGAAAAAAAGTCTCTGTGAGTCCTCTAAGATCCCACAAACAAAAACTTATGTATGGTAAAGACGCAAACCTTTTGTAGTTGTTTATAGCCTTCCTCGACCGATGTAGAAACATTTTGGATATTGTAGTCTATCCGATCAACTATTGTGCCCTGATTGATACAAGAACAAAATAAACTCGTTGTTGAGAGAGAGGAAGAAAGACCTTCATATCCACTTCATGTGTGTATGTATATATATGCGAAATGAGTCAGCTTGTGAAACCTGGTCAATCACAAGAGCTGATAAGTCCTTCATTATCTGTGCAAGGTCATTCACTGACCCCAATACCTAGAAGGAAATCTCAAGTTTAGTCACCATGTACATATCGAAATTAATCACCATGGAAATGTGGTAACAGCTTCACATTACCTGCTGTATCTCTCTTTCCCTTTCCGCTGAGACATGTTGCCCTTCCTTCAGCTTGATCGTCTGGTGTTCATCGAAACCCTAAAATGTGTTGAAGAGTAGTGATTCTCATTATGATATTTGAAGTGGAATGAAGGCAATAATTAATCAAACGGGATAAGAAAAATCGATCTAAAAAGAAGCTCAACCTAAACTTTAAGCGATTTATTAGTGAACTAAGAACTTACCATCCCACCAAAGTCTTCCTCTTCATCATCCAGTGTCGACATCTTTCCATTCAGATTAAACTCCAAATCTACTCCATCCTGACCCTATGATTTGGGAAGCCAGATATAAAAACAAGAGCATCAAACTAGGATAGAAGCATATCCAAATAATCAAATCTCGGTTTATTTCTTGAAAATAAAAATGGGGGAAAAATACCTCTTTCTGCTGCTGCAGACGTTTCAAATAAGTAGACTGTTTTCTGCGGAGTTCCATGGAGAGGTTCTGAAGATCTGTTGCAAGAGAACGCTGTCAAAAAACAGTATGTCAAAGAGTAGGTCAAGTCCATTGGAGAGCCCCACTATCACATGTAGACAGAACTTAAACCATGCATATGATACCCCAAAGTTAATTAAAACGGACACACACAAAAGAAAGAACAAAGTTTACTTCATACATTTTGCTAAGTGATGATAATGTCAACAAGACTGATGATGAAAAGAATGGTTTAACCCAAATTCCTCAACATACGTTCTCCAAAATCACAAAAGAAAAAGTCAAGGCCACACATTTTACATCGCTAACAAGCTCAATAAAGAAAAAGTCCAACAAACAATACCTGCACATTTTTCCTGAGATTAGATTCTTCTGAAGACCCTCTGGTAGATAACTTGTGCAGTCTCTTTTCAGAGTTCCTCAAGAGATCAGTGATTTCATGAGTGAGCATCTCGACAGCACGTTGATTCCCTTTGTTATCTCCAAATGTAGGCATTAGAGCCTTCGAATGAGCCTTTGCCAATTCACCCATTTTGTCTCGAACCTTTTGTATATTAAACGTTATCTCCTCCGAATCATCCACCCAAGCTGGTGGGAGACCAATCGTGAAGGCATCACTACCCCCAAAACATTCACAGATAACAAATAAGCTTGGAAACGCATAAAGCCACTATTCATTTCAATTAATTTCCTTTCCTTCACTCTGCAACCTAATTCTCTTAGGGTTTTTAATTCCGTAGCTAACAAGTATCTTTTTTTGCGAATCAATCACGATTACAATATGTTACTATAAATAAAATCCTCGAATTACCACAAGTTGTTGCAGAAATCAAACAATAACAAATTGGGAAGAACAAGGAACGCAGAAGCTACCTCGATGGTCCAGGATCATCGGAATTCAAAGGAGCATAAGAGGAGTGATTGGACCGAGCAAAAGAACCGCTCACCATTTCGATCACCGGACCGCCGAACGAATCAGACGCCGATAAAGGAGCACGCGCGCTCTTACACGCATCCCTGTGTTTCCGGTACACCGTCGTTCGGTTCCTCGTCGCCATCAACCCAAAATTTTCGGATTTTTCTAATCGGATTTTCACCAAAACTTGTCTCGTCGGAAAAAAAAGAAGCTATGAATCTGAATCGCGAAGGAAGCGTTTTGTGTTGTAGACTTGCACAACGAAGAAGATTATTATTTGGGCTTAAAAATATAAGGCCCATTTAAATATTTGGGCTTAAATACAAGGCCCATTTATAATGGGCCTTTTGCCACATACTTATTAATTACTTGGGTCAATATAAGTGTGTGGAGTACACGTTTGAAGACGATGACGCACTTAGAAAAAGCTAAAGGCTGTAAATGACGAAAAAGCCCTTAATTTCCGTGTGGACTAGAGGCGGCTGAACGAAGTCAACAGAGGGACGGTGGTTCAAACACTACAAAGCTTAGTGACCAAGTAGGGGGTACTTTGGTCATTAAAGACTTTCCATGAATAGATTCGTGTCCGTGGAATCTCTCGCCAGAGAAAAAAAAAAAAAAAAGAAGCTCATTTAAAGGTCTCGCCTTTAAGGTGTGGATTCGTCGCACTTTCTTGTAAAAAGAGGCTCAACAAAGTACTGACAGATGCGCAAATAAATGCACGAGGACAAGGAGGAAGCATATCATTTAGTTACGAAAGTGATCTGAGACTTCAAGTTCAGGTTTTTTCTTTTTGGATTCAGGATCAAATGGAAGAAGATTTGTTAGGCATTTGTGGGTTTGATTCTTCCAAGAAATATCGATTAGAAGAGCTTGCCAAGTTCCAGTCTGGTTAGTTTCATATAATCCTCTCTTTCTCCGATTGGATTTAGCTTTAAAGTTTCGATTTTTAGGTGTTTTTAATTTCTTTTATCATATTTCGTTTTTGGGCTATTAAGATCTCTCTTGGGTTCTTGTTAAATGAGATTTTTTTGTGATGGCCAACTTCTTTTCAGGTTCCTGTATCGAGTTTGAAGATGTTGAAGAAGATGATGAAATGGCAGTGGATTATCCGTGCCCGTTTTGCTCAGACGATTATGATTTAGTTGAATTGTGCCACCATATCGACGAAGAGCATCAACTAGATGCCAACAATGGGGTAATTACATTTTATATATCCATCTGTCTTTTTAATTAGACATTGAGGCTTCACATGAATCAGTTAGTTGTCGAATTGTTTCATTGTCCTCTGGTGCTTACTTTAGCAGGTAGGTTTGTGATTTTTGTAATGAAAGTTGGTAGGGGGCTTCTTGGATTATAGGCAACTTGGATTATTCTCTTTGATGCTATGAAGAGACATTTTGCAGTTGTGAATAGTTTGGAATGAGAAACGTTGTGGCTCAATTCTCGAAACCTTTTTTGAGCTTAAAAAGAACGGACCTTTAGAAACTTAGACCGGTTCAGGGTTATCTGAAATGAAACTAGTCTATTGGTGATAGTTGATTTCTTACCAAGTCAGCTTTGGTTGTGATGCAGGTATGCCCGGTTTGTAGCAGACGAGTGAGGATGCATATGGTTGATCACATAACCACGCAGCATAGAGATGTTCTGAAGATATCCTTTTTTGAATGAACTCGTCTTTCTTGTTCACCATTTAGTGTGAATTGATTTTCTTGTGCCATTTGGGTCCCTTGACAATTACTTACCTTGAACAAAAGCAGAGACTTTACAAGGATGAGTCTTATTCAGCAATTTCTCCAGGGACAAGGAAGTATCTACAGTCTCTAATCGATGAACCACTGTCTACTAATCATACATCAAAAAGTGTTCCTGACACCTTACTATCATTTGTCTACAACCCGCCGTCACCAAACCAGCCCAAGCTTGTAGTGCCTAGTTTATCAAGTGGGGCAAACACGCAAGACAAGAGCCTTATCAAGGATTCGTCAGAAAAGTAAGCAACTTTTCATGTTTAATTGATTCATGTGCCTTGTCTCACCTTGTCTAAAGCTACATTTTTGCCTTTAAGCAGATACGGGAAATGGGTGTCTCCCTTGTCAGATACTGAGCTATTAGAGAAAGCAAAGAAGAGAGAGTTTGTACAAGGTTTAATATCATCAGCCATGTTTAATCACATTGACGACTGCTGAGTAAGAATAAGAAAAGATGTGATTGATACATTGTTTGAATCTTTACTGTTCTTAGTCAAGTATTTATATATGAAACTCTGGCAAAAGTACACTAGAGTAGTCTATTATAATATAAGCCAATGAGGTTCTGTTTATCTTTCAAAACTTCTACATTGTTTACAGCTCATAATCGTTAAGTTACTTGAGGCCGGAGTTTCCTTAACAACCACTTCTTGCGTAGTTTCACATCTAGAGCCAAGAAAGTTTTGGCCTTGAGTTCATCTTCAATTAGATCACAAGCATCTAATATAAGCTCTTCGTCCATGTCTGGTAACGCTTGAATAGCCTCAACCGCGTCCTCTATTCCCATGGTTTTGGTTTCATCAACTCGAGGCTTCTTCGACTTTATAGGGATTGTATAACTGGTACCAATTTGATGATCTCTTTTGTTCTTGGCTTCAAGCAAAAGAGAGTTGCTATCTTCTTCCTCACCCGAACTAGACAAATCGGTTGTACCACTGGACTTGAACTCTTGGAACTCGGTTTCGGGGTCAAACCAGTCCATAGCTATGTCATTTTCCTCGATCCCGGAATCACCACAGAGCACACACAAATCTTTGTAGTACGGAATTGGTCGAGTCATGAATTGCCTTGCATCTCTATGAGCCTGTAATTTTTTTCAGACAAGAACACACTTAGAAAAACAAAACCAAACACTGTATTACTAAAACAATTAAGCCTTTAGATCGGACTCTGTTCATCAGCAATCAAGTACCTTTATATAGTCTTGCCATACATTATCATCAGCTGTAACCATTTGACGCTCATCATCCCAACCGAACCCATCTGATCGAAGAAGACTCTTGATCGCGTTATATTGTCTTCTCAGAGTCTTATACCGGTTCTTCAAGACATCAACACTAAAGTTAGATTCGAATTTCTCGTTGAAGAGATTAACCATCTTAGTCCACGCTTGTTTCCTGAAAACACCTTCAATCTGGTTTCCACTCCTCGCTTGGTCCAACATGAGACCGATGAAAAACCGGTCCATTGGAGGATGCCAAGTAGTCCTGCACCGTGCCACGCCGCTTCCTTTCGAGTTAGTCATGATTGTTGTTGAATCACATACTCTGTTGTAACCTTCATCTTCCTCAATCGGAGTGTTGTTTTCTCCCTCAGTAATAATATTCTCCTGAGCTGAAAACACATAAACCATAGACTAAGAATCTAACAGAGCTCAAAGCATAATACAGTTCTCTTGACCAAATTCTGTGAATATCAAAGATTCAATAGACTTAAAAGATTGTACCTTTCTGCTCCGACATTCCATCGGAGTAAATCAAACACAGATCTTTGTAATAAGGTATCGACTTTATCCGAAAAAATCTTGAATTAGGATGACCCTTTAAATTTTGAAAAAGAAAAAAAAGACAGGACAAAAAACCAAAACAAGACTGTCAAAGTCTCTTCTGAAACGAAGAAGAAGAAGAAGAACAGAAAACGCAAAACGCACCTTGAGATACTCATCCCAAACGCTATTACCAGCGACCACCATCTGTCTCGTTTCATCCCAACTAAAACCATCTTCTCTCAAGAGATTCCTCGCAGATCTGAACAAGTTCCTCAATGTCTTATGCCGGTTTTTCAAAACATCTTTCCCATAAGGAATGTTGAACTTCGCAGAGAAGCAAGAAGACATGAACTTCCAAGCGCGTTTGCTAAACAAATGATCGTCGAATCTATTCCCTTTCTTCACTTGCTCCAACATAAGTTCGATGAAATACTGATCCATTTCTGGCGTCCACATCGTTCTTAATCGATGATTGCCGTTTCCACTCATTATTTTGCTTTCTCCCCCATACCCTTTTCTTGGCTAAAGATCAGAGATCGTCGCTTACAGAGAACTCCGGCGGAAGGAGAGAGAGATACCGGTGAAACGGAATTGGAGTTCCGGTGAGCTTTTAGGGATAAGGTTGTCCGGGATAAGGATTATATATTCTCTTCGTGGCTAAGGTTATTCTTCTATTGGCAGGCATCCAGTTCAGAAAACTTTAATGGGCTTATGTTACGACGTCGATCGTTCGAGGGTTTATTATTGGGCCGTTATTATTGTGCATTGAATCTGGCTTTAACGGGCTTATACTATTATGGGCCTATATTGTTACGGCGTCGTTTTATCTAGGGTTTGTTTTTGGGCCGTTATTATGGTGCATTGAATCTGGCTTTAATGGGCTTATACTATTATGGGCCTATATTGTTACAGCGTCCTTTCGATTTAGGGTTTGTTATTGGGCCGTTACTATGGTGCATTGAATCTGGCTTTAATGGGCTTATACTATTATGGGCATATATTGTTACGGCGTCGTTTTATTTAAGGTTTGTTTTTGGGCCGTTATTATGGTGCATTGAATCTGGCTTTAATGGGCTTATAATATTATGGGCCTATATTGTCACGGCGTCCTATTGATCTTGGGTTTGGTTTTGGGCCGTTCTTATGGTGCATTGAATCTGGCTTTAATGGGTTTATAATATTATGGGGCTATATTGTTACGGCGTCGTTTGGTCTAGGGTTTGTTCTTGGGCTGAAGGACGTCGTGTTGCTTCCGATTGCAGAGAATCCATGTGTTTCAACTCCGTCGTCGTCTTGGTCAATGATGTCCATAGAATTTTCTGTTTAAATTGACAGAAGAAGAAGAAAATTCTATTTTTAAAGGCTTGAGAGGAGCGTCTTCATCTCCGACTGGTATTGTAAGTTTCTTTTGAATTTTTCTCTTTGTATAAATAGTGAGCTTCATTATCAATTATGGGGCTGCGTTTTGAGCTCCCAAATCGTGAAAATCAGCGACCTTTGGTGGTATAGCCACTCGAATTAAACCCATGATCAAAATATGAACTGGGCATTGTTTCTTTTGATTTTTTTTTTTTTTTTAACGCTATTGGGAGGTTTATGCAACAAAGAGTAAAACCCTAGAATCAGTCCTTTTGTTTTGTTTTGTTTTGTTTTGTTTTGCAGTCGTCATTTTCAACAAGCCAACTTAGAAAGTCAAAACCTTTGGCGATGAGTGGCTTCAACGGAGACTCCATGGCTGATTTTAAAGGCCTCCGAATAACGCAGCTCGACGATGATGATGAGGATGAAGAAGCTCCAGTGGAACCGATAAACGTCGATGAGTTCGATGATGATGACGAGGAAGACGACGAAGATTGTGAGCCTGTGGTATTGGGTTTCGTCGAGAGTCCCAAATTCGCATGGTCAAATCTCCGACAACTGTTCCCCAATTTAGCAGGCGGTGTTCCGGTACTACATTATATAAAACTTTCAATATGTTTGGAACCAAAATGTTATTTTATGTTCTTAGGTTTTGATTCTTGGTTTGAAATTTGTGATATAGGCATGGTTGGATCCAGTTAATTTACCATCAGGGAAGTCAATTCTATGCGACTTATGTGAAGAACCTCTGCAATTTGTACTTCAGGTAAGTTTCAGGCAAACTTATTCGTTTATTACTCGCATATTCTGTTTGGTCGGGGTTTATTTACGGGGTTGAGGAAAATTTCGCAGCTTTATGCTCCGTTAACGGACAAGGAATCAGCTTTTCACCGGACACTATTTCTCTTCATGTGTCCATCTATGTCTTGTCTGCTCCGTGATCAACATGAACAATGGAAACGTGCCCCCGAGAAAGCTATGCGGAGGTATAAAGGAACACCCTTTATTACATATCGCATCTTTGTGTTCGTTTCCTCAATCCTCCAATTGGGTTGTTACAATAAATCGCTATGTTTTTGTTTGTTTCTGAAGTTTGAAGGTTTTCCGTTGCCAATTGCCTCGTGTTAATCCATTTTACTCGAGTGAGGCTCCGAAACACGATGGAACAGACAAGCCCTTGGGACATGGAGGTAACTTATGAACTGATTGATGAGGGGTTAGACTCAATTCCGAGAATTCTCTTTCGTATTCGATTCTGAAGTTTGTTTTTGTTTCTCTTTAGCTCCGCTTTGCACTTGGTGTGGAACATGGAAAGGAGATAAAGTATGTAGCGGCTGCAAAAATTCTCGATATTGTTCACCGAAACACCAGGTGTGTGTGTGTGTGTTTGTGTGTTTGTGTATGTACATGCTTTGTTTCTCTTTTTCTGCTAGATTCTACGCTTTTTAACGATGTTGTTATTTCTAATCTCCAGTCCCTACATTGGCGCGGTGGTCATAAAACCGAATGTCAAGAGCTTCGTGCGGTTATCGAAACATCTGACTCAGGCCTTGTCAAGAATGGTGTTCCTCTGACTCAAGTGCAGAAAGGTTTGCAAAATACACTAACATTTCTTTCTTAGCCTTGGAACTTTATGTAACTAGTGATATCAATTTTTCGGTTTGTGCAGCTGCGAGTAAGAGTTTATGGAAAGAGTTTGTATTGGTCAATGTGGATGAAAGTGAGTATGATACAGAGATGTCAGAAGATGATGAAGCTGCTCAACCTATGGTGGTCTCAAAGAGAGAAGTGGACGACCAAATGAAATCACTGATGAATGATTTTAAGGTAAAAACTCAATTGCTACCGCCATTTCGCAACTATAAATTTTGCTCGAATGATCCTCAGTCAAGTGTTTGTACAGGGAGATGCGGATAAAAATAGTTGGGTCAATTTCCAGCAACGTGTAGACAAAGCCCCTGAACAAGTTCTAAGGTGTGATTCAAAGTTCAAACACAGAGAAGTTGTGATTGTTTGCATACAATTCTCTCATAAGATCATTATGTAAAATACATTTTCATTCTTTATAGATATTGCCGGAGCTCTGGAGCTAAACCCCTTTGGCCAATAGCAAGTGGACGTGCCTCTAAATCTGAGATTCCCAATTGCAAATCTTGTGGTGGTCCTCGTTGTTTTGAATTTCAGGTAACTCTTTCATCTCTACCAAATTTGATCTTCTCTTTGTTTGTATTAGTCTGCTTGCTATTAGTCACTTCTTTTCTTTATAAACCAGTCAAGCCAAGACCAACGTTTTTGGCCGTATCATACCTGTTTAGACCAAATCAACACACAATCTTTTCCCCATTTCATGTCTCTGTTCTTGTATATTGGAAGCTTGTTTGTGTTCTTGATCTTTTTAATGGCGGTTTTTTTTTCAGGTAATGCCGCAGCTACTGTTCTTCTTCGGCGCTAACAACGAGCGGGAGTCTCTTGATTGGGCAACAATCGTGGTGTACACGTGTGAGAACTCGTGTGAATCGAGTTTAAGTTACAATGAAGAGTTTGTCTGGGTTCAAGTTTACAGTCAAACATCTTAGGCATCTTCTTCTCTTCTGTTTTTGTTGCCGCAAAAATTTTGTTCTTAACCGGCTCGGACCGGACTTTAAACATTTGTAGAATTTTCATGGGTTATATATACTTGTTCGTTTAATTTGGTTGTTACATATATGCTTAGATCTCTATTAACTTTAAAAATAAAATGATATATATTTAGATTAACAAAATTTGATATTTTATTGATTTGCTAACATTAGAAGCTTCAGATTAACCAACATAGAAAATAATAAAATTAAATATACTTTGTATATTTTTTAGAGTTTTTTTGTTTGATAAATATTGATGTTTAACATCTAATTAATACATTTCATTTTTATCAAAAAAAAATTTCCAATACAATTCACAAGATTAACTATTATTTGATCGAAAAAGATAAAAAAATCATTGAATATTACTTTCATAACATAATTAAATAAATTAAACAAAAAAATTGATATAAAAAATTGAGTAATAATTTTTTAACGTTAAAACATGTATTTAAGATAATCTAATTATTCCGCTCCATTCCTCATTCCATAGTGTTAAATGCTTCAAAGACATTATAGTATATTGAATCTTATGGATAGGTTTTAATCTGAATTCGCCTGTGAACAAGATAAACCGAAACTAACAAGCAAGATCTTAAATGGAAGGATTTGATGACAGATTCAAGTATCCTGAAACACAGCGAACTACTGCCAAAACTAAAGATGAAGGTTCTTCTCATATTTGTCTTAAATAAAGTGTTTTGACAAAGCTGAATCACAAAAAACATGCAAAATCAATGCTAAAGAAAATTCACTATCGAGCAAAAAGCTTATACTCCTCGCTTCTTAGACTTCTTCGCTGGGACCCTGCAAGAACAATGCAAGAGCTTAGAATAATGCCACAATACAATAACAGTCTGGTCAATTATGATCAATACTTACTCTGCGGTTTGCGCAGGCGGTGCGGCGGCAGGTGGTGCGGCGTCAGGTATGTCTCCTCCGGGACCCTGAAACGAAATCACAAAACCATATTATACAAAATGATCAACACTTCACTGAGCTTCTAAGCCTGAAATGAATTCACAAAACTATATATCATCAATAAGCATAAGAAATTACCTTGGCAAGTCGTTCCTCTCGACGAGCATGTTTCCTTTCTCGGCTAGCCTTGTTCTTAGCCCTCTTAGCCTCGAACTGGTCAGACAAAGTCTTCTCTCTAGCCTTCTCAGCCTTGGATTTGTGGATACTTTCCATGAGAACACGCTTGTTCTTGAAGACGTTTCCCTTGACTTTCATGTACATGTCATGGTACATGTGTTTGTCAATCTTCTTCGACTCACGGTACTTCTTGAGAAGACGCCTCAGAACTCTCATCCTCCTCATCCACAGTATCTTTGTTGGCAACCTTGCCTCCCTCGTACCCTTTCTCTTACCTTAAAAACCATTAATACAATCACAAACATCAATGATCTGTGGTGACTTTCAAAGAATATAGGGTCCAAATGTTACATACCATAACCAGAGTGACGACCCTTCATTTTGGCAATCTTCATACGTCGTGCTCTTGAACGTGAATGGATCTTTGTTGGCTTCCTGATGATGAAACCATCCTTCACAAGCTTCCTGATGTTTTGGCCTATAGATACACAACAACCCAAAATCTCAATCATGATCAAAATAGTGTGCTATGGCATGTTTGAATCCGTAACAATCAGAAACAATAGCTCATGAGATCAAGTAAGAACATAGTGAATCCGAGGCTAACATATCGGTGAAAAGATCTGTAACATTTCCAAGCTCAAATTCATCAGATTGAATTCAATATCAGTCAACGAATCAAGCTTCAAACACACATAATATCCATTTTTCTAACATCCTCATCAACAAGCTTTCAACCGCAGATACGAAGGGAACAAATAAATCCAAAACAATCAGAGTAGAGAAAGCATGAAAGAACGACATACGCGAATTAGCCATGGAGATATCACTCCCTTCGTTTGGATCGAGCCATACTTTCCCCTTCCCGCACTTGAGCACAGAGGCTGCGAGCCTCTTCTGTAGCTTCAGCGAAACCATTTTTGCTTCTCCCTTCTGAAAGGTTGATTTTGGCGGAGAAAAGCTGAACGGTGAAGACGATGTCTTTATATATGACGACACTCTCTAGGGTTACTCTTCCGCAAAAACCTATCATTTCTAATTGGCCTTCGAAAAGCCCATTAAAGGCTCAGTATTTGCATATATGCGTTGTTGACTCATAACACAAATTTCACCAGGCCTACTTGGCCCATTCAAATACATTTCTGATTATTATAATTTAAAAAATAAAATAAAAAATAGGTGTTCCAGGTCGGATATGGACATGAGTAAGCAATACGATTTAAGGAACCTACACGAACAACAAAAGCCTAATTGTAAAATTTGAAGCTCATTACAAACGTGCGTTGACCTTCTTTCTCGTAACACTCTGAACCCAAAATAAGAAACATGGCATACTATAAAGTATTAACCACGAATAACCTCAAGATGAGGAAGCCAACAAACAAAACCTTAAAAATAGAATAACCCAAAAATACCTGTTTTTAAGTTCTTTATATAACCAATTTTCAGTCTGATTCTTGTTTGTAATAATTACGAGAAGAGAGAAAAGAAGAAACACAACTAAACAGAAAAGATGAAAATGGTCGGAAGGATCTTTCTCCTTTTCCTCTCCATCTCCGTCACGGTGGTCATCGCCGGAAAAGCTCCACCACCAACATTTACCGAGAAAGGCAAAGCCTTAGCAGAGAAACTCTGCGAGAAGTCCGAAGACAAAGCGTTCTGCGTTTCGAGCTTAACGTCTCGTCCCGAGGCAGAAACCGCAACCGCGCCTAAACTCGGCGTGATCGCGTTAAGCGTGGCGTCCACAAACGCTTCGGACACGTCTTTCTACATCAAAGCGAAGCTAAAACAGAAGAACCTCGAGCCAGCGTTGGAAGACACGCTCGATGACTGCTCAAAGAATTACTTAGACGCAGTCGCACAACTCGACGATTCTCTCGCCGCTTTGCTCGCGAATTCGTTCATTGACGTCGATATTTGGCTCAATACGGCGATTAGCGACGGAGAGGCTTGCGAAAGCGCATTGAGCGAACGTGCTGGTAATGACGCTGAGCTGGCTCGTAGAAACACTAACTTCTTGAAGCTTTGCAAGGATGCTCTTCTCATCAACACTATCTTAACTCCATAAATTTAATGTTGCCATTAATTATTTTCTGTTTATTTGTTTGTTGTAATTTTCTATATAAAAAAAAATGGTGTCGTTGGTTTGTGGGGGTAAATTAAACGATATGTGATATACTTGTTTTGGGAAAATTTTGAATAAGCATATTGGAGTATATATACAAGATTTTTCTTTTTTGGTAAGTTGAGTATATATACAAGATAGATATGTGTTTTTGAGTTTTTCCGTCTAATTGATTACGAATAACAAGGTATACCACTGTTTACAAATATAATTAGCATCAGAAGACAGAAATGAAACACAAACAAATGTATATGTTTGTTTCTTGGAGAAACTTCTGATTGTTTCTTTCACAAATTCATCTATATATATTTATATGAATTTTCATGGTTTTTTTATGATAGAATTGAAAGTGAAATCTAATTTCAAAAAGTATATTATTTTAATCGTTAATGATTCTAACATATTTTCTTATCTATATTTCTATATATCTAACCAAATTAATCAAATTATATATCTTCATTTTTCTATATTCTAATTTACACAATTAAATAAGAAGAAAAATTTGATATCATTTGTTTTATTACATAGTCAGATTCTCAAAATTACATAATTTATTAGTATTTTTAAATCAAATATTTATAATCGTTTTTTAAATAATTTTCATTAGCAAAATAAATTAATAATTCTTAATATTTAAATAGTTACCATTCTTAAATACTTTTTTTGTGCTAGTAAATAAAACATGTTATGAGAGAGGTCATTTTTTTATATAACTTTAATTTAAAAAAGTATTTCCGCTATAAATATATGTAGTTAACATTTACCACAAAGGGAAAAAAATATCTTTGATTTCTCATATTAGTCATTTTTATATCGGACGGCATTTGTGTGGTCAGGGCTACCTGAGAGTTGATTATCTGTCTCTCGCTCCTCTCCTCTTCTCTTCTTCTTCTTCTTCTTCCTCACATCACTGTGTGCGTCTCCCTCTCTCTCTCTTCTCTCTATTTTATCCTTTCGAAATTTCGAAACTTACGAATTTTCACTCCCCTCTTCTGCGAAAGAGTTCTCAACCTCCGTCTCTGGGGTTTCAGAATCTGGAGATTTTGAATTCTAGTTTAGATCAAATGGTGGATCGATTTAGTGCGATTGCTTTGCCTCATTAGCAATGACTTCTGCTTCTTCCATGTCCGGTGCGTATCCTTTTTGTTTCTCTCTTATTTTGTTTATCCCTTGTACGGTTTAGCCTCTTAGCTATTAGTCCGTTGTAGATAGAAACGGAGAACGAACGAGTCTTTTAACGACTATGTTGCAGCGAATGGGTTCAAGTACCATCTAAATTTTGAAAGCTAGTTTAGTAGTTCTCGTGCTTGCCATCGTGTAATCACCTGCTATTTATTTTTGGATTTTCCTTGTGTTTTGTGTATGTGTGTTGATGGAGAAAGAGAGAATCCACTTTCTTGTGTTTGTTGTGTCACTGATTAAATGTAGGAAAGTTGGTTTTAGAGTGATTAGGTTGTAGACTAGTGCTTCTTCAAGTGAGTTCATGTGCCAACTAAACACATCCTACCCTTCTTGTTGAGGACCACAGTTTTCTATTACTGGTTAAGGAACCTACTTTTTATCTAAACCTTATTGCTTTGAATCCATGCATCCATTTTTGCCCTTTTTGGTCGATATTTTACTGTTTTGTGGGGTACATTGCAGTGTCTGTGGAATGTGTGAACATATGTAATCTAACGAAAGGAGACGGGAATGCAAGAACTGATTGCAATGCTCTCTCCTGTGCTTGGAAAGCTCCAAGAGCGTTGACTGGGTTTCTAGCTAGCACTGCTCATCCACCTGTGTGTTCTTTGTATCTATGTGGCAGAAATGGAAGAAAGAGTAGAATAAAAACTGTAAGGTTTCTTTATTGTTTTTGCTTATATAGAGGTGTGTTAAGATTAATCTTGCTTGGCTTGAATAAATATTCTAAGCCCAAGAATTGTGTTTCTACTTTCTTTCTTTTTTGTAACCTTCTTCGTGTTGCCATGGTGACGGTATTTGCTATCTAATCTTTCGGTTCCTTACGGTCACTCCTTTGGATAATGTAGTGCGCTTGGCAGAGTTATGAATATGAAGTAGGTTTTTCTGAGGTTCCTCACTTTGTAAATGTGAGAAAAATCTTGAGGTCCAGATCATCTTGTGGTGGTCATAAAAGAGGTGAACTGTATTGCTTATCATCTGATACTTCTGGTGTGTCCGATGATGTTACCGTCGAAACACTATGGGAGGTAGTAGACTTTGCGCTCTTCACTTTTAATGGCACTTACTACCACAATACTCTAATCATTTTGATGGGTCCGTTATCTCTGCAGGACCTATTCCCATCGATATCTTACTTATCCTGTAAAGAATTAGAGTTTGTTCAAAAGGGCCTCAAGGTATGATGATATAAATTTCTTAACAGTTGAATGGCCTCTTTCAGCTATATCCTTATATTATTGCCCCTTTGATTTGTTAGATATTGGAGTATATTTGAGTTTTCTGGTATTCGTTTCTTAATTCAGTAAGAAAGGTTTGTGCAGTTAGCGTTTGAGGCACATCATGGTCAAAAGAGACGTAGTGGGGAACCATTCATTATACATCCAGTTGCAGTAGCTCGTATCCTTGGGGAACTTGTGAGTTGCGTGATACATTATGAATATGGTTCACTTGAGGATAAGTTGGAAAGCTTGATAATTTTTATTTGTTCCTGTTTAGGAATTGGATTGGGAGTCTATTGTTGCTGGATTACTTCATGACACGGTCGAGGATACAAATTTTATTACTTTTGAAAAGATAGAAGAAGAGTTTGGTGCAACTGTACGTCACATAGTAGAAGGGGAGACTAAGGTCTGCATATCTGTGTTTGCTGCAAAAAAATTTCTATCCTCTAACCTTATAGAGAAAGAACTCTACGCTTCCTTTGACATGAAGTTCCATCTGTTTATAAAAGATTTTTCTCTATTAGGTGTCAAAACTGGGAAAGTTGAAGTGTAAAACCGAAAGTGAATCAATACAAGATGTTAAAGCAGATGATTTGCGGCAGATGTTTCTGGCGATGACGGACGAGGTTTCAGTTTTATAAGATTGTTTTTAAGTTGGTGTAGTTATATTATTCATCAGCAGACCTAACTGCTTCATTCCAGGTCCGCGTCATTATTGTCAAGCTAGCTGACCGGTTGCATAATATGCGAACTCTCTGCCACATGCCTCCCCATAAGCAGGTAATTTCTTCAAGTAATAGAGATTTGTTGCCCATACAGCTCTCAGCTCTATGTTTCATTTGTGATAACTAATGTTTTTGTGAGTTTCGTTCAGTCCAGCATCGCAGGGGAAACTTTGCAAGTCTTTGCTCCTTTAGCGAAATTGCTTGGAATGTATTCAATAAAGGTATAACCCTTTACTTATTGTCTTTGTTTGCTATTATTCTTAAAAACAATATTACGCCACGAGGTAGCATAGTTTTCGGGGCCACATCAGTTGAAATGTATTTCTAATTATCTTACCTGTTGTGTCCCACGGCGTTCTGAGTTTTCTGGTGCTAATCTTGCAGTCTGAACTGGAAAATCTATCTTTCATGTACGTAAGTGCTGAGGATTATGAGAGAGTCACAAGCAGGATCGCTAACCTCTACAAAGAGCATGAGAAAGAACTCACTGAGGTAACTTCGACTTATTATAGGCTCTTAGTAAATTGCCAAAATGTTGATTGAAAAGGGAAAGAAAATTAGAGAAGGATGTTCATTATCAACCTACAAGCTCTTTTGACTTTTCGAACTGTGAATTCGTCTGGTCGTTTATTTAGTTCATCTGTATTCACAGAGTACTACTGTGTATCTTAGGCAAACAGAATTTTGGTGAAAAAGATTGAAGATGATCAGTTTTTGGACCTTGTTACTGTGAATACTGATGTTCGATCTGTTTGCAAGGAAACTTACAGGTGAATATATCAAGTGACTTCTTCATTTAACTCGGTATCCTACTCTTTTCTTCAGCATCTGAGGTCTCTTATTTTTACATGCAGCATATACAAAGCTGCGCTCAAATCAAAAGGATCAATTAATGATTACAACCAGATTGCTCAGGTTTGTGTTGGACTCGCATCTCCAAGTTGTATAAAAGGTTTTGAATACAGAATTTTCATCTCCCAGCTAAATATGATTGTCAACATGCTGATTCTCTAAATTTGTTTATTTTAGCAGTTACGAATTGTTGTAAAGCCAAAACCTTCTGTCGGGGTCGGGCCTTTGTGCAGTCCACAACAGGTGAAACCCCAATAAAAAGGAAGCGGATATCTATTGTTTCATTTCGTTCTGGTGTGTCACTTAGCTTTCTCACTCTGTCGTCAATGCAGATATGCTACCATATTCTTGGGCTAGTTCATGAGATCTGGAAACCTATTCCTCGAACTGTATGTATCTGATCTTCTGTTCTTTCAGGATACATTTCACTACATTACATCTAGAGCATATGTCTTACCTTTTTGATACAGGTAAAAGATTATATTGCGACACCGAAGCCTAACGGCTACCAGAGTCTCCATACTACTGTGATTCCGTTCTTGTATGAAAGTATGTTTCGGCTGGAGGTTCAGGTACTTCATAATATTATTTCATCACATTTCGTAGGAAAACGCCAAATACGAGTACATTTGAGTTTGGTTTTTGTCTTTTACAATTTCTAAAAGGCTGATTTGATCGGGTATTGAAACTATATTTCTCTCTGCAGATCAGAACCGAGGAGATGGACTTGATAGCTGAAAGGGGGATTGCTGTTTACTATAATGGCAGGGCTCTTTCTGCTGGATTAGCTGGAAAACCAATTCCTTTAGGTAGAAATTCGAGGGGAAAGACGGGTGGCCTCAACAATGCAGATTTTGCACTCAGGGTATTTTCTTACCACACTCGCTAGTAAAAATGCAGAGAGACGTTCTAGAAGTAGGCAGTGATATCTTATTTTTTTTGCCTTCCCAATATGATGTTAGTTATGACAGTTTCTTTTTCCAGGTCGGGTGGCTAAATGCAATTAGGGAATGGCAAGAGGAGTTTGTGGGTAACATGAGCTCTAGAGAATTTGTGGATACCATTACACGGGATCTTTTAGGTAGTCGTGTGTTTGTATTCACACCTAAAGGAGAGGTAAAGACTAAGCTCAGCCAGAAGCCTCTGAAACATTCATCTAAAAATTTCACATCGTTGCTTAGATGCTCGGGTATTCTACTTGCAGATAAAGAACCTTCCTAAAGGGGCCACCGTTGTGGACTACGCTTATCTGATTCACACGGAAATCGGAAACAAGATGGTAGCGGCAAAGGTATTTTCCACTTTCCTGTCATTCTTTCCTTGATATCTTTGAATTCTCTATTTACCATCTTTCAATACGGACAACAACTGGACAAGACGTTAATGATAATTAATTGCTTGAAACTGTAGGTGAATGGTAATCTTGTTTCTCCAACGCACGTTCTTGAGAATGCCGAGGTCGTGGAGATACTCACCTACAACGTTTGTACCTTTTCTCTCTTGCATGTGTTTGTCATCTCTCCTTTTCATTTTGCCTCTGCTTGGGGAAATTTTGATTGCCTTTATCATGCTTTAATACCTAGGTTCTGTGTGCTCTCGTGTTTTATTATTATTGTCACATCACAGGCCCTCTCAAGCAAATCTGCTTTCCAGAGACATAAACAGTGGTTGCAACATGCCAAAACAAGGAGTGCAAGACACAAGATTATGAGGGTACGTTATTTTTATTTGCTTACTTTATGCTAATCAGCTCATTATTCTAATTGTTGCCTCTCAACTTCTTCCAGTTCCTAAGGGAGCAAGCTGCGCAATGTGCTGCAGAAATAACCCAGGATCGAGTGAATGACTTTGTTGCGGACTCTGACAGTGACTTGGAAGACCTCACAGAAGATTCAAGAAAGAGCCTACAGTGGTGGGAGAAAATTCTCGTTAATGTTAAGCAGTTTCAGTCACAAGACAAAAGCAGAAACGCAACTCCAGCTTCTCAAAACGGGACCGTTTGGGTCCCAAAGGTGAATGGGAAGCACAACAAAGCTATCAAAAACTCGAGTTTGGAAAATCCAGAGTTCTTCTTACCTGGAGATGGAATTGCCAAGATTTTGCCTGCTAACATCCCTGCGTATAAAGAAGTCTTGCCCGGTTTAGACAGCTGGCGAGCCAGTAAAATCGACTCATGGCATCATCTCGAGGGTCACTCCATCGACTGGTTATGTGTTGTATCCATGGATCGTAAAGGTATGTTCTTCATTTGCTTTATTATTATAAATCCAAAACTACGTCTCTTTTACTCTGTGTTGAGAAACTCAAATCAAAACTGTTTGTTATATTTTTGCAGGCATAATCGCAGAGGTTACAACAGTCCTTGCAGCTGAAGGCATCGCAGTATGTTCTTGCGTGGTGCGTGCTTTAACTGTAAACCCTTACTTCTGAAATTTTATAGTTTCTAACGACTCATCTGACAAATGTCATGATTTTTTGGCAGGCCGAGATTGACAGAGGAAGAGGATTAGCAGTAATGTTGTTTCAAATAGAAGCAAACATTGAAAATTTGGTAATATATATGTCCCAATAATGTTCTAAAACTCTCTCCTAACTCTTTTTTTTGTAAGGTTTTGTATCAGTAAATCTAACCAAGTGTCTCTATGTATCTGTAACTCCCAGGTTAGCGTTTGCGCGAAGGTGGATCTAGTCTTGGGTGTGTTGGGATGGTCCAGTGGTTGCAGCTGGCCAAGATCAACAGATAATGCTCAAGTTCTTGAGTGTTAAAGCCAAAGGACTCATGTTCTTGGCCATGAAGTTTTGTCGTGTTCGCTGGGAAAGATAAGCAAACTTGATAAGAGAAAGAGTCGGGTTGCTCAAAGTAGAGGTAGAGAGCTCTTATAATATTCTTGGGAAAAAAAATATATATATATCATTTTGTTTTGAAACTAAAACCATAAAAAGAGTCAAATTCTTTTAGATGTTTTGTGTTCAATAAATCCAGGTCATTGTATATAAAGACCAGAGAGTGGGATGAACATACAAATGTAATATGTAGATACACCTGTAAAACCTTATACGTGCACATAGAGAAAAATGGATGTATTTCACAAGACGGTTATATAATCATCTGTTCGTGATTTTTGTTTTCTTACAGAAAATTCACCAGAATAATTATAGAAATTTACATTTTTTCTTATTTTTGGATCTAAGGATTTTTTTCTCCTTTTTGTTTATTGTTAAAAAAAATTATGGATGATAATCCAGTATTTTAGGTGTAAAAAAAACTGCAATTTATAGCTATTAGATGATTATAACAAATTACCATAAAATTCCGAAGAAAGACAACATAAAATACATGAAAAGTTATGATAAATCAATTAAAAACAAAGAAAACAAACTCTTAGCTTGTTTTCAGACAACGTTACACGACGAATCAAACAAACGAAAAGATCCTCAAAGAAGATGTTACATTTCACATTCATCAAAAGAAGATTGTTAGTAGTAAGTTGGTTCAGAGGTGAAGAAGAAAGGACCAGCCCAGAAAAGCTTGAAACTCTTGTCTTCAAGAACACGGTACTTGTCCAATGACTGTCCTCTCACACCTTTGTTCACATCGGTGGGGAAATCGCAATCAGCGATTGGAGATTGGTAAAGGAAAACTTTGCACTTGGTCACCATCTTTCCTGCACGAAGCTGTGAAGGGAATAGCGTGGCGAAGAAGTAACCTTTAGAATCAGTTTTGCTGCTCAATATTGAGATTGGGACAATCTCTTTGCCATATACGTCTGTCTTCACACATGCAATTCTTGCGGTAGCACCTGTCGTAAACAAACGAGTAATGCCATTCTTGTTATATTTAGTAACAACGAGAAAGATGAAAGTAGAAAGTCTTCTTTATATATGTCGTAGCATGTAACAATTCTTAAAAACGCCAATAAAACACTTTCTTTATTTTGTTTAGAACTCTAATCATAAGGTGCTCTTGGAGTATATGTGAATGATTAGACCAATTCGTCCTGGTTACAAAAGAAGGTACTATATTACCTTCAATTGGGTAAGATTTGTCACCAGACTTGCACATTATGACACCTTCAACGGCGACCGGAATTAATTTTCCGGTCTCAGGGTCGGCTTCATTGCCGTAATAAGCAACTGAGGATATGATTAGAGATGAGAAGACAACGAGAGAAGCAGCAAATGAGAGGCGTGAGAAAGCCATTGTTTTCTCTTTTTTTGGCTTGCTTTGCTTATATGTTGGATTGTAGAAAAAGCAAGTGAAGTTTTCAAAACTAGTTCCATGGGTTTATATAGGTTGATAGCGTTGACAAATAAGGTTACTTTCCTAATTAGATTAATTGTTTAGTGTATATTAATTAACTCGAGTTATATAACAAAACGAGCAACTTGTGATATGAACGTGTATGCACGGCATACAATATATACCGTGTTACTGTCCCGACGTGATACGCATAAAATAGTGTGTGGATTACCAATTCCAAAGACGGTTCCAACATTAGGATGAACAAATTATTCAAATTTGATATATAAAATATTATCCGTTTCAAACGTTCCCACGCCTATAAAACTTTTAAATTTGAATCTAGATAATAAAATCATGGATTTGTTAATCAGAACGTCGAAATATTACAATAGTTTTTTTATAAAGCAATTTTAAAATCTTAGAAAATATTTGTACAACAAATCATTTTGGAAGCTTTTTCTATACGTTTGAAAGACTTCCGAAGTATTTTTTTGTTATATTTTAGGGGGAAAATGAGGTAAGTTTTATATCTATCGTTTCTG
The DNA here is from genome assembly GCA_900108845.1 of Iljinskaea planisiliqua. Lineage (NCBI taxonomy): Eukaryota > Viridiplantae > Streptophyta > Magnoliopsida > Brassicales > Brassicaceae > Iljinskaea > Iljinskaea planisiliqua. The sequence continues at coordinate 1,274,542 of FNXX01000011.1, read as the reverse complement.
TTATAAAAATATTCAAGCATTCACTACATATATAAATATATATAGGATGAAAGTTTTCTACAAGTAATTGTTTTCTCTTGGTTAATTAAAAATATTAGTTTATCTTTCATCAAAGAATATTTTAAACTTTGGGAGGCTTAAATGTTTTTTATTCTTTAATCATTAGACAGATTCTACCTCACTTATATAAACATAAAAACAATGTTAAATCATTAAGATGATAATGCTCTTTTATGCCTTAGTCTTGAAAATCTTTTCTTTAGGTTATGTCTGATAGGCTTAGACACAAATACTCGTTATTTATCTAATACTCTTGATTTGCCTCATACCTATCTCGGGAAAATAACTGTCTAACAACAACAAACACAAGAGTCTCTTAAATTTTGAACTCAAACATTTACTAGTTAAATCCGAACTTCAATCATCAATAATGACCAAAATAACTAATTATCTAAGCATTAAGAACTTAAAAATCAAGTAGTGATCTCATTGGTCTTAACGAGAAATGTAGTGGAATGGAAATACAACCAAAAAAAAACACAAGGGTCTGATTAAATTTCAAGTATTTAATGTAAAGAAATCACCGGTCAAGCTTCAAAAGTAACATAGAAGGATCGAGTTCAAGTTTTATAGCAAAGAAGGATCGGCTGAACATATGTGACATGTTCACAGAAAAGGCTTATCGAACAAGAAAGTAAAGACAAAGAATTATTACAAATAAAGATGCATCTGAAAACTAAAATGATTTTGACACAATCAATAGATATAAGTTCCATCAACTTTGGAGATTTATCTCCCATTTATAAGAGAGACTTTATTGATTTTTACAACAATGAGAAAGCTTATGATATTGTGAAGAATAAATTTAACCAATCAATGACACTGTAAACACTGTGATGTTTTTTTTTTGCCTAAAATTTTGACAAAACAATATATTAGCTTATTTTGATTTTTTTAGAAAAAAAAAAGAAAAGAAAAACGTATAATACATTTTAAAACATAATCAGCTCAGAGTCACTAATACTAAGAACATAGAGGTTTTCATTCAATAGAGGGTATATTAGATCTTTAAACATAGTAAAAACACAATCTTTTAAAAGTCGAAGTGCATAAATACACACAATTTATATAATCTAACATAGCAATCACATGGTTGACCAAGCATGGCCAAACTAACTATCCAAACAAGTAAGAAACTAAAATCAAGATGGTCTCGTTGGTCATAACGAGGAATATAGTAGATTGGAGATGCAACCAAAAAAACAAAGGGTCTGATTAAGTATCTACTTAGTTAACAACAGTATGAATTGAAACAGAATATCAAGAGCAAAGATCGGCCAACATATGCTACATGTTCTCAGAAAAGGGTGATCAAACAAGAAGGCAAGGTAAAAAAAAACAATTACAAAGTCAATAGATTATAATTCCATCAACTTCGGAGATTTATCCCCATTTGATAAGGGAGGCTCCAAGCTATATCGATTTTAAACAACAATGAGAGCACTTATGACACATACAAGCACAAAAACAAAGTACAAATTTAACCAACCAAGAGAGGTTTTAATGATATTGTAAACACAGAATGCCATGTTTTGTGCTAAATTTGACAAAGTGTCAATAGATAAGCACATAGACGGTAATACCAAGAACAAAGAGATTTTCAATCAATAGAGGGTATGATTTTTAAACATAATTTTGGCAAAGTAAATAGATTACCACAGAGACGCTCATACCAAGAACAAAGGAATTTTCAATCAATAGAAGGTATAATACATTAACTCAGAGAGCTAATACATTTTTCAATATAATTAACTCAGAGACGTTAATACCAAGCATCAAAGTCAATAGATTAGCACAGAGACGCTAATACTAAGAACAGAGAAATTTCCATTTAATCAGAGGCAATGAACATTGCAAAAACACAATGTTATAAAGCTCAAAATCTACAAGTACACAACTTCTATAATCTAGCATAGCAATCACCTGGTTGACCAAGGAGCAAGATGCATAAAGAAAGATGATGTATGATTTTTACAAAGTCAATCAACTTTGTTAACACTAAGAGACAGATGCTAGTATGATATGATACTCTATTTTAAGTGATTAGATCGAGCCTAGTAGCTAAAAGCTGAATATACAAACAAAACTTATGAATAAAAATATACTGTTCTAGCTATAAATATTTGCAGCAGTAAATTTGAAGAAACTAGTGCATACTACTTCGACGATAGTAACTATGTTAAATACATTTCTAACAATGAATGCCTCAACCTTTTTACCATACAAATATGTCTTTTACTACGTAATATAAAATCCAAAAGACAAGTTTGGAGTATCACATACCTGTAGTAGCATGTCTTAGAAATCTCCTCGGAGTACCTGATAATCTGAGCAGCTTTCAAGCATATAACTGAGCAAATCAAAATCAGTCTTTACTTCAAGTAAACGTCTCTTACTTAACTTAGAAATATCAAATGTAACCAATTACCGAAAAAAAGTTTAGGAAACCACATACCTGAATGTTACAGTTGAAATCTTTGAAAACGTCTTTAGCACATGTCCTGTAGAAATCAAAGTTAGTCTTTAGTTAACCTCTGAATTTCGATGCTTACATCAGACTTTTCTATTCAAATTATATAGTTTCTAGCCGTGATTACTGTTTTCCTTATTAACGAACCAAAAACAAATCCATAGTTTTTGTCCAAAGACCTGACTTTCGTGGGTCGTAAAGGATTTTGGAATCTTAGCCTCTGTCTAAAGACTTGGCCGCAGGCTTTCTTTTACTTCCAAGTTCCAACTAACCAAAAACAGATCATAATCTTTGTCCAAAGACCTTGTGGGTCGTAAAGGGTCTGTTTTTGTATCTTAGCCTCTGTCTAAAGACTAAAGTTTAAGCCGCAGGTTCTGTTTTACTTCCAACTAACCAAAAACAGATCATTGTCTTTGTCCAAAGACCTCGTGGGTCATAGATCTGTTTCGTATCTTAGCCTCTGTCTAAAGACTAAAGTTTAAGCCGCTGGTTTTATATTTTAAGCCGCAGGTTCTGTTCTATTTCGAACTAACCAAAAACAGATCATTGTATTTGTCCAAAAACCTCAAAGGCCTCATTTAAGCCGTGGGTCATACATAGCCTCTGTCTTAAGACTAAATTGTAAGCCGAAGGTTCAATTTTCCTTTAAACAACACTAAACCAATCCATAGTCTTTGTCCAAAGACCTTATTTAAGCCGTGGGTCATAAGGGTCGGTCTTAGAATCTTAGCCTCTGTCTACAGACTAGATTTTAAGCCGTGGGAACAGTTTACTTATAAGCCGTGGGTACAGTGTTCCTTCCAACCAAACGAAAACATATCAATTGTCTTTGTGTAGAGACTTTCATTTAGCTGTGGGTGTGTTGTAAAGGATCTGTATAAAGACTAAATTTAAAGCCGAGGGTACAATGTTCCTTCCTTCCAACCAAACAAAAACAGATCCATAGTCTTTGTCTAGAGACTTTCATTTAGCTGTGGGTGTGTCGTAAAGGATCTGTATGAAGACTAAATTTAAAGTCGAGGGTACAATGTTCCTTTCTTCCAACCAAACAAAAACAAATCCATAGTCTTTGTCTAGAGACTTTCATTTAGTTGTGGGTGTGTCGTAAAGGATCTGAGACTAAATTTAAAGCCGAGGGTACAATGTTCCTTCCTTCCAACCAAACAAAAACAGATCCATAGTCTTTGTCTAGAGACTTTCATTTAGCTGTGGGTGTGTCGTAAAGGATCTGTCTAAAGACTAAATTTAAAGACGAAGGTCTTATATTCCATCATTCCCCTAGAATTCCAATCATAGCCATGCACTACATATTCCATGTAAGTCGTGGGCCGTAAAAAATTTTGGAATCTTAGCCTCTGTCTAAATACTTAGCCGCAGGCTTTCTTTTACTTCCAAGTTCCAACTAACCAAAAACAGATCATAGTCTCTTTGTCCAAAGACCTTGTGGGTCGTAAAGGGTCTGTTTTTGTATCTTAGCCTCTGTCTAAAGACTAAAGTTTAAGCCGCTGGTTCTATATTTTAAGCCGCAGGTTCTGTTTTACTTCCAACTAACCAAAAACAGATCATTGTCTTTGTCTAAAGACTTTTCTGTTTAAGCCATAGGTCTTAAGGATCTGTTTTCAAAATTTAGCCGATGTCTAAAGACTAAATTTAAAGCCGTGGGTACAGTATATGTTTCAATGAATCAAAATCCGACCCATTGTCTTCTCAAGACTTCATTCAAGCCGTGGGTACATTTTACTTGTCAATGAATCAAAATTTGACTCATAGTCTTTTGTCTAAAGACTTCATTATAAGCCGAGGGTACAATGTTTCATCCAACCAAACAAAAACAGATCCATTGTCTTTGTCTAGACACTTTCCTTTAAGCCGTGGGTGGGTCATAAAGGATCTGTTTTCAAAATTTAATCTCTGTCTAAAGACTTCATTATAAGCCGAGGGTACCATGTTCGTAAAGTTTTTTATATACCCAAGAAAGAATCTGACAGAACACTATTGGTTGAGCGTCTGCGCATGATCTCTCTTGGGATTAGAACGAAAACTCAGCAACAAAGTAGTAGAAAGAAATTGAATTTCAAGAAACCCATGTCAGAATCAATGTGAAGCATAGATAGAAAAAGGTACCTTGACAAGTAGTAGTAAGAAACCCAAATGGTTCGTTATCACCATAGTTTCATGCACAATCATGTGTCCAAACTCGAAGCCGCTACTAAACAAAAACAACAAAAGGCAAAAAAACCCAACAAAACCAAATCAATACTGGAAAGAGTGAATCACGCGATTTAAAACAAAGAGTAATAAAGCGGCCGAGAAGAAGAAGAAGAAGAAAGTTACATTTTCAACTTATCGCATGGAGACCCAAACAGATCGACAAAGATTCTACGCGAAATCATCAAAGCATCCAAGCCGCTTCAATGGTGAAGAAAACCCTAAAAGATAACAAAATCAATACACAAAGTATGAATGGTTTGTGAGATTTTAACAAAATCAAGTCGCAATGTTAAGAGTTTATTACGAATTACAAATCGCCGACGGAGGATCATCGATCGGAGAAAAATGCAATCGAGAGAAAAAAGACAAAATTGTAAACAAAAAAAAAACCCCAACAAAATTATGCATTTCATAAGCCAGCTGTATATTTAACGATGCGTGTTTTCTTCAAACGGTTCTATTTCAAAATCATCATTTTACAATGACGTTTTTTGTGGGCCGATTAAAATATATGGGCCAGTTATTTCCACCAGGCCCAATACTAAAAAGATCATCATTTTCTTCTTATATGGACATAACCAATTAGGCATAATACTAAAAAGATCGTCATTTTCTTCTTATATGGACATAACCAATTAGGCACAATAAAAATTGCCTGGTCCCCAAGTGTTTCCTAAGAATCAATTAGATATGTTGTAATGCATTTCTCTACTTTTCTCTATTAACTATCAGAAGGCAAGATAGAGAACATATGTCTGTTCGTTTTCTGAGATCTACCAGATTCATACATCACAAGTGATTTCATGATCTTGCAATAATAATAGAAGAAAAATCAATATATATATATATATATATATATATATATATATATAATCTTGGAATTCAAATAACTAAAACAATAGCTTCAGTAAGTAAAACAATGGCTAATATGGTCCATGACATAGATTAGCAAGTAAGTTCATCTTCACGATCAGATATTTCAGTTGAGTGGAGAAGAGTAGTTTAGATAATGTGTAGACCCTTGACATAGATTTTAACTCTTTCATCATCTTCTTTCTATCTTCAAGCTTGCATGCAGTTTGATTTCATGGAGATCACAACTCTCTTTAAACACTTAAGAGTTTGGCGAAGATGTATCTCACGACTTCTTTCTCTTTGCTTTTTCCTCTGTTTCCTTTCCACTCAAAGATCTCAAGATGGCCAGACAAACATAACTGAACAGAACTCCGTTGGTTCCATGAAAGTGGGACGTCCTCCTCAATTTTCATGAACATATGTGTCTGTGAAGCAAACAACCAACGAAAGTAATTAAACAAACACTTTAACATTTTTGCTTTAATCAATCCATCAAACTTGCATGAATACAAGGGTTATACAAACCTGGTCGAGAAAATTGATTTTCAGATTAGGAGAAGTATTTTTAACCAAAATCATTATTGGTTGATCATCGCCTTATCAAAAGGAGACATAATTTGACAAAATGTTGTATGTATACACGCAAACACAATGGTTTTACTCGCAAATTTTTTGATAAAATGAAACATGCCATTCTTGAATATAATTTTTTAATATCAAACGCAACTGAGTTACATTTGTTTCCAATTTTTATATCATGTATATATGTTTACGATCTACATACAGAAAGTAGACATTACGATAACGTTTACGCATTTCCCAAATTACCACATAGGCCCAACAAGGACCAGATAAGCCCAACATGTATTAAGCCTCAGAAGGGATCCACTGAATATGATTTGTCGGTCACTGATATTTCTTTTCAAAGAAAGCAGGAAAAAAACAAAACATTTCTACAAACTACGTGGCGTGAAAACAGAACACCACTTGTCTTCTTCCTCTGTAATATCTACTCCTCGATAAAACCGCTTTCAAAAACAGAGCAACACACTCATACGCCGGAGCCTCCACCACTGGTTTACTATTCCTATAAAGCTGTAAGTATATATATATACGTATTTGTATATACATTCATTATCACAGTCACATGCTTTCTCCTTTTACACAAACACGTCACTTCCATAGCGAAAACAGTAGCAAGCAACAGAGAAGATCAAACACGTCTTCGTCTTCTTCTCTCTCCTTTTTCGCCTAGATTCCAGAATCATTCCGAGTTTTATCCTTTTTATCAAATGTTTTTTACTTTCTAATAGCTTTCGTTGGTGATTCGATCATTTAAAGCCGGAAGCTTTTTTGGATTTTGGGATTTCTTTTTGGGATCATCTGAATATCCATGTCAAACCCTAAGCTCACTAGGATTCTAAGCACGAGGGATCGCGTGCAAGACACGCTCTCCGCTCACCGCAACGAACTCGTCGCTCTTCTCTCTAGGTTCGTCGTCGATATCCTGAACCGTTTGATCCTTTCCATGGAAAGTTCCTTCTTTTTCTTTTTTTCTGGGGAAATCTCGACCCTTTTTATTGTATTGATTAATAGTTTGTTTCGTGTGTGTCTGTGTTTCTCGTGAAGGTATGTGGATCAGGGGAAAGGGATTCTTCAGCCACATAACTTAATCGACGAACTCGAATCTATAATCGGAGACGATGCAACGAAGAAAAGTCTCTCCGATGGTCCTTTTGGCGAAATCCTTAAATCTGCAATGGTGATTGAAAGTTTTCACCTTTTTTTATTTGGATGTCTGGGTTGGTTCAACATACGTGAATCGTTACTAATTTTGTTTTTGTAGGAAGCGATAGTTATTCCACCATTTGTTGCCTTAGCCGTTAGACCAAGACAGGGTGTTTGGGAATATGTTCGTGTTAATGTCTTCGAGCTAAGTGTTGAGCAGTTAACAGTCTCTGAGTATCTTCGTTTCAAAGAAGAGCTCGTTGATGGACCTAATAGCGACCCTTTTCGTCTTGAGCTCGATTTCGAGCCATTCAACGCAAACGTGCCACGTCCTTCACGCTCTTCTTCGATTGGTAATGGAGTTCAGTTTCTGAATCGTCACTTATCTTCTGTAATGTTCCGTAACAAAGACTGCTTGGAGCCTCTGCTTGACTTCCTTAGAGTTCATAAGTACAAAGGTCATGTAAGTTTCCCTCCTATAAAGCTTCTTGTTCTTCGTTTGTTTGCTATGAGAAAGATTGGTGAAAAAATGGGAACTTTACTTGTGTGTGCGTAGCCATTGATGTTGAATGATCGGATTCAAAGCATATCTAGGCTTCAAAGCCAACTTAGTAAAGCAGAAGATCATATCTCTAAGCTCCCACAAGAATCTCCTTTCTCGGAATTCGAATATTCGCTTCAAGGAATGGGTTTTGAGAAAGGATGGGGAGATACCGCAGGGAGAGTACTAGAAATGATGTATCTCCTCTCTGATATTCTTCAAGCTCCTGATCCTTCGTCCTTGGAGAAGTTTCTTGGGATGGTACCGATGGTTTTCAACGTTGTGATCTTATCTCCACATGGATACTTCGGGCAAGCAAATGTCTTAGGCTTGCCTGACACTGGCGGACAAGTATCTCCCTAAACCCTCGGTTTAATCTGTTCTTTCAGATTTTGATTAGCTTCTTAAGATTCGTCCTTGTTTCAGGTTGTTTATATTCTAGACCAAGTTCGAGCCCTTGAGACCGAAATGCTTATGAGAATAAAGAGACAAGGATTGGATATCACTCCTAGGATTCTTATAGTAAGTTCTGTATCTTTGATTATTAATAATGTCTAATCACAAGACTTTAAACTGTGATTATGGACTACAATCTTCTTCCAAAGGTAACAAGATTGATACCGGACGCGAAAGGAACTACGTGCAACCAGCGGTTAGAGAGAGTCAGCGGAACTGAACATACTCACATTCTCCGAGTTCCTTTTAGGTCCGATAAAGGAATCCTTCGTAAGTGGATCTCAAGATTCGATGTGTGGCCTTATCTAGAGAACTATGCTCAGGTTAGCTTTCTTGAGTTTTTGCTTACATTTTCTTATGTATGAGAAATAAGTTCACTGATATAACTCTTAAGAAAACAGGATGCAGCGAGCGAGATTATTGGTGAACTGCAAGGTGTTCCTGATTTTATCATCGGTAACTACAGCGACGGAAACCTTGTTGCATCGTTAATGGCACATAAAATGGGTGTTACACAAGTAAGAGTCTCAAGTTTTTTTCTTGTTTAACATCTATGGAAAGCCACAGATATAGATTCTTGACCGTTTTATCATGAACAGTGTACTATTGCACATGCTCTGGAGAAAACTAAGTATCCGGACTCGGACATTTACTGGAAAGATTTCGACGAGAAGTATCATTTCTCTTGTCAGTTCACAGCTGATCTGATCGCTATGAACAACGCAGATTTCATCATCACAAGCACTTACCAAGAAATCGCAGGAACGTAAGTGACTATTTAATGTCGAAAGGTGTATTTTTTTTTTCTCTTTCCGTGAGTTCTCATCCGTGATATGAACTTTGTTTTGTCAGGAAGAACACGGTCGGTCAATATGAAAGCCACGGAGCTTTTACGCTCCCAGGACTATACAGAGTAGTTCATGGCATCGATGTGTTTGATCCGAAGTTCAACATAGTCTCACCTGGAGCAGACATGACCATCTATTTCCCTTTTTCTGAAGAAACTAAGAGACTTACGGCTTTACATGGTTCCATAGAAGAACTGCTCTATAGCCCTGAGCAAACTGATGAGCATGTGTAAGTACTGACATTATTTCGATTTATCTGGTTTTGAAAACTCATCATAACCTTTCTTTTTGTCTCAAACCCATTTGATCTTTGATGGTTTGCTTGTTGCAGTGGTACATTGAGCGATAGGGCGAAGCCAATCCTCTTCTCTATGGCAAGACTAGACAAAGTGAAGAACATCTCGGGTTTAGTTGAGATGTACGGTAAGAACACAAAGCTGAGGGAGCTGGTGAATCTGGTTGTAATAGCCGGAAACATTGACGTGAACAAGTCCAAAGACAGAGAAGAAATCTCAGAGATTGAGAAGATGCATGGCCTTATGAAGAGTTACAAGCTTGAGGGACAGTTCCGTTGGATAACGGCTCAGACAAACCGAGCTCGAAATGGTGAGCTTTACCGCTACATAGCCGACACAAAAGGTGCTTTTGCTCAGGTAATGTGCATTCAGTTTTGGTTATTACGTTTATTCGGTTTGGTTTTTGGACTTTGAGTTATTGATCTTGTTTTGTATACTACATTCAGCCTGCGTTCTACGAGGCGTTTGGACTTACGGTCGTGGAAGCAATGACTTGCGGGCTTCCCACTTTCGCCACTTGTCACGGTGGTCCTGCAGAGATTATAGAACACGGCCTATCTGGTTTCCACATCGATCCGTACCACCCCGAGCAAGCGGGTAACATTATGGCTGACTTCTTTCAACGTTGTAAGGAAGATCCTAACCATTGGAACAAAGTATCAGATACTGGTCTCCAAAGGATATACGAAAGGTTACAAAAAGAAACCAGTTTATGATTGTTTCTAAGTTCATGCGTGTTTGATCCAAAAAGATTAAAGTTAATATGGTTTTGTGTAGGTACACATGGAAGATATACTCTGAGAGACTAATGACACTAGCTGGTGTATATGGTTTTTGGAAATACGTATCAAAATTGGAGCGTCGTGAGACTCGACGATACCTTGAGATGTTCTACATTCTCAAATTCCGCGACTTGGTCACAATTCACAAACACTTTGATTCCTTCTTCTTATATGTAAAGCTCTCTCAATGATCTCGTTAAAGATTCTTATGATTTGTTCCTTTTTGGTTTTGTTTCTTTCAGGTGGAAACTGTTCCTTTAAGCGCCGATGATTGATCCGGTTCGGCGTTGGATGAAGTTGTTGGTACGTGTAAAAAAGAATAAAAGATGAATAAAATGTTGTGTGTAAGAAAAGACGACGACTTTGTTGGATGGAGTTATTACCAACTTGTTTGTGTTCATGATACTTTGTGTGTTGTCATATGCGTGACTGACATGTTGGAAAGTCACGTGAAGTTTGTAGCTTACAATAAAAAGTCTTCCATGGAATTTTCATTTCACATCTATGTCGTTTCAAACTATTGTAGACGTTTTAGATTATCGATTTTTTTCTTTATAATTGTCTGAACTTTAACCTGAGAGATCCACCGTTTATCAGTACAGAAGTTACTTGATAACCCGAGAAATGAAACTGTAATTTACTTTGACGTATTGCATTGAGAATACATAACAATATTTTCTTGCGAAAACCAAAATAAAACTCTTACTTAAAACTTATTATGAAACTGATGGAGTGACAAACAAAAAGAAAAATCTTTTAAAATTTACAACGTTCTCATTAGCCAAAGAGGATTTGGTAAATGTAAAAATGTGCTGGTAAAGATTTGACTGGATATAACTAAACCTTAAAAGCGAAACAAAACATGATGGGTCTTAAATATTTTTAAAAAATTGTCACATTTATTGATAAATATCGAGATACACAAATGATGCGTGAGTGAGTGAGTAAATATAAATATAGAAATTGAAGAAAAGAAAATCTGACAGAAGAGAAGAGTGACAAAAGCAGCTTTAATTGACCAATGAGAAAGGACACTTCTCTCTCTGGTCAATTACTCGCTTCTCGTGTCGTGGAAAATGATTCTCCCAATGCAATAAACAACAATCATCACTCATTTTTATTCTTTTCTCTCCTTTTTTTTTTTCCAAAATCGCTTACGTTTTCAATAGAAAATACATTTTCTCGTCAGATAAATACTTACATTTATGATGATTTTGAAAACTAAAATCGTTGTCAGATGACTATTCCGGTAAATATTTTTAGTTCAAAAACTTTTATTCTAACAGTCAGGTTTATTAAATTTTATATCTTAGAATCTCGGTCTCTCAAACTATGTGAGATTGTTTAATAAAACCAATAAAATTCCGGAACTCGAAATTATACTTGAGCTGTTAAATTACATTATTGCAAATCTTTTCAATGTCCCCTCCACGCTAAAGCAGAATTTTCCTCGTTGTTATGTCAGTTTCCTACTTTAAAAAAAAGATTATTATCACATATAAAAACACACACATAAAAGACTACAAATTTCAGTAATTCAATCATATAAACTGTGTATATAACTAATGCTACTAGTTTTACGTTCCAAAATCTTTGTTATTGTTTTTTTAGTTTTCTCAAAAACTCCAAGAAGTTGGGAACTAATCAAGAAATCACAATCTCATCTATTATAGCGCAAAACAGCTGGAGATTCTATCCAGTCCCCTCAAAAAAATTAAAATTATATATCACACAAACATACAAAAAAATAACAACATGGATAGAATAGTTTAAAAGGACGATAACATTAATAACCACGATAAGATTACACTTGACGTTATATAATAACGAACCAAATAAACCCATCCCTTGGACCAATGTCCTCTTGTGATCGATTTTCGATCCCATATATATACTACTAAAAACCAAAAATAAAAATAAAGATAACTTCCTTCACTTTTATTTTTTGCTTAACTAATACACTCATTACTAGATTGAAGTCAACGGTTACAACTAGAGTTGGCCATAGGAATGAGCGAAGTAGGCAAGAGCTCCAACGAGTGGTGCATTGATGTAAGTAGCTGGCTCGGACTGCTCGTAGTCAGACCGTTCGTCCGGGAAGCGATCATGCTGGTCTGGACCACCAACGACTGCACCGACGAGGAAGTTAGGGTTTGGAGATTGAGAGTTCATGATGGAGAAGCCCTCGTGGCATTGGATCTTGGCCGGGTGGCTTGCAACGCAAGGTAAGGAGGAGCCACGGTGGTGGATTCGCCGTGGGAATTTCGGACCGTAACCAACCATGTAAGACATCCTTAATGGATTGTCTCCAAGTAGATAATCCACCTGTTAATTAATTAACGGATGTATTATGAAAATTATCTAACAAAACTGAAGAAAATACTCAAATAGTATAGACTTTTAATGAATAAGACCTGTTTTTTGGCGATTGAGCGGAGGCGGCCGGGAGTGTAGACGGAGCCACCGCAATGGACGACGGTTCTTGCGGAGGTTAAGTATTTGGCGTAGGTTAAGAGCAGGAACGAGGTTGACGTCACGTATTGCATGTTAGCGTCTGCCATTTTAAATAATAGTCCACCTGCAAAGAAATGTATCAATATGTTTAATGTTTATTCAATTAAATCGTATCAGACCAGCTTACTTTTATTTCTGTTTAGCATTATTTATTAAATAACATATTTATCAAAAGAATATCAACCCAAAATAGAAAAGAAATCAGCAAAAAAAAAGTTAAAAGGAGAAGAAAAAAAATCATATGGTTTCCGGAAAGTGTAACATCACAAAAATAATAACCATAAAATAATGGCGTAATAAATTTAATATCATAAATTCTTTTAGTGGATGGGCAAAGTTGTAAATTAGTGGAAGATGAAGGGTGTAAATGTAAGAACCTGGAGTATACTGAGAAGAAGAGAAAGGAGCACCAGGAATAACAGAGCAGATGAAATTATCAGCGTGACCTTTGTATTCACTGAGTGTCTTCATTTTCTGAACCAGAAACGCCTTCACAACAACAAATCAAAATCACACACTTAGTTATATGCTTTTTTACATCTAACAATATTAGAGTTTCTATGGATAAAAGTTTTATTAGGATCATAATTGTACCTTTGTAAGAAGAATTCTGGCTCCAGCGTGCTTGTTATCCCAACCAAAAGTGTTGTCATACTCAGCAGCTCCAAGGATTTGTCCATTGGTTTTTATGTAATTCAAATATTTTAGATTCTTTGTCGCTTTTTGTAACCAAGCAGCTCCCCACAACAACTCATCCTGCAAAACAAGAATCAAGAAGCGTTCTTTAATTTCATTTTCTTCTCCAAAAATCTTTACTTTATTGATTATATGTGTAGAGAAACTCCCATTTTTACCTGATAACCAGAGTAAGAGCAATAAAATGGACAAACATCTGGTTTCAATCCTGCACTGTACGTTCCTCTGTATCTATCCGCAAAGGCAAAAACCTTTAAATACAACAAGAAGAAAAAAGATTAATCAGTTATTTTAGTTTCTTAAGCAACTTTTGTCTGAAAAAAGTTTGTTTTTTTTAATGGTTTTACCCTCATGGCTCGTTTGAGGAGGATTTTGGAGTAAGAAGGATCAGATTTCCTGAAAACAATAGCGGCGGCGGCGAGAGCGGCGGCTGTTTCAGCGGCGACATCAGAACCAGGAGTGTTCTTGTCTACTTTAAAGACACTTCTTTGAGTGTCCATGTCTTCTGGTCTTTCCCAACAAGAATGGTCTTTGTTAGCATCACCAACTTGGACATAAATGGTGTCAGGACGTGAAGTGGCTTTGAGGAGATAATCTGTTGCCCAACGAATCGCTACTTTAGCGTTTGGTAATTCAGATTTCATGAGACCACCGAATTCAATTACGCTCCATGAGAGCATTGCTGTTGTGAATGCCATTGGGAATCCAAATTTGATATTGTCTCCTGCATCATAGTATCCTCCAACCAAGTCCACCTAAGAAACACACAAAAAACCCCCATTTTAACACAAGTTAAGGATTTTTTAAAAGAGGGAGAAAAAAAAAAAAAAACCTAAAAACAAAAGTCTTCTGTTGTTTTCTGTACATCAAACTCCATTTTTAATAAAGGTTGAATCTTTTGACGATAAGAAGACAGAACTGAACCTACATTGTAGAGATAGAGATCTTTCTCTAAGTAAGTAAACTTAAGTTCTAAAAAATTAGGGATTTTAGAAAAAGGGGAAAAAAAAACCCAAACTTTATCATCTGTTCTTTAGTCCTCTGTTCTTTTAATACAGCAAACTCATGAGTAAGTAAAGGTCAAATCTTTTGACGATATTGGCACATACTTTAACCTACATTGCTAAGATCTCTCAGTAAACAAGCAAACCCAGTTCGTATTTTCCATAAAACCAAACCGGAAACCTCGAAAAAGGGGGGAAAAGTGAGGAAAGTTGTGGTTTACATGAAGAGCAGAGCCATCAGAGAGACCAGAGTCTCTTCTCCAAGTCATTCTCTGGTTGGAAGGAAGCTTCCCAGACCTTTGGCCTTCAAAGAAGAGAATGGATTTGGTGAGAGCGTCTTTGTAGTTGTGCTTGGCGAAGTGGTGACGATGGTGATGGGTGTTGAAAAGAGAAGAAGAGTAGGAGGAGCCATTGGAGAGGAATAAGAAGAAAGAGAGGAGAATGATGACTCTGAAGGCGTATGAGGAAGATGAAGAGGGAAAGCGAAGGAGAACCATTTTCTCTGGGAGGGAAAGAGAGAGCTTCTATTAGCCAATGAGCGAACAGATTGCAGAAGCTGCTTTGTAGGAAACAGAGGAAGTAGCTCTGCTCTTTATAGGGGGAGAAAGATTTGTCTGTCTCTCTCCTCTCTCCTCTCACTCTCTCTGTGGCAATGTAAAAAGTTTTGTGACTACTCTTTTTGTGTTTCGCACATGGTAAAAATGAGTTATTACAACTGAAATGTTTGCAGTAGACGAGAGAGAGAGAGAAAGAAATGACAATTGGATAGTTTTTGGGCCAGAATCAAAGTAAAGGAGAAGTAGAGGGGTTTTTTGGATAACACTCAAAGATAGATATAACTCATTGTCCGTACTCCTGCTGCTTGTTTGGACTCGATGTGGGAGATGGGGAAGCCCATTCGCAAATCTAACTTATGACTAAAGATTCATTTTACTTCTGTACCTCATTTTTATTCTTGCATGTATTTGATTACATGTCTGATTTTTTAGATAAGATTCGGTGCTTGTGAACTCTCTAAAAGACAAACCGATCTATTTTTCATATAAATAAAATATATTTTTCTTATAACATTTTTTTCCGACTAGATATTTTTTCTTACTAATTTGATTCAGTAAATAAACAATCGTTCCATTTTTGCTGGATTTAATTTTTGAGGTAATGATGCCTTGTGAAATTACTTACCATATGTATCATTAATGTTTGGTTGAAAAAATCAAATTTTCAAGAACAACAAAAAGCAAGTTACTTCAATATCCAAATTAAGTTATACATACATTAATACATACCACATGATTTGATGGTAAGGACTTGTTACATTTTATGTCGAAATTCATACCAATAATCAAGATTTGTAAAAAATATGATATTCTTATCACTTAAAATGTATAAGTAGTAATTTGTAGATCCAGATTGATGACCGTAAATGGTAAAACTCAGAAATCAGACTTTGAACAACACCACAAGGCCAACGTCACTTTGGTTAACAGTTTAATTATTGTTCAATTTAATTTACTACTTTTCTTTTGTTGTTGATTTTTTAATTGTTAATTTAAGTAACTATATGAAACAGTTTAAATTGTTGTATTAGATAAATTTCAGGGAACAAATCTCTAAAGTGTGGCTACTCACAAAATATAAAATTTGGACTTAGTGGTTTAAGATTCGATTTAACCAAATGACGCATCAGTATTTGCTACTGTTCTAACATGTATCGCTTTAAATATTTTGTCGCGACTTTTTATTTATTTATGCATCGTTTATATATAGGATAATACTAATTTAGCTATCCAAATTGCCAGAGAAATAATCAGTTTTAGACTGTTGAACAGTTAACCGTTGTCTAGACAATTTCGTGAGCATATTTTTTTTTTTTTTAAGTAGATTGTTCGATAATGATGATGAGATTTTCAGTATGACTTTGTAATCATTCCACATACATGTGTGCATGTGACTAGCCTTTTCATACGAATCTATTATGAACAATAAGCTCTGGCCATGATAACAGTTATTATACACTATTTAGTGGTTTTCTCTTTTTAGTCGAATCCGTAACATATGGGCGTGTTATGTTTTATGCTTAAAAAGTTTACAATTATTTGAATAATACTGTACGGTTAATGCGATACAACAATGATCGTCATAACTTATCAGCAAGCCAATCACTTAATTTACGGAAAATTAAAAATTAATAACTTCGAGGGCCCAAATTACATTGCAGATAAATAGAGCTTCACTTTATCGAGACAATTCTATATATTTTCGCTAATTTCAAAAATTACTTTCCTTAGAGCTTTCAAGAATATCAAAAGTTAAACTGTTTTTAGATTTTTTAGTCTCGAATATTTGTCGTATTTCACTTAATTATAAAATAAATATGATGAAAGACAAATTTGATCAAATCAATCTAATTTAGCTGTAGCATCTTTTTCTTTTTCAATTGAACATATTCTCAGCAGAAGTTTTTAGTACAGTGATTAGTTCATAAATCAGTATAGTACTTTTTTATACCATATATTTTCAGGTTCAATTTTCAGAAGTCCTAATTCTTGAAGATTTTTTTTTTTTGGTCAGTTTGTATTTTCTTTCGTGTTGTAGACCGTAAATGCAATTTTTTCTTTTGAAAATCTGATAGCGTTTCAAGTCGAATGATACCTTGTGATCCTATATGTGTGCTATACCGATTGTTAGATCTATGTGTTGTGAATGATGGTCGACATTTGTATGTAATAAATTTCAGGGAACAAACATTTGTATGTGTTGTCTCACACACAAAAAAAAAACGACAAACAACATATTTTGAAGTTTTGAAAGTTAAATTTAAACTAGAAATTTACAATTAGTTGAAATATTAAATATAATTATATTGTTAATCTAAAGTAAATATTTTATTTTTATAAATAAGGATAACAGTTGGCAAAAAAAAAGAACATAAACAAACCAATAAATGTTTATAATCTAATATATGTGATGTCAAACTCATGCAACTGCAATCATAGTATCATACGCTAACATGGCATTTGCGAACGGACGGCTTGTGGAAAAAACAATCACGGGCGGCTCATGGCTCATATTCATAGAGCACTAACTACCCTCTACTATTCCACTAAACTAACCACATGTGCATAATGTTGTTTTGATTTTTTTTTTTTTTTTGGTAATATTGATATCCTATATATATGTAAATGGATAAGCTATATGTATTTATATATATATATGTATGAAGAGTAGCATTGAATAGCATTGAATATAAATGTATATATATATATATGTAGGTATGAAGAGTAGCATTGAATAATAATGGAGAGGATGGGAATGTCGTACTTATCATGTGCGCTCCTGTGATGATCCCACATGCATTATGACCCTCCAAAACAAAACACGATATGTTTGCCCAAAAAAAAAAAAAAAAAAAAAAAAACTTTGGATTCATGTTCTTATAAGTCTCCTTTTCCTGCTTCTCTGTAAAAGTTTTCCCATTATTGATGAACAACCAAGAAAACAGATGGTAAAGGCTATAACTTTTATCTCATAACTAAATTATATTTTTGGAGAAATAAAGTTAAAATCTATTTGACTAAATTCTAGTTTAATTTCATGATAAATGCTTATAAAGCATGCAACAATCTTTTTCACCGTCATATATATATATTAGAGTGACTGAATTTGAGAGCTCAACGGGCCATAATATTCTACTTTTGAACCTCACTTATCGTTTGTTTTGAGTTGGATATAGAAATAACACATACAGTAATGGAACTTATCTGGAACGTTGATCATTTTATAAGTCCAAGTCTAAATGACATTTCATGTTTAGAATCCAATATGGTGGTCACAAGTCACAACACTTTGCTTCATATATTATTATCGAAACCTAACGATTATAAACCGAGATTATATGGGATGCCGGTTGAATTAAGCCACGTGTTACCATCAATAAATAGACCGACTGTGAATGGGATTGCCTCCGTCGCGGTTTGCATTTGTCTATAACCGGCCCATTTGACCCGGTTTGTCATATTCGACCCGGGTCCTTCATTCATGTACTCTCCATAATACAAGGTTTCAAGAGCAAAATCTTTGTCCCACTCCAACCATCCGGCCGGATCAATCAGATCGTCAATAAACGATTTTATGATGATCGTCCTAGAATATTTTCTCCATGGTCGACCTAAGTAGGCCTTGAAGTTTGCTTTAACAGGGATCAAATCATCAGCGGCCAAGAATCTACAGTTAATCATAGAGATACCTGATGTTTGGTTAAAGCAATCGCGACCTTGAGCGGTGTATGCGATTTTCTGGTTAGGGTTTGGTTTACGAGCATAAAGACTACAGTTCTGGAACACAACAGCGGCGTTACCGCATATGAAATCGACCGTACCATATATATCGCATTCTCTGTAGAACTGTGTGGCTGAATGGACATAAAGTGTGTCTTGGTAGCCTTCGAACGCGCAACGGTAAAAAGCAGAGAAATTAGAGCCGCTTCGCAATGCCACGGCTTGTTCTTTGGACGGTCCGGCGAAATTCACGAATGATATGCCCTTTGCTATGAAGCCATCACCTTGTACGGCTGCATATATAAACAACTTTCTTATTACTTACTCATTGTAGTAACTGGATGTTGTGAACATAATAGAATAATTCACGTGTGTTATTTCATGAATAATGAATAGGGTTTAATTTTAGGTAAGAGACCAAGTGAAACTTGGTAAACAAGTAAAGTTTGATATACAAGATAAATTTATAATCTTACACAAAAGTGGACTTTATAATGAACATATCCACATCCAATTATTTTTATATAATTTGGTCTCAGCCTAAACCCATAAGAAATGAAGAATGTGGCCACTTGGGGACGACGCCATAAAATTAGAAACGTTATCGTTATAATGGGCCCAAAATAGAAGGGTTAAATATAGAGTAATTCAATAAAAGGCTAACCTACGGTAGCAGATCGAAATGTTGACCATCCATCAGCGCGGCTGCGGTTTGCTTTTATGACTGTTCTTCTGATACCGTCTCCGACAAACATTATCATTGTCTTTTTATTCGGTATCTTGACGTTCTCATAATATACCCCACCTTTTATATAAATCATAAACCTATTCCCAATTTTTGAAAATGTACATTAGAACCATAGTTGAAGAAGAAGAAGAAGAAAAACAATGACATCATCAAAATTTCATATATCGCATTTGAAACAACAACAAATAGCATCATATATATCAACATTGATAAACCGAAAACATGCGTGTGCATGTGTACCGGTGTACGTATCTCTCAATGACAATATAGATTTTGCATTTTTAAAATTTTGTTTTCTTCTAAATGTTAACGTTGATGCTTTACTACGTTGAGTTAAGATTTATGTACCTGGTTTTGCTCGAGTTAGGAGCGGCCGAGACCGCGGCACTGATGGTAGAGAAGTTTCCGGTACCATCTTGAGCCACCGAGAGATTAAAGTTAGCCACGTTCATCGGAGCCTGAAGGAGTGTCTTGTCATTTTCTGAGACCCAACTCGGGAACTCAACGTCAACCTCATATGCTTCTTGGGAGTGTTTGATCCCTGGAATCTTCTGAAGCATGTCCAGAGATTTAATGAGGTTGTTAGAGATGTTTAAGATGCTCTCCTTCAAGCTCTCAGTCAATGCAAACGTCTTATCATTGTTATTTTCATAATTTCCACTTGTCGTGAAACCATCGAGACACGTGTCTTGGTTCGTCATGGCGTCGCTGAGCAACATATTGATGTCGTGGGACCTAATAGGGGAAGTTTGGAGCTGGGAGATTGCGGTTTTGAGATCGGAGATAGTGTCATCGAGTAGCTCTAGACAGTCTTCGAACGCGCAGCGATCGAGGTGAGTTAGGTTTGGACCAAGACGTGTTTGAAGGTTGAAGAAGTTGGAGTGAGAGAGATTGATCATTGAGATGGTTTGGTTTAAAGTAGCGACGACGAGCTCAGTGATGTTATTATTGGTTACGGTTGACCGCTGCGTTTTGTGGAAGGTGGATTGTGTATGAACGGTGGATATTAAGAGGATTAGGTGAAAGGTCAATGCTAGTAAGTTGAGAATTATGTGTTTTGACGTTTTTCTTCTTGGATTATTCATCTTATTTCTTCAAGGCTGTAGTGAAAAATGAAAAAAAAATATATTAAAAGACGAAGCTGAAATGTAAAGAAGTGAAAGCTGTGGTCTTATATAAACTCCCAAAGATAACGATATAGAGGCGAAGATTAACATAATAGGGAGACTGCGAAGAATATTACTTTAGTCTAACTCATTTCCTCTAGACGTTGGTAATTGTTTCAACGTATGATAAATTTACTCACACATAAACATAGGAGTATGGAGGTCTTTGTTTAATTTGAATAAATTATTTAGAAAAGTACTCATCAATTCATTAAATTAACTACATCAAGATTTTACCAAACTATATACTTTAAATGCACAGATTACAAATTTTCCAAATACATAGACACCAGATTCAATCAAAATATTAATTATTAACTCACCAAACATTAATTATTAACTCACCAAACATTGAGTTTTAATCGAGAGATATATCTAACTCTGTATACTATCCATTAAATTTAAAGCTTTACCCTTACAAAACAAAAGTTCATTTAAAAAATGTTCAATGAGTTAGCTTATACATGACTACATTAATATGTCCTTCTAAAACTGTAATTTTTTTTTATGTTTTAAAATTTCAATGTAGCCTTTTTATCTTATATTACGAAAAAAATGCAGGTCAAAATTGATATATAAAAATAAAATAAAATAAAGCTCCAAAATTTAATTTGTCTTTGTTTTAATATGATAGAATCAGAAGTGTTAATAGAAACATTAGTAACAGACGATGGTTATCTTCTTATAGGGTTTAACTATGGACGGTATACAAACATCACCGTTTGTTTTTAAAAGAAGCTAATATTAGCTGTAATATTCCGTTTTGAACAGAGAGTTAAAAAAGTAAATTACAAAATTTAATTAATAATTCGTTCAAACGTCTTTTTCGTTTAACATGCATGCCCTTATCATACGTAAAACCAATTTGATTTCCCCCACAATAGGCCATTTTGTTTTTTTCTTCTCTTTTGTATCAACTACATCAACGGATGAAAAGAGAGATTATTAACCATTACAAAACGTTACAAGAGGAAGGACACTAATCTAAAATGACTTGATCACCGTATGAAGTGATAACAAACATTAATTTTGCTTACATATTACCAATTATCTCAAAATTTCAAAGATCAAGCTTAGAGATCAAGAGTAAAAGGAATTCCAGTAGAATTAAGCCATTTGTTACCTTCGATAAACGGACCGACAGTGAACTGAAATGCTTCCACTGCGGTTTCGATACGCTTAAAACCAGGCCATTGGACCCGGTTTGTCATGTTCGAACCGGGCCCTTCATTCATATACTCTCCATAATATAAAGTTTCAAGGGCAAAATCATCTTTCCACTTAAACCATCCCGCAGGATCAACCAAATCGTCAATAAACGTTTTTATGATAACCGTTCTTGAATATAATTGCCATGGACGACCTAAGTATGCTTTGAAGTTAGCCTTCACAGGGATCAAATCAGGAGCAGCCAAGATCTTGCAGTTTATTATAGAAATACCCGTGGGTTGACGTGGATCTTCTCGACCTTGAGCGGTATATGTGATTCTCTGGTTAGGGTTTGGTCTACGAGCATAGATACTACAATTCTGGAACACAGCCGATGCGTCACCAAATATGAAATCGACCGTGCCATATATATCACATTCTCGATAGAACTGTTTGTGTGAGTGGACGTATATGGTGTCTTGGTAGCTCTCGAAGCTGCATCGGTAGAAAGCAGAGAGGTCAGATCCGCTTCGCAAAGCCACAGCCTGGTGTTTGGTCGGTCCAGCATCGTTCACGAATGTTATGTCCTTAGCTATGAAGCCACTACCTCTTACGCCTGCATTAACAAAAAACGTGTAACTAATATATTTCTAATTTTAAAGTTTATAACAAAGGAAAAAAGGAAGAAACAAAAGCTAACTAAATGGATCACAGTAATGGCTAAGAGAATGATTTTTGTAATACGGTCCTATCATATTGGCTGCGAAAATGTTTAGGATTATTAAACTGAGGGACTAAAAGAAAATTAAGAAGAAAACTTACCAACAGTAGCAGAGTTAAATGCTGTCCATCCATCTGCGTCGCTGCGGTTACCTTTTATTACTGTCCGTCCGATTCCGTCTCCGACAAACATTATCATCGTCTTCTCCCTCGGTATTTCAATGTTTTCGAAATATACCCCATATTTTATATATATCACAAATCTATCATAAATATATCAATATCACGGCATTAATAAATAATAAAGCATTGGTACGTATTATTAAATAAAAATAATAGTATTATTAAACAAAGATCTTGATAATGTATTATTTATAAATATTTTTTGAAAACAGAGGATCAAATGACTATTTAGTAGTAAACAAAAATCCAGAGATTAAGAATGCAACAAATAGATATTTTGTGAAGACTTGACACTTATTGGTATTGTCACATGCCACTGATCACGTGTAGAAAGTATAAAAGAATTGTCTTGTTTTTCAAGTTTAAGAGTTGTCGTTTGTTGTATCCGTGACGAGTACTACTTAATTGAGTTTAAGATATTTTTGAAAAACAAGAAAAGTGTCTTCAAAGAAAACGTAATTCATAGAAAACTTGGAAATACGTCGTAGCTCTTATGAGTACGGAAATATAATTTCGCAAAAACCAATTAGAGTAAGGACTAAAGGAGAATTTGTCTCTTGAATCCTTAAATATTATTTCATCACAGTACTCTTGAATTTATTTGTAATATTTTATGTACTCAGATTTTATGCTTAATTTTCTTTCTTTGCACTAAATTAATCTAGGATGCAAATGGTTGGTTATTTAGAAAAAAAATCAGCGTAATTAATGATTTTGTTCCAGCATAATTGATGGAAAATAGTAGCATTTTGCTAAAATTCGTTCTTTGAGAAAATAGTAGAAGAACCAATGTAACACTTTTTTTCTTCTTATTTTGTTTTTCTCCTTATCAATATTCTGCTATGTTAATTCCTCTCATTAGTATTTTTCCCAATAAATTTATTCCAGTTATTAATCACCATTTACACCTTAAATCTAGCTTCTACGTAAAGATGAAGGAAAACAAAATCGACCCAAAAGAAAAGAAAGAATTAATCATTGAGCCAGCAAAAAAAGAAACACTGAAAATTTTCAAAATGAAAAACAGGTGATTTAATATAATTTGTGATTGGTAAAACATGCAAAATGGATCAGCATGTTACATTACTAATACAAACCTAATACTTAACGTTTTCGTACCTGGTCTCGCTCGAGTTGGGAGCGGCCGATACGGCCTCCCCAACGGTTGTGAAGTTTCCGGTACCATTTTGAGACACCACTAAATCAATTATAGTCTCATCCATCGGTTCCTGAAGCATTACTTTCCGGTCGAACCACATCGGAAACCCAACATCATTCTCTAGTTTCCCCGGAATATTCTCAAGCATAGCTAGTGATTCTCTGACGTGTCTTGATATATCAAGAAGACTCTCCCTCATGCTCTCAGCCACACCATATGTCTTACTATTACTATTAGCACTCTCGTCGTCGTCGTCGTCGCTAGAAGCGAAGCCATCAAGACACGTTCGTGTATTCGTCATCGCGGCGCTTAGCAACATGTTGACGCTGTTGAGTACCGGCGAAGGAGATCGGAGCTCCGAGATCGCGGCGGTAAGGTCGAAGACGGTGTCATCGAGTAGCTCGAGACAGTCATTAAACGCGCAACGGTCGCGATGGGTTAGGTTTGAGGCGAGACTCTTTTGGAGGTCGGAGAAGTTGGAGGAAGAAAGATTGACCGTCGAGATAGTTTGGTTTAAAGTGGTGACGACGAGCTCGGTGATGTTACCGGAGGATGTAAAACGCTGCGTTTTGTGGAAGGTTGATGGTGGATGAGATGAAGCGATGGTTGATAAGAATATTAGGAGAAAGGTAAATGATAATAAGCTGAGAAGGACAATGTATTTTGGCTCTTTTCTTAGATGATTCATTTTTTTTATGGAAAAAATAGTGGAAAGAAAGAAATTAAAAGAGAAGCTGAAATGTGAAGTGAAAGGTGAAATCATATGTACATATAATAAACTCCAAACCGTAACCGTAAAACTTAATGTGATTTGTCGTAAAAGGAATTTTTTTTTTTTTTTTTGTAAATGGAAAGGAATTTTATTTTCGTCAGTTTTTTTTTTTAATTTTGTTGAACGTGACAGAGAAATAATATCATTTGAAAATTGAGATAAAAGTTATGGTAATTGTTTTAACATATATACGACATGTTTACTTCCATCACACTATCACACATGATATATAATAAGTCTTTGTTCAAATGGAATCAGCTTTCAAAATGTTACTGAATCACGTAAAATGCATGGAATCTACCAAGGACGGTCTAAAACTTCCATAAAAGGTTCTCTAAAAACATTATAAAATCTAAATATTTATATTTGACATGCATCGAATTTACAGTTGGGGACATGTGGTCTTACAAGTAAATCAAAAATTAAAAAGGAATATAACGAATCGAACCCTGTTGAACTTCTCTTTTGTTTTCTTTCTCTGCGCTCCATGTATCTCAGGTCCCTCTCACTCTCTAGTTCTCTCTGTTTCACATCTCTTCTTCACTCTCTGTTTTGGTTAGTTTTGTTCTAAGTGAAAACAAGAAGAAAACTGAGAAAGATATTGATTTCGACGGCACAAGGTCAGCTCATTCTTTCTCTTTCTCTCTCTCTAGCTCTTCTCCACTTTTCGCTAATGGCGACGGCTAGGGCTAGGGCTGCGAGCAAATGAAGGTGGAGATATATAAGTTGATACACGCACACAAACATACACATGTACAAATGCACACCCGATAAAGAAACGAAGAGATGGGCTTGATTGGCACAAAAGTATTAAAAAGATAACACCGACTCTTCATAAACTCTTCATTAAACTTCTTCCCGAACTCTTCTTGAAATGCTTCTAGGACTCTTCTCACAGATGACACAAAATATTAGAAGAAAACCTACTAACTAAAAGTACAGAAATTTGGTTCGGGTCACATTGGTGGTCGTTTTACAAAGTTCTATTGGGTACCCCTTTAAAAAACAAGCAGAAACTGGTCCCTAAGAACAGTACTGAGGAACCTTAACTCAGGTTCTGATACCAAACTGTGATACATGTTCCCTAATATGCTGGTACAACGGTGTGTCAGGACATATGTCTAGCCAATATGTCCTCCCATTGGTCCCAAAAATTCCGAGCATGCTTCATTATGTTCAAATCCACCAACTCAACCGTAACATCACTTCTGCTTATAGTCCTGCAGAGGAAAGAAAGGAAAGACGAGAGGATGAGTAACTTAAATTACTCAGTGAAACAGTTCTATTCAATTGCTTCACACGAGACACTATGCAACTAACGAAACAGCTGCAATCAACATATTCTATAACTACACGTACAACAACATTTTCATCTAAGGCCAAAACGGCGCTTTAGAGTCCATCACATCCCACAATGAAGACATACCGTTCAACCAGCATCACTACATGTGGGACTCAAGAAATCGTACATTAGGACAATCCTCACCTTATGCACCTCAATAAATCAATCAATCTCATCACGTAATACCGGTTACAACCTAAGTCATTTAAATATCATCTAGGGTTCGTACACACATCACATTTCAATCAACAACACCATTAATCACATTCTTTCATTCGTCTAACATTTTGAATTACGTTAAATATTCAATCACACATCAATCATCATGCTTCAATGTCGTTGCCGTATACAATCTCACATTCACATCTACATACGCCTATACATATTAGTTGTGAGGATATTGGTCATCATCATTTCAACACTTGTAATAACTTAACATTTCAGTCACTTTTTGTTTTGTTTTGTTTTGTGCACAACATTTCAGTCATATTCCTCTCATTTTTTTTGTTCTTAATTACTCCTCTCGTCTCTCAGTTCCTATATACAGGTCCGATTCATTCCTTTTTACTTTATTTGATATGAAGTTCATGATTTTATTTATTTTTACTTTACTACAACGCTCATGATTATAATGTTCTCTGTTGCATATGGTTTGCATTAATTAGCATACAACAAAGTTAAGATGTTAATTAATAATTTTCTTAATTATAATTAGCATTTTGTTTCTTGTAAATTAACATTTAAGTGTAAATTATGAAGAAAATAGATTACTCGAAAACTTCTCTCTTATCACTCTGTTCCCATGTGATGATGATACGGTTCTTTTAAAAAAGAAAGAAAAAAAAAAAAAAAAAACTGTTTATCTTCTGGATTTGTTTGATTTTGTTATGATTTGCGTGTTTTGAACTGTCTTCCAATTATAAAGTAAATAATTTAAGTCGATTGTTTTTTTTTTTCTTAACTAATTTCCGTATAAGGAATTCATCTTTATCCTTTTTTATACTTTATGAAATTCTCTAAAGATGTTTTGTGTTAAAAAAAAATGTTTTCAAAACTAAGAAAATAAAAGGTTGTACTTGTAAATACGTGATTCTAAATTGGTTTTTTCCTGTTGTTGGATTCCTGGTGGAATATTTCAAAGACTTTAGAAGAAGAAGAAAAAAAAAAAAGAATTTTCCATGATGCTTTGCTGTGCTGTCTTGTTGCAAATTTGTCATCAAGCATATCTTATATAATCCTAGCACTAACAATATTATCAACGTACGTAATTATATCTATTTCTGGAATTGGAATATCTGTAAGTACAAATGTAAAAATTATTTTTCTTTGGTTAGCAGCATTTTATATTTAATTGTTAGAGATGTCTAAGTTTGATTTTTCGTCGCAACTATTGTAAAACAATCAATTTGGCGACAGTTCTCACATAAGTAAGATCAGGAAGCATTTCAAACTGCATCGACATAACAAGTGATACCAAAAAAAGAGGAGGCTCTGGTGGTGGTGACTGGTGAGCTTTAAACCACGTGGAGTTGTTCCTAGCTCATGCCAACTCCACACCAAATTTTTTTTGGCAAAACTCTCACCTCTATATATATATTATGGCAAATCAA
The DNA here is from genome assembly GCA_900108845.1 of Iljinskaea planisiliqua. Classification (NCBI taxonomy): domain Eukaryota; kingdom Viridiplantae; phylum Streptophyta; class Magnoliopsida; order Brassicales; family Brassicaceae; genus Iljinskaea; species Iljinskaea planisiliqua. Next base: position 1,246,955 of record FNXX01000011.1, on the reverse strand, counting down.
TTATACTGATATTAGAACAATTTTACAAAAAAAATACAAGATATTTGTAAAATAAATCGTTCCATATACACATGGAAATTAAAATCTAAACGAAGTAGTGAAATGAAGTTTTACTGTCTAAATATGTGAGATCTATTATCTTCTTCCTTCGTATTCAACGTTCGGATGCAAATAAACGTATCACTGTTTTTACTAAATAATTGTATATTTGTATATCTTCTAAGAACTGATACCAAAATATAATGTATCAAACAAAATTTGTATTTGATAAAAAAGGCTTTGTTACTTAGTGAAGTCAACATACATAACACTTTCGGGAATGATTCTTTTGGTTCATGTTAGTGAATCAACTTCTTGATGACTAGGCCATTGGTAAAACTTTGATGATTTTATAAAGTGACTCTTCAATTGATTATGGAATCAAACACTCAAGTGAGAACTACATACCATATAATAGGAGGGCAAAAAAATAACTTACTGAACTAAAAGAGACACTATGATCGATTCCTATGATCAGTAGAAGCAAAAAAACAACAGCGCTTCCACATACCAAGGAACTTGCCGTAAACCATTTGCATTGAACAAAGTCTGTTGATCCTTTTTTTATTATCTGAACCGAAATGTCTTCGGACAGATCAAAGAAACCATGAAGCCGTAACACCGACTTGTACCCATTTACTATCACCACTACATGGAGATTTTGAAACCACCATAGGATCTACACAACAACAACCCAAATAATCACAATATTGATCACAGAGATTATCTATCTCTTCAAAAAAAAAAGGAGAAACATGATCGATTCGAAAAGGGAATCTCGTCAATAATGGAGGAGATTATACAATCACTGATGAAAATTTATTTATGTAATCTACTTTATATACCAAAGAGAGAATTAAGAACAAGGATATGAACAAACGTTTTAGAAAACGTTGATGATATCGCATTCTAAGACGTGCGTACGTTCACCTATAATATGATGAATATAGAACAAAAGCTTTTGTGAGTGAAGGAGAAATTTATTTCTTAAGTCTAAACTGTTTCATCAATAGATCAACGTAGTGATGAGAGATGACACTGTTGAAATTTTGTTGTCACAGTTTATTTGATCAATTTTTTACTTATTAATTAAATATTTATTTTGTAGGATGAGGACTAGCTAGTGATTATTTCATATAATTTCTTGTCATTTTATGTTTTTTTTTTCGTTTGCGGACGAATGTAGATTAATCCCATGCATGTTACGTAAACTGTCGTACTGATGATTTTGCCCTGCCTACACGTCAGTATATAAGTAGTATAACAAAAACATGATATATATATATGATTGGTTGAATGATATCAATTCTATCTTCGTGGTAGAAATATGCTACGTAAACAACATTTGCTTTGCATCAAGGAAAATAATTTAAATTTTATATTGCGTTTGATTGGGTTCGTTTTCAAGATACGTGGATGGTGTATTTTAAAACAAATTGATACGTTTCTTCATAAAGAATTTCAAATCGTCACATACTCAGAGAACTGTAAATGATATAACGCGTCCCGTTTTTGTCTGTCTATTTCCGTTTACATTTATGTCGGCATATAAATTGACGAGTGAAAAAAGTAGAGTATAACATGCATGCCGTTTTTCTCCATCCCTTACATTTTTATACGTGTCACTTGTTTTTACCATTAGGTTTTCACGTTTAATCAAACTCAAAGCATGTCCCCTCTCCGCAAAAAATAATAATATCAAACTCAAAGCATGGCGCAATTCTTCATTGCTTAACGATACTTTTTTTTGTTAGAATTACGGGCTAAACTCTATTTAGAAAAATGAGTGTAATTAAGTACTTATCTATTTGACTATAGTCAGAAACCATACGTAGGATATTCAATTCAATTCAAACACGTATACTTTTTCCAATGAAGTATTAATGCGTTTAGTTGAGAACATTTAATAAGGAATTAACCAGTTGCATTTAATACTGAAATTTATGTGCATAACATTTTGTTCCTCTTTAACGAAAAAAGGACATTTAGTTTTAGCAAAAAATTACATTTACTTCCTTCTATTTTGTTTAGATATCCACATTAGCAAAAAGATAAAATAATATTAAAACTAATATTAATGACTTAGTTAAATCACACAGTTTTATACTATTAAATTTTACATTTTTACTACTAAGATAAATAAATCACAAAAAATCTAAATGAAAAAAATAAAAAAATAAACAAATCAAGAAAAAAAAAAATTTAAATCCAAACTAGAGATACGAAAACATAAATTTTCCTACAAATTACATAGAAAACAAAAAAAGAATTTTTTGAAAGTAAAAAGTTGACAATATTATTTGGAACCAGAAACAATTTATAATATAATATGATGTAAGATAGTAAAATTTTAATTTTAAATATGAACAAAATTATGAACAAAATATATTAAGTTTTTAATGAGTTTTAAGTTAAACAATAAAAATCAAAAACAATTATTATATGTAAATTAATATATATAATATTTACAAATAAGAACAAAATTATATATGAAATAAAAACTCCTTTAAAAAAAATTAACATTCAAATTAGCAAAAAAATATACAACTGGTCAAAGGTAATTTAATATTGTTGGTAATTTAAAATTTAAAATTCTCAAAATAAATTTAGATTAAAATCTAGTGTTTTATAATTATTAAGTTGATGTCACAGTAAGTCTTTGGCTCAGAGTCCATCGCTTTCCGACCCGTCTGTTTTTTTAAATCATTAACGCATAAAGGTCCCCCATAAACATGCAGTACTGTTCAACTAATGCGACAAAAAATCATATTTAGATACAAACAGAATAATACTATCTAACAAAATGCAATAAAAATTAATAACTACTTAATATCCAGTTTAGGCAAACCACTGCAAAATTTTTAAGTTTTGGGGAGGTTTATAGATATTTGTTTAATTATAAAATACAAAATCTTAAGGTGGACCAGGATGTGATTACTACTTTACTAGGGCTTGACTCTTCTTGAGTCTCAATTATTTGTGCGTGTTGACCCAAAAAATGTTCCCGCTCAAACAAATTTTCTACACCACATTAAATAATTAAATACATATTTCAAAATGTAGACACAATAGGGGAAATGTTCTTGAAATCCGATGATAGAACAGTTTTGTTTTACGTGACGCGATTTTTGTTCTACTAAAAAATAGCGAGCTGCGTAAAATTATAAGTATATTAATAAATCGCGTTTTCATATGGAAATTAATAAGTTGCAGCTTTTTCTTTCATCCCTGGTAATAAAAAAAAAAACTATAAAATTTCAAACAGACGAATGAATATCTTTGTAGTTTCTGTAGAAAAATAAATGTTAATCCTGCATATTTACAAAAGCTTACGTCAGTCGTTTTCATTTTTTTCCTTTTGATTTTGCATTATGATAATTTGAGTGATGTGTAGTAAATATACACCCACACAATGAATTTATGGTAATGAGTTGTATATTTATAAAGTTAAAAATGTGTGTGTGGATATATGGGTAATGTTCGTTTACCTGTCGCAGCGACTTGCGATTAAAATTTACGAAATTTTTTTTTGTTTGTTTACATGTCGCAGCGACTTACGACATATCCCAACCACCTGCGACTAATCGCTAAAATTTTTGACGACTCATTTAAAAACTTTGCGATCAGTCGCTGCAATAGCAAAACAAACCATAAGTGTCTTTAAATATAATCATATCTTTAAATATAAGTATATCTAAAACTGTGTCTCAAATTCAGATTTTTTTAGCATGAAAAATTATTTTTTAAGTAGTAATATCTAAAAATTAATTCAAATATATTATGGATCTAAGACAAATAACTTTTACAAATATATATATATATATATATATATATATATATATATAATACCTGGAAAAATTATCATAAATTTACAAAAGTAATTAAACAATTATTTTAAAATTATTTTGGGCTCATAAGTCAAATAGCCCATGCCTAACTAAGATAGTTAATTTAGGTGAAACGACGGAGAATATAAAAAGACACTATACATGAATAGTAATACATTATAAGCAATTATGCATAGTCGCAAATATATATATATATATTGCCTAACACATATTGCCACCGTCGTTGACAATATTTATTCTACAGGATCTGAACTGTTCATAACTTTTTTATTCTTTTCTAGCAACCGAATTTTATGAATTGAGATCCTGATTAATTCCAGAATTTACAACCACGAATTAAATTTTGCATATTAACAAGCTCTATATTAATTAGTTTTACCCATAAATGTTTATGTACAATTAATGCTGGTGAGTTTTATACATTATCTGATATTTCATAGGAGTATATATAATATTACATTATTATCCGATTAGAGCCAAGACATGAACGAACTTGGATCTTTACCAAAAACAGCTGGGCAGCTTTGAAGATGCAGTGTCCGATGATAATATATATCTTTATAAGTAACAACGCGTTTTATCTCAGAAGGCTCCATGATATTGACTTGGAAAAACTAAATTCGCATTATTGTTGTTTTGTTATATATAGAACAAAAAGGGGGAAAACATTTAAATAACAAATCACATCACATATACAATCGATAAAATATGTAACATATAACAGCTACATTTATACACCATTTGTGAAAAATCGTTCCATGTCCACAACGAAACACATTTATCTTATCAAAACCAGATAATTTCTGATCTAACTTTTTTAAATAAATAGAATTAATATCATTTCAACTGACTAAATAAAAACAAAACTCGTGTCTTATCCTAAAATCTTTTACCACTAGAGTACGAGGTTGTGTTGGTTAGTTACTCACATTTTTTATCCATTCTAACTATTTTAGTTTGCTACATGTATGAATATGGGGTTTTAAATTTAATCGGTTCTAAAAATACTGATTCTCCTAATCGCTAGATCACCCTAGATCCAACAATCCATAAAAAAAAAACTATATTATATAAGATAAAAAAATAAAAAATTTAACATTTATATGGACCCCATCCCAAACCTCCTCCACTCTATATAAGCCCACTAAACCTAATTCTCCAAATCACACCCAAAAATTCCATTTAACAACACACCAAATTTAACCACTTCCCCACCCCAAAAAAAAAATGGCATATCCAAAGCTCTTCCTCATAACACTCTTCTTGTATCTTCAAACACTCTTCATCGCTTCTCAAATTATTCCTTCTTTATCGAACTCTTCATCAAGCATTTGCAAAACGACGCCGGATCCCAAATTCTGCAAGTCAGTGCTCCCACAAACATCACAAGGCGACGTTCGCGAGTACGGCCGCTTCTCCCTCCGCAAATCGCTAACGCAATCGCGAAAATTCACACGCAGGATCGACAAATACCTCAAACGCAACAGTGCCCTATTATCCCAAGCCGCCGTTGGAGCTCTCCAAGACTGCCGTTACTTGGCAAGCCTCACAACGGACTATCTCATAACGTCGTTTGAGACCGTCAACGTCACCACATCGTCCAAAACGCTGTCACTTTCAAGAGCCGAAGATATTCAAACGCTTCTTTCAGCGGCGTTGACTAACGAGCAAACATGTCTTGACGGAATCAACACCGCCGCTTCCTCTTCGTGGACCATACGAAACGGCGTCGCATTGCCTCTCATTAACGACACGAAGCTCTTTAGCGTTTCGCTCGCTTTGTTCACTAAAGGGTGGGTCCCAAGGAAGAAGAAACAAGCCGGGTACCCTTGGGCCCACCCGAAGAACGCTCACTCTCAGACAAAGCCGCTCCGCCACTTTCGTAACGGAGCTCTGCCGTTAAAGATGTCGGAACAGACACGCGCCGTGTACGAGTCTTTAAGCAGGAGGAAGCTCGCCGACGGGGATGACGGAAACACGGTGCTTGTGAGTGACATTGTAACGGTGAACCAAAACGGAACGGGGAATTTCACGACCATAACGGAAGCCGTCGCGGTGGCGCCGAACAAAACCGACGGTACCGCTGGCTACTTCGTTATCTACGTGACGTCAGGTGTTTATGACGAAAACGTAGTGATCGCGAAAAGCAAAAGGTATCTTATGATGATCGGTGACGGAATCAACCGTACGATTATTACCGGTAACCGGAGCGTCGTTGACGGTTGGACCACTTTCAACTCCGCCACTTTTGGTACGTCCATAAGAGACATATGCTTTATTTCACATAAATAACTTTAGTTTTTAGCCATTTTTAGCTAGTTAGAAGATAATATAATTTAAAAAAGAAAAAAAAAACTAGTAGTGTGAAACTATGAATCACTTTAACCACACAAAAAAACTACTCAAATTTTGTAATATTGCAATAAAGAAAATACAATCAGTTTTGTTATGTTACCGACACATAACCAAAAGAAGATCTTAAAATGAAGAGAATTACACCAAATAACAATAAAAAAGTTATAATTCACTATTTAACCAAAATTTATTTATGTAGCAAAATTCTTATTCTTGAATTTAGATTTTTTTGGTTAGACTCTTAATTTTTTATTTTTTTTAAGTTATTTGATAAATTTTCCCTAAAATCAATTAAATTTTTTGACTCGACTTTAACCACACGAGGAAAAAAAAAATTGAATCGAACTTTTACGTGGGTAGTAGTTCAACTGCACGTTTTTTCACTATATGACAAACTTTATATTACTTCTAGGAACACTAGTGAATAAGTGACAAGACGCATTAACAATTCTTTACAATATGGGTCAACTATCATCGTTTTATTTATAGTATCTGTTAGAAACAAAGAATAATCGTTGCGAGTTCATATTTTTGTTCTCAGCCGTGACATCACCGAACTTCGTCGCGGTGAACATGACTTTCCGGAACACAGCCGGACCAGAGAAGCACCAGGCCGTGGCGTTGAGAAGCAGCGCTGATCTCTCAATCTTCTATAGTTGCAGTTTCGAAGCTTATCAAGACACTTTATACGCGCACTCACTAAGACAGTTCTACAGAGAATGCGATATTTATGGAACAGTTGATTTCATATTCGGAAACGCAGCTGTTGTGTTACAAAACTGTAATCTGTATCCGAGACAACCGTTGCCGAACCAGTTTAACGCTATCACGGCTCAAGGTCGTACCGATCCGAACCAAAACACAGGAACTTCTATCCACAATTGCACGATTAGACCTGCGGATGATTTGGTTTCGAGCAACTATACGGTTAAAACGTTTTTGGGCCGGCCGTGGAAAGAGTATTCACGGACGGTTTTCATGGAATCGTACATGGATGGTTTTGTTGAACCGGTTGGTTGGAGAGAGTGGAATGGATCTTTCGCTTTGAGCACGTTGTACTATGCTGAGTATAACAATACCGGACTCGGTTCAAATACTACGAACCGGGTGGTTTGGCCTGGTTATCACTTGATCAACTCTACCGATGCGAATAACTTTACGGTTTCGAATTTCTTGTTTGGAGATGAGTGGATGGTTCAGAGTGGGGTGCCTTATATAGCTGGTTTACTTTCGTAATTTCTTCTCTGTTGGGGGAAAATGATCTTTCTTATTTTAGTCATAGTAGAACTGTAGTAATTTTGAAACATTCTTTGAAAATGTTCTGAAATTTGATATGTAATTTTATATACATTATCATCCTTTTAATAAATAGAGCAAAAAATAAAAATAAAAACTATTGTTATGGGCCGATAAGGAGATAAGGCTATATAGGTCTCATTGGTCATAATTTTTTATTTTATTTTGTCGGCCATAAAATTAAGTGAAATAAATATTTCAATATAATGCGATTCCAATGTTCAGAAGCACCTGAGAGTGAGAGAGAAGTGAGAACGGAGAAGAGAAAGAAGTGTAACAATGGAGAAAATCGAGCACACGATGGTTTCCACCAATGGCATAAACATGCATGTGGCCTCGATCGGTTCAGGTCCGGTTATCCTCTTCCTCCATGGATTCCCCGATCTCTGGTACTCATGGCGTCACCAGCTCCTCTCGTTCGCCGACTTAGGTTACCGCGCAATCGCTCCGGATCTCCGAGGATACGGCGATTCCGACTCGCCTCCGTCTCATGAATCTTACACCATCCTTCATATCGTCGGAGACCTCGTCGGATTGCTGAATTCACTCGGCGTTGACCGGGTTTTCCTGGTCGGCCACGATTGGGGAGCGATCGTCGCGTGGTGGCTCTGTATGATCCGGCCTGATCGAGTCAACGCTCTGGTCAACACGAGCGTTGTGTTCAATCCGAGGAATCCTTCTGTGAAACCTGTTGATGCGTTTAAGGCTTTGTTCGGCGAGGATTACTACGTCTGCAGGTTTCAGGTGAGTGACACTTAAATTCGAAATTCAATTCTTTTGATTATTACTGTTGAAGACAAGATTAGGGTAACGAGTGGTTGAATGTGTTGAAATTGGAAACTGTTTCTTCATGGATCTTCTTCTTCGTTACCCATATTGGTTAATCATCAAAAGCTAATTGCTTATTTGGTGTTTTCTTGTGTGAAATTAGTAGTGATTCTCCAGGTTTACTTATTGTCATGGCAATGAGGAATCTTGATGCTACTTGAAGAATATTGAACTTATGGGACAATGCGTATTGAATTGGAATTTACTAAAAAAACTAGCCACCATTAATTGTTGTGTCTCAATAATCTATGGAAACTGGGACCTATCACCTACCTATACAAAGCTCAAATTAGTTTAGCATATGATATGCAAGTTGCAATTTTTATGTTTTTAAAAAGGCATTAGTAGTAGTCAAAATGAAAGTCAAAGTAGTTTACTTTATTTGGGTATATATACGGTTGCTTATGAATAAATGCAAGTTTGATTCAGAGTGTTTCTTTTTTATCTCAGGAGCCTGGAGAGATCGAAGAAGACTTTGCTCAAGTTGATACAAAGAAGTTAATAAACAGATTTTTCACTTCGCGTAATCCAAGCCCACCTTGCATTCCAAAGACACTTGGTTTCAGAGGTTTACCTGATCCACCTGCTTTGCCTGCTTGGCTCACCGAGCAAGACGTCAGTTTCTATGCAGACAAGTTTAGCCAGAAAGGCTTCACTGGTGGACTCAACTACTATCGCGCTCTGAATCTGTAAGTCTTTTATGAATTCTAGCCTCCAATTCAAACACATCAATACAATATCTCCTCGTGGTTGATCGTTGACCCTGAATCGATTCTGGTCTTATTCTAACCTGTAGAAGCTGGGAACTAACGGCTCCATGGGCCGGACTACAGATCAAGGTCCCTGTGAAATTCATTGTGGGTGATCTAGACATTACATACAACATCCCTGGAACAAAGGAGTACATACATGAAGGTGGTTTGAAGAAACACGTACCGTTTCTACAAGAAGTGGTGGTAATGGAAGGTGTAGCCCACTTCCTTCATCAAGAGAAGCCCGACGAAGTCACTGACCATATCTATAGCTTCTTCAAGAAATTCTGAACCCGCGAAATCAACTTCTTGTTGTAGTTCTTCTTCTGTACAAGGGCGAGTTCTACTGCATGCTTAGTTTTAAGCTTTGATCAAAGGCACTTTCTTACTTGGTATGAGTCTACTGGTAATGGGTTTGAAGGATAATAATGTGTGTGTTTACTTGTTTAATAATTCGAGAAAAATATAAGAATCAAATATTTACTCAAGTATAGCAGAAATCTTGTAAGACATGTATAAGCATCCTTGTGAATAAATAAGAAATTTATATAGTAGCTAATAGAAATCTCCAGCGCGTGATATCACGCACCTGTTACGCGTAAAACTGCTCTTAGACAAATATTCACCCGAAAGTCAGAGAAAACCACTCCCTGTGGGAGAAGACGAAAACACCCTCATCTTCTTGGGTCGCACCGCTTCTACAGCGATGACATTTTAGTCAAAACCACATTCCACACACCAAATCAATTTGTTGTCCAAATCCAAAAATCCTCCCTCTTCTTCTTCGCTGTACGCTTTACCTAAAACCAGTTTCTCGGGGAAAATAAATAAAATCCGAAAATAATGCAGTCATCGAAAGTACGGCGGAAAGTGAGTCCCACAGGCGGCGGAGCCGGTGTAGACTCGGCGGAGAAGCTTGACGAGCTCTTGATATCGTCTGCGATTTGTAACGGCGAAGATTTGGGACCGTTTGTGCGGAAAACGTTCGGTACGGGGAAACCGGAGACTCTTCTCCACCATCTCAAGTTCTTCGCTCGATCTAAGGAATCAGAGATCGAGGAAGTTTGTAAAGCTCACTATCAAGACTTTATCCACGCCGTAGACGATCTCAAGTCGCTTCTCTCAGATGTTGAATCGCTCAAATCTGCGCTCTCCGATTCCAACTCCAAACTCCAATCCATCGCGGCGCCGCTTCTCTCGTCTCTTGATTCGCTCGTCGAGGCCCAGACCGTGTCGAAGAACGTCGATCTGGCGATTGGAGCCGTGTCGCACTGCGTTCGTGTGATGGAGCTCGTCTCCCGAGCCAACCAGCATCTCCAGAGCGATAATTTCTACATGGCGCTCAAGTGTGTGGACTCGATTGAGAGCGATTTCATGGAGAAGACTCCTTCGTCAACGCTGAAGCGGATGCTCGAGAAAAGAATCCCGGAGATTCGATCTTACGTGAAGAGGAAAGTGAGCAAGGAGCTCGGTGATTGGCTGGTGGAGATCCGTGTGGTGTGTAGGAATTTGGGTCAGTTGGCCATTGGTGAAGCTTCCGCTGCTCGTCAGCGAGAGGAAGAGCTCAGGATCAAGCAGAGACAAGCGGAGGAGCAGAGCAGACTCAGTCTACGCGATTGCGTCTACGCGCTTAATGAGGAAGAAGACGATGAATACGGGTCTGGCCCTGAAGGCAGTGACGCTGGTAGCTCAGGTGGAGGGTTGCTTGGCTTTGATCTGACTCCGCTCTATAGAGCTTATCACATTCATCAAACGCTATCCCTTGAAGATGGTTTCAAGCAGTACTATTTCGATAACAGGGAACTTCAGCTTAAATCTGACTCTCAGGTATCTTCTATGACTCCGTTTCTCGAGTCTCATCAGACGTTCTTCGCACAGATTGCTGGTTTTTTCATTGTTGAGGATAGAGTTTTGAGAACAGGGGGAGGTTTGATTTCGAAGATGGAAGTTGAGTTTTTGTGGGATCTTGCCGTTACTAATATGTGTGCTGTGTTGGAGGATCAGTTCTCTAGGATGCAGACGGCTAATCATCTCTTGTTGATTAAGGATTATGTGAGCTTGTTGGGAGTGAGTCTACGTAGGTATGGCTATACTGTTGATTCCCTTCTCGAGGTATTGAGCAAGCACAGGGACAAGTATCACGAGTTGTTGTTGTCTGATTGCCGTAAACAGATCACGGAAGGGTTGTCGGCAGATAAGTTTGAGCAGATGTTGATGAAGAGAGAGTATGAATATTCTATGAATGTGCTCTCTTTCCAGCTACAGACATCAGATATTGTACCGGCGTTCCCTTACATTGCTCCGTTTTCGACCACCGTGCCAGATTGTTGCCGGATTGTTCGGTCTTTTATTGAGGATTCGGTTAGTTTCATGTCTCACGGAGGTCAGCTTGATTTCTACGATGTCGTGAAGAAGTATCTGGATAGGCTTCTAGGGGAAGTTCTCGACGAGGCTCTGTTGAAGCTGATTAACACATCGGTTCATGGAGTTTCTCAGGCGATGCAGGTTGCAGCGAACATGGCTGTGTTTGAGCGTGCTTGCGATTTCTTCTTCCGTCACGCTGCACAGCTTTCGGGAGTTCCCTTGAGAATGGCGGAGAGAGGTAGGAGACACTTTCCCTTAACCAAATCGCAAAACGCTGCAGAAGATACACTCTCGGGATTGCTTAAGAAGAAGATAGACGGGTTCATGACATTGATCGAGAATGTCAATTGGACAAGCGACGATGTTCCACAGGGTGGGAACGAGTACATGAACGAAGTATTGATCTACTTAGAAACTTTGGTCTCCACCGCGCAACAGATATTACCTGCTAAAGTCCTGAAAAGGGTTTTGCGCGATGTCCTCGCTCACATATCTGAGAAAATCGTGGGAACGTTATGTGGGGATCTAGTGAAAAGACTGAGCATGGCTGCAATCAAAGGGGTTGATGTTGATATTCAGTTGCTGGACTCTTTTACAGAACAGCTTACTCCATTGCTCATGGATAGAGAAGCGAAAGAGATGAAAACAGCTTTCGTGGAGATAAGACAGATGATTAACTTGCTTCTGAGTAGTCACCCTGAGAATTTCGTAAACCCTGTGATCAGAGAAAGAAGCTACAACGCTTTGGATTACAGGAAAGTTGCGACGGTCTCGGAGAAATTCAGAGATCCATCAGAGAGTATTTTCGGGACTTTTGGAACAAGAGGGTCGAGGCAAAACCCTAAGAACAAGTCGTTAGATGCGTTAATAAAGAGATTGAAGGATGTGAGCTGATGATTTGAGCACAAACAAACACAGAAGCGTAAGTATGATTGTTCCTCTCCTTTGTTTAGCTTTTGCCGTTTTGTTAATTATATGATTTGCTTTTATATTTCATTGTCCATTGATTCGTTGGTCTCCGAGCAAAAAAAAAAAAAAAGAACACCAAACTGTTTTTACCCCAATATTTGTATCCTTTTCCATTTCGCACATGAGTTCCATATAGTTCGATTCTGATTTAAGATATGAAAAGAAAAAAAAACAAGTCAATTTGATCGAGTCTTACTATTTGGTTTTTGTTCTTGTCCGGAATTTTGGTATAACGATTGAAATCGAAAATAAAATGTATTGGTCTGTTACGGTTTTGCATTTCAATTTGGCTTTAGTGCGATTTTTTTTTTCAGGGGGAAAAAAATAAAAAAAAACACATTTCAGTTTAATCAATGTGGTAGTTGGTACAATTTCTTCCTCATTTAAGATTGGTTTGATTCATCTGATGATCTGAACACGTGAACCTTGTCGATCAAATCTTCGCCGTCCATCTATCGCATGGTCACTTAATCGGACACTCTCCACAATACACAAACAGCTAACAACTGTTTTCGTCTTCCGTACTTATAACAAAACACTACTACTTCAAAAGAGAACACAATAAGACACGAATCATAACGAGAAAGTGAAGAAAAAGAAGAACCAATGTCGGTAAACTCAATACCCACCTCTAGCCTCATCTTCTTTCTTTTCCTCACCATCTCTTTCGCCGTCTCCGACCAAAAGCCCACCGCTTACAACGCTGTCAAAAGCTACAAGTTACCAGCCGGAATCCTCCCAAAAGGTGTAGTTGACTACGAGCTTAATCCCAGAACCGGCGATTTCAAAGTCTATTTTAACGACACGTGTGAATTCTCCATCCAATCGTACCAGCTCAAGTACAAATCAACTATCTCCGGCGTTATATCCACCGGCCAAGTCAAGAATCTGAAAGGCGTTAGCGTTAAGGTGCTTTTGTTCTGGGTCAATATTGTTGAGGTGTCTCTTGACGGTGGCGATCTTGATTTCTCCGTCGGGATTGCGTCGGCGAGTTTCCCGGCGGCTGATTTTGAGGAGAGTCCTCAATGTGGTTGTGGGTTTGATTGTAATGGGCTTTTCTTTTCTTCTTGAATATATATTGGGCCTTGTGTTGTATTGAAATAAAAAGGCCTTTTGTTGTGAGTATGAGCCATGACATGAGGATTAGTTTATTAATAAATAACTTTATCTAATTGCAAACTATTTCAACTTTATCCAGTAGAGATGCTAAAAAAAACAAATTATTTCAACTAAAACCGAACAACTTGTCAGCGTGGCCACGTGTTCACGTGTCCAGCTGTCTTGTCCAAACGGCGTCGTAACTTTATCATTACAGAAGATATTTTCAACGACCAATAGAAAAAGTCTCCGACGGGAAAAACGAAAAATCCAAAGGCGGAGAGATTCAGAAACAAAACTCGAAGCTTTTAGTTCTTCCTTCTAATCCTTCGCTTACCCAAATGCCTCGCCTCCCGATTCTCATCGCTGCTTTTCTCTTCCTCTTCCATTTACCATCTCCACTCGCCGTCGCCGCCGAAGCAGATTCTCCGACGGCGTACTCTCTCCTCCAGAGCTACAACTTCCCTGTCGGAATCCTTCCGAAAGGAGTCGTGGCTTATGATTTAGATACGTCGACAGGCAAATTCCATGCGTATTTCAACGATTCGTGCAGCTTCTCGCTGGTGGGTTCTTACCAGCTGAACTACAAATCGACGATCAGTGGGTACATCTCGGAGAACAAGCTCAAGAAACTGAGTGGTATCAAGGTGAAAGTTCTGTTCTTGTGGCTCAACATCGTCGAGGTCATCAGGAACGGAGACGAGATGGAATTTTCCGTTGGGATCACGTCGGCGAATTTCGCGATCCAGGAGTTTTTGGAGTCGCCTCAGTGTGGGTGTGGATTCGACTGCAAGGACTCGAAATCGGATATGTCGTTTGACACAAGTTTCCCTTTTGTTTCTTCTTCTTGAAATTGGAAAAAAAAAAAAGAAAGGTACTTTTGATGAGTGACCTTTTGAAAAGATTGCGTCTTTCTTTATAAATATTTCTCTCTCTCTTTTTTAGTTTCTCTACCGAATCTCTTGTCCAATAATATGATCGTAGTTTCTTAAATTATCTGATCTTGCCATTGATTGAGGAATCAAAACTTATATGTCGGTTTCCATTGGATGATATATGATCTGAAATCTGAATGCTGTCTGAAATACGAAGTCTTTTGTTCATAATCATGTCTCTGGATGAAGTGTACTCTCTTTTCTTTTTTTTGTTCCTTTTGTTTTTCATCTTTGGTGATTTGATTTGAATGAGCTGAGAGATACAGTTGAGCTGCAGTTGTTAGAGTAGAATCAACCAAGTTTATGTGATTGTTTTTGCTTGTAGATATTTGAGATTGTTAGTGAAGATGCTTTTGGTGGGTAACTGATTATGGATGCATCAGGACATGGTTCTTCAGAGACCTACACTTAATTTTACTACATCACACCATTGTGTTGACGATCAGTGAGTTAATTGTATCAGTGCTTTACTTTTTATTCGATTTGAGGTTCCAGATACGTCTAGATGGTCTAGTAGTAGGGAATATATTGAAGGTCCTACTCCCAAGAACCTGGAAAATTTAGACCGAGGCTTTATGTTATAGACTAGTGGTTTGTACTAATGTTGTCATCGTATCATAAATCGAGTTCAGATCCGAGAATGTATGTGAGTTTTGGACGATAAAGAGAAAAGGTTCGGTGTAGTCACATAACTCTTGACGAGCTAACTTTGGACTTTATTGTTTTCTTTCGTGTTTGCCTTAATATTCGAGTTACCGAATTTGAACCGAAAAACTATTTGTATGAATCTGTATTCACTCGTTGGATTTACGTGTTAAATCGATGGTCACAAATTACAATTTTTTGTCTATGGTTTATGAAGATTTTAGGTGTTCTTGTTGTTGTTCTTCTTCAAGTGGCTTTAGAGAGGTTTTTAGGTACTTTCTTGTTCTTCATCTTGTGGCTTTTGAGGGAAAATGTTTTTCTTTTTAGTTGATGGGATCTCAATTGAACCGGGTCATGTCGAATAAACCGGTTTGAGTCTCCGGGTATTTGGTGCTCAAATCCAAATATCCTTCTTCTTTTTTTGACCACATCAAATATCCAAATCCAATCATAGTAAAAGTTGATATAGGTCGTTGCAGTTTTGGTCTCAAGGTCAACGTCGCCCCAAAAAGGAGAAAAGGTCTCAGGGTCAACATTCAACAACATATGGTTATGTCATGATCCATCATCCATTGATTAGTTCTTATTAGTCTAGTTTTTTTTATCTTAAACTAAATTTAGGTACATAAAATTATCAAATTATTTCATTATTGAAAGTCTATTCTTTAATTATTCACATTATGTTACTTCTAAACTTTAATAAAATTCACAACTGCATAAATATATTTTTCAAATAATAATATTAAAATATCAAAATTTTATAATGTTCTTACTAATCTTTTTATTAATCACACTACTATGTAATATATGTTAATTTGACATACTACTTTTGAAATTTAAATCTTTAGATATCAAATTTTAAATGTGATATTACTAAGCATTTTATTACTCATTTACATATTTTCGACAGTTCAAAAAAAGTATGAAAGAATAACTTAATTTTCTCAATCAATATACTATTTTAAAATGGAATAATTATAGGTTTTCTAAATTTTAAAGTGAAAACCTTGATAAATAAATACTAGTGCAAAATTTTACCTCTTAACATAGTGTTCTTATATAAGTTTTGCAAATTAATTTGATAGTTTTTTTTATTAATCTAATAGTTAATTAAAGTTACCAGACAATTATATTCTTCCAAATTTTTCTATATCTTTTATGTATATATATCTATTTATTCATTTTCGAATAAATTTTTGAAATATTATGTCATTTTTAACAATTATTTATCTTAATAATATTTTTATTTATTTAGCTTGATTCTGCCAAATTTTTTTTGTTACCATTTAAATTTTTAGTTATTCAACTAGAATCAACTAAAAGTCACATAAAAATTCAGCTAAAATTTTAAATTAAGTCAGATTCAGACGTTTTCATTTGAATCCTAAATAGAAAATTGGTTTCTAAATTAACCGCAATTGAGTTTTGATGAAGTAATATATATATATATATATCATTGTTCTACAATAGGTAACGTAATAATATATCCGGAAAGCTAAATATGGTATAATTAAACAAACACATATCATAAATATGTGCTTCATTATGAAGCTATTTATTTTAACATTTATTCCGATGTGATTTACGACTTCTAAACAGTGAAAGAAACAAAAATATGTAGCTCACAACAATAACTACAATAAATTAGAAATATATATAATCAAACCGTGAATCTTCGACTAAACGATAGAATTACGTGGGAGGCATCGCATTATTTATGTCATTATCTCGTTGACGAATAATGCAAGCAACGAATGACAAATGAAAGTCGTCTCTCGCAAAATAGCAATGGCTAATCATAACAAATAATATTATCAAGAAAATAGACAACTAACGACTTTTACTTGTGAGAAGAAAAAATGGAACTGTATGGAACCTAAGTTACAAAAAAAAAAAAGTTTATGGAACTTATTCTTCCCTTAATTCCAAATTTCCAATGTATATTTCCAAAATTTGTAGGAATTTTAAATATATACAATACATTTTAGAGTTGAGTACTAGAAACGCAGATCTAGTTTTGTCCATTTTTGTTATGTAAGGATTTAACTATACACAAATCACAGAAACTTAAAAATCATCTAACATTTAGTGCACAAGTTATTTTTTAAATATAAAAAATAAATCAACTTTTCAGTATTATTATTTTACATACTTTTTTCAATAAAAAAATTTACAACTTTTCGTTTGAAACATTAAAACATTGTAAACAAAAAAAAAGTAAAAAGGGTTGTTTAGTCATATAAAAATATAAAATATGAATGATGTTAAAATCACCTAATAATATCTATGATAGATTATATTACCAAAAAGTTCTTTATTTTGACGAACCTCTTTCCAGAACGTTAGTCGATCACTACGAAAGTTAGAAGTATAAATACACGAACAGATAAAATTTCTTTACAAATTGATTTTATACCAACTGTGATCATCTACAGACTTTAACAAAAAAAACGGAAGCAATTAATTCATCTAACGAGATTTATCTATATAAAACCAAATTCATGATTATAATTTATTTTTTATTTTCTTGCACTTTATTTCTGATAGACAACCTAATTTTTTTTTTTTGTAGTATCTAACCCATACGAGACTATGTTTGCTGAACTATTAGACTTAGAGTTAATTTCAATATCCAAAACGCATTCATATTTAAATTATGACTATATGAAAGGAGGGTTTCATGGTTGGATACAAATTAGCAAACAACTCTAAAGAATTAAAGAACATGTAACAAAAGAGATGACTCGATTATTTTTTTTATCTTATTGACAAGTAAAAGAAAAATACAATGTTAAATAGATTCGATGTATGTACCAAGTTGCCTTTATCAAGGAGTCGTTCTCAAGTCTCACATCCTTTGAAGCATAATTGACTCTTCAAAAGAAGACAGGACACGTCTTATGTTTCTTTGCCCTTTTGAATTCTTCAACTTTACATCCCTAATTGTTCTTTTTGAATAAATAAAAGATTTAAAAAAACCAAAACTCCACAGCCGTCTGGTAAAAAAAAAAAAAAAAAAAAAAAGATAGCATAAGTAAACGATCATGTAGTAATATTATAGTAATTACCTATTCTTATTTTTAGTCCAAATATATTTCTATAAATTATATACTGATATATATGGAATAGTAGTTTTGAAAATGAGTTTGTCAATGAAAATTGAAAGAATCTTCCAGTAACTAATTTGTTTTTGTCTTTTTTGTTTACTTATACCACGTTATACATATTGAGATGAAGAAATAAAGTTTGGTAAGTTAATCTTTGAGTCTCGTGACTCGCTACATTTTGTTCCTTTCCTGAAATATAAACAACCTATTCCTCACTGAATAATAAACATTTTATAATCATGATCAAAGTGTGGGTAGATGAACGCGAAGAGATAACGTTAAGATGTATATCTTAAACCTAACATATACGTACACACATACCCTTTGAGTTATAAAAATATAATAAACGAATGGTCGAAACATCCGAAGGTACAAAACACATATTTAAACTAATCTAAGCTAATATTAAGTACTATATTAAAGGATGTATGTCAAGCAGCTGTCGCTAATTGCACTGCCAAGTGCCAAGTGCCAATTGTTAAGCTATATTAACATAGATAAGCAGGGCAATATTATGTATGTCGGCTATATCCATGCAAGCAACAACACCGTATATTCAGACTTTATAATAGAATATTCATCGGATTATTATTGATCGAGTTTGCTACGAATACTTTTATGCTTATATTATACGCCAATAATTCATATATAACAACATTCCTTTTAATATGTTATCTCTCACGTTAATCAGATAAGTTGGAAAACACACACACATATGCAATAATTGAACCTTTTTTTCCCGAGATAGCTGTACATGAATCTGATGAACTACAAAATTTACAGTCATGAAGTGTTGATATTCTACAAATCTTTGCACCATCCAAACATAGCTAGATATGATCTAATTATTGATATACTGTATGATATGAATATAATATAATTCTCCAAAGGCGGTCAAGAGCAATGTATGCAAATGTTCGTGGCCAAACTTTTTAAAGATACTTTTAATTATGTTTTTTTTAAAAAATAGGGTTCATTTTTAAAAATAAATGAAAAATAATCAAATTCCAAAATTATACTATAACAGATATTCCATTTCTTTGGACCGCCTCTGTAATTCATATTTAGCAACTAGTAATTAAGCGTCGCTAATTACGAAGTCAATGTTAATTACGTTAACTTGGATTAAGAAGTTGTGAAATTGGTAGTAAATAAGTAAAAAAATATTCTATTATGGATACATCAGACATGAAACGATCCTTTTGTTACAAAGTAGACGAACCAGAGAAGGCTTCTCTACTGGTTTATTACAGAATCGCACGTAGCAGATGAAAATAGGGTTCACCGCACCGGATCATAACCCTCTTCCCCTAATCTCCTCTCAAGACATTAACATTAACATTAAATCTTTAATAAAAAAAAAACAGAGCATGTTCTGTTTTTAATTAATCAAATCACTGCTTGTTGTTCAAGAGAGCTGCTCGTAGCTCCGCTGGGTCAATCTCGTTGGAACCGGTTTCCGGTCTGTAATAACCGGTTTTGGGATCAGGAATCCAAGCAATTTTCTGGTTCGATTCTTCCACTCCCTTCTTCTTCATCACCGCCGAAACAACGGCTCCACCTTTTCCACCGCTCGATTGCGCCGCCGTGGCCGCATAACCGCGTCTGTTAAACAAAAGAAACACTTTAGAAAACAGAGCGTAACGAGAAAAACAGAGCATAAACGAGAAAAAAAGAAAACTTACCGGAAGATTGCATTGGAGAGTTCTTGAGAGACGAAAGCAGAAACGATCTTAACGTTAGAGAGAGAACGAGCCATGTTTTCGAAGTATGTGTTTTTGAAAGAGAGAGATATAACAGACAATAAAAGGTCGAAACTTTTGTTTTTTTTTTTCGCCGCCGCAGAAGGAGAGATTTATCGGAGAATATGAAACTTCTTTACAAAATCTGCGGCAACGAGAATGAAAAAAAACTTGCTTTCGTCTGTGTTCTCTCTCTCTCTCTCTCAAACTATAATGATTTCGAAATGGTTTCGAGGGATGTGAAATGAGGAAGAGGAGAGGAAGGTTTATATAGAAGGAAGGAGGAGAGGATGAAAAAAGGAAGTAGCTTCGAAATTGTCTTTTCACTACCATAAACGACTGCGTCAATTGTGGCCTTTGACCCATAATTAGCTTTGCCTTTTTTCATCAAGTCAAAGATTAACGTTTTTAGACCAAAATCATCAAGAAAATAGCCTTTTTTGTTTTATAAATTGTGTTTTTTTCTGTTTGGTAAAAATAATAAATTACGTTTTGTTATAAGGTTCTGAAAAAAAATTACTAAAAGGGTGTTTAACCAGTGTTTTATTAGGATGCTAAAAAAAACACCAATGTTCTGTTGGGATTTTTTTTTTTTAGATTTAAGAGTTTCATACATTTTTAAAAGCTAATTATAATGTTGAGTTTACATTCTCTGTCTCCGTTTAACTAAATTTACATTCTATTGATTGTAAATGGTATGGATAGGTTTAAACGGTAACAAAACGATTTTCTTTTTAGGATCTTAGAAAAAAATAGAAAATAATGCGTAGGGTTTAATGGTTGAAGCTACTCTACATGTGGACCTGTGTAAAGTAGGCAAAGCGAGGTTGTGATAAATTATGAACGTGTTTTAGCATGTCAAGATGCCATTGGTTAAAGTTTCTATTGGTATTAGAATAACAATATAAACTGATAATAATATATGATATAATATTGTCATAAAGTGGATATTTTGAGGCGGTGGAGATTCTCTTTATTGGTTCTCCACTGCCACTTGCAATCTTGCATCATGAAAGGGTTCTTTGCTTCGTGGTTTCGCCCCCAGCTTCATATTATTACAAGCATCTGGTTTCTTTTTTTCTTGGTTATTGTTTCGCATATTTTTTTTCATTTCTAGTATAACTTTTTATTGGCTTTCTCGAGATCATACATAGATTTGAGTTATACTCCATGATCATAACTAATTGATCATATATTCTTATAAGTTATAACCAATATGAATTGTAAAAACAAACCAAATAATTTTTGTTTATCATAGTGTTAGTGATTTAGTATTAGTGTAAATAGTTGTTTTTCTTTCGTACAAAATATTATTTTAAAAACTATAAATTTTAAAAATTGATTTTGAATATTTGAAAATATTATGATCCACAGCTCTTACTGTTTTTGAAAAATTCTTAATTTAATTTAAAAATTTGCATTATTCTTTTAAAAAAGTGAAAAAAATAAATCTTAAACTAGAGGCTAATTAAAAAAAATAAAATACTTATCTTAACCAAAAAAATTATTTTTGACCCCCAAAACAATCAAACAAATATTTATAATAACGAATTCTAATTATAAAGTCTCAATAATAATTGAACAAATATTTCATAAATTAATTAAATAAATAATAGAAATTTTTGTTGAAGGGTTGACTAAGTAACCATTCTAAACTATGTTTATTTTAAATTTATTTTGTGCTATGGTAATACTTTTAGCATTCAAAATGTCTATTAAATCTAATGTTTTTGTGCTTTTAGCAAGCAAAACTATATATTATACGTAATATATAAATATTAAAATCAATAAAAGCAACATTTTATTGATTGAATAAACGATTTATAGTTATCTTAAAGTTTTAACCGGTTTTTTTTTTTGTAGTTTTTTAAAAGCCAAGAAGGTACAAAAATTAAAACGAAATGTGAAAGATAAAGTGAAGTTTAGGGATGAGGACAGGGTGTCACGTTAGGCAGTTGGTATATGGAAGGACTGTGAACATGTCGTTGGTTTCTCTCTATCTAACACCACTTCACATTTGTGTTGTTTTATGGGCTTTTGCATGTTCTCTGCTTTTTTTTTGTTTTTGTTGTTCGCCAGAATCCCTCTCTTCTTCTACATGCCTCACCTGACAATTAGTTGTCATGTTATTGAAATAGCGAAATGTATGCATATATTAAAAGAAAACTTTAAATTGATTGTTGTAGAATTTAGTTTGTAGATCTTTTTTGATGTGGCTGTAGGTTTTTTTTTTTTTTATGCTGTAAGAAAATTCTACAGTTTTAAACCCTTTGCTTTAACAAAAGGAAAAACGTAGACAAACAAAAAAACTAAGGCTGTAAAAATTATAGTTTTTATATGAAACCTATCAAAACATTAAAAGCTTGATTGGAAAACAATACTGTAATTATTGAAGGCTTTTAGGTTCTCATACTGGGCCTGATAAAATATGATCAGGTCTAATTTAAAGCTTTTCAGTTTTCATAATGGGCCTGAAGGCCCTCATATATTCATCGACATCTATAGAATAGACTTGTGATTCTAACTTCTAAGGATCACATACATGGTAATAAAAAAGTTATGCATGTTCAGTTTTACTGTATGTAACAACTATGGAAGAGATAAGAATTTGATCTTATGCCAATCCCACAGCGTAATTTTTATATATTCCAAACTATACATTCAGGCTTGGTACTAATACTCTAAAATGTATGCCAATCCCACAACGTAATTTTTATATATATTCCAAACTATTCATTCCAATTCAGGAAAATATAGTTTTCCTTTGGTAGATCCCTCTTTTAATCAGAAGAAAGAAAACAAGAAAAAAAAATACTCTTCGTTGGCCTAATAAACCTTGAAAACAATTACAGTTTGCTTATCTCTAGTAAACTTTTAATTTTTCTACGAGTGCACCCGTAGGATAAGTAAATGCTGTAATAGATATACCTAAGACCTTGGTTTGATTCATTATCGGAATTTGTAACTGTTTTTTCCAATCGGTTAACTCAATAATCAACATATTCTTTTGTCAAAAAAAAAAAGAAAAAAAAAAAACAGTCAACACATAACTTCAATTTGTTAACGGTAATTAGTAGGCACGTCCTTGGAAAAGTGAGTAGTGGCGAACCTTAACCACACAAACTAGTGTACTCCACACATATGGCTTTAGAGTTAAGATATTAGTATTTATGTCTTAAGACATTATGTGTCTTGTCTTAAGAGTTAAGACATTAGTTTTTAGACCCAAAAAAAAAAGTTAAGGCATTAGTATTTATGTCGTAAGACATGATTTTGTTTTCGTTTTAAAAATGTCTTAATATTAACACCGGTTAACACAATTTTTTTTTTTTTTTTTTGATATAGTAAAAGATTTAAAACCTATGAACAAAATTTCAGCACTATAAAATAATCTCTTTCATGATTTTCTTATGTTTTGCCATCGATTTATTAATGGTAAGAAGAAATACAGGATTGAATAAATTAATTTGAAAGCCAGGGGTGGATTTATGAATATATCCAAATATTCGGGGTCTTTTGGAGGTTAGAAAGTTATATGGGCAATATCCACAAAAATCAAGGAGAACTTTTCAGTTTCTGTAAAATAATTTGAAAAGGCCCTAAAGGCTAAAGCTTTCAAGGGAAGACATCAATGAGCTTTCAAGGGAAGACATTGATGAAGAAGAGACTTCTTCAAATGCTCGCGCGAACTCTCTTCTTCAGAAGCAAACCATAGAAACAGCCTTCTTCTCCTCACTCCCATTCCCTATCCGACGAACTATTATCCATTGCAGAAGAAGACGAAGGAGGCAAATGGCGAACAAGCTCAAAGTCGACGAACTCCGTGCAAAGCTCGCCGAGCGCGGACTTAGTACCACCGGACTCAAAGCCGTTCTGGTGTCGCTTTTGATACTGAACTCCTCTCTTATCGATTTGGTAATATTCAGGTTTTGACTTTTGGTGGATTTGTAGGTGGAGAGGCTCGAAGAGGCTATCGCAGAAGACGAAAAGAAGGAAGAATCGAAGAGCAAGAGGAAGAGAAACCGAGACTCTTCGGATGGTGATGATGACTCGAACAAGTTGATTGCGATTGGCGACTTCCGTGAGATGAATGTGAAGGAGTTGCGTGAGGAAGCTAGTAAGAGAGGCTTAGTTTCAACGGGTACCAAAAAGGAACTTCTCGAGAGGCTCTGCAATGACGTAAACAACGATTCCGATGCCACAGTCAAACTTGGTAAAGTCCTTTGTTCCTTCTCTGGGCTATTGGGAAACTCTTTTTGGTTGAAGTTACCAATGTTCTTATTGCCGTTTTCAGGGACAGATGGAGTTGAAGATGACAAGAATGGCGTGGAAGAAGATAAGGAAGAAGAGAAAATTGTAACTGCGACAAAGAAGGGAGCAGCAGTATTGGATCAATGGATCCCTGATCACTTAAAGAGCCAGTACCATGTTCTACAAAGGGCAAGTTTTTTTCTTTCATCTAAATGCGTTCATGAATGTGGTAGAGACTGGGATTGACTTGAGTTTTTTTTGTTGAATGTTGTAGGGTGATGATGTTTATGACGCCATGTTGAATCAGACAAATGTCAGGGATAATAATAACAAGTTCTTTGTCCTACAAGTGCTAGGTCAGTCCTTGACAGATTATGATTAGTTTCCTTCATTAGTGAGTTGACACTTGTCTTGTTATTGGGAACCCTTGGAAGCTGTTATCGCTTTTGATATCTCTCTCTTTCTTTTTGGCGCATCATCATGAATCTTTGTGATCTATGTGCAGAGTCTGATAACCAGAAAACATATATGGTCTACTTCAGATGGGGAAGAGTTGGTGTGAAAGGACAGAGTAAATTTGATGGGCCTTATGTCTCAATGGATCGTGCAATAGATATATTTCGCAACAAGTTCTGTGAAAAGACAGGGAATTATTGGGCTAACAGAAAGGAATTTGTCCCTCATCCTAAGTCCTATACATGGATTGAAATGGACTATGGCAAAGACGAAAATGATTCAGCTGTGAGTGTTTCAGAAAACCTTACTGATGCCTCTATAATTTATTCTTTTAACAGTTTTTGATGTCGCATGGTCGAAAGCATCTGTTGGAATGAGACAAAATTTTAAGGATACCAAAGCTTTCTAATTGTATAAATGCACTTTCTCTGAGTTGGTAATTTTTTTTTTCTCTCAGGTCAATGATATACCCAAATCATCTTCTGAAGTTAAACCTGAGGAATCAAAACTAGATCCTCAGGTTGCCAAGTTCATCTCTCTTATATGCAATGTAAGCATGATGGCACAGCACATGATGGAAATAGGTTAGTCTCTTTCTTACTTCATTCGAGTGAGGGTATCCATAGGTAGAACTAACAGTGGTTATTCTTTTGTGTATACTTGTATATCGATTCATAATTTCTTATTCATTTTCCTGGTTTCTTCACTTCTAGCTGATTGTCATACTACCTCTAATATATTTTCGATATTTGAACTTTGAAGGATACAACGCTAAAAAATTGCCACTTGGCAAGCTAAGCAAGTCCACAATAACAAAGGTAAAAATAGTAAATGGTTTGTTCGGTCTCATTATATGTTGTTGTGATATCAGATAATAGCTCCTCTTGGATCTCTATAGGGTTATGAAGTGTTGAAGAGAATATCGGAGGTGATGGACCGATTTGATAGAGCGAGGCTTGAGGAACTGAGTGGGTATGTATCTGGTTATTTGCTACACTAAGTGTTGCGTTTAGTGGAATATATAACCATTTTCCACAAAGAAACTGTATTCGAGCTAATCTAACTTTGTATCATCATTGATGCAGAGAGTTCTATACTGTGATACCCCATGATTTTGGTTTTAAGAAAATGAGTAAGTTCATATACATTTTACATCTGTGCTAAAATTGACTAAACATTGACTAACTTCTGAATTCGGATATGTAACAGGTCAGTTTGTTATAGACACTCCTCAAAAGTTGAAACATAAAATAGAAATGGTAATTCTTTCTAATGTTTTCTACTTGACTAGTTTTGGTCTTCATAAAAGTAATGGTTGAGTACTACATGTTTTGTGTAAATTTTAACACATCACTATTGAATGAAAGGTTGAAGCATTAGGTGAAATCGAACTCGCGACAAAGTTGTTGTCCATCGACCCAGGATTGCAGGTAACTCAGTCAGTCTATGTGGTTTTAAGGCATCAAATCATTTCTTCATATAGTTCTCTATGATATGGAATTATTTTTTGCAACGGCTGTAGGATGATCCTTTATATTATCACTACCAGCAACTTAGTTGTGGATTGACGCCTGTAGGAGCCGATTCAGAAGAGTTCTCTATGGTATATTTTTGTTTTTGCGAACTTCGAAGGAACATTTTTTTTAACTCGAGTATATTAAACGTGTCTGTATATTTATACCTTTTGCTGTCTTCTACTTGTTCTGAAATTAGGTTGCCAGTTACATGGAGAACACTCATGCAAAAACGCATTCGGGTTACACAGTTGAGATTGCTCAACTATTTAGAGCTTCGAGAGATGTTGAAGCTGATCGATTCCAACAGGTATGTTGTGGTCTTTCAAGCTTGTCCTTACCATACTCATTTTGTCACTGTGAAACTTTAATTATTGAAGTTTAATATTTCTTGGTAGTTCTCAAGTTCGAAGAACAGGATGCTACTCTGGCATGGGTCACGTCTCACTAACTGGGCCGGTATTTTATCTCAAGGTAACAGGTTTCTCTGTTTTCATTATTCGTTTTGTCTCTCAGATTTTTGTTGCATAGTGAAGTGAACTACTATGAGATAACCAAACAGGTCTTCGGATAGCTCCTCCTGAAGCGCCTGTAACTGGTTACATGTTCGGGAAAGGAGTTTACTTTGCTGATATGTTCTCCAAGAGTGCAAACTATTGCTATGCTAACAGCGGTGCTAATGACGGCGTTCTGCTCCTCTGCGAGGTATACTCTTTTCTTCTCTCTCTCTCTTGCTCATTTCATATGAAAAACAACAAAATGGTCCTATGCGTTAACATGACCTTTATGGCATTGAACATAAACTGCGTTTTTTATGTTTCCTAATGATCAAAACTTCTCTAGGTTGCTTTGGGAGACATGAATGAGCTTCTATATTCGGATTATAACGCGGATAAATTGCCCCCGGGGAAGCTAAGGTACACAGATAATCTCATTCATATATCACAGAAGTTCTTTATGGCGATTAGGGATGTTACAATGGTTTTAACTGGCCTAGTCCTGGTAGGACCGATCCTATAGAGGTCTGGCCCAGTGCTACTGTATAAAGCTTGATTTGTAACTGATGGTTGCAGCACGAAAGGTGTGGGGAAAACAGCACCAAACCCATCAGAGGCTAAGACACTAGAAGACGGTGTGGTTGTTCCACTTGGCAAGCCAGTGGATGATTCAAGCTCCAAGGTTTTGCTTTGTTTTGTTTCTTAACACATTCCACTAAATCATAATCCCAAAAGTCAAATTCACAAATTAATTTTTGATTTTTTTTTGCAGGGAACGTTGTTGTACAACGAATATATTGTCTACAATACGGAGCAAATCAAGATGCGATATGTGATCCAAGTCAAATTCAACTACAAGTACTAAAAGCTTGTGTAATGTTATTGGACATTAAATAATGATCAAGAACCAACTACCTAATTTCCAACAATTTGATGCTTATTGGACTAGTTTTTTGTATTCGGCTTGGGATTTAACCCAATGATTTAAATCTCATATTGCATAAGTTTAAATCTCATATTGCAAACGGTTTCACATGGCATGGCGGGGACTTGGTAAAAGTATATGCAATCTGGTAGTGAGCCAGAATGTTTTGACACAAGTGAGGCAAGAGCCACTTTTTCTCTAACACAGCGATGATCAAGTTCAAAATGTTTGGTCTGAAAATAAAATGTAGAATTACACGTTAGGAAAACAGATGAGAAATTATCTAAGTAAATATATGGAATGACTTTAACAGGTACATCAAGTTCTCAAAGCACAAATATCTAAGTTTTGTTTCAGGATTTTTATTTTTATTTTAAAATATAGTTGTTTTTAAACTGGAACAAATTTCATGTAATTGTGAATCCGACCTCAGCTAGGAATAGGATATGAAAAATATTCTCCAAATGAATAAGCTGTAAATGATTTATTTTGAAGGGGATTATGAATTTCTTATCAACAATCTCAAGAAAATAGATTTAAACTACAACATTCACAACTTCATCAAGAACATTATTACAATGTTGATATAATTTTTTATAAGGACTATAAGCTCATTCACACAAAAAGAAGATTTAACGAGCCGGTTCACTTTTTGGCAAGAAAGAACCCTTTAAATAATTTGTTTTCTTGAAGCTTTATTCATCTTCTATCTTGGTTAACTTTACATAGTTATAGTAATAAATTACCTTTTGCTGAAAAGAAAACCTTTTTTTACCTGTGGTTGGTTTGTTTTTTTTTACTTTCCGTTTCTTATTTGTTTACTTTCCTTTTCTTATTTTATTTTCCAATATCTCTCCAATTAAAACACTAAACCGACCAATCAGACCGGGCTGTCTATTTGATTGAGTATTTAAAGGGTTGAGAAACCCTACGAATGAGCCTCTCAAATCTAGCTCGAGAATCGTCGTCCGGAGAAGAAAAGAAAAGAGACAGTCATGGGAGCTTTGAAGAGGAAATCATCATCTAGTTCCAAAACCCTAGATAAGGCAAAGAAGAGGAAAGGTCCTCACTTGCCCAACTCAATACTCAAGACCATCGCGACCCAGAAACGTCCTTTGAACTCTGACGAAGAAGACGACGATGAGATCGACTCCGATGATGAAAACGGCGCCGATTTGTACGAGTACGAAGAAGGTATCGCGGAAGAGGAATCCAGGAAAAACAACCGCTACGAGCGCCTCGAAAACTACCAATATCAGCTTCCTGACGATTTCGAGGTTTGTTTAGCCATCGATTCTTATCGCCGTCAAAAATAAAAGAGACGTTTTTGGTTTAGGAGTTTGATTTTTAGGTTTTGGCAATTGTTGTCCTTTTGGTATATGGCTTATTTGTTTATTTGTTTTTATCCCTTATGAAGGATGAAGACGTGGAGTCGGAAGACGATGACGATGGTGTGAACAGCGATAATGGTGAAGAAGCAGAGGAAGGCGATGATGATGGTGATAGACACACACGGATGTTGCAAGCTCTCACTGGAATGCCAAGTGCAGCCTTTGAAGGTATCGACTATAAAAACTGAGACTTTCTTCTCAGATTTTTGCTTATGTCTGCTGCTTCGTTGGATTTGTAAGCTGTATACATAACCCACCTGTGCTCTTTCTTTCAGGTGAGAGTAAGAGCAAACCTGTACTCTTCACTGAAGCATATCCAGAGGGTGAATTCAATCCTACCCGTGATGTTCTGGAGGGTAAAAACGTGCTCACTGAGGAAGACTTCTTGGCGCCTCTTGAAGGGAAACCTGGGTATCACGAAACAAGCAAGCAGATCTCCCGGATGCGCAAAAATACTGAGTCTGTTGTTCACGCTCCTCTGCCAAAGCCAGAACGAGAAAGACTGGAACGTAGCGCGGTGAAACAAATAGTTGATAAGGGGTTGAGTAAGTGGGTGCATCTGGTAAAGAAGAATAGGGAGGCACCAACTGTTTACTTTAACCAAGATGTCAATCTTGGATACTCTACGGTTGGCGCTATAGCATCAGAATTTCAACCCAGGACTGAGTTTGAGAAGAGGATGGCTTCTGTACTCAATGATAACGAGGTTTCGGAGGCTCACAGAGACGATGGCGCTCGGCTTCTTGAATTGAACGAGGCAAGTTCTGTGGATCTAGTTCATTCCCTGCACGCAGCTTATTTGACTTGTATAAATTGATCTTACATTGATTATAGTTTATGTTGAACGTCTGATGTAACTGTTTCGATTAACTTTTTGATGCAGGTTTCTACGGAAGACCACATTAAGGACCGTAACCACATTGCCAAGATGCGGAGCCTGCTCTTCCGTCATGAGCTAAAAAGTAAACGAATCAAGAAGATTAAGTCTAAAACTTACCATCGCCTCAAAAATAAAGACCTGAGGAACTCGGTAGTGGGAGCATTAATGGACCCAGAAATGGCTAAAGAAGAGGCTATGAGGCAGGAGGCTAGACGAGTAGAGGTGAGTCTGAAATTTCCTCGTAACTGCACATATTGTTATTCATCAAGACACTGTCAAGAAAGTAAAAAGTTGTCTTATTTGTGCTTATATTGTGTGCTTATGCAGGAACGTATGACGTTAAAGCACAAAAACACTGGAAAATGGGCTAAACGCATGCTAAGCCGTGGACTGAATGTGAAATACGATGGAACTCGTGCAGCTATAGCTGAACAACTTCAGATGAATGCTAATTTGTCCAGAAAGATGAACTCCATGAGAGATGGAAGTAGCAGTGATGAGAGCGACGATGAGGAAGAGTTGAATGATGATTCAGATCAGGATACTCCTTCTAAATTGATAGCAAAGGCAAAGGAGAAGACACTGAAAACTTTGGAAGATGATGAAGTGCCCAATTCTGGTCTTATGTCATTACCTTTCATGGTAATATTTGCTTTGCTTTCTCGAAACAATTTTGATTCTTTTTTATTTTTTTTCGGTTTTCAGTCATTCATGTGTTGTCTTATCTTTTCCTATTTGTTTGGTTAGGCCCGTGCTATGAAAAAGAAAAACGAGGAAGCTAATGAAGAAGCTAAACGTGCACTGGAGGAGTATGAAGAGTGGGAGAATTCTGGTGGAGCCGAAAACCCTAAAAACCCTGTTAGTGTTAGTGGTAGAAGAGTGTTTGGTGCAACCGCTAAAGTCGAAGCTCCAAAAGAGTCTAAAAAGGATTCAGATAACTTCTATAACAACAGTGATAGTGACAATGATATGGATGGCATGGAAGATAATGACTTAGAGGCTGTAAGAGATAATGCGTTACCTGCCAGAAACACTGGAACCGTTACAGAAACTGAGGTATCTTGTTTTTCTCGTTCGGTTAATCATAGTTGTTCTTCTTCTATCCCTTTCAAATCTCATATAACAATTTTTTTGGGTCTGATTTGTCTATAGAAGTTCGATGATGTTGCTGGAAATCCAGCATCGAAGACAACATTTGATGTTGCCTTATTTGCATCAGGCTCCTGGAAGAAGGTTTACTTCTGAACTTTTTTACATCAGAGACGAGACTTCGTCATTTTTGTGTTCTCTCTTATTAACTCCCTTTTGTATGTTATGCAGATGACAAGCTGCAAAAACACTGAAACCAAAAAAGCTTCAAAGACGCATGTACCCATTTCACAGGCTCGAGATAAAAAGGTTTCTTTCCAAATCTCAATGGAATTATACTATTTTTTCCTGTTCTTCTCCTTCCAGTTTTAGCTTCCGGTGGTTCTAATTCCTCACTTGTGTATTTATCTTTAAAAGGATTCGAGAAATGAAGAAAGTGAAGATTCAGAGAGTGAAGCGGAAATGGTGGACGGGATTTTGACATCTGCGTCAAAGGAAACCTTTGAAATTCCTTCTCAAGCAGAGCTCATAAACCGTGCTTTTGCTGGTGATGATGTCGTAGATGAATTTGAAAAGGAGAAGCAAGAGGTTGTAAATGAGGAAGTTCCTGAACCCGAAAAACCGGTTCTAGTTCCTGGTTGGGGACAATGGACAAATATCCAAAGAAAGAGAGGTTTACCTTCATGGATGGTTAGAGAACACGAAGATGCCAAGAAAAAGAGAGAGCAAGCTCTTAAAACAAGGAAAGACGCTCGTCTTAAACATGTTATCCTATCAGAGAAAGTCGATAAAAAGGTCAGTGTCTCACTCGCTTCATATCCCAATCACTTTGTTCATAACCAGCCGATCTAATGCTCATATTATCTTGTGTCTGACAGGCTGAGAAACTTCATACAAAGACTCTTCCTTTCCCTTTTACATCGAAGGAAGTTTTCGAACATAGCATGCGTATGCCTATAGGACCCGAGTTTAATCCCTCTACTATTGTTGGAGATCTAAACCGACCAGAGGTTTGTCTTCGTTACTTTGATAAACTCTCTCACATGTCACAAATTGTTGCACTTCTTTTGACCTTGTCGTGATTAACCTTTTGTGTGCAGGTTGTGAAGAAGACTGGGGTCATAATTAAACCGGTCAAGTTCGAGGAAGTTAATCCAAACGAGGAAGTAGATGATGAACACCCTCGAAACAATCAGAAACAAAGACTCAAAAAGAAAAACTACTAGACGCCAAGGCAAAGTCAAGTCCAAGTAAAAGACGATAGCTCAAAGATTTTTCCATTTTTCGAACTTTATTTAGACACAAATTTTGATCCCATGAGAACAATTTTGCCCTTGTAACTTGTCGTATTTATAAAAACAAAAAACGTTGTTTAACTCAGAGCTCTTCAAATCCTTGTTCATCTCCATCTTCTTCCACCCTCTCAAACTCTTGTCTCCATTTCTCCATCTGTAAGATTTAGTCAATTACAGAAAACGACTTTAAGTAGTTGAGACCTAACTGAGTTGTATCTTTATTGAGAGACATTATTTACCTGATCGTCTGAAAACCTGAGCTGTTGTGCGATAAACAAAATCGTGTCATGGTTTACTTGTGATGGTAATACAACGCCTAAACTCGCAGCGATCTCTTCGTAGCTAACTACGTTCACCTGGAAACCGTTGCTCATGAACTGTTTCTCCATCCACTTTTTCAAATCCGACTGCACACACAAGACCTCGTAAAGATTATAAACCGAGAGATGGATACTTTGGTTTAAGGTAGAATGTCCAAAGATAAGTTAAGAGATCAAAGCGACCTGGAGTGTGATATTTGTAGGCAATTCTCCAATGAGATAGCTTTCATTCATGGCTAAGCTACTAATTGCTGATAGAATCGCTTCGAAACTTGATTGTGACTCGAGAGGTAAGCCCTGTTATGAAAGAATCATGTCAACATAATAACATTCATGGGTAGTGGAACGATGATGGTAACACATATTACCTGCATTGCCCATACACTTGGCCGGTTCCCACTAAACCCTTTTGAGCGTAAGCATTGCTCTATGTTTCCGTATTCCACAGGAGTGTGAAAGAACATGCAACTTTTAGGGATCCTAGCTCCCACACCTGGATCAGTACCATGGAACATTTAACAATCCCAAACATAACTATATAGCATCTAAGTCCCGGGCAATTAAAAAAGCAAACAAGACAAGACATGAATCTTGTAATGTCAAGGAAAAAGCACAAACCTTGAAGCTTGGCAGATGCTATTTCGAAAACCTTTCCTGGTGATACATCAAAGATCATAGTTGAAGCTGGCCAATTAAGCCTATAAGGTCGAGTATCCATTCCATCTGTGAACAAGACAACCTGCAAAGATGTGATATCACTGACACATAAACAATGTAGCTTCCATAGACTTTGAAATCAATTCCCTCTTAAGAAAGAGAATAAGTAACTAAACCTGTTTTAGTCCATCAATGCGTTTGGCTGTATGTAACAATTTGTCATCGATGAACTTTGTTGCAAGACAGTAATGTTGTTGTTGTTGTTGTTCATGGATGTTCAATTCCTTGTTCGTGTAAGGAGGTAAGAAGCAAGCCGCATAAGGGTCGATGAATAGAGGCTCTGCTTGAATAAATTTGGAAGCTTTTAGTCACAAGAAGCTATTTGATTAAACAATAAAGTGATTGTTATGTGTTCGACGTAATGCCTCAGAGAAAGTCAAGACATAATAATTCAGAAATTTCATGAATGGTTTGATGGTGAAATCTTAGAAAAATTGTAAAATGAGTATAAAATGAGAAATGAGAGAGAGAGAGAGAGAGAGAGAGAGAGAGAGAGAGAGAGAGAGAGAGATTGCCCGTTTTATTGGTTTCTCGCAGACGAAGAGATGCTGAATCAATAGCTGATTGAATCAAAGGGTCATTATCCTCTCTGAGCTCTGCTCTCGCTGAACGAGCGACGGACGTCGGAATTCGACGGCGACGGAGTGCGGTGGCCGGAAAGTGCAGAGGCGGAACACATAGACTTTGCATCAGTGATGATTATCGTTGACTTTGGATAATGAAGAAGAACACGGGAACACCTCTGACGAAACCAGAGGTTTTCAAGCAACCATATGTTTATTTATGTTTTTGTATCGACCTTAGGCTCTTCGGCCTCCGTGAAACAAAAATGCTTCAAGTGGAGACTTTTGCTTACATTTGGTATTTATTGACTAGTGCAATTGTAATGTTTTGTATGAATTATTGTCTTTTTCTTACTGAAACTAAGGTTTTGGTTTGGGCTTAAGGACCTAGCCATTGATGTTTGATGCATTGGTTGCGACGGAAAAGAAAGGATCTTTCTTGGCTTTCATAAGCATTTCTTACAAACGGAGAAGCAGAGTTTGGTGTTGATATTGATTGTGCTGTGGAAGAGGTTTCAAGGAGAGTAGAGTTTGGTTTATCTTGTCCTTACTTGTATCCCCAAAGGAAGCTTAGACCAAACTCAAGTCTGTACCTTTGAATACGGTGAACACAAGTTATGAAATTGCTATATCTTTCAAACCTACAAAACATGTGAAATATATAAAGCAACTTTATATGTATGATTCTCGATTTTTATTACTCCAATTGTTCTATTCTAAAGTGTAGATATATCGATAATAAGAGTGAATTGAAAAAAAAAAAAAAAAACTCTTCTCAATCAAATAACTGTATTTCCTTTTATACTACAGGGAGAAATCTTAATTATAATTACATATTTTTATACTCCACAATTAACGGGATTGAATATGATTTGAAACTCCTGTTATTCCATATTCTGCTCCGATCACTCCATCATTGTCATAATTCTCCAATTGATAATCAGAAAGAATTGGAATTGGAATTTTTCATGTGTTCTCCATTAAGCAAATTTTCTTCTTTTTGTTCTACAAGGAGAAGATTTTAATTTTAATTATAATTTTTTTAAACAAGACATACATTACTATTAACAAGATTGAATATACATGATGTTTTAATTATTCTATAATTACTCAAATTATTACATGTCATAATCTCCAATAATAAGAAAAAAAGATGACATTATAATACAAGAAAATCCAAAAAATTAATATATTAACTCGAATTCCATTCTAGAAACATCAAAATAGCACATTAAAGAAAGTAAACACACATACAAAACACCAAAATAACATTTAATTGTTCATGGGATACTCACAAGGTCTCACCGTAGAATATTTGAAATATTGTAGATCGGTAAATCCAAAGACTAGAGGGGTAGTTTCGTCCGGAGTGGGGCCCAGTGCAACCAATGAAGAGCGGTGAGATTTCGAATAGAAATTTGAATTTCAAGCTACGATCTACTAACATATTTGTCGGAACGCGAGAAAAAATAATTATTATTAAAAAACATATTACAGATGGCGACAAATGAATCAGAGTGACCTTGAAAAAGACAAAAAAAAAAATTAAAGAGAAGAAAAAAAACCCTAAATCCACTACAGACCAACACTTGCCCAATATTTTTGAAAATGTGTTATCTTTTGGACCGCGGGATTTTTCTTTTGTAACATTTCGCAGTCTCAGCTTCTCTACTACATTGGTCTCTTCTCGCTTTGAACTCCTCCTTAAATCTCTCAACGAGCAAGCTCCTGTAGAAGCAGCAGATACGGATCTGTTTCTTTTACCTTCAAAGCAATAGAAAGGAGCAGCTCCAGTAGAAGCACAAGGTACGGATCTGTTTCTCCGAGGTTCACGGTTCTGTCTTTCTGGCATTTTCGCTATGTAGAAGTTGTCTGATTTCGAATTAGCTCCCTGTTTCTTCGAGGTCTTTATGTCTGGAGTTTTTATTCGGCGGAAAGTCCACGGCTTTGTATCAGTTTGCAGAGGGTTAGATTTGAAATGTAGCTAAAGTTTATGACTTTAAGAAGAGATCTTAAGTTTCTTGTGTTCTGCATTTTCTGCTATTTTCTCTCGAATTTGTCTGATTTTCTGGTTGCAAGGATGAGATCTGAAATATGTAGGCTAAAGTGTATGGCTTTCAGACGAAATCTTATATGGTTGCTGTGTTTTGTCTTGTGTGTTTGCAGTTGGGAGTAATGGGTTTGAATCTCAACCCGATTTTGCGACAAGAACTGGCTAATCTTGACAAAGACACAGAGAGCCGTAAATCAGCAATGAAGGCTCTTAAATCTTATGTAAAAGACTTGGATTCAAAGGCTATTCCGACTTTTCTGGCACAAGTTTTCGAGACTAAAGAGACCAACTCTTTGTCTGGTGAATACACGATTTCGCTCTACGAAATCCTTGCTCGTGTTCACGGACCAAACATTGTCCCCCAGATTGATATAATCATGTCCACCATCGTCAAGACTTTGGCTTCAAGTGCTGGCTCTTTCCCTCTTCAACAAGCGTGTTCCAAAGTTATTCCGGCGATTGCTAGGTACGGGATTGACCCGACAACCGCGGAAGACAAGAAGCGGTCTATCATCCACTCTCTATGTAAGCCTCTTTCGGATTCTCTCTTGGGTTCTCAAGAGAGCCTCACTTCTGGCTCTGCTTTGTGTCTCAAGGCTCTTGTGGATTGTGACAACTGGCGGTTTGCTTCGGATGAGATGGTGAACAGGGTTTGTCAAAACGTGGTGGTTGCGTTGGACGCAAACTCGAACCAAACACATCTTCATATGGGTCTGGTTATGGCACTCGCTAAACATAACCCTTTGATTGTTGAAGCCTATGCAAGGTTGTTGATACACACAGGATTGAGAATCCTGGGGTTTGGTGTGACGGAAGGGAACTCTCAGAAAAGATTATCAGCGGTGCAGATGTTGAATTTCCTAATGAAGTGCTTGGACTCGAGAAGCATATACTCTGAAGTTGATTTGATAATCAAAGAGATGGAGAAGTGCCAATCTGACCAAATGGCTTATGTTAGAGGAGCTGCTTATGAAGCAATGATGACTTCGAAAAGAATAGCTGGAGAGCTTGAGTCTAAGATGGAGAAGAAAGGTTGTCGTTCTGTGACTGGTTCGAATTTCAGTCGAAGAAACTGTACATCCATTGTTAATGCTCATTCTCCTGATAATTCTATATCACCTGAGTCACAGACTCTAGGAGGCTCTTTTAGCGGCTATGATTCTCCGTCCTCACCACGTACTTCTTGTAACTCCGAGTTTGATCAGAGGAGTGTGAACCGCAAACTTTGGAGACCTAACGGAGTGGTTGATATCTCTTTAAAGGATGGTCTTTTCTCTGGAGAGAACACTGTGTCTGATTCACCACTTGTCCCCTATGATCATTGTGAAAATGGAGATAATGGAAGCGATGAGTTCGAAGGGTTTCTAATGGGAAGTTTGAGAAACAGGCGGCTGCAGAACACAACTCCTAGTCCACAGGTGAGAAACTTTGATCATCATCACATTCATCTTTGTTGTTATGATTGCTAGTTTCTTTTTAACATTTTTGACTTTTGTTTTCTCTAATGCAACAGAAACAGTGTTGTTCACGAATCAAGAATGCTGAAGATTTCAACATCTTTAGCACCCCACGGAAGCTAATCAGTTCTCTTCAATATCCTGATGATATGGACTTGGATCATTCCGACGTTCAAAGTCCAATGCGATCTCGCCAGAACGCTAAACTCAGAAAGCAATGTCCAACCGTGGTGGCGGAAACAATTTCATCATCATCAACTGTCATATGTAGTGAAGAAACAGCACCTGAATCGAAGATGATAATAGGTAAGAAGAAGAAGAAGAACATGAGCTATACCAAACTCATGATTGCCATATCTTTTTTCGCGGTGGTGCTCTTTATAAGTGTGATGATGTTTATGGAGAATCAAGATGATGAGGTTGGTTACTACACCGTTCCAACCTGATGATTCACCTCCCCTCTACGGTGGTCAGTTTAAATCCTAGTGTAACAGAGAAGAAGGTAATTTAGTTATCCAATTTACATGTTGATTGTTTGTAATGTACCTTTGGTACAAGATGTAGAGAATCTTCTTGTTCTACTTGTTGTTCTCATTTTGTTTCGTAATGAAAATTTGTTGAATCAAACAGTGTTTTTAGTATAAAATGTCTAGAAAAGTTTACGGTTATAAATAATTGTATTGCACCTGTCCTAATTGCAAATTTTGGCTATGGACAAAATGAGAAAAGTCCCATCAACGAGCTATCAACCACCTCTACAGTGACTGCAGGAGTAAACTGTTCTTGACTCTTCTACGTTCATAAAGTTTCATTTATTTCACGTAAACGTACAACATGGACCCATATCTCGTGCCAAAATTTCACGTAAATTTTTATTTATTTCTTTGTATAATCTGTAATGTTCCGATATTAAAAAAAAAATCACCTCCCACCGAAGAGTATAGAATCAACCATCGAAGATCCACAGGTAAACAAGTCTGTCTCGCTAAATCCCAACATCATCTCGGTCCTACGCAAGTCCGACGGCGACAGATCTGGTAACATTGCATCTCCCCTGAGATAATGTAGCACCTGTCTCATAGTTGGTCTAGCCTGCGGGTTGGAGTGAGAGCACAACAAACCTAGCTTCAAAACCATTTCGACTTCTCTTTGGTCATAGTCCGTCCCTAGATTCGGATCCTTGGCATCCAAGATGTTTCCCTCATTCCAAAACCCTAAAACACAATCAACGAGCAAGATCCTCTCACCACTCTCATTATGAATCTCGATAGGACGTCTACCGCACGCCACTTCTAGTAGGAGCACCCCAAACGCAAAACTATCGGTAGCGGCAGTGGCCCGTCCTGTCCTGGCGTGATCGGGGGCTAGGTACCCCCATGTTCCAGCGACGCGCGTGGTTTTAGGGTTCGACCCGTGACCGCACAACCGAGCTAAACCGAAATCCCCAAGTCTCGCGTTGTACTCCGCATCTAACAAGACGTTGCTGGCTTTGACGTCACGGTGAATCACCACTTGTTCCCATTCCTCGTGGACGTAGAATAACGCAGATGCCACGCCTTCAATGACTTTAAACCTCTGTTTCCAGTCGAGAGTTACTTTCGGACTATTGTGCAAATACTTGTCTAAGCTTCCATTAGGCATGTAATCGT
This sequence comes from Iljinskaea planisiliqua, assembly GCA_900108845.1. Taxonomy (NCBI): domain Eukaryota; kingdom Viridiplantae; phylum Streptophyta; class Magnoliopsida; order Brassicales; family Brassicaceae; genus Iljinskaea; species Iljinskaea planisiliqua. Next base: position 1,207,920 of record FNXX01000011.1, on the reverse strand, counting down.
ACACCAGAAGAAGCTCATCCTTCCGGCGGCAATAACCCAAGAGAGGGACTAAGTTCCGGTGACTCATCCGACCCATACTCACGATCTCAGACACGAACTCTTTCAACCCTTGTCGGGATCTGTTCGAGACTCTTTTCACAGCGACCTCTTTCTTCGTCTTTGGCATGACACCTTTGTAAACGCTTCCAAACCCTCCCGACCCGAGAAGGTCCTTCTCCTTGAAACCTTCGGTTGCAATGTATAAGTCCTTGAACCTCAGTCGGTTCTTCCCGAAATGTGTTTCCCAATCTTCCATCTCCTCCGCGAACTTTCTCCTCCTCCTCACGATGTAGCGCACGAGTATGATGAGCGAGGAAATAAACAAGAGGGGAATAAAGAATATGGAAACCGTTGGCATCCAATTCTTGTAGATGATGTGGATTCTCTTGGAGATGATGTGGATTCTCTTGGGCTCCCACCTTTGAAGTTTGGGAAGTTTCGATAAGGCCAACGGCGGAGCTTTCCCCTTCACCCGGAAACTCCACCCGAGAACATAATGTTCCGACGGAACAGAACTGGTCGCGGACGAGAAACCTACGAACATATCTTGTAAAAGAACAGAAGATAGATCTCTGACGATAGAAACAAGCGGTTTTCTAGGTTTATCCTTATTGAACGGAGCCATCGTTACATCGATTCGATGGGTATGACCATCGTAATCGACCCAAACCTGCATACGTCTGCGACTGATCAAGGTAAGATTCTTGAAATGACCTTTCTCGTCCCACCACCCAGCCCGGAAACTTTTCACAGACATCAAACTATTGATATCGATTCCGACATGGTTATCGTCGATATCATAGAACTCGGCACTCCGGATCGTATCCAATTCGACAGCAAAGACATGAGTTGTGTCATTAAAGTAGTTTGTGATGTTGAAGAGACCGATGTATTGACTTTCCGTTGCGTAAGGGAGGCTTGCAGTAGGAGCGACGACGAAGGCTATGCCGTGGCCGCTAAGTGTCGGGATCTTAGAATGAATAGCGAAAACAAAGGTTGTGGAGAAGGACGATACGGTGGCGTTTGGAGAATCTTTGAACCGTATTGGTTTGGTGTAGAAAGCGTGACCGGTTTTCTGAGTGGTATAGTTGGTTAGCATCAAGAGACCGTTGGGTGTGATGGTGGTGATGCCTTGGAGGGATAAGTCAGTCAGTGGAGGAAGGAAGCCATTGTAAGTGAAGTCAATAATTTGGCAAGAGGATTTTAGGAACTGAGAGGGTAGACTGAAGAAGAAGACAATGGTGAGGAGCTTCACGAGCATGGCTCTGTAATTTTTTTCGAAAAAGAAGCTTAGCTTTGGTTTTAAGATATTTTTGAGTTTATGAGAAACTAAGTCAATTTATAGGTGTGGAGGAGTGTAGAAAAGTCAGTATATTTTTCGGTAAGGGAAAAGTCCTCACTCCTTACCATAAGTTTAACTCGATTTAGGATCCATGGTAGACAATTAATTAGCAGAAGACTTTGGTGCTTGACCTCCTCGTTTCGCTGTCACGGATGATAATAACGAGACGACATATATTAGATTTTAGGCGCTAATTTGTTTAGAAATGTATGTACAAAAGATACAATCTTTTAAAACTTTTGCTAGAGAGCTCTTTGATTTTCAGGTGTTAGCAACATGCATATAAACTTGGAAAGTTTCACCGACAAGACCTGTAAACAATTGTAAGAACGTCTCCCAATCATCATCAACGCAAAGTCCGACTTAGTTTCGACTGGATAGAAATGTGTTTTGCTGTTTTTATCTCATGGAATCAACAGTTTCGAAGTCATGATGTCTTCTGCGGCGGCACCTGAACTGAGGTTCACAAACTATTTTATCATTTTTTATGCATCCCACTCTGTTCTCATGGTTTTCTTTTAATTGTTTACTGACTTGAATGTTGGAAAGCCATTCAAAAATGTATCCACCCATCATGTTTTCTAGGATTTTATGTGTTTACTTGTTTTGCAAGAGAATTAATTACCCCTTTCATGATCTGAAATTCAACCCGGATGAGGTAAAAACTCTAATTCTTTTTCCATCAAAAAGGACCCGATTTTTTTTCATTCTGATACTATATCTCTCTTAAGTCATAACTTTTCCTAAAGTTCTCTTTCTTTTGTTCTGAGACTCAGACCCAAACTTCCGGCCAACTTACAGTCATACTCAACTTAGAATTTTCTTATTTACTCGCTTTCACCAGAGTACTACCTCAAAGAATCAATACTTTACGGAGTCATTTCGAACTCGCACCCTTTAGTTCCTCTATTCTTGTATCATGCGATTCTACATAGGCCAACAATGATTATAGAGAAGCTTGTATTCCTTATACAGAATCTAAGATTGTAATTTTCTCGCGGGATTTAGATTTATCTACGGCTGAACACAAACGCCGGTAACGAATGGCTTCAAGTTGATCAAGGCATTTTGTTCGACTAAACTGTCTAGTTTTCACTGATTGTTTTGGGTTCCTGATATGACAAAACAAAAGATGTGTATGTGATGGATTTGTGTAATGAAAAATGTAGTTTGTTGTAGATCAGACCCTTTTTGTTTTCTTGCAAGTTTTGGTTTTTGAGCAGATCAGGCACGTAAAGTTATTTGGTAACTTAAATAATTTGTATCAAACATGTTGTGGTATCATAAATTCATAACCCATATATAAACTCACGAATGTGCCGTGCTTGTTTAAGAAGACGACAATCAAACAATAAATGATATTCAAACACATTTCAAATATATGTAGCAACAACTCATACATAAGTCTTCTGTCTACACATATTTTATCAATAAATTGTACGAAAATTTATAAAGAAAATACATTCTCAACAGTAATTCTAGTTATAAATGTAATTAGTAGAGGCAAAAATAGCTTAATCTCCTAGATCCGATCCAGTACTGTATTACCTTTCCGAGGACCAACCCTAACCCAAGAACTACCAAGGCTTTAATCAACCCTGCGACGATGGCTAACACTAAAGCCATCCTAAAACTCATATTTCTCTTGCTTGTTCTTCTCGCCAACAATACTTTTGTGTCTTCTTCTGTTCTTATGTGTTTATGATCTTTTTATTGTAAAGGAGTTGGATGTACCATAACAATATATAAGAGACGGTTTTTTTATTTATAATTATATAAATTTGACATGTGTTCCAATATATCTAATATTAAAATGTGTTTGATATATCTAATATTAAAATGTGTTTGATATATAGATTGTGATATTGTTTAGATTTTTTTTATTTTATTTTTCTCAAGATATGTGTTTAGATATATCTCCTAGTATTGTGACATTTGTAAAAAAAAAAAAAAAAAAAAAAAAAAATTGATACAAAAAATAAATAAGAATTAATTTTTTAAATCTCATTTTGATATGTATCTAAGAGAATTAACAAAGAAAGAAAACGAATATATGTGAAATCTTAAAACTAAAATACAAAAAGTCTTGTTTGTCAGTGAAAAGGTAAGTTAAATTTAAACACAAATCACTAGAGATTGGTATTAGTCGACCAACATGGTAAATCTATTTTCAAATCGAGTCAAGATCCACGATTCTTTCAAGGTAATAGAAGTTCGTTTATAGAAAAGATCGATAACGATAATATTCATAATTTCGGAAGGTTGAAAAATACAGAGGATATATATTAGCTGACGCGTTCCCATACCTACCGTTAAGCTATCTCAAACAGTTAATTGGTAATTATATATTGATGAAACGAGTATAGGATGAAAAATACAGAACATATGATTCAGATGCGCAAATCTATCGCAATATGGACATACCTAACTTATGTTTAGGAATTTTGACTTCAACGTACAACACCGATCATACATTATATCTTTATGATCACTTCGTTGTACATATGAAGTCACCTCCCGCAGAGTTAGCAATCGAAGACCCACCAGTAAACAAGCTTGATTCACTTAATCCTTGTGGAATTCCCAACATCCTCTCGCTCCCACACAAGTCCGACGGCGACAGATCTGGTAACATTACATCTCCCCTTAGATAATGTAGCACCTGTCTCATAGTTGGTCTTGTCTCTGGGTCTGACTGTGAGCACAACAAACCTAGCTTTAAAACCATTTCAATCTCTCTTAGGTCATCATCATTGCATAGATTCGGATCCTTAGCATCCGATATGTTTCCGTCTGTCCAAAACCGTAATACCCATTCCACGAGAAAAACCCTCTCACCACTCTCCAGGTTCTGGACCTCGATAGGACGTCTACCGCACGCCACTTCAAGTAAGAGCACCCCGAACGCAAAAACATCGGTAGCTGTCGTGGCACGCCCTGTCCTGATCGGGTCAGGTGCTAGGTATCCCCATGTTCCAGCGACGTGCGTGGTATGAGGATCCGTACCGTGACCACACAACCGAGCTAAACCGAAATCTCCAAGTCTCCCATTGTGCTCCGCGTCTAACAAGACGTTGCTCGCTTTGACGTCACGGTGAATCACCACTTGTTCCCACTCCTCGTGAAGGAAGAACAAGGCAGAGGCCACGCCTTTGATGATTTTGATCCTCTGGTTCCAGTCGAGAGCTACCTCCGGACTATCGTGCAAGTACTTGTCTAAGCTTCCATTAGGCATGTAATCGTACACCAGAAGAAGCTCATCCTTCCGGCGGCAATAACCCAAGAGAGGGACCAAGTTCCGGTGACTCATCCGACCGATACTCACAATCTCGGACACAAACTCTTTCAACCCTTGTTGGGATTTGTTCGAGACTCTTTTGACTGCGATCTCTTTCTTCGTCTTCGGCATGACACCTTTGTAAACGCTCCCAAACCCGCCCGTCCCGAGAAGGCCGTTATCCTTGAATCCTTTGGTGGCATAGTACAAGTCCTTGAACTTCATTCGGTTCTTGGTGAACTCTGTTTCCCAATCTTCGATCTCCTCCGCGAACTTTCTCCTCCTCCTCATGATGTAGCGCACGAGGCATATGGGCGAGCAGATAATTATGAGGGGAATGATACAAAAGATTAGAATTAAAAAGAGGGCAACAAACAAGAGGGCAAGAAACAAGAGGAAAACCTGCGTCACCCAGCTCCTTGGCTCCACCTCTGGAAGTTCCGATAAAGCCAACGGCGGAGCTTCCCCCTTCACCCGGAAACTCCACCCAAGTACAAAATGTTCCGACACAACCAAACCGGTCGCAGACGAGAAACCTACGAACATGTCTTGCAAAAGAACCGAAGATAGATCTTTGGTAATAGAAAGAAGCGGTTTTGTAGGTTTGTCGTTTCCAAACGGAGACATCGTTACGTTGATCTGATGGGTACGACCATCGTAATCGACCCAAACTTGCATCGGCTTACCACTGACCAAACTCAGTTTGTTAAACTGATATGACTCGTACCAGTACCCAGCCGGTGAAGTTTTCACCGAGTTCAAGCTATTGATATCGATCCCGACATGGTTGTTGTCGGGGTCAAGGGTATCTTGGACCGTGTCAAATTCAACAGCGAGTACATGATGCGTATCATTACCATTGTTTATGATGTCAAAGAGGCCGAGGTATTGGCCAGGAGCGGCACTTGGGAGGTCAAAGTTAGGAGCAATGACGAAGGCCATGCCCTCGCCGCCAATTCCCGGGAACACTGGGCGGATAGCGAAGACAAATGTTGTAGAAAAGGAAGAAACGGTGTCGTTTGGTGAATCTTTGAACCGGATTGGTTTGCAATAGAAGGCCTGACCGCTTTCCAAAATAGATACGTAGGTTAGTTTTAAGAGACCTTTGGATGTGACGCTCGCAATTCCTTGGACGGATAAGTCAGTCAATGGAGGATGGAAGCCATTGAAGGTGAAGTCGAGATTTTGAGAAGAGAGTTGTAGGCAAGAGATTAGGCTGAAGAAGAAGAAGACGACGGTGAGTAACTTGACGAACATGGCTCTGTATTTTGTTTTTGCTGTGATTTTAGATAATAGTGTTTGTATTTTATAAGGAGGAGATACAACTTATGGTGGACAGAGAGTGTAGAAAAGTCTTCGCCGTTGATCATAATTCATAAGTGAACGGTGTAGACTCACCAAAAGACTTCGAGGTCGTTTCGATATTCCCATACGGGATGTCATTCTTTACACTGACGGGATATGTGACGTTATGTACTTGGTCATAGCGATCGATAGTCTAAAGCAATCAGGACCAACTACGGAAGGTTTTAGATTCAAACATTGTGGTTTTGGTAAATCTTTCACCGGATACATCATTGAATCTTTGAGATATCTTGATCACCAAAAAGAAAGGGTAAATATCTTTGAACAAAATTGCTAGAGAAGCCCTTAAAACCTGGAAAGTTTCACCAAAACAAGACCTCTTGTCTTGATGATATATACAATGATAAAACTCGGTAAGAATGGCTGAACTAATCGCATTTGGATCGAAAAGCTTACCCATGAACCCGAAATCCGACTTGGCTTCGATTGGATATAAATGTGTGTTTGTTGTGTTTATCTCATGGAATCAACAGTTTTGTACTCATGCTGTCTTCTGCGGCGGCACCTGAACTGAGGTTTACTATCTGAGAACTTCGTATCACCAGACATGCCCATTGTTGAATCCGTATCTGCTCCAAATCCCAAACAACCAACAATCACCAATCATATCAAAACACCAAGAAGATACAAATACATTTCAGACAAAGAACTAACATGACAAAACCGAATTCCATAATGTAGCTTATTTATAGTCTAAAGTACTCTGCAAGATTTGTGTGTTTGACTCGAAACACCTACCGTTCTCTAACCCAAATTTGAAAAAATTTCCGACATTTCCTAAGTTTTGAAACATCCATAAAAGCTACTCAATAGACAAACAGAGCAATTTATCAAGTGGCAAATGTCACCAAAATTTTCCATTTTTGGTATCAAAGACATCAATTTAAATTCTCAACGCTATATCACATCCAATCTCCAAAGTCATCATAGCATTTGAAGAAGATTCACATTTGATACTTCCAGAAACCATAAATCTCTAAGATCAAACACTAATAGCTAAAAGTCTCGAACTTACCTCCCCAAAACAATGGCTTCACATCTTCTTCTTCGTCGTCGAGTTCATCACCATAACCAAACTCAGCATCTCCTCTGTACCCAGGTTCACTCCCGTACCCAGACTCGTTCCCCATCGGATCGATTCCAACGGCGAATCCAAATCCCGAAGCTTCCTTCTCTCCAGCAGAATCCCGCCGCTCTCTCCGCGAGTTCCGCGCCTCGCTCACGTCCGAAGCCCAATTCGCTTCGCTGAACAGCTCACCACTCGAATCTGTACCGACGGCGAACGGAAAATCGGAGCAAGTCCCGTGAGCTCCGATGGAGCAGCATCTCCTAGTCCCGCTCCGATCACTACTCCGACCAGAGACCGATCTCGAATTGCGACGCCGCCGCTTCCTCGCTACTAAACGGAAACTTCCCTTGCTATTGTAATTCGAAGCCGAAAGCTTCCCTCCGTTGTTGTCTTCGTCGGCGAGAGAGAGACGGCTCATAGCTTCGATGGAGAGAGAAGTGGTGGAGCGATCGGAGAAGCAAGGGCGTTTGGTCGAAATGGAGCCGCCGTAAGGTTCGGATGGGTCTAGGGTTTTGGAGCGGTGAAATGGACGCCATGAGAGGAGCTGTAATGTGCAAGATTCGATTGAGCTTCGTGACGATTCCATATGTTTCTGAGACATTCTTGTTAAAGCTGAGAACTTTCCAGATCACACACAAAAATAAAAACCTTCTTCAAAAACCCTTTTGGGTAATCTGGTTTTGGGAATGGATCGGTGTTTCTTTTTCTCAAGTTTTTGGAGAAAATCGAATAGCGGATTTGGATTTACTTTTGCAATTTTGAGCAAACAAGAAGCTACAACTAAAGTAACTTGCCAAACTATGTTTTCACTTCCTGTTTTTTTTTTGTTGTTGTTGTCTATGAGCACATGTATTTATCCATAAAAGCCAATTTTTCTATTATTTTTTTCTAGAAAAAAAACAATGATTCATCAAGAAACTGTACCTTTTGGTTGATGATAATTTAGAATCTACGCTCTTTGTCCACGATATTATAGAGTACAGTATCGTCAGATTTTTAATCACATGTATTAGTATAAGAATAAGAATTGCGAAAACTGCAAAACAAAAAAAGTTTTGGGTTGGTCAACAATAATTTAATTCCTTTCTATAATTTAGACTTTAGATTGCTATGTAATTTACTTCACCCAATTACGCCAGTGTAAAAAAAAAAAAAAAAAGGTCACGTGAGTCTTCACGTGATGCTCTGTGTTAATAACATCGGCTCGGCAATTCGAAAGCCCTAGGAGCCAGTTCTCTCTACTTTGGAGAGCTTTTTCGCCCAAACCCAGATCTCAATTTTCATTCAGGTGAATACTTACGCTTCTCTTCTTCTTCTTCCTCTGTTCCTTCGGTGTTTTCTCTTAGGTGAACGGAATCACTACCGGATTTTAATTCTACGATTAATCAAATCTCGTTAGTTCTAGGGTTTTTTCCTTGTCTGCGTAAGCGTGATTGTCTTCTTCGTTTCAGTTATTGACGTTTATTTTAAATCGCGTTTTTGATTTTGGATAGAAGGAAGAAATGAGCAGTCGCTCGAGCAGAACTATTTACGTCGGGAACCTCCCCGGCGATATCCGCGAGAGAGAAGTTGAAGATTTGTTCAGTAAGGTAAAGTTAAACAACTCGTTTTCTTTTCACTTAGCGGCCTCCTTTAATTGGATTTTCTCTTTGATCAATGCCTTCGATTTATTTTGTTTTTTTTTTTCCATTTTTTTGTGTGAAATCTGGATGAGATATGTGAAAGAATTTGAATGCATCTAGTCGGAGAGTTTCTTGCATGTATTGGCTTGTGATTGTGTGAAGTAAAGTTATCAGAAAAATTTGATTATCCTTTTTTTTGGCAGTATGGACCTGTTGTTCAGATCGATTTGAAGATCCCACCAAGGCCTCCAGGCTATGCGTTCGTCGAGGTCTGCTTGTTAAGCAATAAGCATGTTTTATGAGGACCTGCTTGTTGATTTTTACATATGACTTATCTCTTTTGAAAGATACTGCCACCATGACAGTGAATGATTTAATCCAATTATATGATATATTTGCTGCTTTAGTTTGAGGATGCTCGGGATGCTGAAGATGCAATTCATGGCCGTGATGGATATGACTTCGATGGGCATTGTTTACGGGTTTGTTTATCAGCAAATTTTACATCTTTTAACACTAACTTTGTTATTTTGAATTCTTGTTATATGCCTGGTTGCAAATATATATTTGATGCATGTTGACCATCCAGGTGGAACTAGCACATGGTGGGAGGCGTTCCTCAAATGATGCTCGTAGTAGTTACGGTGGTGGTGGTGGTAGTCGTGGCGGTCGTGATGGTCGTGATGGTGGTGATGGTGGCCGTGGCCGTGGACCATCTAGGAGATCCGAGTACCGCGGTACATATGATTAGTTTAAGAATTGATTAGAGTCTTTTCAAAGTTTTTGGAGAAATATCTAATTTGATGTTTTCCACTATACAGTTGTTGTGTCAGGTTTGCCTTCATCTGCTTCCTGGCAAGACCTCAAGGTGAACATTTAAGACCCTAGGACCTCAGTGTGGACAAATTCCTTTAAGTAGTTCGCATAATCACTTTTTTTTTTTGTTTTTTTTTGCTGTGTAGGATCACATGCGTAAAGGAGGAGAAGTCTGTTTCTCTCAAGTGTTCCGTGATGGTAGAGGTAAGTCCTCATATCTTCGCCGAGAGTAGAGATGTTAAGCTGTTTGTACTTTTCTACATGTAAATAGTGTTTAAACTGTTGATTAAGCTGTGGCCCGCCTGTTTGAAAAATCTATATCTTGGACTATTTATATTCAGGTACAACTGGAATCGTAGATTACACCAGCTACGAGGACATGAAGTATGCGGTGAGATGTTCTTCTTGGTTCTATCCTTTGATTATTTGTGTGGGTTCATCCTAGCCGCAAGGCTACATCAAGGGACCTTGTCGCCTTGGCGCCATTAAAACTAAGCTTATGAGTATACTTTTCATTTTCTACAGATAAAAAAGCTCGATGATACAGAGTTTCGGAATGCGTTTTCTCGTGGATATGTCCGGGTATGCTAATGCCAAGTATTCTGAGAGCTGTATTCTTTTCTTATTGCACTTTTAACAATTCCCCATATCATTAATTATAGGTTAGAGAGTATGATTCAAGGAGGGATTCGAGAAGCCCTAGCCGTGGAAGATCTTATTCTAAGAGCCGCAGCCGTAGTCGCAGCCGTGGGCGGAGCCACAGCCGCAGTCGTAGCCGCAGCAGAAGCAGGAGCAGGAGTCCAAAGGCTAAATCCTCGCGTAGATCGCCTGCAAAATCTATATCAAGATCTCCTCGCTCTCGCTCTCGCTCCCCTTCTAAGTCAAGGACACCGCCTCCGCGAGGGTATGTTTCATTTCTTATCTTATGTTTATGCTAGATATTCTCGAGATAGCATCTAAGCGTAGCATAGGGTTTAGCTCTTCCCTGCGAGTTTGTTGGCATCTCATTAAAAGCAGTCATTGGGGATGACTTCAGAGTCGCTTATTGAGAATGATGATTGCTTCTAGCTAAGGGTACTAATTATTCCCTTCTGAAAGTCTGGCTTTTTATTGCTGAGAATGGTTTTGTTTCCTAGATATGGATATACATACAATCAACTAAAAATTGGGAATTAATATCTGGATCATGGATTTCTTGGTTGGTTGTACACAAGTGTTTCGTCTCAGAGGTATATGCTCTTTCTTAGATGGGCAACTTTGGAATTGAAACTTTCTTGTCCCCTTGTTTTCTGATAACATCCATTGCTGCTAGATGGGTAACAGTGAAGAGGATCGCATTGTTATAGTGTCATCGATATGGATCCATCGATGAGCTAGGAAAAGATATTTTCATTACATGCAATTCGTCAAGCGTTCTGGATTCTCGTGGAACCGTTGCTGTTCTCAGGACACAGGGGTTTGATAGAATTAGACTTTCATCTCTGTTCTCTGTTTTTACTTAGAAAAAGACCTGTGTGTCTTAGTTTATGTTCTGTTAGAAATCGTCTGAAGTTTGTGTTTTTTTTGTTTGCTTTCTTTCAATCATATTTTGCATCTCTGACATGGAATGAGGCATCAAGACTCTTGGTGAAACAGCTATTATTATACACGGAAACATATTGGAATTTTAAAACTGGATTTGTTTCTCGGACTTTTGCAGATCTCGCTCAAGGTCAAGATCTCCTCTGCCTTCTGTAAGTGATCTTTCATCTATAGACACTTTATTCAGCTCTGTATATAAGAACTAGATTTTTTCGTTTTTTGAGCGATACCATCTAAAAGACGAGATCTAAGTTCTAAGCTAATTACACTCTTCCATAATCTTTTGCGTGTCGCAGGTTCCGAAGGAAGCAAGCAAGAGCCCTAGCAAGCTGAGTCCAGCCAAGAGCCCTATGGGTAGCAGGAGCAAGAGCAGAAGCAGGAGTCCATCTCGGTAATGCAAACTACACTCACTCTGTTTCACTTGTTTGGAACTGTCTGGCTCCTTGTCTGAATCTGTGACCAACTTACAGGTAAACCAAAATAAAAAGTAATCTCATTATCGGGTAAAGGAGCTGGGTTTTGTTGGACGATTCTCCTAAGGATCATATCTATATTATGTTGTTCGTTTGACTAGAACAAAGTACGAGAACAAATTGTAATAGTGGGTACTCTCGAGATCTTTACTTTTGTTTTTGAGATATATTCACTGCAACAATGTGTTCAGGATTCTCTAAAAAATCTTTACTTTTGTTTTTGTTTTTATTTTTTTAGTATATTATTCAATGCAACAATATGTGATCAGGATTCTCTCTGAAAACTGAAAAAATCTCGTTTCTATCATTGCCTTGAGTTGCGCACTATTGACTTGTTTAAATGTGTGATCCACCTAAAAACGTATTAAATCATTCCGGTCTATCCTAACCGGATAAATCCATCTACTTATGTCAGTAAAACACATTCCTCCAAATAACCATAACTACCTTAGTTGTAGTTTAAAAACATTTGCTGCATCCCTTATAAAGCTTAGGAATTCTTCTACTTTTCATCTCGATCACACAAGCGTAGAAATTACTTAGGACACTGCATTAAGACGTTCACGGAAGTAGAAAAATGCCTTGGAAATATTTCAAAATGTTTGTGAAATCTTGGACGTCATATTTAATCTATGATTTTGGGCGTGGTAGATCTGATTAAGGAAGGACTACTATCTTACAAGCTCAACAAAGAAAGAAACAAAATATAAAGACGGTCGTTACAATTACCAGTCCACTTCCTGTCTGTCTACGTAGGCCTGGAAGCATCATGGTAACGCTCTTCACGTATTAAATCATTCCGGTTTACTCGAACCGGATAAATCCGTTATGGTATATACACATTTAGAATTTTATTAGAAATTAAAAAAAAAATAAAGCAAGGGAAAGAGAAGATTGGATAAGAAAGGGCCGCCATTGATTTGATATCAGAGGTCGAGAGCGAGAGAGACACAGAAGGATCCATGGCGGAATCTGGCTTCTCTTTCGTACCAGAAGACGTCGTTTTCAACATCTTCTTCAAGCTCCAAGACGATCCGAGAAGCTGGGCTCGTCTCGCATGCGTCTGCACCAAATTCTCCTCGATTGTACGGAACGTTTGCTGTAAAACACAGTGCTACTCCGCGATCCCCGCCGTCGTCTCCGATCTCCTCCCTTCTCCCTCCGCCGTTTCGGCTTCTTCATCTTCACCCGCGGCGGACTCGTCTCTCTCTCCTCCCGGCGGCTGGGCTTCTCTCTACAAACTCGCCGTCTGCTGCCCAGGCCTCTTCCACGCCGGAATCCTCCTCGAAAACTCCGATTTCGGTTTAGAACGCGAGCTCGGCCCCGATCAAAGCCTCGATCGGGAACCTAAACCGGCGGATCCGGTTCGTGACGATGGGGAAGCTTCGAAACCAGTCGGATCTGGTTTAGAAACGACTACGTTTTGGTCTCTCTATGACGATCTCTACACGGATACTCTCTCCGCTCCTCCCGAAGATTCCGTCGACGTACAAGAAGAAATCGAAACCACCGAGATCAGACCCGGACGCGATCTCCCGGTGAGGAAGCGACGGAAGATTAGCCGGTGTCTAGGATCTCACCTAGCTTCGGGCGCGTGGAGTCTCAGCCGAGAGCAAGGAAACAAGCTACTCGCGAGCAGATTTAGAGGGGATTGTCTATACATATGTAACTGGCCTGGATGCATGCACGTCGAAGAGAAACGGAACTACATGTTGTTCAGAGGCGTTTTCAAGGATTTCAAAAAGTCTCGTGTCTGGAGAACGATTAACGACGGTAATCGGAGTAAGATGTCGGGGTTGAAATGTGCGTTTTGTTCGTGCGACGAGACTTGGGATCTGCACTCGTCGTTTTGCTTGAGAAGAGTTTTTGGGTTCCATGATGATGGTGAACCAGTTGTGAGAGCTTATGTCTGTGAGAATGGACATGTCTCTGGTGCTTGGACGGATTTACCTCTCTACACTTGAAGGTTAAAGAGAGAAAGAGAGAGGTCTTTCCCTTGATTCTTCTTCGTCTAAGGACTTTGTCTGAAAATCTGAGTATTATTACCTATTTGCTTTGGAGTGTTTTCATGTTCGGTAGGATGTGTGATCATGATTTGTGTTTTTGATTATGATTAATGTATAAGCTCTACATTGAAGAAATAATAGATGTGGTGTTATTGATATAAATGCGATTCAGTTTCATCTTCGTCTTATTATTGTCTTGGATTTTGCCTTGTTGTTCTGTTCGGACAGGGAATGATGAACTTGCTTGAGCTTATTACATGAAAGATTTGGATAGGGAGTGATGAACTTGGTTTTAAAAATTAAGCATATTATCTAGGGATTCGACATTCATGTCTTGTACTTATTGTCTAATCCGTTAGACTAGTATTAAACATGTTTTGTAATACAAGCCCACAAGCGTTGCATGCACATATTAATTTGAAAGTTATTAAATTGCTCACATTGGTTGGACCCATATATATATAAGTGGTTCATTGTAGGGCCACATTCCACATATAGTCGAGGATCTAGGCCTGTTAATGATGAGTATTTCGGGCTATTTTGTGGGCCTGTATAACCCAATTTCGGGCTATTTTGTGGGCCTGTATAACCCAATTTCGGGCTTTTTTGTGGGCCTGTATAAGCCAATTTCGGGCCTTTTGTGGGCTGTATAAGCTAATTTCGGGCCTGTATAAGCCAATTTCGGGCCTTTTTGCGGGCCTGTATAAGCCAATTTCGGGCTATTTTGTGGGCCTGTATAAGCCAATTTCGGGCCTTTTTGTGGGCCTGTATAAGCCAATTTCGGGCCTTTTTGTGGGCCTGTATAATACACTTTCGGGCCTTTTTGTGGGCCTGCATAAGCCAATTTCGGGCCTTTTTGTGGGCCTGTATAAGCCAATTTCGGGCCTTTTGTGGGCCTGTATAATGCAATTTCGGGCCTTTTTGAGGGCCTGTATAAGCCAATTTCGGGCCTTTTTGTGGGCCTGTATAATGCACTTTCGGGCCTTTTTGTGGGCCTGCATAAGCCAATTTCGGGCCTTTTTGTGGGCCTGTGTAAGGCACTTTCGGGCTATTTTGTGGGCCTGTATAAGGCACTTTCGGGCTATTTTGTGGGCCTGTATAAGGCACTTTTGGGGCTATTTTGTGGGCCTGTATAAGCCACTTTCGGGCTATTTTGTGGGCCTGTATAAGCGAATTTCGGGCCTTTTTGTGAGCCTGTATAATGCAATTTCGAGCCTTTTTGTGGGCCCGTATAACGCAATTTCGGGCCATTTTGCGGGCCTGTATAAGCCAATTTCGGGCTATTTTGCGGGCCTGTATAAGCCAGTTTATGAAGATGGCGTCTGGGAAAAACTGCAAAAGAATTTGCAGAACTGATTGTCTCGGGCCTCTCGGCACTTCGCGTAAAAGAAGGCTTCCTCGCGAAGTCAATGTCAAAAAAGTAAACCGCAAAGTAAGCAAATGCATAAAAGCAAACCAGAGTACCAACATTTTAAAAAGAAGAAGTAAATCAGAGGGTCTAATAAACTTAAAAGCTAATAATAACCCTTAGCTATTAAACTTGAAAGCAAAACATTTAGTTTCATCTCTGGAACGACCAGTGTCTTCTTCACTTGTCTTCCTTAACATCTACTGGTTTCGCTTCCTCCTTCACGGCTTCATCTTTCGTGTCTCCTGACTTTGCGGTTTCTGCTACAATTACAAAAAAAAAACCATTTTCATTACGTATACAATCGATAAAACGAAACAGAGAAACACCAAAGTCTGAAGAAAATGTTTCCTAAGACTACTTAACGTCATCTCAAATGCAATATGAGATACTTCAATAACAAAGTCATTCAACTCGCCAAAATTGTCTCAGTTCATCAAGAAGATGTTACTAAACATAAACTAATAAGATATTTAAAAACCCTTACCTTCATCATCACTGTCTTCGAACTCTTCCATTCCACCCATGCCTCCCATACCACCCATGCCTCCCATGCCTCCCATACCACCAAGTCCTTCAAGTCCGGCCATGCCACCGAGTCCGCCCATGCCGCCAAGTCCTTCCATACCACCCATTCCACCCATACCACCCATTCCACCAAAGTTCTGCAAGAAGAAAGAATCAACCATGAAGTCATTTCTAAAAGCAGATGATGATAAACAACATTCACAAGCTAGAAACGAACCGAGAAGTCCATTCCACCCATTCCACCCATTCCTCCCATATCCATATCTCCGGCACCTAAATCAAAACCAAACAAAAAAGCACAAATGAGTCAACACCTTCACAACTGTATATAGAATGCCGAGAGTGTACACAAGAATAGGTTTATAAGCTTTAAGATGAATGCTAACCAGCGCTGCCTTCCTCGTCCTCATCTACCCACTTATCCCAATCAACCTTGACATAGTGTGGCGCTTTCCCTCCACGGATTAGCTTATTCCACCTTTCCGGCTCTGCTTTCTCTATTATGCAGAATATGCTTCTTACTCCAATGTTTATTTTGCTTTCCTGAAACGAAAAAAAAGGTTCAAGATTCAGAAAAGGTTCAAGATTCCGCAAATGAGACAGTAAAGACCAGGTTAGTCTACGCATCTAACCTCTACATTGACTTTATCGTGAAGTTCGAGTTTAAGTTCATAAACGTGGTTTTCAGGACCAGCTTTTGCAGAGAAATCAAAGACTCCTTCTGGGTCTAGATTAACTTTTGTGTCCTTGGAATCCGCTAAGACTACGGTGAGGAAAATCTTGTCGGTGGTCTCGGCCCACTTCACTTCGGGATGACGACTACAAAATACATGAAAAGCAATCACTTTCAAGACCAAAAGCATAGCAAACATGACAAAAGAGAAACACCTAACATACATATATATACAGACAGATAAGACACCGAACAGGTAAGTAACTGTCATTAATTTCAATATCGTAAACCGAAACTTAATTAAATACCAATCTTGCAACTTCAGCAAAAGAAAAAAAAAATCAAACTTATAACACAAAACTTAAACCCTAAACCTTGAATCCAACTGCTCTAAGATTCAGGCTTAAACAACTGCTCTAAGATTCAGGCTTAAACAAGAAGAAATTGATGAGAATATATTCATATACAATTGGTTGCGACAATGTAAAGAGAGCTTTCAGACCCAACACAATAAACCCTAGACCCCAATTAAAAACCCTAATTTTCTTTCACCCCATCCAATGAAAGTGTAGCTTTAAATCAACAAATACTATAAAGAAACAAAGACAAACTCATGAGGAAAAAATGAAAAATTGAAGTGAGCGAAGCAAAACAAAAACAAAAAACTGCAAACGAATGAATCCGAGAAGACGATTCATCAAATGGAAGAGATCCCAAAAACAATAATGGAGTAATGAAAAAGGATTGTTATTTACCTCATGTTCAGTGGAAGCTTGTAGAAGAAGAACCCTAGAGAAGAGAGAAGAACTCAAACGGTGACGCAAAGATTAGATTTTTTTTTACTTGTTTTGATCGACACAGAAAGACTTTCTCTTTAGTTGCTCCACATAGATTGTGTTATAGTGCTCGAAGCGATTATCCTGTACGTGATAGTGTACAAAACATTAGGTGGGTCATGACGAATCAACGGTGTTAGATTAAAAGGCTGGGCTTTTAAGGATTTAACGGTTAAGATGAACGGTTTCAATTTAGGGTTAGAGTAGACTAATTTCTAAAGCACTCACTGAGCTACTTTCATTAGCCAAAATTTCAGGTTACTTTCAAATCAAACCGAATAAAATTCAATTTTGTTTAAGATTTGTATAACTGAGTTCGAAATCCAACCAAATTCTTGTTTGCTACGATCACTAGTTTTTGATATTCTTGTCAACATGTGAATTTATTCAATTTGTGATTTCTAAGTCATACATATAATTATCGATAGTAGATGTGACCACTGAGCAAGAAAATAATATAGACTAAGACTAGGGTTACATTTTATATTTACTTACCAAAATGTACTTATGATGATACTCAGATGTAAATACGTCAAAGACTTTTAAGTTCATGACAATGAAATGGTTGCACCATCATCATCATTGTCGTCGTCAGGTAATGCGAGTAAAGATGTCAAGTCGACAAGATGACGCATCGTTGGTCGTCCGTGCGGACAATTCCAAGGAGACTCCAGATCTGCCAAGTGTTCTACTATCTGCACAGAAAACAAAACAAAAAACTTTAATTTGTTGTTCTTTTTTCGGAAAATAAATCAGTTTTTGAAACAGAAGATGAGTTGAGACATTTTAACACATGTAGAAGAATGGTGAAGAGGGCTTATGTTGTTATACTCTTCAAGTTAGATATGGTAAAGATTTGATTTCCATCATCAGGTATTAAAGGAGGCATTGTTTATTGGGCTACCTTCTGCATTTCGTTTTTTCTGAGTGGATCTCCGATCATCACAGACGATCTGCATGCTCTGGATGCAAGCATTGCACGGACTCGTGATGGACAAACCGAATCTTTTTTGCTGCTTTTGTAGCTACTGATAACCGAACATTCACCGTGGTTATCTCCCAGAGTTGAGATTAAGTCTTTAAGGTCTGCCCAAAACAATAAAGTAAACAAGAACATGTAATGTAAAAAACGTTTTGATGCAACAGAAGTAATGAAAAGAACGTAAAAAGGTACCTTCGACACCGAACGTGATTTTCTTGCTATAGGGAACCGCTCTCAGTCTAAAATGTCGTCCGGGAGGAGCACTCGGATTCTCCTCTAGAAGAAAGCCATTCTCCCTAGAAAGTAGTTGAAGAATATTTAATCTCTAAACCCATGACGAAAATAAGAAAATGTTGCAAGGTAAAGAACGGTGATTATTCACCTAATTACATCCATGTGCATTAATATTGTAACTTCTTCTTCTGCGGAGAGCTCCAAAGTCAAAGGCCTGGTTTTGGGAAAAAAGTGAATAACTATGAGTAACAAGAATAGTAGAGGGGGGAAGAGAGATACCACTGGTTCAACTATCTCTAAGTAACATGGGACCTTGTGAAAGTGAAAGCAGTGAAATGGAATCAAGCATCTAGATTGAGATCACAAAGCAACTCACTGGAGTAAGGGTTGCTGATTCATGACAGTTGACCTTGCTAAGTGTTCGAAGTTGAATTTCTCATCGGCAGCATGCTGCCCATAAAAACCAATCAATAATCTTGTCCATTTGTTCAACTTTCAGACTAAGGAAGAAAACTCTGAAATGATGGGTACTTTCATTTTCCAGAACTCCACCAATAACTAAATAATAAAATCGAAGGAGAAAAGAACAAGCATATGCCAAGACTCACCTGATCCACAATGAACAGATCTCGATCCAATTTTGCAATGATGAACCCAAGATTGAATTGTCCGAGTACCTATTGCGCAGAACATACATATAAGAATTGAAAAATACTAAGAATTGATCATTCGGTGCTGAGATATTGACAAGGCAAAAGCCTGGTAATAAGATAGCAACCTGCATTCTCCTGAAATCCTCTTTTCGGAAAAGCCTTTCTAGCTCAGTAGTGGCTGCAGCCAAAGCTCTTGCTTTTCGCTCTTCATCATCCGGTTGAGATAACTCTAATGTTGCGGCGGCAAAGCACCTGTAACTTATCATTTTTAAAGCATCCCACTTTTCTGACTGCATTCAGAACACACAAAAGAGGAAGCAAATAGATCTTACTTTTTAGGCCGTCGCGTGTTCATACATTTAGATACACAACCTGTGGATTGTAATCTTGACAGCCTTTCTAACCTCCTCTTCCTGAGATTTTGAAAACTAAATTCTAATGTGGAAAACATTTTTGGACCAGTTGAAAGAGCTGGGGAGTCCAGCACTGTGGCAACAGGTCGCACCGGCTGACTGCAACTTGGACTCTCCTCCAAAATCCTTTCAGTATCCCCCTCAGTGCGTGTGTTATCTGATGTTGGTTCTTCAAAACATAATTCTTTTTCGGGTTCCTGTAGATGAAATAATGGTAGAATAATATAAACAATCAGCAACCTACTAACACATAGATTTTACTACAAAAGCCTACTTACACTTTTGTGTCTTTCAACATTATCAGTATGGGTTCCAGGAGAAATCCGATTTCCTAGTTCAGAGTCTTTTTCGTTTGGCCTCATATCTTCCTCCGAGACAACCATACCATCAACTCGACCACCTTCCATCAGACATCTTGAAGCCAAAGCACGAACTTCAAATTTACTTTTCTCCACACGATAACCAGGAATGGGATTTCTAAGTACAGGTGTTTCAGAGAGGAGGGTGCTAATGTTTTCATGTTTTCTTTTTCCCACAGTAACGAAAGTATTCAAAGTTGACTGGGCAAAGCTAGAGCGATTGCTTAAGTCTTTACTTGCATCCGTAACTTTCTCAATCACATTGACGTGAGGCAAACCTTTGCTAGCTGTCTTGTTAAGGTGAGTTACAGATAGGGACTCATCATGGACTGATAACGAATCTTTCCCTTTCTTAGTCCCACGTCCCTTAATGTCAAATTTGAAATTCTTCAGTGTCGAACTATTATCGATCTCAGCCTCCCTTGAGAAAGAGATTCCCTTTTCAACAGCTTCCCCATCACTTGTTTTAGAACTGACATCCAGAACAATCCCTTTTGACAGGAGATTTGAGTTCTTCTGAAGAGGTGAAACTCCAGCCTTATCTGGCTGCTCAGAATTCTCCTCGACCCTATTAACAATGTAAGACGCATTACTAGAGGAATATATCTCGTTCAGACCTTCCCTCAGAGAACCCATAACAGAGGTCTCGTCAGAAAAGAACACCTTTCTTTTATCAGGCGTGACATTCAAATCACATGCTCCACCAGGTACAATAAAATCCAGAATGGCAACTGGATATTTCCGAGAACTTGTATCTTTATATAACTCATTCACCAATTTGCTGACTTTCGGCATATCTACAGGCCGACCATTTATGAAGAAATACTGTCGATCTGCCAAATTGCGTCCAGTGCCTTGTCCAGGCTTGGAAAGAAACCCTTCGACTCTACAATCATCTGATATACATATACTTACAGGCTGTAGACTCGTAAAGGTGCTCATGCCAAATACTGTTATGATATTATCTTTAAGTGAACCCTTCCCTTGTGTGCTCAGCACAACAGACTTTGGGGTTTTGTCAGTCGTGTTAGAGCAGACAACCCGCACTCCTTTCGCAATAAGTGCATATGCCTGCACAAAGGAAAATATCAGGAGGAAACTCATTGAAGAAGTCATTGATCATCGCTGAAACAAAGATTCAACAAAATTCAAAAGCTGATTCTAGGATAAGAAACTGAGCTTAAAACAGTCTGTATAGTAAAATATACACACTTCTTAGCGTTCAACTAGAATCATGCCAGCAAAATATAATAATCATCCACATTTAAGTAGACGACAAACCATTTGAAACAACATATCATTCCAACATGGAGCATATATATCAAACAGTATAAATTCAGTAGTACTACATTAAAAGTAGCTTTACTTTAAAAAGAGTGATCACTGGGGCATCACGTAACCAAGAGATTATATTAGTAATAATCCAAAAAAAAACAAGTGTGAATATATCAAAGCAATCAGTAAGAAGCTCACGTTCAATAAAGATACAAGCTTCCCATATTCTTTGCGGATATTGCGTTTGAACTCTTTGCTTCGTACAGGTAAATTAGAGAACAACTTTCTCACAGTGACAGTGGTACCAATTTGGCGTGCAGTTTTCTTCTCAGCAGTCAGCAAACCGGAATGATCAAATGTCAAAAGCGTAGCAACTTGCTCGTTTTTGGTTCTCGTCTCCACCGTAAGATTGCCCAAGGTACAGAGAGAGCTAAGGGCTTCTCCTCTAAAACCAAACGTAGTCAAACTCTGAAGGTCTGTGAAATCCTCCAACTTCGAAGTATGATGCTTTAGTGCAAGAACCTGTATAGCACATAGAGAGAAAATGGGCAGCTCGAAAGATGAAACAGCAGCAAGCAACTACTTCAAAAGGGTAAAAATTTCATGAAAAAGGAATAAACCCAGGTCCAATTTGAGGATTACGTGATCTGAAATCAGTCAGGGGTCGTCGGAGATTACCTTGAAGTTGGTAGGTGAAATGCCACAGCCGTTGTCGATGACCTGAAAGTAGTCTTCGCCGTAGTCACGGAGGTTAATCTCTATACTGGTGGCTCCGGCGTCGAGACTGTTCTCGACAAGCTCCTTGATAGCCGAGGCGAGGTCCAAGATGACTTGACCGGAGCAGATTCTGTGAACGACGCTCCTGTTAATGGGTCGTATCAACGGAGAGCTTGTCGTCGGAGACGGAGACGAATCTCCCAGCATTTTCAAACCCTAAAACAATCGATTAATTCTCGAGGGAGAGAGAGAGAGTAATAATTGTTTTGCCGCCAAAAATCGAAGCGTTTGACAAATGTAGGATTAGCGTTTGGGATTTGAGGCGAGGTTGCGTTTTGCGTTTTGGTATATTTTTTTGTGAGCCCATTTTTATAAATTCTTAAGCCCATTGGGCTCAGTTACTAGTATTCGTTAGGGCCACGTAATAATTGATTGGGATTAGGTCAGAGGCGAATTCGTGTTTCTTCGTCTTTCGGTTCGCAAATCCAGGAAGGTGGGACAAATTTTCGAGCAAAACTTCTTCCTCAGAGTTTTAAAGCCAATTTGATTACCAAATGATATTGTGAGAGAGCTTGAGACTTGAGAGTAGCAGACTAGTGATTCTTTACTTTTGTTTGCTTTTAGCTTTGACAGAAAAAGAAACTTTGAACATACAAGACTGAGACTTGTGATAAAAATGAACTTTTAACTGAAATAATAAAGGAACTATTGGCTTCACATACTCTGTTTCATTTAGACCATCTACGATCTATCCTCCCCTCTTCACTTCGTCTAAATGATGAGCTTGACAATCCACAGCTGCTAAACATGCAGCCGACAGAGCAAAAGTATGAACCTGAGGTTCCAGGCACCTTTAAGATGATAGCGTATATGCAATGCGACTTGCAGTTCCTGCAAAACGGGCGAGATACACTTTTATTGAGCACCACCTCAAATGGTATGCCAAAATACTCCAATGTGTTTTCTGGCATGAGCCATGTAGTGCCTCCCAACACACACTTTATATGCAAACTAGCCTGATTGTCTTTGCAGGTGTAGAACCATGTCTTTGGATTGGTTTCTTTCTCACAAATGTCACACCAGTATGTACCACTTGCCTTTTCTCCGTAGTGTAGTGAGAGAGGATGGTCATCAACTCTATGCTTTACCACTTCTGGTAGAGTGGCACATTCGAAGCATAAGACAAATTCACAATCATCTTCAATGCATCTGAGCACTTTAGCTCTGCCCATCCTATTGCAACAATTTATACAGACGGTATCCTCCTTTTCTGGAATGTAATATAAGGGATGATCAGGATGACTTGGATGCACAAATGGCTCAGAAATTGAACCGCAAAGAACATCAAACTTCTTATCCCCATGCAGGTACCTGAAACCATTGGATATTCTCGTACAAGCATCACACCAAAAGAAACCGGTCTTACTTGTATCTAAAGTAAGCCGTTCATTGTGTAGCACATGCCATCTCTTTCTAGGAAAATTAGCACAGTTTTGGTGGAGAGTGAAATCACAATCCATACAGCCATAGAAGGATTGAAGACCGATGGGAAGGATGCATGCGTTGCATCGTTTGTTCTCCTCGTACAGAATATCATTCACGTGGAGTTTTAGATAATGCTCCTTGTGGCTGAAATGATGTATTGTGTTGTCATCTATTACAACATATGACTCTGTATCTTCTTCTTCTTCAGGTACTCCTTCGAGCTCTTTCCCGTTCCATACATCCTTTCTGGTAGCGCATTTCGAATGAACAACATAGCCAGGACACCTTTGACAAGAAAACCCCCCACAAGTCCAATCCACCTTCTTGCGACAAACTCCACATACAGATTTCACAACACCAAGAAGGGTAGTGCGAGAAACACGGTGATCATGCCGATTGATGTTTATGATGCGTGGGAGGCCAAGACAGTCTTGATGGATCATGAAATCACATTGAACACACATGTAAGGGCTTCGATCTCCGTTCAGCCCACAAGCATTACATGTAAAAGAAAAGAGCCTTGGAAGAAGGGTGAGTTGGTGATCATGAACTTTCAAATCAACAAGAGAACGTGGTGGTGGCTCTAAAACACAACGCCAATCCAAACTGAAGTTACAAGACGAACAATGATAAAACAATTCCTCATCAATCTCTCTTGCGCAAAGACGACATTTTCCATCTGAATAATCAGGTAGTAGACCCCTGAGGAGCTTAAGAGGATGCAAGGAGTGGTAAGAGTGGTGTACCTCTGACGGGTGGTTTAACGGGTTCCATACACAATCGATATGAAAGGTTAAATCACATTCATGACATTTGTAAGGAAACTCAACACCAGTCTTCCCACATTTAGCATCACAGACAAACTCTATCCGCTTCTTGAGAAGAGTGAGCTTGTGGTGATGCGTCTCCAAACTGTTAATAACTTCCGGTGGTGGGTAGTTTGCACAGTATAGATCCATATCAAAGTCACACTTCTCACAACGATAGTGTACAGTAACGATATTCTTGCCACATTGATCACATATGTTGGGTACAAAAAGCTTATCTTCAGTCCAAGGCCGATGGCGCAGTTTAAGAGTGTGAATGGAGTGAGATGGGTGTTCCATATATTCAGGGGAGTCGCCACATTTCTTGTGGTAGAAAAAATCACCGGCGCTTAAATAGCCATCACTGGTAGATTCAAAGTGTCCACAACAATCACCTTTGCGCAAACTATTGCAAGTCTTCATAAAATACGAGTGGAAATAGGGTCGGTGCACTTGCTCAGAGTCCATGGTCGGAAATAACGAGAGTGGTAAGAAGAAGATGAAATGGTAAGAAGGAGGCGAAGTAAAAGTAAGTTAGGTCCGAAATATCAAAGTAGTGCTCGCTCCTTTCAAGTGTCTTTATCTCTATCTACTCAAAAGTCCTTGTTAATATCAAAGATGCTCTTACAAAATTTATAGAAATAATAGAGTATGGTACTTTTGGTGGTCACTTTAAACAGTAAAAATAATTAGTTAATTAGCTACATCATCAAATTTAGGACAGAATTTGACAACTACGAGGTAAAGAAATAGTTTTAAAAATCACTAGTTGTTCAATAAACTCATCCAAATATGTCATGCCTGGAGTCACAAGAGTGTCCAGTAGGAATCATGTGCTGCCAAGACCCATCTAACCTCTAGCCTATTTTATTACATATATATTTTGTAATTAATATGATCAAATTACGTTGTTGATTTAAATCAGATTTTAACACAATTTTTTTATTAAAAAAAACAAATAGTTGTAAATTAAAAAATAGTTCTAAATAAAAAGGGAAAAAAAACTGAATTTTTGTAATTCATAAAAAAAGAATAACGATATACAATTTAGTTTTTCAAAATTAATAATTAAGAAAACGACACTGAACTCAAAACTCAAAATTTGGTTATGCATTGGTTTTCGTAGAGAATTGTTGGTTCGTTTTGGAATCTCTAGATCGGATATGTTCTATCTTTATTAAAAAAATGAAAGGAAGAAGCTAAACCCTTAAACCTAACAAGTTTACAAAACATTCAAGGCCATAATTTTGTTGGGAAACTTGATTCTAATCGGCCATTTTTATTTTCCATCGGTTTTATTGGTTACGAACTTATGCACTAATCCAGATTTTTGGTTTTGGCCAAATCTGTGGTACTGCTAATCAAAGAACTAACATCACAAAATTGCAACAGCTAAATAAATTATCTTAGAGACCTTAACCTTTCGAAACATGCCCGTATCCTTAAAAGATCCGAACCTCTATATACATACGCATGTATTAGATTATACAGCGAATGTTTTTTTTTTCTTCTTCTTCTTATGTTGAGAAAGAAAATGAATTAGACAAAGAAACGAACAACACTCTTCTCTCTGTACACAAATTTTATAAATTAAAAAAGGACCAAAATGAGATAAAAACGAACAAATCTCTCTCCTTCTCTCTCTTGTCTCTTCTACATGAAATAGCTCAAGGACGTCTTCTTCCTTGATCCTCCTTCCCCATACAGCTCGTTCCATTGCTGAAGCTCGTTCATGTTCGATGAGTCTGTGGATACACTCGCACATACCTATACATGTGTTCAAGGTCATTTAGTCCCATTTTATAATCTATACACACAATGCGAAACCCAAGGTTCTTTGTTTGTTTGTTTTGACCTACCTGTTCATGGGCAACCTTGAAATCGGTCATTGTCAATGGACGAATGTCTGTGCAGCTATACAATGGAGGCGATGGACGGTTTTCAGCCTGAGCTGCAGACTTTTCCTGCAATAAAAACAACCGTTAGTATAAAACATAGTGTAAATAAATGGTTTTTCTTATTTGAAACAATGCATCAAGTTGAAACCAAACCTTCTTTTCTTTCTCCAGTATTTCTCGAATTGGAAGATGTGCCGCAGTTACACAAAGATTCTGCAACCAAAAAGGGAATGTGAGCTTTTTTACTTTCTACAAAATGGAGATTGAAAATGAAGGATCGAGATCAAGAAAAGAAAACAGTAGAGACCTTTAAGTCACTTCCTGAGTACCCATCCGTCATATTTGCGATCGCTTCTAAATCAACGTCTGGTGCGATTTCTTCTTTAGCAAGAATAACGCTCAAGATCTTTGATCTGTTCGTCGCATCTGGAAGATTAACCATCAATCTGCATAGAAGTATGCAGCGGAGGGTCAGCAATGGTTACACAACATGAGAAATATTCTTCATACGAGACAGAATGTATAGAACAAATATGGTTGCTTTACCTCCGGGGAAGCCGTCTAATAACTGCTTCGTCGAGGTCAAATGGTCTGTTTGTAGCAGCGAGTACCAGAACTCGTTCTCTATCCTTCGTTCGTAAACCGTCCCAGTTTATCATAAATTCGTTCTTCATCTTACGCATAGCTTCATGTTCCCCTGGATTTTCACGTCTTCCCAACATGCTATCAACCTAAATAATATTTTTTCAGCAATCATCAGATCGAGAGAGTACATACAAGCTCGGCTTCAAAGGAACAGCGAACGCTTTTTTATCTCTTCGAGCATACCTCATCAACAAAAATGACACTTGGAGCGATCTTGCTCGCTAAAGAGAAGACAGCTTTAACATACTTCTCTCCCTCACCAAACCACTGCAAAGCATTCATATTAGATGGTCAAGTACAATCTTTAAAAGAACGCATAGACAAAAATTCAGATCACTGTTGGAGGAATACCTTTGAAGTAATGCTGGACATTGAGATATTGATGAAGTTTGCGCCAGCTTCAGTTGCTACTGCCTTCGCCAGCATCGTCTTCCCGGTACCAGGAGGTCCAAACAACAGAATACCTTTCGTAGGCTGCAGTAAAAACGTTATCTATGAATTTGATGTCGAGAAAATAGAGAGAAACAAACATATGTGAAAACGTAATGCGATGAAAGGTACCTTTGTTAACTGGCCTTTGTCAAATAATTCGGGTCTTTGAAGAGGAAGCATCACCAACTCCTTCAATGTGTCTTTCACATTCTCTAGAGCCCCAATATCATCAAACGAAACACCTATATCGCTAGGGGGAATGACATCTGATAGGAGCTTTTTCTCAAATTCATTCTCAGTAACAACATCCTGAAACAGCATAGCAAAGAACCTCTTAGATCTGAAACTTACTAAGTAACTTAGCAACTCTTAGATCCGAAACTTACTGAGTAACTTGGGAAGAAAGAAATAAAATTACATAATATTACCTTGAGGGATTTCTTTAGACTCTTGTTTTCGTTCTGAACACCATGTAACATCTGCAGACCATATGTAATGCTACAACAAATGCCAAAGTGTTATTTTCAAACCTAAGCTGTATTTCAGCTTACAGTATTTAAGTATATATATGGAACCCTACCTTTCTGCTGAGAGAACAAGCTTGTTGTCTTTGACTGTAGGTTCAGAACAGTTCATAAGATGGTGGCTGAACGCCCAGCCAACCACTTTTTCAACACCTAGAAACACATACAGTAACTGGTTAGTCCCACAAGCGACTCATCAAAGCAGAAAGAAAATAATCGAAAAAGGTAAGTGAAGAGACCCACTTTCAGGAAGAAGGGTTTGATCTTTAATGCACAAGGTTCCAAGGTCAGGGCAGTCCAGACGGTTTTTGCTGAGGACCTGTAGGCATTAACAAAAACATAAGCAACAGAAAAGGAAAACCAGGAAAGCTTAGATAGACTTGATAAGAAGATGCTCACTCCAAGGATGCTGGTTATATTAGCCTGAACCTTCAAAAGCTCCGTATCACGGTCCAGTTTCTCCTTCCAGTCTAAGAGCAAAGCTTCATCCTATCATGTCTTAAGAGCATAAGAAAGTGACATAAAAATAACAAATGTACCCAGGCAAGAAGAAATGAATAAAGGTTTCAACCTGAGGTAACTGGATGGCGACTTTGTTAGGAAATAGCCGAGTTATTTGTTTCATTGATTTAGGTGTTTCTTTGCTCCTATCGTGCAGTTTGCCAAAATTATCCTGCAGATGATACGCGAAATCACATTCAGCATCTCAAAAACATACATTGCAATTTCAAAAGTGGAGAATAATCAAAGATAACTCGGGTCATCATACCGGAAATGCAAGGTCTAGTAAAGCCGTCTGGTTGCCGCCAAACTTAGTAAACAAGAAACCTCCAGGATGGGACTGAAAATGAACCATCAAAATTTCAATCAGCTATACTGATAAAGAAAATTTAAGTGGCTAATAGATGCCAAAAGAAAAACAGTGAAGATTAGATAAGTTTCTTACTTTCTCCTTACGGCTGTCCAACTGGGATTGTGAGGCCATGACAACAATATTTTCCGGTAAATTCTCGAGTTTGCTCTTCAAGGTTGCATACACGTCACTATTCGCCACCAGAGATTTCTCGATATCTTTCAGGAAAAGTATTAATGACCCTCCTTCACCCTCACTAAGTGCGACCTATGATACGAGTCAAGAGGCTTAACAATCCTGTACCTAAAAGGATTAAGTAGTACTCTCCCATTACTTAAAGAGTAAAATGTACCTCAAAGATTTCATTAATGGCGAGTTTATCAGCATCATCACCAGAAGATCCATCCAACCGAAGTGAGCTAGCTGCACACACAGAGTGATATAAGTAAAATAATATACTTTTAAGTGACTCAAAATTGGATATAACATCCCGCCAATTACCAGCACAAAAAAAACCGTGGTCTTCTTCGCAGAGGCCACCAAGATCATTGCCATCTGGCACAGGCCTATCGAATCTAATCCCAATTTTTGATGAACAATTGTCTTCAAATGCAAGGACTACTTTTCCCTGGAAACCAGGGGTCGGTCCCCTATAAGTAAAAAGCAGGACAGTGTTAGAACTGAGTTCTGAATACAGCAGATGTGAAGACATAGAAAACAGCAAACAATACCTAAGTGGTGGGCCTTGAAGAGAAGAAATTGCAGAAGATGACGGACCTAGAAACTTTACTCGGTCACCTGAAAATGAAAAAAGTGCTTGTTCAGTAACACATGAGAAAGCTGGCACAGCAAAGAAAGTGAACAATCAGATGATAAGAAACCATCATGCCTGCTTTAAACGTGTAACTTTTAGAAGTTGCTGTTGACACTTCTTGCTTTGGCAAAGCCTGAGAACTTAATGTTGAGCCACCTGTTATATCCGCGTCAACACTTGAAGTTGGTTTCTTATGCTGCAATGCTTGTGCAGCCTGAACAGCTCGTTTTGCAAGCATAGAGAGCCTTTCACGCCTAGAACCTTCTTTAGAAGATTCAGCTTCCCTGGCTGGTGATCCCTGAAGCCATCCAGAAACAGTAAAAAATCAATGACCGACCAAACCTACTAATTTTCAATGGCAGATTGGACACTGTGACAAATATAACATCTAATACCACTTAATACCCATTTGCTCAAGATGACATAAACT
This sequence comes from Iljinskaea planisiliqua, assembly GCA_900108845.1. Classification (NCBI taxonomy): domain Eukaryota; kingdom Viridiplantae; phylum Streptophyta; class Magnoliopsida; order Brassicales; family Brassicaceae; genus Iljinskaea; species Iljinskaea planisiliqua. Next base: position 1,178,365 of record FNXX01000011.1, on the reverse strand, counting down.
GATTTACTATATAAAACAGCATTGGAATGCTAGAACAAGATAAATTAAGGCGAAAAAAGAAGATTACCCCAGGCAACAAAAGAGAGTCAACGATCATCAATTTGGCCCCAAAACTTTTCGCAAGCGCTTTTGCCAACATTTCCTGATATATCTCAGAGCCTAATAATATTTCATATGGTAAAACTTGGTTAGGAAAATACGCGTACCAGTCCTAATAATATTTCATATGGTATACTTGGCTAGAGGAATGGACACAGCAAAATTAGTAGAAATACTTAAGTAAAGCCTCATACCTGCAGGTCCAGAGAGCAAGATACGGGGACACATTGTAGACAAGTCTGATGCATACTTTGCGAACTTGTTTCCACCCTTCATATGGACATACATCGATGCTATCAAGACATCCTTCGTCGTAGCGCTGAGAGAGTTCAGAAAATGTTTAGGCTATAAATGATCAAACCATCAAAAGCCAGATGCATGGTTAAAATGAAACATAATTCTATAGCAGCCAGACCTTAGAAAATACGGGAAATCCTCCAAAGAAACATCTATGTTTTCAGCATTGAGTACTCCTCCTCGCAGACTATCCTTAAACGCCTGGCGTCTAGTCGATATAGTAGATGAAAGGTCAAATTCTCTAAGGAATTCTCTAACTTCTCTTCGTTCATCCAGCAATTTGGAGATGCCCCTTATATCAAATGAAGAAGGTTCCCCAAGAAGGCGCAAGATCGGTCTAATTTCATAACCAGAACCAGGAGTGTTTCCACCATCTGCTTCTTGAAAAGGATCCAGTCCACTGCCATCAGCATTCAGGTTCTCATTCGCCGTACAAGAGGTTGAAGCAGCAGTTTTCTCCAAAGAAGCAATAGCAGCATGATCATTGTTACTGTCAGCATCGTTCATATCAGTATCTGAGATGCAATCATTGCAGCTGGGAGGTACCACAGGAACCTCCGGATTTTGCTGCCTTTTGGCAGATTTAGCAATTGGTGGTAGAAGATGAAAGTTGCGGTACTTTGACAGAGATGCCAATATAGAGGCCCCATCAACAGCTGAGGAGTCTCCTGCTCTTGTCTCAACATGAACCCCTTTCAGAGGGGCACCTCGGGATTCACATACATTCACTGAAGAAGCCCTGTCAGGAGCAGCTAGATTTTCATCTTTAAGAGGTTGAAATATCTAGAAATCGTTAAGAAACCACTGAAACTAAATGGCAAGAACATTATAAAAAACATAAAAGCGAATCGATAGATTTTTCACACAACTCCAAAAGGATACATAAGCATGTCTCCCAGAAATGTTGAAGATCACCTCGTCACCACCCCGAAGATGAACGACAGCACTTTTCTGGTAACACTTGCCATTCACCTGAACGAGAACTCCATTCCCCGTTATCTCCATAGTTGCAACCGATGGACCTCCGTTCTGCACAAAAACTATGTAAGCAAACGGCTTTTGTCTTTTAAGCCATTAAACGAAACGAGGTTGTCCGAGGTTGAAGTCGAGAAGCTTCAGTTCAAAGAACTATGTACGCAACGGGGCCACTAAGGTGTCTTTACCTCAAACTGCCTAAGTTCACACAGGGTGCTGGGCATAGATTGGTCTTTGATAGATAAATCACATCCCCGGCGTCCAACAGTGAACACAGGGCCCCTCATGATACGGTGAGGGTTCTGAAATTGCAGAGAAACACTTCAGGAGTCAGGACAGTCAGAAACAAAAGCAGCATCGTAACAAGATACGTAAAAAGTAAAAAATTCTCAAACTCAAAACTAAAATAATCAGAGTCCTCATTGCTAAGAACAAGAACAGGATACTAAAGTCGGAACAAGGAAAGAACAACCGGACATGCAGACAATAAACCCGTTCCGCATGAGCTGAAAGACCAGAACTTTCCTCAAAAGATTAAACGAATTGCACACAACTCTCAAGGCGCAATTCGCAGACTTGCAGACATAAAAACCGATTACGATGCAACTTGACCCACCTGAGGATACTGGGAAAGTAGCTTCGCCCATGGAGCCTTAGCCCGCTTCTTCCCGGCCTTGGACTTCTCACCATCCGCCACAACTTCACCTAAATCAACAAACACACCAAAACATTAGAAATGATTACTCTTCCTTAAAGACAAAACCTTTATAGAGACCAGGAGAACATCAAACCTGCGATTGTAGGTGTCGCCAAGGCTTCGACTTCAGGGTTAGCGTCGGTTTCAGGAGAGTTCTCCATCACAGGCACATCAGTAACAACAGGCTTCTCCGCATCCATAGCTTGCGGATCAGAGGATCCCAGCTCTGGCTCTCCAGATTCCGATCCAGGATCCGAAGCCGGTCCCTGATTCTCGATCGGGACCTCGCTCGCTGACGAAGACCCCGCCGGTTCCGCCGTCGCCGCCTAGGTTATCAAAAATCAAAATCAGATTCAAAAATCCGGAGGAGAGAAACCAAACAACAACAGAAATGAAAAAAAAAAACTCAGATTCAAAATCCGGAGGCGAGAACAAAGCAATAAAAAAAAATCGGATTCGGAAAAAGAAACTACGCACAGGTTCAAGAGCAGCAGCGGAGGCATCGATCTTAACCTTAGATCGCTTGGTAGGGCGTGGCGATGAGGAGGCTTCAGGGGATGAAGAAGAACAGAAACGCTTCGAAGCGGAAGAGCTACGTCTCGTCTCAACCATATCTCACGATTTTTCTCAACCTCTCTTTTTTTGTTTCCTCCGCCTTGACTTCGCCTTGATCCAAGAAGAACCGCTTGGTTCCCGATAGATAGAGAGAGAGAAGAAGAAGAGATAGGAGAAGGATAGAGGCGAAATCGAGAACAAAAAAAAAAAATCAGACAGATTTCATGTAAATGATTACTCTCAAGGTCAATTTATAAATAAAAAAAACCTGCAACTTTATTGTATGTGTGCGTTAATTACATTACTGGTCAAATATTAAAAAATAAAAAATAACTTGACCGACTTATTTATCTACATTTCAGCACTAAGAAAAGTATAAATTAATTAGTTTTTCAAAATCTGTTTCCTATGTAGACGTAAAATAATTAATTTAAATGAAGGAATAACAAAATAAAATTTAAACATATTCTATATAGTTTTGTGTGGTTGTGATTTGTATCTATTGTCCGGATAATAAACGTCGTTTGGATAAAACAGGACTAAAATACATGCATGTCGTACAAGTATGTGTAGATGAAGAATATTTGCTTCTTCTTCTTCTTTTTTTTAATTATGATTCTTGGATATATATAGCATATATATTCGTTTTGATTATTTAATTATAGTAGTTATTTAAGGATTGTAAACCATGTTTTGACACACGTTTACATATAGCTGATTTAAATTCATAGTAATAAATGAATTAGATTATTTATTTACTGTTAGAGTAGTCGATGGCTATAATTACTACATCATAAACTATCACAACCGTATAATATGGTAGTTTTAAAAAATTTGGAATGGGTCTTTTCCATATTAATTTCCTTATATAAATAAATAAAAATGATCGCTTTTTACTTGTTTCTTAAAAAGGAAAGCGAGAGTTAGATCCGCTTGTGCATTAATACAGAAGCACTTATAAGGTGGTTATAAGATTCTACTTGCTTTTTCTACAGATTGACTCCACAAGTCAAAATTTTAAATTTACACCACATATCACAAACACTCGGAATCACTATAGTCAATCATTTTACTGATGACCGAGAGTAAAAAGTTAAAACGAGTAACTGTGAAGAGCCATGGATTATTGGGAGGAGAAAATCTCATAGAAGCTTTACTCTTTTTTGATAAATATGTAGCTGAAATAAACTAACAAATTAATCAAAGAAATAGACAAAGGTAAATCACCCATTAGTTTTGAATATCAGTCTAGTCTACAAAATCAATTGAGAATTTTTACCAATGAACAGGAACATATGAACTAGTGAAGATTCTTTTATAGACGGGGAAAAAACCGAACCAGTTCGTCGCTAGTACACACGTCTCGATGGACAGATACACTTGGGGGGTTTGGTTCGTCTAACCGTTGTTGTTGTGTTAGGCACGTCACGTGTGCGCGTGTACATCCATGCATCATGTTACATCACGTGACCTTTTTGTAATTTGCTTCTAAACATCTCTTTTTGTAATTTGCTTCTATACACTTTTTGTAATTTGCTTCTATACATAAATTAATTAGTTAAGTTTATCCACTATAACTAATTAATTTTTTTTTGTTTTAAACAAAAATTTCAAACTAATCATAAAATGACAAGTGAATAGAAATTTTATCATAGATTCTTAATTTAAAATGCTTTCTCATCCTCTCTATTATTTTTTTCAATGCTTTATACTTTTATTTTAGTGAGATACACTCTAAAAACTCTCCAATGAAAATGTTTTTAGAATGTGAATGTAAATGGAAAAATATTATTTTTATTTCATACTGAGGAGGAAAAAAAATTATAATATATATCAAAATATTTAAAGAAAAAAATGATCACAATTCCTAACTAAATTTATTTAAATAAGCTATAAATATATAGCAAATATGTTGATTTCTGTTTAAAATTAAATGTTCTTCAAGTTATAAGTGTTTTGCTTGTTTTTTTATAAAATTATTTATAGGAAAATAGGAACAAGACCAAACTACCATAAGATTTGTTTATTTCACCACTGAGAAGTGAGAATCAAGGGTAAGATGGCCATTTCAGTAAGAGTGACTAGGACGAGAAAAAGCAAAGACTTTTGTTTTGTCGTCTCTCTTTTTTGTTTTTGTTTTTCAATCCTTCATATATAAATACGAAGGGTAAAATTTCTTAAACCCAAAACTCAGCATTGTCATCTCCTTCTCCACAAGGTTTGTGAAAAAGTTTGAAAATTTAAACAAAATCAGTGATATCACCGAAGATGGTTACACCACCAGATCAAACTTCGTTTTACGATTCGAAGCAATCAGGTTTTTTTTTTTTTTTTTTCTCCGTCGTTTGTATCTATCTATCTTCTTCCTCTTTTATGAGAATCAGAGAATGTCTGATCGCAGAGAAATTTTTAATTTTTTACAGGACGAACATGGGCTTCCGTTTTCGCCGGTCGTGGTAGTGACAAAAGTGGGGATTTGACTAGCGTAAAGGGTTTCGATACCTCGTCTGAGTCTTTGGCGGGAAAATCGGGAAGTTGCGTCTTTGTTGGTGCCCATGATTCTAGTTTATATGACTCGGACCAATCTATTTCTCCCATGACTGAGTGTGTTGCGGAAGATTCTGTTTTTCCAGACTTTGCTGCTTCTTCGGAGGTTGTTTCTTACGAAACGGCGGAAGGCGAAGAAGTCGAGGAAGATGGTGTTGCGAAATTTGAAAATGTGAATGTTGATGTTGATGATGATAAAAATTTGGTTCTTTATTATGAATTTGAAAAAGAGAAAATTGCGGAGAAGGAGAGTCAGAACGAAGTATATAGCGTGGAACAAGCCAATGAATTTAAAAAGGGTATCTACTATGATAAGGTGAAAGAGGTGGATGGTTTAAAATCTGATGATGGAATCAAAGAGGAGAGGAGTTTGCTTAGTGGTGAAGTCGATGATGAAGACGAAAGAAGAGATCTTCCTGTAGAAGAAGGGATTGTGAACTTACCTTGTAGAGAATATGTGCTTGTTGATAAGACCACCCCAATTATTGAGGAAGTACCTGATGATCTGACTGTTGCATTTGATGGAGATTTTGAATTGGCAGCGAAGGAAACTGAAAGTGATGAAGAAACTGAAAAGATAATATTTGGGAGTACAAAATCTAGAGAACAGCTCTTGGAAGAGTTGGAAAAGGTTTCTTCTAGTATAGATGATGCACATTCTGGTGAAACAAACATTCATAGCCATCAAGTAGATAGGATTGATGGACAGATTGTCACTGATTCTGAAGAGGAAGTAGACACGAATGATGAAGGTGAGGAGAAAATGTTTGATACTGCAGCCTTGGCTGCGTTTCTGAAAGCAACCACTGGTGGAACTTCAAATGGTGGTCATTCTACCATAACATCTGAGGATGGAACAGAGCTTTTCTCTATGGAACCTCCAGCTGGTTTAGGTTCATCTTTAAGACTTGCGCGATATGCAGCCCCATGTCCAAGTCGTACCAACATTTTTCGCAATCTAAAAGTCACAATGGGGGGAGAGGGTGAGAGTAAGTTGAGCAAGGAAGAGAAACATAAGTTGAAAAAATTGCAAAGTTTGTGCGTAAAATATCTGCGTCTTGTGCATAGGTTGCGGCACTCAGTAGACGATTCAGTAGCAGAGCAGGTTCTTTATAAGCTTGCACTTATTGCTGGGAGACATTCTGATCAGTCATTCAGTCTTGATGCTGCAAAGAAGATGGCTATGGAGTCTAAGGCTGAGGGAAGAGAAGATTTAAATTTCTCTCTAAAGATACTGGTCCTTGGAAAGTCCGGTGTGGGAAAAAGTGCTACGATAAATTCTATCTTGGGTGATCAGAATGCTTCCATTGATGCATTTCGACCTTCCACCACTTCGGTCAGAGAAATTTCTAGATCAGTGGGTGGTGTCAAGATCACGATCATCGATACACCTGGCTTAAAGTCTTCTGTCATGGATCAAAGTGCCAATTCCAAAATGTTGTCTTCGGTGAAGAAGGCAATGAAGAAGTGCCCCACTGATATTGTTCTTTATGTTGATCGTCTTGATGCTCAGAGCAGAGGTTTGAACAATCTTCCCTTGCTAAGGACAGTCACTGCTTCTCTTGGCCCATCCATATGGAAAAACGCCATAGTGACATTGACCCATTCTGCTTCAGCTCCTCCTGATGGCCCATCTGGTATCCCTTTGAATTATGAGGAGTTTGTATCGCAATGCTCATATATTGTTCAACAGTCGATCAGACAAGCCGTTGGTTCGATTTATTTGAATCCAATGACTCCAGTTTATCTTGTTGAGAATCATCCCTTGTGCAGGAAGAATCGAGCTGGGGAAAAGGTTCTCCCAAACGGCCAAGTTTGGAAACCTGAACTGATGCTATTGTGCTACTCTCTGAAAGTTTTGTCAGAGGCAATTTATCTGATAAAGCCTCAAGAAACATTGAACCACCGTAATATTTTTGGATCCCGTGTTCGATCCCGACCTCTCTCGTCCATGCTGTCTCTCCCTAAGTTGTTGTCTTGGCTGTTGCCATCCCGTGCACATCCTAAGCTCCCTGCAGACCAAGGTGGTGATAGTGTTGACTCTGATATCGATATTGATGATGTGTCTGATTCTGAACAGGAAGATGGGGAAGATGACGAGTATGACTAGCTGCCACCATTTAAGCCTCTTCGGAAAACGTATCTTGCAAAACTCTCAAAGGAACAAAGAAAGGCATATTTCGAGGAGTATGATTACCGGGTAAAGCTCCTGCAGAAGAAGCAGTGGAGAGAGGGATTGAAGAGGATGAAGGAAATGAAGAAAAACGGGAAGAAGGTGGGTGAAAGTGAGTTTGGTTTTCTTGGTAAAGAAGAGGATCCACAAAACAAGGCTCCAGCTGCAGTGGCAGTACCATTACCCGATATGGTATTGCCACCTTCATTTGACAGTGATAACTTAGCTTATTGTTACCGTTCTCTGGAATCCACTTCACAGCTCCTTACCAGGTCACTGTTGGATACTCAAGGTTGGGACCATGATTGTGGATATAACTGTGTCATCGCAGAACATAGTCTCGCCATAGCTAAACGTTTTCCTGCCGCAGTTACTGCTCAAATGACCAAGGACAAGAAAGAGTTTGATATCTATCTGGTCTCCTCTATTTGTGCTAAGCACGGGGGCAATGGGTCCACCATGGCAGGGCTCACTGTCCGGAATGTAAGTAAGCAGCTTATGTACGTGGTCGTAGGAGAAACCAAATTCAAGAACTTGAGGAAGAACAAGACGACTCTTGGAGGGTCGGTGACATTCTTTGGTGGGGATACTGCAACTGGTCTCCAACTCGAGGACCAAATCGCGCTCGGAAGGAGGATCGTTTTAGTTGGAAACGCAGGGACCATGCAGACACATGAAGAATCAGCTTATGAAGCAAACCTCGAGGTCAGGATTAGAGAAGCTGATTTCCCAATAGGACAAAACCAAACCGTCTTGGGGTTGTCTCTAACCAAGTCGAAAAAAGATCTAACCCTCGCCGCCAATCTCCGATCTCAAATCTCTCTCGGAAGACAAACGACTGTAGCAGCTTTTGCAAGTCTTGACACCAAGAGGACCGGACAATTTACTGTCCGAACCAGCAGCTCTGACCAGTTGCAGATCGCTGCCATGACCATTCTTCCTCTTGCCATGTCCATCTACAAGAGGGTTACTCGATCAGGAGATAACTGAGAAGGATCTTTAGTATTAAAAAACTAACAGAATACCTTTTCATATGAGATTTTGTGCAAAAAGTAGTTTTCTTCTTCTTCGATTGTGATCATTGTACCTTTCTCTCGCTGTGATTTTGTGCAAACAGTAGTTTCGATACCTGTGACTGAAATTATCATCAAAGACTTGGACTTTTGTAAAAAGGTTTCGTTTTTATTTGCTTTTGACTTTCATATAAATAACTCGTGAAAGAATTAGAGAAACAGCCCAAATAAATAAAAAAAAAATGGACGACGAAGAGGAGCACTTGAAGGCGGCGTTTGGCGATTCGTCAGATGATGAACATCTCGCAGATCGGCATGAAAAAGAAACCTTAGTGATCGGAGATTCGACGGTATGGGAGCGAGTGGAGAAAATCAAAGGTTTATGGCTCTGTAGAAACTTTCTCTCTATTCATCATCAGTCTGATTTACTCTCCGCCATTCTAAACGGTACCCTTTGCTCTTGCTTCAAATGCCATTGATCTTACTTATATAGACTTCTTTGCTAAAGTTTTGTTCGTTTAAAACTTCTGCAGAAGGCTGGTTCGTTGAAGAATCTATTAACCAGGTACTAGAACCCAAACCATCAGTTTCATTGATTTCGTATCAGAACCAAAAATTTCGTTTCTGTTCTTATCAATAATGTTATGTCCTTGGAGATTATGTTATGAAGTTTAATCTCTTCATCTTCTTTCATTGGAAATTGTTCTATTGCATTGATGAGACATGGATTCTGGTTAATTCTCTTGTTTTCTTATCAAAATCTGAGTAACAAAATACGGTTCATGACTCTTTTCGTTGTTGAATGTGATGCTTGTTGGAGTTTAAGTTTGAGATGATTAAGAAACTAAAGCTTCTGTCTTTATTTTTTTTGTTTTCTGCTTTTGAAAGGCGATGAGATTTGGTGATCTCCCTTCATGGGCAACAGAAGTATCTAATCTCATTCTTGAGTCTGTGGAATCTGTTGATCTTCCGGTGTTGCCTGCTGATCTACTGTGGAGAGAACCTCTGTTCGACCAGCTCATTGTCAATTTATACCAACCAGGTGAGGTACGATACTTTCGCCTACACACTTTCCACTTCTTTACTACAAGAACGATTAGATCTTGTTAAGGTTTCTTGGATGAATAGTATTAGAATAGTTTAAAGTTGCATAGTAGAGGTAATCAGGCAATGCTTATGCAGACATTCAATCACGATTTCATGACAAATGCAAAATATCTGGATGGTCTTATAACAGGGGATAATGCAAAAGCTGGAAGAAATCAATAGAGTAACAGCTTGTTATGGTTTTTTGGAGCATTACAGCTAAATAGATTAAGAGAGTTGCACAATGAGTGAAATAATTAGTCAAAGACAGACAATAGATCAAGATTCTATGACAAATGCAAAAAACTACTGGATGATCTTTTAATAGTGGACAGTGCAAAAGCTCTAAGAAGGCAGTAAAGTAACAGCTTGTTAAGGTTTCTTGGAGCATTACAATTAGATAGTTTAAGAGAGTTGCACAATGAGTAAATCAGGCATGGATTTGTTCAGATATTACATCAAGATATCATGACAATGAAATGATATCTTAACAGGGGATTTGTGCACATGTTGATCTGCTGCGTTTTGAAGATGGAATTGCCATTATCTCTCTGGAGTCACCTTGCGTGATGCGGTTCAGTCCCGCAGAAGAAAAAGAAGAAGGTGAAGAAGTGGATGTTTTGTTGAGCCCAGGTTCTCTCATTCTCATGTCTGGTGAAGCTCGGTATCGATGGAAACACGAGATTAATCGAAAGCAGATTGGGTTTCAGGTATGGGAAGGAGAAGAAATTGATCAGAAACGAAGAATCTCCATCACCTTGAGAAAGCTTAAGTCTGACTAGCTAGATATCTTCAATTACAAAAAAAAAAAAGTTTAGTTATGTTTTTTTGTCTGTATGTGATATTGTGATTAACTAATAAGAACTTTTAATCCTCATGTCTTCGATTGCTTATTATTTTTTTTATTATTATTATTTTTTTATTATTTTTTTTGTCTTCGATTGCTTAAGTATCGTTGTTATTAAAAAAGAACATTAAACTTAAAGAAATAGTTTAATATATTACAAATATTTATGAAATATGTGTTTGTTGTTAGTCAGGAGTTTGATAAATTGAGCGGAAATTCACATGAAGTTCCATTATATGTATAAGAGAATTTATGAATAAAATGGTGATTCGTAAAACAAAAGTAATGAAGACGAAGCTATTATATGAACTGTAATAACTAACTCTTTCTGCTGTGAAATAATACTTAATAATAATAACTAACTCTTTTTTGTTCTGAATTTTGAAAAAGAAAAGGTAGTAAATTTCGTTAATCTGGCACAAGCGTAATATGAGATTCAAATGTACGCAAATTTTCTTGTGCTTTCTCCTGTCGTTTTTAGTCATGTGTATAATTAGAAAGAGCATCCGGCAAATAAATGAGCTAAAAGAGAATGTGAAATTTTTTTGGCAAAATATATAACAATATAGGTCTTTTATTGTATGTTTCAAACAGAGTTCACTCTTTTAATAAATTCTACACACATAGATGAAAAATCTACAAGTTTTTGGCATAAATGAAAAATAACTAAAAGTTATTCAACACAGTCATATCAGAAGAAAATAAATTCCAGAAGCCATTTGGTAACCTACAAATCTCTAATTAGTAATTAACCGTATCCAACAAGTTGAAAGTCTTTTCCTATTAATGTTCCCTTTTCTTTTCAACCTTTTTTCTATTTATAAAAAAAAAACTACAGTATTGCTGAGCTGACTTTTCAACGCCCTCCGAAATCTAGATCCATGCTGCATCAACGGTCAGGACCACAGATCACAAGTCACATACCCTGATATCTCGCCACGTGTAAACAACACTACTAACACACCACCATCACCACCGACACAACCGAGTGAAAAAATCAGACAACCTTAACTGTCATGTCCAAACGCAAAATCTCTTGTAGTAACTTCGATAAATAACAGTGTGTCTGGAAGAGATTATCAAATTCGAATCTTCATTAATGGAAACTCAGATCTTGTCATAAAAAAAAGAAGAGGGAGACCCCAATTAGATCGTAACAGGCAGAGAGAATCTGTACGAAGAAGAAGGTTGGAGAAAGATGATTGAGAGGTGTTTAGGAGCTTACCGGTGCCGGAGAATCCAAAGAGCTTTGCGCCACTTAAAGGTAACTGTTCTCTGTCTCGTTCTTACCGTAGTCGTCCTTCGTGGCACAATCGGCGCCGGTAAATTCGGAACTCCGGAGCAAGATCTCGACGAGATCCGTCAGCATTTCCACACATCGCGTAAACGAGCCGAGCCTCACCGTGTCCTCGAAGAAATCCAGACCGGTGGAGATTCTTCTTCTTCCTCCGGCGACGCAAACTCCGGCGGGAGCAATAACTACGAGACGTTTGACATCAACAAGATATTCGTTGACGAAGGAGAAGAGGAGAAACCCGACCCGAATAAACCTTACACTCTCGGGCCAAAGATATCCGATTGGGATGAGCAGAGATCCGATTGGTTAGCTAAGAACCCTGCTTTCCCCAACTTCATCGGACCTAACAAGCCACGTGTCCTCTTGGTCACTGGTTCGGCGCCAAAACCGTGTGAGAATCCTGTCGGAGACCATTACCTCTTGAAATCTATCAAGAACAAGATCGACTACTGTAGGTTACATGGGATCGAGATCTTTTACAACATGGCTCTCCTCGACGCTGAAATGGCTGGTTTTTGGGCGAAGCTGCCGTTGATAAGGAAGCTTCTGCTTTCTCATCCTGAGATTGAGTTTCTATGGTGGATGGATAGTGATGCTATGTTTACGGATATGGCGTTTGAGCTTCCGTGGGAGAGGTATAAAGATTACAACTTGGTGATGCACGGATGGAATGAGATGGTTTATGATCAGAAGAACTGGATTGGGTTGAACACTGGGAGTTTCTTGCTTAGGAACAATCAGTGGGCACTTGATTTGCTTGACACTTGGGCTCCTATGGGTCCCAAAGGGAAGATCCGTGAGGAAGCGGGTAAGGTTTTGACCCGTGAGCTCAAGGATAGGCCTGTCTTCGAAGCTGATGATCAGTCTGCTATGGTTTATCTGTTGGCTACTCAGAGAGACACTTGGGGAAATAAGGTAATAACTGAAAATTTAACTGATTCCATCTGAGCATTGGTTTGATCTTTGAAAAGAAAAGTAACTATGCATCTTTAGCATCTCTTGATTACATAATAATCGCAATGTGAGTTGCATCTTGTGGTTTTATGATGTCTCTTGATCATATAAAGACAAATCACAATGTGAGTTGCATCTTGTCGGTATATAACATCTCTTCATCACGTAAAGATTGAATATTTGTGGTTGCATATTTGTGGTTGTTTGGTCTGTTAATGAAGTAAACTCAAATCTTTGCTTGGTTTTGGGTGCATTGTTATTCTAGGTATACCTAGAAAGCGGATACTATCTTCACGGTTACTGGGGAATACTCGTGGACCGATATGAAGAGATGATAGAGAACTACCATCCTGGTCTAGGCGACCACAGGTGGCCATTGGTGACTCACTTTGTCGGTTGCAAACCGTGCGGGAAGTTTGGTGATTACCCGGTGGAACGGTGTTTGAAACAAATGGACAGAGCCTTTAACTTTGGTGATAACCAGATTCTGCAAATCTATGGTTTCACTCACAAATCTTTGGCTAGTCGCAAAGTCAAGAGAGTGAGGAACGAGACTAGTAATCCGCTGGAGATGAAAGACGAGCTCGGGTTGCTTCACCCGGCGTTTAAGGCTGTTAAGGTGCAAACCAACCAAGTTTGAATTCGGATCTGCGGCGTTTTAGGATTTTGTGTTTTGTTTCTTGCCATATTTATGTCTTGTGTCTGTGCTTGTTGTTGTACTAAGATGGGTGATAAAAGTATTGTGCAGAGACATCAGTTTATTCTTTGTTTTTACTACTTTGTCTCTACGTCTAGAGTTCTATTACAAAATCTAAATGTTGTCTTTACTTTTTTTTTTTTTGGGAATCCATTAGAAACTTGAGACTTGTAGCTTCATGGATCAGTAATCAATAATGTTAATTGAAGAACATTTTTTGTTTCTTAACCTGAACTGAAATTTAAACTAAATCTATCCACTAATAATTGATTTGGCATGTGGCATTTTAGGATGGGGCCTTTGTTTATAATTTTGGTGCATGTGAAATTCTGAATATCTTTGGTTTTGTATACGACCTTACGGGCTATTATTAGGCCTTATGTAAAAGCCCATTAACATGTGAAAACATCAGTTCTGGGCCTTGTTGCCTAATATATGGAATCCATAATATACAAAATTCGAATATCATAAGTAGATAATGGTACATTTTTAAAAGATGAATATTTTGTGGCCAAGCAAATCTTGCGATGAGGAGAATCAGCAAAAATACAAAAACAAGATTTCTTCTTTATAAAAACCAAATCTTTAGATATTATCTATTTTCTCCGTTTTGTTTTTGTTGTGTGTGTTTTTATTGGAGAGAAGATACATAAAACCCTAGTATTAAGGGGGATCCCGTCAAACATTTTCCATTGGTGAAAGATTTTAAATATTTGAAGAATGACGTCATAATTATGTAAGAAAAAATATTAAACACTTCCCAAATATGTAAATATACGAAAGAAATATTAACAGTTTTGAAAGAAAAAAACCTATGGTTTCCAAAATTTGACCTCGAAATTGTTCTCTTTAACCTCAAAAAAACATTGCGTTTGCTTTTCTGCCTTTTTTTTTTTTTTTCCTGTCAACGACACGACGGCGTTTGGAGAGCACACGAGAGAGTATATACTTCACCAACTTAGCCGAGGGGTAATAAGGTAATTTGAAGTTCATCCTCATAAAACGACTGAAGATAAAATCCGAAGGCAAAGAGGTCATCTTTTGTTCGCTCACTGACCTTATCTCTCCCAATTCTCTCTTCTTCAAAGAGAGAGAGAGCAGTTCTCAATCATAAAAATCGTCCACAAACTATCAATAAAGGGTTTAAATTTCTTAAAACCCTAATCGCTATCTCCTTCCTCCCACAAGTTTTGTGGAGAGTTCTACAAAATCTCTGTAGCAAGCGGATATGGACTCAAAGGCGGTAACACCAGAGCAAAATCCGTTTTACGCTTCGGGACAGTCAGGTTTTTTTCTTCTTTCTCTTCTTCCTCGTTTCTGTCTTCTTTCAGTGGGATTGAATCCTGTCTTTGGGAATAGGGTTTTAATTGGATGAAATATATTTGTGGATTTTGTTAACAGGAAAAACCTATGCTTCCGTTGTCGCCGCCGCTGCAGCCGCCAGTAAGGAGGGTGGGGCTGTGACTAGTGTGAAGGAGTTCGATTCCTCACCGGAGGCTGTGCCTGGAAATTCGGATGAAGGTATTGTTGGTCGAGCCGATAATTTATCTGATGCGGAGAAGGAGAAGGAGGAGAAGGAGAAGAAGTCGAGTTTGGAGGTTGGAGCTGATGGGCAAGTTTCCGACGAGGGGGGTTCGTTAAAGGAGGATTCGGCTACCCCTGAGACTGCTTCATCGTTAACTCCGGAGCCGGATGTTGTTTCTGAGAAAGCAACTGGAGAAAATGATGTAGGGGTTACCGAAGAGAACAAGAAGGTTCAAGACGATGGTGAGAGTAAGCTTGAAAATGGGAGTGTTGATGTTGGAGAGAAACAGGCTTCTACGGAAGGGATAGTGGATGAGAATCCGGAAATGGAGAGTGAGAGTCAAGTCAAGGGTGTGGAAGAAGATGCTGTTGGATCCAAAAAAGAAGATGAGGTAACAAAGGGAGATGGAACCAATGGGGAGGAGAGTGAATTCAGTAGAGAAGCTGACGTTGACGAAAAAAGTGATGATGTTATTGAAGAAGGGAGTGTGAAGTTAACTAATAAAGGAGACTTCGTTGTGGACTCATCCAGTGTAGAACCTGTTCATGTTGATGTGGCAAAACCAGGGGTGGCTGTTGTAGGAGACGTAGAGGGAAGTGGGGAAATGAAGATTGATGCTGATGGTGAAAATCTTCAAGTGGATAATAAGTTTGATCAACTTGGCCATGATGATGGTGGTGGATTTGAAGTTGAGTCTGATAAACCCGTTGAGGAGGTAGGAGAAAAGTTGACTCCTGGACCAGACTCTATCGTAGACTCCTCTAAACTGGAATCTGCTGATACCAGTGCTGCAGAGCCAGAGGTTGTAGCTGTTGGGAGTGGGGCTGAACCAAAGGATGTGGAGGAAGCTAATGGACCGGAGAAGGGTATGACTTATGCCGATGTAATAAAGGCAGATAGTGCAGTAGCTGACAATGGAACGAAAGAGGAGGAGAGTGTATCCAGTGGCGTAGTCGATGATGTAGAAGACGGTGTGAAGTTAACCAACAAAGGAGACTTCGTGGTGGACTCATCTGCCCTGGAATCCGTGCATGTAGATGTGGCAAAGCCAGGGGTTGTTGTTGTTGGAGACGTAGAGGGGAGTGAGGTGCTGGAAACTGATGGTGTCATTGCTGATGTGCATAATAAGTTTGATCCAGTCGGCCAAGTTGAAGGTGATGGAGTTGAACTTCAATCTGATAAGACCACCGAGGAGGGAGGAGAGAACTTGGCTAGCGAAGGAGACTCTATTGTTGACTCCTCTGTGGTGGAGTCTGTTGCTGCTGATATCAATGTTGCAGAACCAGGTATTGTGGTTGTCGGGGTGGCGAAGGAGGCTGAAACCAAGGAGGATGATGGAAATGATGAGGTTGAAAAGGTCATCCCAAATATTGAGGAACCGGATGATCTCACTGCTGCATATGATGGAAATTTTGAATTGGCTGCTCAGAAAATATCAGAGGAAGCCAGAGTAGAGCCTGATGAATCAAAGGTAGGTGTGGAAGAAGAAGAGTTGCCTGTGTCCGAAAGTCTTACCGTGGGTTCAGTTGATGCAAAAGAGGATTCAAAGCCAGCAGCTGAGTCAGAGTCTGAAGCAAACTCTATCCCAGAGGTCCGGGAAGTCTCTGAAGGGGACAATGCTGAAGAAGGTGGAAACAAGATCCCAGTCGCAGACATTATTTCTTCTCGTGAATTTAGCCTTGAAGGCAAGGAAGTGGCCCAGGAACCTTCTGGTGAAGGTGTTATCGGGGTTGATGGTTTTGAAAGTGAAGAAGAAACTGAAGAGATGATATTTGGGAGTTCTGAAGCTGCAAAACAGTTCTTAGCAGAGCTGGAGAAGGCTTCTTCTGGTATTGAGGCCCATTCTGATGAAGCAAACATACCTAACAATATGTCAGATAGGATTGATGGCCAGATTGTCACCGATTCTGACGAGGATGTAGACACAGAGGATGAAGGTGAAGAGAAAATGTTTGATTCTGCAGCTTTGGCTGCACTTTTGAAGGCCGCCACTGGTGGTGGAAGTTCAGAAGGTGGCAATTTTACCATAACATCTCAGGACGGTACGAAGCTTTTCTCTATGGATCGCCCTGCTGGTTTGAGTTCATCTTTAAGACCTTTGAAACCTGCAGCAGCTCCACGTGCAAACCGTCCCAACATCTTTTCCAATCCTAATGTCACAGTGGATGAGAGTGAGATTAACTTGAGCGAGGAAGAGAAACAGAAATTGGAAAAGTTGCAGAGCCTCCGAGTGAAGTTTTTGCGGCTTTTGCAAAGATTGGGGCATTCAGCAGAAGATTCAATTGCAGCGCAGGTTCTTTACCGTATTGCACTACTTGCTGGGAGACAAACAGGGCAGTTGTTCAGTCTTGATGCTGCAAAGAAGAAGGCTGTCGAGGCTGAGGCTGAGGGAAACGAAGAATTGAACTTCACTCTAAACATACTGGTCCTTGGAAAAGCTGGGGTCGGAAAAAGTGCTACGATAAACTCTATTTTGGGAAATCAGAAGGCGTCCATTGATGCGTTTGGGCTCTCAACCACTTCGGTTAGAGAAATTTCTGAAACAGTGGGTGGCGTCAAGATTACCTTTATTGATACCCCGGGTTTGAAGTCCGCCGCGATGGATCAAAGCGCCAATTCCAAAATGCTGTCTTCGGTGAAGAAGGTAATGAAAAGGTGTCCCCCTGATATTGTTCTCTATGTGGATCGGCTGGATACTCAGAACAGGGACTTGAACAATTTGCCCTTGCTAAGGACGGTTACTGCTTCTCTTGGTACATCCATTTGGAAAAACGCCATAGTGACATTGACCCATGCTGCGTCTGCTCCTCCTGATGGCCCATCTGGCAGCCCTTTGAGCTATGATGTGTTTGTAGCGCAGTGCTCACATATTGTTCAACAGTCTATTGGACAGGCCGTTGGTGATTTACGTTTGATGAACCCGAGTCTGATGAATCCAGTTTCTCTTGTTGAGAATCACCCATTGTGTAGGAAGAATCGGGAGGGAGTGAAGGTTCTCCCGAATGGTCAAACTTGGAGACCTCAGCTGTTGCTATTGTGCTACTCCCTGAAAATTTTGTCAGAAGCAAATTCTCTGCTGAAGCCTCAAGAACCATTGGACCATCGTAAAGTATTTGGTTTCCGCGTTCGATCCCCACCTCTCCCTTACTTGTTGTCTTGGCTGTTGCAGTCCCGTGCACATCCTAAGCTCCCTGCAGACCAAGGTGGTGATAGTGTTGACTCTGATATCGAAATTGATGATGTGTCTGATTCTGAGCAGGAAGATGGGGAAGATGACGAGTATGACCAGCTGCCACCATTTAAGCCTCTTCGAAAAACCCAACTTGCAAAACTCTCAAAGGAACAGAGAAAGGCATATTTCGAGGAGTATGATTACCGGGTAAAGCTCCTGCAGAAGAAGCAGTGGAGAGAGGAATTGAAGAGGATGAGGGAAATGAAGAAAAACGGGAAGAAGGTGGGTGAAAGTGAGTTTGGTTTTCCGGGTGAAGAAGAGGATCCGGAGAACGGGGCTCCAGCTGCAGTGCCAGTTCCATTACCCGATATGGTCTTGCCACCTTCATTTGATAGTGATAACTCAGCTTACCGATACCGTTTCCTGGAACCCACTTCACAGCTTCTAACAAGGCCAGTGTTGGATACCCATGGTTGGGACCATGACTGTGGGTATGACGGTGTCAATGCAGAACACAGTCTTGCTTTAGCTAGCCGGTTCCCTGCCACAGCTACTGTCCAAGTCACCAAGGACAAGAAAGAGTTCAACATTCATCTGGACTCCTCGGTGTCTGCTAAGCACGGCGACAATGGATCCACCATGGCAGGGTTTGATATCCAGAATGTAGGTAAGCAGCTTGCATATGTGGTCAGAGGAGAAACCAAATTCAAGAACTTGAGGAAGAACAAGACGACTCTTGGAGGGTCAGTGACATTCTTGGGCGAGAACATTGCCACTGGAGTCAAACTCGAGGACCAAATAGCACTTGGGAAAAGGTTTGTGCTTGTGGGCAGTACAGGGACCATGCGATCACAGGGAGATTCGGCGTATGGTGCGAACCTCGAGGTTAGGCTTAAGGAAGCTGATTTCCCAATAGGCCAGGACCAACACTCTTTAGGACTGTCTCTGGTGAAGTGGAGAGGCGATTTAGCCCTCGGAGCCAATCTCCAATCTCAAGTCTCTGTTGGAAGGCACTCAAAGATAGCGCTTCGTGCAGGGCTTAACAACAAGATGAGCGGGCAGATCACAGTCCGAACCAGCAGCTCAGATCAGTTGCAGATTGCTCTCACGGCCATTCTTCCAATTGCTGTGTCCATCTACAAGAGCTTTCGACCAGAAGGGGCGAATGACAAGTACAGCATGTACTGATGAATGCTGGAGAAGGATCTTTTATGTTACTGGTTTTAGTTCATGTTTTTTTCCCTCACTTCAATAAAAACTTTTGTTGAGATTTTCTCAAAGTTGTATTTTGTTCTGTTGAGAAGTACCTGTCGGATTTATCTTGTATCAGTAATTCTTCACTTTCAGTAATTCCTCAGAAAAAAAAAATGTGTCTAGTCCAGTCTTCTTTTGGTTCCATTTCTCATGCTTATGATGTTGCTGCTTGGATTGTGTTTGCTCATTTGCGACTTAAAATTTTGCAGAATTTACCAAGGGTTCGTTGAAGAATCTGTAATCAGGTGCGTACTCTAATCTGTGTAAATTCGATTTTGTACGGAACCCACATCTCAATTTGTTCTTCAGCAGGACCTTATTGTTCTTCCGTGGTCCCTTGAAGGCAATGGTAGGTGTCCTAGCTTCTTACTACCTCAGAAATCTGTAAGACGTCTGCTGCCACACTCCAGTCTTCACTTATTGCTTGATTCAAATGCTTTGGAATAGATTTCGATCTCTAAAACCCCTGGAAACTATTGGATTAGTCCGGCCAGCGAACTGGGTATGACAAACAAACTCTGATAACTAAAAAGGATATTTCTTGGTGGAGTAAATCCGTGAATACTGCAAAGCCTTGAACTTTGGGGATGACCAGAGGCTGCAAATATGTCTTTACCCACAATTCATCGGGTAGCTTTAAAGTCAGGAGGATGAGAAAACTGTTGCAGAAGATTCGCTTGCATCTCGTTGGAGCATCTGAAGTCGATAAAAGAGCGACCTGTACCTCATTCTCAGCACCCCTCACACCGTTGAGTCGAGCAACCCATTGGAGCTTCACATAGCGTTTAAGGCGCTCAAGGTATAAACCAAACCAGTTTGGTTGATGTGGGTTGGGATTTGTTTCTGTTTCTCTCTTTCCGTCATGTGTCTTTGCTGTTGTTGAGTCAAGAGAAGATAGGCGACTGATGATGAAACAAACAAACTTGCGGCTCTAATCGTTTTTGTAATTTTTAGAGAGGTTAAAAGTTGCAGAAATCTTATGTGTTTTGGTTTGTCTGATTTGAAGCTAAATACAATATCTTACTTGTCATTTTCAGATCCGACAAAGCAAGGAGACTTTTAAGGATAAGAACGTTCAAAGTCTTACGTCAGCCTCATTACCCAGTAAATAAGGTCAAAAGTAAGAATTCCTTAAACAAACTCGCACTAAAGTCTTCGTATACTATTCTCACTAATCTGTAACTCCATAGTTAAGCCATCGCAATCTTTGTATTAAACAAGTAACTATTTTGTTTTTTTTATTATAGAAGAGCTTGAAAATTAGATAAATAGTTTTGATTACAAAGATCTCTTAACAACAAAGACACACACACATAACTGAGAACAAAACAGAGGACACAACAGAAAGAAAAAACAGAGTATTGAGAAATTAGGCAATGAGGCAGCCACTTATTTACTCTGAGCATTATTATTGTTGACTGAAGCAGAACCACTTTGTTTTCCTTTTAGAAATTTCTCACTGATTGATCTTCAGGGAGGCTGGCCTATTGGTGATCTCAGTCACCCACTCGTTGACACGTGGACGGTCGGTGAAGAGCTTCTTGGTGGGAGTTCCAAGCAAGTATTGAATCACAGGAATGTGGTGAAGATCGGTCAAAGTATAAGTGTTACCAGCCAAATACTTGAACTCCTTGAGCCTAGCCTCGTAGACATCAAGGACTTTAGCTAACTTAGCCTCTTCTTCTGCAACAACGGCTTGGTCTGTGGTCAACCCATGGACGATCCCTTTGATCACTTGTTCCCAAACAAGCTTTGAAGCCACTGGGTCGAACTGATGAGATTCTATTTCCATTCCAAGGGCCATTACCGCATAGTGGGCTAAGTTCTTGGAGTCAGCTGGGAGAAGGTTGGTTCCTTGGTCTTCGTATCGGTGAGCTAAGTACTGACTAATCGCTCTTGATTCTACACAAAGTAACAAAATCATGTTAGTGAATTTTTATCTTCTTATGCATATTATCAAATCAGATTTGAGATTGAAGATGAGATGATGCACGAAAACGTTCATACCGAAGAGCTTGAGGTCTCCATCTTCAAAGGCTGGAACTTGACCAAAAGGCTGCAGCATCAGATCAAATACAAAACATTCGAGTTTCAGACCAGATTCGTGAAAATGGTTAGCCATGTCTCAGAAGTCAAAACTCATATATATACTTACGTTGCGGGAGAGGAAAGGTTCTTTCTTGTGCTCACCGTCTTTGAGCTCGACATGAACGAGCTCAAAGTCAATGTTTTTCTCGGTGAGGGTGAGGAGGACTCTCCTGGTGGAAGTGGAACCAGCGTGTCCGAAAACTTTGATACCTGCCATTGATTTGATCACAAAGAAACTCGTTCAAGACCGAGAAAGAGAGAGAACAGAGTAAGAGATGTGATGTTTGATGTTGAAGGTGAAGGTGATGAAATAAGACACAAGTAGTGATGGTATTTATACAGTTAAAAAACAGAGCATTTTCTGCATTCTCATTAATGTTTAATATTGTTTGGAAGATTAATAATGCATCTACAAGACCGTCGCAAACCAATATTGACTAGTCTCTTGGATGGTTTTTCCAAGTTGATTTGTATTGTTTAACGTTCGAATATTTGTATTTACATTTGGTTATGGAATATAGTTTTTTTAATAAAGCATTCAATGTCATCAGAGAAAAGATCAAACAAGTGCGTACTAACGGCCACATGACTCAAACTTCCCACCTAATAGTCAATGTTCATCTAGTAACAACATCCCTTCGGTCTTGTTTCGGGTACTTTTGTGATGCTTTAGATCGGCATGCCTTCTCGGTTAAATGGGTTTCTATTAATGTGAAATTTGATAGCACAACAGTAATGACCAAGGGTTGTGACTAGTAACCAATATAAAACTAAATACATACTACAGATTGGTTTACAACTTTACTGGATTGACTAACTCCTGGTTAACATTTTCAGCATGGCTTCCCGGTTAAAAGGTCTTTTTTGTGTGTTATGTGGTATTCGATGGAGTAATGATTACTTTAGTAATTGAAATTTGGTATGTCTATCTAACTCCGATTAAAAAGAGTTCCTTTTGATGTTGAATTAAATATAACCTCGTTTGGTTTAAAAATTCTTTTTAATTCAACATTCAAACTCTTGTGTCAGAATTTTTTATTTTAAAACTCTTTAATTTGCTAATGGAACGCAAGAATAGTATGAGCAAATGTATAAAAATATGATAACCAAAGATGTTAAGAAGATGGAATTATTAAAGGATATTCTTTTTTTTTCTCTCTATTTTTTTGTTGACAATCTGTAGAAAAATTCACAAAAAAACAACAGAAGAGTAAACAATTTGTAGCTATCAGATTCCCTTAAGCTGTCCCAAAAGACCTGTCAAGCTCGTCCATTTCTCAAATGCACTGGCCGATGACACGAACGCGAGCTTAGACGACTCTAGATCGTTCTTGTTCACTGCGTAAACAAATCAAAACCAAGTTTCAAGAAGATCTTTATTTTGTTTTAAATGGATAATTTGATTCTTGTGAATGGTGAATTCAAAGAAGAAGAAGAATAAGAACGAACCTGATGTAATAAGAGAAGCTAAAGATGAATTAAATGTTTCCACCTCTGTATTCTCCTCTGGGCTTGCACTCAACTGTCATAATAACACAAAGAAGAAGCTTCAACATTCAGTAACCAAACCATCAAAACAAAGTCTAGTTAATGCAACGACAGAGAAACGATATGGACCTTTGTGAAAGCCAAATTAACTGTTTTGACCCATTCGTCATCACTGCCATTCCCCAAAACCAAACCTGCAGCTGGTAGATCATTGTTCTCAATGGCTTGTCCTACTTTGCTTAACTTGTAAACAAGATCCTGCAAATACCCTGCAAACACACTAAATGTTTTTAGGTATGGGAATCAAGAAGATCCTGGTAAAAAGAAAAAAGAAAAAAATCACATTTTTTCTCAAAAGAGTTAAAAGCATTTGTTCTGATTACTGCATGTTGCGTTGGAGGAAGATAATGGAAACAAAAACCAGTTTCGGGTTCAATGTAAGTAACACCGGAACAAGCCAATTAAACTATATGTAGACCATAACACGAAGAAAAGGCACATTTGTCGCCAGAAGAGTAAAACTTCTCCATCGATTTGTTCATGTAGCCTTGGAAGCAGATAAATGAAACAAAACTAGACTTAGGTTTAATGTAACTGGCATTGCATCAAAGCCAGTTAACTATGAAGACCATAACACAAAGAGCAAACACATTTGTCCCTAAAGGAGTAAACTTTTCCATCAATTTGTCCTGCTTACTTCATGTATCATCGGAGGATAATAAGTGAGACAAAAGGAGACTAGGGTTCAATGTAAGCGGCATCGGAACAAACCAATTAACTATGAAGACAGTTGATTCTTCAGGTTACTGTCACATGTAACTGCAAAGTCTGAGTATCTTTCTTCTAAAGACAACCCAAGCTTTGCAATTTTCTCAACACATAGACAAAATAACAAAAACGAAGTTTTGCAATACATACACAACACAAAGATGAAAGATTGACTCTTTCAATTAAGACTAGAGTCTAGAGGATATTTCAAGAATTACCCTTTTCCTTGACAGCAGAATTAAGAACAGCTTGTCTCTCAATCCTCTTTTTCCGATCTTGCTTCACTTTCTCCAGAAGCTCTTCATCGTCGTCAGCTTCAAGAATCGCTGCACCCGCGTCACGGGCTCTTCTGTCATTGCCCACGAGACCAATCGCAAGAAAGCTGCTCATAAATCCAAGCGACAATTCTCGTCTGTTCCATGACAGAGACGTTGTCTGGTTCTTGATGTTTCCTGAGTAGGCAATTTGGGTATTCCTCGAAGAAGTTGATGAAGAGAGAGTGGAGGAGAAGAATGGGTTCAGGGTTGAAGAACAAAGGAGTGATTTCGCCATTTTTCCTTGTCGTTTCCAAAACTTCTACTTGGCATTTTTGGAGGATTGGTTTATGGTTTAAGTCGATGATGATGATGATAAGGTCTCTTGCTAGACTTGTGCGTTGTGTTATTTTCATCCAATCACTCACTCTCACCTTTTTTTCATCATTTATTCTCTTCTTCACAATTTTGACTTAGAAAGAAAAAGAAACATAATTAGTGTGAGAGATAATCAATATTTCCATTAACAAACGAATACAAACTTCAAATTTACCCAAAAAGTAAGTTTCTTTTAGGCAACAGAAGTTAAAATTCACAAATTTTGTTTTACTTCCACCACCAAAACTGTCGAAACAAAAACAACTTCCTCATCCTACTATTATAAGCCATGAAAGCTCTAGCTTTGACCGGATCACCATTCAGGTACTCAAATGCATACATCTGTTTCGCTTCTTCCAATCCATCAATCTCCATCACTGCTTCCAACAGTTCCTCTGTATTGATCAAACTTTTGCTTTGATCCACTGCATCAGCTAGGCGACGAATGCTAGAAGCAACAGCTAACATCGCCTCTTGGAAAGGATCTGAGTTTCGAGGTCGTTTAAGAGGCTCCCTTAAAGGATTTCGAGGAGGAGAAGGAAGATCTTGAGACTCTTCATGCATATACTCATCTGCTCCTCTGTAGGACTCAGTTCCATCTGTATCGCTATGGTCTTCTGAGCTTGGGAAAGGGAATGAAACAGAGTCTTCTTCTAAGCGTTTAAAGTCGTTTAGATGATGATTGCTTTCAGTCTTCACCTTGATATTTCGACCTGGAGCTTGATGATGCTCACCGCATACTATTTTCAGTTCTTCGTACATCTCAATTTGCTTTCCTTTAAATGCTTTCGCGTCTGGGTGTACCTGGTCCAACCGTTTTCAAATGATTACGGTGCACAAAAAGAGATGATTTTTAAAGTCATATACACAATACTTACTGCAATATATCTTTTCCAGAGCTCATCACTTTTACAATCGATCATTTTTGTGCTTGAGTTCCACCAGAACTCATCTCGACTAAGTATGTCTTTCATTACTTTGTACCTTTTCTTGATTGTCTTCAGGCGATTGATGACTTTTTGGCTATTCAGGTTTAGATTGAAACGAGTATTAACCGCAACACAAGCAGCAGCGTATGCGTTCTCGTTGAAGCATTTGTCAACTTTGTTCCCGTTTTTCGCCTGGACAGCCAAAGCTTCAATCAGACACTTATCCATTCCAACGGACCATAAAACATTTCTCCCTCTATGCTTCACCTCTCTTCTCTGTACTGGCAAGCCGAATTGATCCATTCCTGATTCATTTATGTAAAAAAAACACCATGGAATAGAGAGCACAATATGTCAAAAGGTGGTTGCTCATTTCATTACAAGAGGAAGCTAATGAAAAATTATAGATGATGATCAATATGCAAAAGTACAACTCTATGTATAAATCATCTACCATAATATTAAAAACGAAAAACCATAAAAATAAAGATGGTTCAAACTAGCTTCCAAATCGACCAGACGAACTGTTCCCAACTGACATGATAAATCTATCTAATCATCATATAGCATTCATTCCATATATACGTGCAATGTCCAACAACAGGGTTGTACAGATTTCTCACTTAACAATCAAACTTGACAGAAATAACATCACATGCAATGGTGTTGTGCTCACAGAGAATGACAGATGCACAGATTGTTCCACTTATAAATAACTATATCATGGTCAGATAGAGTGTGCACAGTAGGCACTAAACTCATACACATACAGTGAAGGTTCTTTATCATCTACAGCAACAATGATTGGGCTGGTGACAGCATTACAATCCTAATAGTATTCAGAAATCTTCTTCTTCTTCGTTCTTCACTTACATGCTTCTCAGAGGCATGAGAGCAAGCATCTACATACTACTGATATTGAACAATGGAGAATAAGCCTTTCAAAGTAAAACCATCTCTAGTAAGAAAGATTCAGTGCTATTGACCAAACTAACAACTTAGAAATCAGATGAGAAACATATAATCTACTTGAAGCTAGTTACTGCAGAAATCATAAAACGTTAAGGTAGAAGAAGGTTCCATTTCCATGTAATTGAAGCTAAGTAAGCCAAGAACAAGCTCTAAATATGCCATTTGAAGAAAACAAGGACAGCTCAAACGAACCAAATGCGCGTACCTTCGCTGAGACGAAATCAGATTGACGGTGATTGAACCAAGTCAGATCGCCGATGAACGGAGGAGTCAAAAGTGGCGCATGTGCAAGTGCGACATTTTCGAGAAGGAGAAGTTCGATTAGGGTTTGTTTGGTTTCGTTTTTTTTTTTTTTTCCTCCTCTTAAATCCTTAAGAAGAAAAAAAGGATTTAACTAAATTTTTCTCGAACCCACCTGAGTACTTGTTTTCTCAAAAACCAAAGTCGTCGAGTGAATTTCCCCATTAGCGTTTTCACAATACGGTGCGTTTTTTAAACCTGTGAAAATGGACTAAGAATCGTTTAGTCCTCCTGATATTTTCTTGCCTTTTCCCGGAAAACTTCTCTGAACTTTTTTTTTTCTCTTTTTTCGTCTCCGTCTTTCAATTACTAATCATCAGCCACGTGGTATTATGTTAACAAGTCCGGGTCAAAAATTAACGGGTCATACCTGAAACTTTAATGGGCCGAGAGTATGAAATAATTCACAAGGCCCATATCATGGATTTGGAAAGCCCATTCGTTAACGGGTCCAACCCGATTCTTCCCCATACGTAAACCCTAGCTACCTCCTTCGTCCTATATATTGCCGCCTGCAAACTTCTTCACTCTCAACGATTTCAATTGCCGCCTGCTCTACCGTTGAAGATTCTTCCTTCTTCTTTCTTACTTTTATGTGTTCAATATGGGTTTCAAATTTTGTTTTTTTATTTGCGAGATTTCAATCTTTTAAATCTTCGATTTTGGAGTCTTAAGGGTATAGGTGAAGGCAGTGATGATCAAAATCTACCTATTTTATGAGTAAACTCTGATTAGAAAATTTACCAATGGATCCTTCTGAGCCTTCCCTTACAAATTTTTATTTTTCTTGTCGGTCTTTCTCAAAATTTAGTTTTGTCGTGAAATTTCTTATCGCATGTTTTGTCTTTTTCAGAATTATTTCTCTTTTTGCTTGTTTGAGATTGATGGGAAAGAGCCAATGGAATGATGATTACACTTAGTCGGAAATATTAATTTATTCTGTCGACCAAAACTCAGACTACAATTATCTGATCATTTGGCTTCTCATCAATCTCCATCTTTATTGTTAAATCTAGTTTTCGGTTTTTCTTCCCCAAGTGTCTATGATTTTGAACATAAATGGATCAACACTTGTAAACGAATTTAGAATAATTAAGTAAGAATTCTTTTACAATTGAACTTGGAGATTAGCTTCTTGACTCATTTTTGCAACGAGTGAACACAATTGACAAAATTTAATTGACTAATAAATTGAAGTTCGGCATTTCTTGACTGGTAAGGTAACTTGTGACGAATGAGTACTAAATTGGTAAAATTTAATGGACGAAGTCAAGTTTATACAGTTCACTTAATTACACCATTGGAACTGTTAAGCATCTGGTTTAATTGTTGACTAAGCCGAAGATCCCCTATTCGAAAATTGATGAGAACAATAAAATGAAATCTTAATCTTCACATATCTCAAATGTTCCGGCTGTCTATCGGTACAGGACTGGTTTATGTAACGATTTAGACGGAATAGTTGTAAAAAGACTTGGCATTCGAAAAGACTTCAATTGACACAGTAAAATTGTCTATGCTTGATCTCGTTCGTTCTTTGGTTTATCATCTCTTATGAATCTTTTGTGAGTTAATAATGGAAATGTGCGTCCCAAGGGAGCAAGATGCTAACTAAACCATGAAAAAAAACAAGTATTGGGTATTAGAAGAACCAAAGTCTCATCATATATGTTTTAACGCCATCTTCTGTTTTGGTTCCAATAAGGATGAGAAGAAGAATCATGTTTCCTAGATGGCGCTTGTTGTTGTCCTCTCATATTAGGTTGGTTCCTACTTGGGCTATGATCAGGACTCCATGATTCAAATCCTGGTTCACTACTCATGTATTGCTCATTCACTTGGTAAGAAGAAGCCGACGCAATCACGTTTGCTTGAGGTGTGTAGTAACTATTCTGACTCTGCTGGGACCTCCATGAAGCCGATGTACCTGTGCCCATTTGTCCTACTGATTCCCTAACCGCGTACGAGTTTGTCGAGATTGGTTGTTGTTGTTGAAGATGTTGCCTCTGATGAAGCAGTCTTGGTTGCATAGGTTGTTGTTGATGTTGTCTTTCTGTACGAGGCAATGTGAGAGAGTTATATGCTGATGGAGCATGTCGAGGAATCGATTGTTCGTTTGATGATTGCCACTGCATTGAAGTGGCAGGAAGCTGAGTACTCATTCTAGCAACTGCGGCACCAACTTGGTTTTGCCTTGAAAATGGATTCCGAATCACTTCTTGTCCCCACCCGCTCTGCAAAAAATGGAACCGAAACACTCACTTCAGAAACAGAATAAGAAATCAGAGAACATTAAGGTCGTGTAATGCGGCAATGTTGTCATCAGGTTAGATCCAACAGTTGAAGAATCTTATGAGAGAGCTCGATACAGCTTGTATTTCTTTGCATTCTTTTCGATTGACTATGCGTGTCATGATTTTCAAATCTCTAATTATCATCTGATTCAATTTAGCAGTATGATCTATCATTAGGGTTCAACATGTCTGCGGACTTGGGGGGTGCATCATAGATTTGGAAAAACGCACCATTCCAGGATTGGTTGATGGAGTGGGAGATGGAAGGGAAACTTCAACTTTTTCTTCAACCTTCTTATATGAGCTACTGCTTGAATTTGTTGCACCAGTTTTAATCACATCAAGCAGTTTTACCATATCTTGGCCGGCTAAATTACCGGGATTACCAGAAGTCAGCGCATGTAGAAGATCCGGGTTCTTAAGTAACGCGGCTAATAACTCAAGATCAGGTTCCATGGTACTACTTTGAGATGAAGAGGTTGTCGCAGCACCAGCAGCAGTTCGCCGATCATCAAGTGACTCCTGTGGTTCTCCTATACTTTCTTCTGGTGGCTGCTGAGACGGAATTTCAGGTGTCAAACTGTCATCAAAGTCCATTTCCCTGTCCCATGGTTCTTTAGGATTCAACGGTATAGTTTGAAGAGACTGATATGTTGTTTCTTTTTCTCGCCGGTTTCGATTTTTCTGAACATCAGCCTCCTTGCTATTACCACCAGCAGCTACTCTCCAGAGGTCGTCAAGTTCCATTTCTGCAGAAGACTAGGCATGAGACTGAGACTTGAATAGCCACCAAAATATCAGTGAACTAATGAAAAATCCCTGGATATTCAGTTTCAGCTATTACATAAGTGGTCATTTAGATGGAGAGTCGGAAGAATAGTATACCTGGTGGTACATGCCAATCAATCTGTTTTCTCTTGCAATTCTTTAGAATAGTTTGTGGGCTCAACTTCAACAAAACTCCCACCTTACTAGAAATGCTTTTAGGAGGTGTCGAAGGTTTTCTAAATTCATCAGCTAGTACCGGGACATTTACAGCCGGAGAATTGACAGGCTGAACCGGAACATTTACAACCGGCGAATTGACAGGCTGAACCGGGAGATTTACAGCCGGTGAATTGACAGGCTGTACAGCAGAAGGTTCAGGTGTATCTTCAGTCTTATGTTCATTGTTCTCACTAGGTGGAGATTCCTTGGCTGGCAGAAGAGCCAAGGGCTTCTCAGGAATAATGGTTCTCGAATCACCAATCGCACTTGATAAGGGATCCTTTTTACTATTCTTGCTATGCATATACAGAGCACGCATCTTCGCTTTCTGAATATCATCAGCAGACATAGGGCGGCTTCGACTTGAAGTTCCTATTCTAACTGTCTGAGGGCTCCTTCCAGCAGCTTTTTGGCCTGGTTGCTCCACCATCTGAACTTTCCTGCGTTCTTTATTATCTGCTGCAAGCTAAGGAAACTGACTTTGAGTTGAAAACTACAAGACAAGGTTTATCCTGAGCTAGGAGGAGGGACCGTAACATGAAGCGAAGTAGCGGGTTGCTCTTATCGACATAGCAGGTTTCACATGTATAACACCGATTCAATAACACAAGTAGCCTATGAGTTCAATATGCTTAACTTTTCTTACCATTGAGAAAAATATAAACCTATTGGTATTTCAATAAAAGAGCTCAAACACAAGGATACATGATGGAGTTGAGCCAAGCATGTGTTTCCTGGTGGAATCATCCGCAGAAGATAGCAACAGTTTTGGGCCCTGCGACGATTTAGGCCTCCTGGACCAAAAGACAATCGATATTATGAAACCACCTAACTATCAAACGGGAACCTATTTTAGATGAAAGATAACAATTAAACTGGTACCTGCCGTTCTCTGACCTTCCGTTTGAGAGACTAAGAATATCTTCCTGTACAACACGAAAACAGGTTAATAGAACTGATGCGGTGCACCTAGTAGAAATAGATTCATATTTGGCCCACTTACGGGATTGCTACTATCACCCATGATTTCAGCAATACTGCATAACAAGAAAAAAAAACCTATGAGAACAATGTCGCTAAACAAAATGGGTCGTAAATAAAAAGTATATAGCCAACATTTAAACCACAACTTGCCTCTGTTTCAGAAGCAATTGACTCTGCGAATCAACTTGCGAAATGTTACGATTTTGTTTCTTCATAGCTTGGATTTTAGCAAATAACTTTGTCCACCTTGATAACAAACCTTTTGCCCTGTTTGATATGTCTGATCTTCAAATCAGATAATAAAATCGAAGAAATCACAACACGAACTTTGTCATATATGAAAGCTACACAGGGTTTAAGCTTTTCAGAAATTACACCTGATGTCCTATAGAAACGAAGTCCATTGACACTTTGCAATATGGCTGACATATTTTCAGGAGATGCTTTGTGGAGAGGCAAATGACAAAGAACCTGCGTTCTAAATATCAATTATCCACAACACAAGAAAATGAAATCTTATTTACAGCAATAAAGTTGCAAGTAAATTAATCTTGTACCTTCAAAATAAGAAGTAAGACACTTGTTTGCTCCTCAATAGCAGCTTGACTCAACCATGTTGTAAGTATCAAAACCCCTCCTTTCGATAAAAACCTGTGCCACACATAGAAAATAACAGTCACGACGGGAATAAGAAATAACAAAATAAAATAAGAAATTTAGTGAAAGAGAACCCGCAATTAGTACCAGATCAGCACAGAAGAATCTTGTATCTGCATGATCCACTCCAATAATTTCACCTGGCCTAAAAATGTCTCTTCTTTACGCAGCAGAGAAAATATATTCTCAACAAAGTATTTGTCTGAATCACTGATGTCAATTGGAATGTCCTCCAGTGGCACTTCCTCCCGTGGCATAGGTGCCACTATTTCACATTCACCCCAACTTATAGATGATGCCTCCGGAACCACAGAGTTCAAGGGAACGGGATCAACATAAGGTATGGCATTGTTCTTTTCTGGAAATCCATCACCTTGTAAAGCAAGCGTATTGGACATCATTACCTTCTCCCTTGAAAGCCTCACCTGTTTCCTTACTCTTGTCTTTTGAGTAACAAAAAATTCTCGAATCTGCCATTGAAAAATAATAGAGATACCACCAGAGTCTCATGAGAACCTCAGCATGACGGACCGAAACAGACATAGGAGTCAAAAAGCACTGCCAAACAGAATACTTATAAATAAGAAGAACAATACCTGGGCCACTGAGATGCCAAATAGAGCACTTATCTCCCGAGATTCCTTCTTGCTAATAGAATCTTTAATTGCAAAAACTGCTTGCAGATACTTGACAGCCTTTGGATTCAACAAGTCTCTTGGCCGCTTTCCTGAAATATTCAAAAAATCATCAGAAATGAGCATAAGCAACAGTTTTCTTTTGAGGAACATAGAGGAAACCAATGAATGGGAGCAATGTCTGTGATATACCATATAATACAAAGAGAAGAAGTGATGAAATGATGAAAGAGACAGCAGTGACAAACTTAGAATACCAAGACAAGAATTATTAAACAAACGAAAAAATGCTTGAAGAAAACTGAGAGAAACGAAATAAAGTCCACATGCACAGCCAGATAAATGCACAAAACTGCCAAAAGAACCCACGAATCCAAACAAGACTCACCAATTTTAATGGACAGAGCACCAGCAGCCTGCAAATATGAAAAAAAAAAAAAATCAATGTCTTTAACATAGAAGATACAAATGATTACTTGAAGGGAGAAGTGATACAAGAGCCAAATATCCTTCATCGTATAAACAGTTCAATACCATCACCATTACAGTACGAACCCACATTTACACATGGGCCCATCAATTAAATTGTGAAGCAAAGTTAGAATTCATCGAAAGTGACCAGTTCAAAGCAGAAACGGAGATTTCGAGCTATAATTTCCACCTCCAATTTCTTGCTAGAGAGAATTTATACCAAAATCCGAGTTGACTTACCCTTCTCACCAAAACTACCATTAACCCAAGAGAAAAAACACAAACTTTCGAAACTAAAAACAGATTAAACAGATAACCCACCATTTCTTGCGCGAGTGGGTTAACGCCGGTGAGTTTGCATTGCGTAACGACGACATCTTGGAGCTGATCGATCTGGCTGTGGAAAAGCTCCTTCTGAGAGCCCAACAGCTCCATTAACGACTCCACAGAGCTCCCGATTTCTATCTCCTCCTTGAACGCGTCGTCCATGGCCGCCGACGGAAAACTCGAAGAGCAATACGCAAACGGAATTCGAAATGTGCATCAGAGAATCCGTCACTGCCGAGACTCAGTGAATCGAACGAGACGAAGCAGCTGAGACGAGGAATTCAACGAACATGGCACCTAATTTCGGATGTGGGAGGTCGAATCGGGTTAGGGTTTGGGTTCCTCTCGTGACGAGTAAAGACGGGAAACGAAGGGCATAAAAGTAAATAACGCTTAAAAAGGTTTCTTTAAACGAGGCGTTTTGATCTAGATCTGCAACTAGTAAAATGAAAAGGTTAATTAAAAAGAAAAAGGTAAGAAAATTAAATAACTTCCCTAAAAATATTAAAGAAAATATAAATGATTAAATCTAGGACCTGAATAATAGAGAAGAGAAAGGAGTTTGTTTCCGAAGATATATCATTTCTCGTTCACCGCCCTTCTCAAAGGTCTCGACCTCTTCCTCTCTATCCTTTGCTTTCCTCTCAGGGTTTTGATTTTCTCTCGCTAATCTCTTGATCGCAAAAGCTCTCTCGATCCTTTTGAATCGGGAATCCTCAAAGGTGTTTTTTTTCTCGGAACGACTTTGTCCGATTAGGGTTTAAGATCTCGCGGTATCCTACTTGTGTCGATTTCACGCTTGTTTTTTGTCGCCGTTTTCTGATTCGCTTTGTTGATTTCTCCTCTATCACCCTAGTTTTTGAGTTTGTGTTAGGGATCGGGACTGTTAGGGTTACGTGGGTCTATCTGGATTGCTTTGGTACTGTTTAATTTCTCGATTATTTCATGGATTGTTGTTATCGGAGTGTGTCTGTCGATGCATACGCTTCGTTTTCCTTTTTTTCACCACCATTTGATTGTTTGGGGGCGATTAAACCAGTTTCGGATTCGGTAATGTGGGTGTTGATCTGTTGTTTTTAACCTCTGATGATTTGAAATTGTTGTTGTTCCTCTCGTGTCTTTCATTTCAATTCCATTGTTGCCCTGAATTTTGGTTTTTTCCTTGTTTTTGGTTAAGCTTAGGTTCAGGGGAGCTTTAAAAGTCATCTTTCAATATGGAGCGCAAGACGATTGACTTGGACCAAGGATGGGACTATATGCAGACTGGTATCACTAAGCTTAAACGGATTCTCGAAGGACTGCCAGAGCCGGCCTTTGACTCTGAGCAATACATGATGCTTTATACGTAGGCTCCGTACTTGTTTTTTAAATTTCAGCTGTTTGTTTGTTTCTTTGCAACTGATGATATTAATTGAGGATTTCATGTGATTCCCAGGACTATTTACAACATGTGCACTCAGAAACCTCCCCATGATTACTCACAGCAGCTTTATGACAAGTATCGTGAAGCATTTGAGGAATATATTAACTCAACTGTGAGTGATTCATCATATTGAGTCTCTATATTATGAATCCCATGTGTACCCTCTTGATTCTTAAGTTGATCAAACCGTTTGATTACTTGCTCTCTTCTTCTCTTTGATTAGGTTTTGCCTGCTTTGAGGGAGAAGCATGATGAATACATGCTGCGGGAGCTGGTTAAAAGATGGTCTAACCATAAAGTTATGGTTCGATGGCTATCCCGCTTCTTCTACTATCTTGACCGTTACTTCATTGCTAGGAGATCACTTCCACCGCTGAATGAAGTTGGCCTGACATGCTTCCGTGACCTGGTTTGGCATTCATTCTTGTTTTTTGTGGCTTTCCATTGCATCCAGAATGTTTTAATTGATTTTGTTACTTCAGGTTTATAACGAGTTGCATTCCAAGGTCAAAGATGCTGTAATAGCACTTGTAAGTATGGCATCTATAGTGTACATTTCTCATTCAGCTCTTGCTTTTGCCTTATTCAAGGTCTAACATGACCTGTTTTTATGTCAGGTTGATAAGGAACGAGAGGGCGAGCAGATTGATAGGGCACTACTGAAAAACGTACTAGATATTTATGTGGAGATTGGAATGGGACAGATGGAAAGATACGAAGAAGACTTTGAAAGCTTCATGCTTTTGGATTCATCTTCTTACTATTCTCGCAAAGCATCAAGCTGGATCCAGGAAGATTCTTGCCCTGATTATATGCTGAAGGCATGACTCGTCATATCGTTTTCTACATTGTGTTTTCATTCCAAATTAGTAAAATGCATTTGCTTACTCCTGTACTTTCATTTTGCAGTCTGAAGAATGTCTAAAGAAGGAGAGGGAGAGAGTGGCTCACTACCTTCACTCAAGCAGCGAGCCAAAGCTGGTTGAGGTTAGTTATGATAGATAATGCTCAGCGTTATGGCATTATGTCATTATGCGTAGCACTATGGGATTGTGCATAGCACTATGTCGTTATTCGTGTATTTAAATGAGTCATGATTTTGCACCTTTAGTTGTAGAGACATACTTTTTTCAGACAAGCATATATTATTTATATTGACATCTATATTTGTCTTGTGGATGCAGAAAGTACAACATGAGTTGTTGGTAGTGTATGCAAATCAGCTATTAGAAAAAGAGCACTCAGGGTGCCGTGCATTGCTGAGAGATGACAAGGTGGAACAACTTTTTCTTTGTTTTTATTGTTAATTAGTGAGTCAATCTATTTCTGCCTGTGACGAAGTATTTGTATACCTTTCAGGTTGTTGATCTCTCCAGGATGTACCGGCTTTATCATAAAATTGTGAGAGGTTTGGAACCTGTTGCAAACATATTTAAGCAGGTTACTTACCTATCTCTACTATTTTGGTTTTGATTAGCGGAGGGATTGTCTTTTCTTCCTGGTCTTCTTTGACACTCTTAATCACTGTTCTACATTAACTTGTAATTTGTATACAGCATGTCACAGCAGAGGGCAACGCACTTGTCCAACAGGCCGAAGACACTGCCACTAATCAGGCTGCAAATACTGCTAGCGTGCAGGAACAGGTAAAAATCGTGTTAACTGAGTCTACTAGTGAAGATGTTCAGGAATTTAGTAATTAACTTTTGCTTTCATTGCTTGCAGGTTCTTATCAGAAAAGTGATTGAACTACACGATAAATACATGGTCTATGTCGTTGAGTGTTTCCAGAACCACACCCTCTTCCACAAGGTTCGATGTGGTTTCTGCATACTTGTCATGCGTGTATCTTATTGCATGCATATATTTGTTTTATTAACTCAAGTTTTATGAAACATATTGTAGGCTTTGAAAGAGGCATTTGAGATTTTCTGTAACAAAACAGTCGCTGGAAGTTCTAGTGCGGAATTGCTTGCAACATTTTGCGATAATATCCTCAAGAAGGGGGGAAGTGAGAAGTTGAGTGATGAAGCTATTGAAGATACTCTTGAGAAGGTACGTCTCTGTGCTAAATTGCTTGCTTTACTCATTTTCAGTTTCTCCTGAAATCAGTGTTGAATTTTATTATGCTGTCACAGGTTGTCAAATTGCTTGCTTATATAAGCGACAAGGATCTTTTTGCGGAGTTTTACAGGTTTATCTCCACTCTAATCTTTCCTTACCCACGGTTCCGGCTTGGCTTCTAATATTTGTCTATCTATAGATGTTTAATGACAAGAATTGGGGGTAACAAGTTGCATGCTGTTTTGTTTATGGCTGTTTTGCAGGAAGAAGCTGGCTCGTAGGCTCTTATTTGATCGCAGTGCTAATGATGATCATGAGAGAAGTATCCTTACAAAGCTCAAGCAACAGTGTGGTGGGCAGTTTACTTCGAAGATGGAGGGCATGGTTAGTCTGAGTGTCCCTATGTTTATTGTCTTGAAGCGGTGGTTGCTCTGATGATTTATGCTTTCTATGTATCTGTTGGTTGCAGGTGACAGATTTGACATTGGCAAGAGAAAACCAAAACAGCTTCGAGGAGTATCTAGGCAACAACCCCGCTGCAAACCCAGGGATTGATTTGACCGTCACTGTTCTTACCACCGGTTTTTGGCCAAGTTACAAATCATTCGACATAAATCTGCCCGGTGAAATGGTAAATCTCTATTGCATTTATATATATATATATATATATATATATACTGCTGCTTTAATAGAGAAAGGTTTGCTTCCAGATGAAGCTAATCCATGAATTTCTTTGTTTCAGGTCAAGTGTGTTGAAGTTTTCAAAGGATTTTATGAAACGAAAACGAAACATAGGAAACTTACCTGGATCTACTCGCTAGGAACTTGTCACCTCAACGGGAAGTTTGATCAAAAGCCCATTGAATTAGTTGTGTCTACATACCAGGTATCATTTGTTTCTCAGAAACTGTTGGTATATTATGCCGGTTTAAATCGCCTCTGATGCCGGTTTTCTAATTATTTTAATTTAATTTCAGGCGGCTGTGCTTCTGCTGTTCAACACAACAGACAAATTGGGCTACAGCGATATTTTAAGTCAACTGAACCTAAGCCATGAAGATCTAGTGAGGTTGCTTCACTCTTTGTCTTGTGCTAAATACAAGATCCTTTTGAAGGAGCCGAGCACAAAGACTGTTTCCCAGGCTGATTCTTTTGAAGTCAACGCCAAATTCACCGATAGAATGCGCAGAATAAAGGTCGGTGAAACATAATCACTCAAATTCCATGTGTTAATAAATAATAGTAATAATAATCTTGTGTTAACTATTGTGGTTATGCATGGCAGATCCCTCTACCTCCTGTTGACGAAAGGAAGAAGGTTGTTGAAGACGTGGACAAAGACAGACGCTATGCGATTGATGCTGCCATTGTGAGGATCATGAAGAGCAGGAAAGTGTTGGGACATCAACAACTTGTTTCTGAGTGCGTTGAGCAACTTAGCCGAATGTTCAAGGTAAGCTCTATATATATATAGTAAGCAAGTGGAGATGCGTAGTGAATGAGTTTGTGGAAGTCAATTTGATTTGCTCTTTTGCTTTGCAGCCTGATATTAAAGCGATCAAGAAGCGTATGGAGGATTTAATAACGCGGGATTATTTGGAGAGGGACAAGGAGAACCCTAACATGTTTAGGTACTTGGCTTAGGGCAAAACAACTGTGAAGGTGGTTTGGCTCTCAGGAAAGATTGGTAATGAATCGAAGCATCTGCTCTGCTTGTATATGAGAATCCCATTTGGATACTTCTACCCTTTAAAAAAAAAAAACAATTTATCGCTTTGTTTTCAAATTTTTTTTTTGGTTACTTTCTTAACATTCGGTCGTGCTTTTTTTTTTCCTTGGGATGCAAATTACCTTTCGGGGGTTTGTTTCTTGGATATGAATGGAGATGGCTTAATGAATTGATCTCTGCTTTTAAATATGTTCACCCTTTTGATAAATGAGTTTACTGCATCTTTTGTGTTTTTCTTATCTAGAGGTACTTTAGACCAACAATAGTATGAACTCAACTTCAAAAGCCGGTTGAAATACGCATGAGTCCATCATATAGGCATTGGGTTCGGATTTTTGGATTTCGAGTTTAAAGATATAGAACTCGTTCGGATATTTAAGAATTTCAGTTTAGTTTCATTCGGGATCCGTTTCGATTCGGGATCCGTTTCGATTCGGATATCCGAAAATTTATTAAAAAAAAATAAAAATTTGATTAAATTTAAAAAAGATAATTAAATTTTTACAAATATAGATAAAAAATTTCATATATTTTACTTATTTTAAATATTATAGTTATTTTGGTCTAATATTAATTAATATATTCAGATTTATAATTATATTTTGGATAAATATGTTATATCAAATCTAAATATAATTAATATTTTAGGTATATAATTATATTTCAGATATTTATTTGGTTTTCGGTTCGTGTTCGGATTCAATTTTCGGATATAGAAATTTAGGTGCATTCAGATATTTCATTGATTCGGATTCGGATTCGAATTCTTTTTTCGGTTCGGTATTTCGGATTTGGGTATTTTGCCCAGTCTCTACGCCAACTGAAGATGAATAGATTATGGTATAGACCAATTTAAAATCCGTAAACCATAAACGTTCCATTGGGGAAAGAGTAACGGACAAAGAAAAACTCGAGTACAAATGGGCCATATATGTTTGGAATCTTGTTCTATATAAATGGGCCTAATGCAATAGTAATAGGTTAAGAGTGAATTATTAGACGGGTTCATTTTAGCAGGCCCAAAGCCTTGTGGTCAATCCTGCGCCAGGTGATGATAGTGAGATACCGAGTCTGGCTCCTTGGTTTCTCTGGCTGGTTCTTCTTCTTCTTCTTCCTCTCGGATCAAAAACGCTTTTCGTCGTTTCCTCAAAATTTTCGAAAATGCTGGCTAGGCTCGCTGCAAAGCGTCTTAACGAGATCCGTCAAGTTTTCCGTCAACCACCCTCTCAGGTATCCTCAAATTTCCTAGCTTTCTTCGTCTCCGGCGTTTCCCGATCTCACCCTCGGTTTTGTTTTGTTCCCTTCATTCCTTTACAGGCGTCTCGTAGCTTTTCGACTGCCTTAAACTACGTGAGTGTTTCCTTGATCTATATGCTTTTAATTCTTTTTTTTCTGAAATTAAATGGAATCTGATTTTTGTTGTTGTTGATTTGATTACCTATAGCACCTTGATTCTCCTGATAACAAACCCGATCTTCCATGGGAGTTTTCAGAGGCAAACAAATCTAAGGTCAGTGTGTGAATCGCTTCTTACCCTGATAATGACTAACTTTTTACAATGTGTTGAACAATTTGGGGCTTTTATCCAATATGAATTCGGATTCTTCTTTTTCTAATGTAGATTTTCACCTTTGTTACATAATTTTCGATGTGTACCGTGTCAAGAACAGTATATATGTAATCTCTAGCTGTAGTGCTCTAGAACACAGACTAGAACCTGCTCCAAATAAGCATCAGATTCCTTTTTATTACCTTTGGACAGAGAGCAGTAACAGTAAAAGGAACGGTGTGTTTGATCCTGACTTAACGTAGTCCCTGGCTTCTGTTTAAGCATCACGATCCCATGAGTGTAGCATTGCTAGAAGGATAGCTAAACGGCAAAGAATGGGATTTTCTGATATTTTCGATTGCTTATTTGCACTTACATTCTTTGAACTGGCTATTTAGGAACTGATATGATATAAGGGAGACTTATTCCCTGAGCTTCGTGAAAGACTGTCGGAAAATTAGTAATCTGGTTTTATTGAGTAAAAATAATCGTGGGCGTTTGGTTCCCATGTACCGCATGCATCCAGTTTTTCTGGCATTCTAATAGTTTGTCACCAAACTCTTTAGGTTAAGGAGATACTCTCTTACTATCCATCCAACTACAAGCAGTCTGCAGTGATCCCTCTTCTAGATCTTGCACAGCAACAGCATGGAGGTTGGCTCCCTGTTTCCGCAATGAATGCGGTACGTTTCTGTTTATGCATTTTTCAGCGGTACTCTTCCTTAATGAAAGGACTGTGAAATGGGTGTTTATCATTTATCTTTGCGTTTTCCCATTTTCCACTTTTGTTCGGTTCTCGCTGTTAGACTTAATTTTCTGTAGTTCTCAGCTCTTTTTTTTTATAATACAATATCCGTTGATATGATGATACCAACAATACAACAAAATTTTGCAGGTTGCTAAAGTTATAGAAGTTGCTCCTATTCGTGTTTACGAGGTTGCAACATTTTACTCTATGTTCAACAGGGCAAAGGTACTTACTAGCCATAAATTCAAGTCTCTACTCTACTCATCAAAACACACATCGCTCACCCATTTTTCATTTTGCTCTTACATACAGGTCGGAAAGTACCACCTGCTAGTTTGTGGCACAACACCTTGCATGATCCGTGGTTCAAGAGATATCGAATCAGCTCTGCTTGACCATTTGGGAGTGAAACGCGGTGGTAAAACTCTATAACTGACCTTTCATGAACAGAATCATACGGTTTCTGAGTCATAACGATCTCTGGCTTCAATCATGTATCTTGCAGAAGTCACAAAGGATGGTTTGTTCTCTGTTGGAGAGATGGAATGCATGGTATGTATTTCGTATCACCTCTTAACTTTCCTGAAACCGTAACTTTCTCTGCACGACAATCGCGGAGATTAGTACTTCACACGAAAAGAACAATATAGGTCTCATGTAATTTGTTTTGTTACAGGGATGCTGTGTTAATGCGCCCATGATCACTGTGGCAGATTATTCCAATGGATCCGAAGGATATACATATAACTATTTCGTATGTCAAATCTCATCAAATAACTTTTCTTTTCACCCGCATTATTTTCCTTCGTTTATTCGGTGTAAGACGACAATACACAAGAAGACGTTATTGTATTAACACTGTCTTATTGCTACAATACACAGGAAGACGTTACACCTGAGAAAGTTGTAGAGATCGTTGAAAAGCTGAGAAAAGGAGAAAAGCCACCGGTAAGACATCAAACTAAACCATTGCATTTTGATACTTTCTGATGTTCTTTCGTACTATCACATTGCATCAGTTGGGTAAAACTAACCAGTCTTATAACGGTCTTAAGGGTTTCCTATCCGGTTTCGGTTTGATGTTTTTGAATTTGTGGATTTGTGTAGCAAAAGATGTCGACGTGGGACTCAAAACCCAAGTCCAAGTTCTAATTATGTTAATTTTGTTTCAGCATGGAACTCAAAACCCGAAGAGGATCAAGTGCGGACCTGAAGGAGGAAACAAAACACTGCTCGGCGAGCCAAAGCCACCGCAATTCCGTGATCTTGACGCTTGCTAAGCTAAGTTACTTTAAGCCGCTGGTTTATGTGGTTCAATAACGCAAAAGGCTATAGTGATGTTTGAAGCCTATAGCATCAAAATTGAGTTTGCATACTCTTTGTAGTCTTCTTGGTTTTGAAATTTAGACCCCATTTTAAAACGAATGGCCAAAAGCATCTTCTTTTGTTATCATCTCACTTCCAAGATTTATGTGAAATTGTTGTAATAAAGACTTGTATGTGTTTCTACAAGGCCAAGATTTTCCAAATTTTTTGAGGAAGGGAAAAATAGAAATTTAATTGGCAGAATGACTACAAATAAATAAAAATAAATCGTAAAAGGGTTTTGAAGTATTTTTAGTTGTTTTTCCAAGAACTCATTTCGAAAATTGACAAAAGCATCGCGTCATGGTCCTTTTGGTCCGAAAGCTTGATTTGTTTGGGACATTATTTCTACAATGTTAACGAAGGATGAGTAAAATAGAGAACGCTGACAATATTATTTGGTTATTTTATCACTCCAATTCATACAAAATAAATAATAATAATACAACGGTTAAGAAATTCAAATACTTTATTTTTCTTGCAATTTGTACATAAACTCAACAAGGTCCCACAACTTCCCACTACTAGTACTACTAAAATACCCCTTCAAGCTCCTTCCTCAACCTCCCACTAAAGTCATGAAAACAAAAAGTTGCTTTCATCAAAGTCCACCTAAAAAATAAAGGTAAAATGATAACAAATCATATTTAATCAAGTGAGCTTTTTGACAAATTCTCCCTTCTACTGCAAATCCTACATTGATTCCATCTCCAAAGCCTTTTTTTTTTGTTTACCTTTCAATAAGACCAAACAAGTGGGTGTGGGAGGGAGATGAAACAGCAAGACAACAGAGCCATGAGCAGTAGTAGAAAGCAAAAGCCATGTTGGACTGTTGGGTTTCTGTACAAACCCTCACTTGCACAGAAACCCTACGGTGGAGGATTCGTCTCAGGTTTCACCACTGATGATGTATCTGGAGGCTGAGAATGGTAAATTGCCATAGCCAATGAGATTGGCATCATACAAAGAGCCTTTGATTGAAGAAGCTGCATCGCAGCTCCAACATTTTCTTCCATCAATTTAGCCACTTGACGTTCAGTACCATCGTTAGACCATTTCTCCCACGCAGGTTGTGGTGTTCTTCCACCATCACTCGTTTCATCCTATTGAGATTTTTTCATACGCAGTTTGTATCAAAACCCATTTACTAAATTACTAAAGTTTTGATTATTTTACCTCCACTGATGATGACAAAGGCATATCAGTAACAAGTGGAGCAACCGCACCGGCTCCACCAAGACGACTCATGCTCAAAACCTACCAAAGTTGACCAAAGAGAGATATAAATCATGATAATAAAATTCAAAGGGATAAGCTTTATCCCATGATAATAAAAATTCAAAAGCTTTTACTTTTTTTTTATGAGCATGGAAGATCTCACAAGAAAAATAAAGATATTTATTTATCT
Organism: Iljinskaea planisiliqua; assembly: GCA_900108845.1. Classification (NCBI taxonomy): domain Eukaryota; kingdom Viridiplantae; phylum Streptophyta; class Magnoliopsida; order Brassicales; family Brassicaceae; genus Iljinskaea; species Iljinskaea planisiliqua. The sequence continues at coordinate 1,135,359 of FNXX01000011.1, read as the reverse complement.
TATCAGGAATCCATCATTGCATACTATTTCTTTAGTGTCTCCATTATCTATTTAAAGTAAAGAGAGACTTCCTTTTTCGCTTGACAGGAACTTTAAGCAACCGACTGCATTTTGATATTAAGAAGCGTTTGATCTAAGAGATTATATTATAATGTGAGCATGATGATTATACTCATGTTTTAATATGGTATTTTAATCCTAATCCGTGATTAGCCTCCGTATGACAAAACAAAAAGTGAAAAAAAGGGAGACTAAATGCCAAAGAAAACAAAAGCATTTTGGACTTGTTTATTCTTTGCCACATTAAAAATTCAATCTAATCAAGATTGAAATTTGGTTGAAGGGTAGGTGATGGTGGGACCATAATTAAGACCAAAAATCCATTAGGAGAATTTAACATCACTCAGTGACTTCAAAGACAGGAATTTTAGATCTCTAATCCTATGAACGAACAGGAAAGAAAAAGGAAAAAAAACGGCTAGTTCGAGATTAAAATCAAGGGCAAGAGATGTTAAACAGGTTATATACCTTAACTTGGAGCCTGAGAAACTTTACATAATCGACAATCTCATCGATCATAGCAGCTCTATCTGTCTGCAGAGAAAGACGAGAGAACAAAGAAGTGAGAAACGTTCTATAGCCTAGAAACATTGTTTAAAAGTGAGGCTTCAGGTGAAAGAGACCGACCTTGTTAACAGTAGGTACAAGTTCTTGAAGCGCCCTGATTCGTTCCGCTATTCTTTCCCTACGTAGCTGTGGCAAAGTTAAAAGCTTTCAGCTTATCCCTCCAATAAAAACACAATGATAACAATTTTTTTTTTCATTCGAAACAAATAAAGCCTACATCTTTCAACTACATACATGTATATCACAAGGAAACACAAAAGTGAATCTGAAGTAAACTTTACCCTTTCAGCGATGCTATGTGGGTCAGTAGCCTGACCACGCCTAGCTCGAACCCTAGGGCGGATTGATGTAGGCTGATGTGGCGCCGGTGGAGCTGGCTGTTGCATGGGCTGGCCGTGGAATACCTTCCAACAACACAAAAGATGTAAGAATCGATGAAAAATGTAAACCACTTGCACAAGAATTGACTTTATAAGATGTAAAGGAAAGCAGTTAGAGCACACTATCAGTTTAACTAAGTCAGACAACAAGATCAACCACACAGCTTAACTGCTCACAGAGCAACAAAAGCTATGTAGCAAAAACATTTCAACTTACGAAGCAAACCAAAATCAACTAGATTCAACAAGTCTTGAGCCAAAACAAAAACACCCAAAGCAAAAACATTGCAAAAAAACCTAAACTTTAACATCTAGCTTTTTCAATAATTTCAAGTACTTATCATAGAAAACAAAAAAGTTACCAAAAAAAGTTCTTTAAGAAAAATGAGACTAAAAAAAAACAACAAAGCAAGAAGTTAACTTACAGGTTTCATAGAAGAACATCGATTATCAACAACATCATCCGAGAATCGTTTCCCACTTCCATGGCCTCCTTCAGGTCTAAGAAACCCAGGTCCTTTCCCTTGGTCGAGGCTCAAACCTAGAGGAAACATCTGATTGTGAAATCCAGTTGGTCCACTTCCTCCTAACCCAGCCATGTGACTTCCTTCGTCGCCGGAACCCAACTGCAGCATCATCGGCGGTGCTCCTCCGCCTAATCCACCGTCTACTCCAGATAAACCGGCGGCTGAAGAAGCTGAGAAGTTAGGAAGACCGAGGATTTGCTCGAAGAAATCATCAGAAGGTGTTTGGTCAGAAAGGTTGTCATGAGGGTTGTTACTTGCCATTGGTTTTGAGCTTAAAAAAAATTGGATTTTTTCACTCGAACGAGTCACGGTGAGTTACGATTACCGAGTTCTAAGCTTCAAAGAGCAAATCTACATGAGAATGGTACAAGCAAAAAAAGTTAATTTGTTTGGTGATTGATGCTTTAAAATGAACGAGGACGAACAAGACAGAGACGAGAAAGGAGCAGAAGAAAAGTGTAAACTTTATGCTCTGTTTATAAAATTATCTTTTTCGTAAAGGACCTTGCTTTTTCAGATTATTTCACTATTGCCATTCTCTTCTTTATCTTCCAGAAACAATAAATAGGTGGGCTTGCTATTGTAATGGGCCTTCTATAATTTTTCCTCTAGACCTGGGCCTTCTTTTCAATATTAATCCCCATCACAGATTAGTGATAAGAATAATTATCCGTTAATTCGGACAAAGGTCGATTGTCTGACTAGAGTTTTGTAATTAGCACATGATGCATAAGTAGACAGCGAGCTCTCTGACAAGTGGAATCTAATATTAAGATTCGGACAGGTTGAAAAACGGCACTTTACTGATAAATAATTGTAAAATATAAAAAAGTTTAGTCCTAAACAGATCACCAAAAATGGACAGAGAAAGTTGTATGTTCTTCAGTCTGTTAAATAATTTTTGCATGGGGGGAGTTTAAAAAAAGCAAGAAATATAAATGTTTTGATTAAAACAGATCTCTTAATTAATTGATTACGTGTGTGTGAATGCAACACGGAATAGAAACGAATTTGTGTGGAAAACTGGAAAGTTAAAACGCGTTTCCTAATTTCCCGCAAATAATTTTTAATATTACTTAGAATAACACTAATCTGTTCAAAAAAAAGAGTAACTAATTTGCCATTTCTTATTTACTTCTATGTGTGGTTTATCATTTTACATTTTACATTTGACAATGAATCTTAAGATAATTATTTTTATCATAAATTTTTTTTTTTTGGTAAATTTTTTATCATAAATTGATTGAGAATATATAGACAACACTCATCTCGCTCTCACTTGATTTCATCTTCTCTTCTTCGTCCACCCGTAGAGAGAAGACTGTTCCTTGTCCCGATTCTGTTCCCAGATCGAACTTAAATTCTCTTCCTTTTTCTCTTCTTCTGGAAATTAAAGCCTCGTCAAATTAACGAACTGAGAAATGGGTGAAGGAGAAGGTGTGTCGCTTGAATTCACTCCGACGTGGGTCGTCGCCGGAGTTTGTACGATCATCGTCGCGATTTCTCTGCTGGTGGAGCGTTTGCTTCACCATTTCGGTACTGTTCTTAAGAAGAAGAAGCAAAAACCCCTTTACGAAGCTCTTCAAAAGGTTAAAGAAGGTATAAAAATTCGATTTTTATTTTTTTCCTTGTGAGTGGGTTCCACGGATCTTTTTCAGTGCTTCTTTTAGGGAACAGTGATTCATAGTTTCAATCGAGATTGTTCTTCAGTTTTGTTTGGATTCGATAATTAAAGTTTAAATCTTTCCTGCTTGTGGGTTATGGATTCGATAATTAAAGTTTAAATCTTTCGTGCTTGTTTTGAGCTCATAGTTTGTGGATGTTATGGTAAAATCTATTTGGGGGATTTTTGCAGAGTTGATGTTGTTGGGGTTCATATCTTTGTTACTGACGGTAACTCAAGGATTCATCTCCAAATTCTGCGTGGAAACGAATGTGCTGATGCATATGCTTCCCTGTTCACTTGATGACACAAAAGCTGAAGCTGAGTCAAGTAAACATAAAAACGTGACGGTAACAGAACATTTTCAGTCCTTTTTCCCTATTGTTGGAACCACTCGGCGTTTACTTGCTGAACATGCTGCTGCTGAAGCTGGCTACTGTGGCCAAAAGGTAAGTTCAGATAACTTTAGGGCTCATCAATGTTCTTTGTCAGGCTTTGTCTTGCTAATTCTTGGTTAAATCATTGTTCCGTTTTTTTCTTCAGGATAAAATACCATTGCTTTCGCTTCAGGCGTTGCACCATCTACATATCTTCATTTTCGTCCTCGCTATATCCCATGTGACGTTTTGTGCTCTCACCGTTGTGTTTGGGAGCGCGAGGGTGAGCATTAGACCATATATCATTCAGTTTTCCACACTCATCTGTTGGTTGATTGGTTTATGTTTACGCAGATTCACCAATGGAAGAAATGGGAGGATGCGATCGCAGACGAGAGTCTTGACTCCGAAGCGGGTACCAAATTGCATGAATTTTCGTTTGATCAGATATACAAGATTCATGTGAAGATGCTAGCAGAGTTTTGTACGTACTGTTTGCTTATTTGCTTTGCCTTTTTTGCAGCTCTTAGGAAACGAAGGGTCACTCATGTACACCAACATGCTTTTATTAAAGAGCATTTTCTTGGCATTGGTAAAGATTCAATTATCCTTGGATGGACGGTATGTGTTTTTTTCATAAGTACAGTGCTTGTTTATTTTTATTTCGGTTATCTGTCTTTTGGAACCACCCAAATGTTGAGGTTATGTTTTTATTACATTACAGCAATCATTTTTCAAGCAATTCTATGGATCTGTGACGAAAGCAGATTACGTGACTCTGCGCCTTGGTTTCATTATGGTAAATCTTGATCGTTTTGAAAGTCTGTAAACAAAGTTTGATTTGATCATTTTTAGAATAACATCTATTTGGTATCTTTAGACTCATTGTAAAGGAAACCCCAAGCTTAATTTCCACAAGTATATGATGCGCGCTCTTGAGGATGATTTCAAACAAGTCGTTGGTATTAGTTGGTATCTTTGGATCTTCGTTGTCATCTTCTTGCTACTAAATGTTAATGGTATGCTTCACAAAACTTGAGCCTTTTTAGTTTTTATGTCCCTTAATACTGACGCTACATTACTGTATCTTACAGGATGGCACACATATTTCTGGATCGCATTCATTCCCTTTATTGTGAGTCATTTGTTTTTTCCCCCTGTTTGTTGTCTCGGAATGTGCTGAATCTTCATTCAACTAAACTTAATTTTGTCCCTTTCTTTTGTTCTTTGAAAAATTGAAGCTGCTTCTTGCTGTGGGAACAAAGTTGGAGAATGTGATTTCACAGTTAGCTCACGAAGTTGCAGAGAAACATATAGCTATTGAAGGAGAGTTAGTTGTCAAACCATCAGATGAGCATTTCTGGTTCAGCAAACCTCAGATTGTTCTCTTCTTGATTCATTTCATCCTCTTCCAGAATGCTTTTGAGATTGCGTTTTTCTTTTGGATTTGGGTAAGTTACAATAGATTCTTTCAACGAAAAACAAAAAATTCCAAGAGTTCATTGAGAATTGTTTAAGACTAATAAAGTATGTCTTGTAGGTGACGTACGGCTTTGACTCGTGCATTATGGGACAAGTGAGATACATTGTTCCACGATTGGTTATCGGGTAAGTGGAAAGACTTGATTGTGTTGCTTTTTCATGTATTTTTTAAACCGTACACATCTGAAATTTACCGATATCTTTCTTCTTCTCCGTAGGGTCTTCATTCAAGTGCTTTGCAGTTACAGTACACTGCCTCTTTATGCCATTGTCTCACAGGTAAGAAAGCTAGTTTCTACTACAAAAAAGATGCAGAACCTTTTGGTTTGGTTTTTTTCGAATTATGTCTGGAAAACTGATCCTCTTCCTAATGTTGACAACAGATGGGAAGTAACTTCAAGAAAGCAATCTTCGAGGAGAATGTGCAGGTTGGTCTTGTTGGATGGGCACAGAAAGTGAAGAACAAGAGAGACCTAAAAGCTGCAGCTAGTAATGGGAACGAAGGAAGCTCTCAGGCTGGTCCTAGTCCTAGTCGTAGTCCTGATTCTAGTTCTGCTCCTGGTGCTGGTGGTGGTGGTGGTGCAGGTTTTGCAGGAATTCAGCTCAGCAGGTTAACAAGAAACAACGCAGGGGAGACACAAAATGAGATTACACCTGCTCATAACAACAATTGAGTAGAAATAACTTACCTTCCTTGAGAGGCTCATCGTCATATTTAAGCTTCGATGTCCGGTTTTGTTGCTATAGTGACTTGGTTTTATCTTTTCGTTATAAATATACAATCTTGTTGCACTAGGATTGGGGATTTGTATATATAAATTGTTTGGAACATTGTTAGCTGGGGGTGTTCAATGTAGGATTCGGTTTATTTTCGGTTCGATTGTTTTGGTTATGGTTTATGATATATAGAAACCAAATATTGTTCGGTTCAGATTTGGTGTTTCTTTTTTCTTTCTGGCAAGTATATTTCAAAATGTTCTAAGAGAAAACTGTTACAGTATACACTTTTTATTTTTGTTTGTATGATTCGAGTTTTTTGTTACGGTTTGTTTGGATATAATGTAACGAAAACTAACAAGATCTAGATCGGTTTATTTTGCTTCGGGTTGGAAAACTAAACCGGATAAAAAAAAATTAATTTCCTTTTTCGGGGCTCGAGTCAAAATCAAATCAAAACCACACTCACAGTACTCGCGCTAGTGACTGACATTCATCTTCTTCTTCGAAAACTCGCAATGGATCTTCTCAAGAACCCTCCCACAACGGTGGGTCTATCAGAGACTTTCGCTAGGTTAAAGTCACAAGGCAAAGTAAGCAACTTTTTCTGCAATCCCTAAAGTTTCAATTTTTTATTTCCTCAAAGCTCTTTTTGTTCGCTCATTCGTTTTACAAAATTCTGATCTGTGTTTTTCTTCATACTTTTCGCTACACTTGTTATTGCAAGGTGGCTCTGATTCCATATATCACAGCTGGTGATCCAGATCTTTCCACAACAGCAAAAGCTCTTAAAGTGCTTGACTCTTGTGGCTCCGACATTATCGAACTCGGTGTTCCATACTCTGATCCATTAGCTGATGGTCCAGCAATCCAGGTTCGACTCACCAAAACCCATACAAATTTAGTCATCTTCCTTCGAATCCTTAAAAAAAAAACTTCATCTTTCTTTGAATTAGGCAGCTGCAAGACGTTCTTTGCTTAAAGGAACCAACTTTAACTCCATTATCACTATGCTTAAAGAGGTGTGTCTGTGTTTATAGATGATGAAATTACAGCTCTCTGTGTTTGAATCATTAGTGAATTTCATACTTTTGGTTTTAGTCTTCTTAGAAATGGACTCTTTTTGGTTCAAAATTCTCAGGTTATTCCTCAGTTATCTTGTCCGATTGCATTGTTTACGTATTACAACCCGATCCTACGGAGAGGAATCGAGAACTACATGACTATTATAAAGAATGCTGGAGTTCATGGTACTTTTAACATTCAGTTTCTACATTTATTTTTGGTTCCTGCCTTATCAACATTAACAGTTTAATAAGATAACTTGGTGTCTCTTCATAGGGCTTCTTGTTCCTGATGTTCCACTCGAAGAGACTGAGACTCTGCGGAAGGAAGCTCAAAAGCATCAGATTGAACTCGTATTATGTTCTTCTCTCTAAGATTTAACATCTTTCATAGCAAATTGTTTCCTTCTCTTTTACCATCTTACCTATGTTTTCCTCAAGGTACTACTCACAACACCCACAACCCCGAAAGAACGGATGAATGCCATTGTTGAAGCATCCGAAGGATTCATCTATCTCGTAAGAATTACACTTTTGCGACTCTATAGATCAGTAAACTGATGCATGTAAGTTTCTTGTTATTATGTGTGAATGTTGTTGTTCTCCGAGCTCTTTTCAGGTTAGCTCAGTAGGAGTTACTGGCACGAGAGAGTCTGTAAACAAACACGTCCAATCTCTTCTACAACAAATCAAAGAGGCTACAAACAAGCCAGTCGCGGTTGGATTTGGCATATCGAAACCTGAGCATGTGAAACAGGTTTGGCTTCACATACACTAAATTAGCAATATCTTGACAGTGGGATGTGTTGTTGATCTGACTCGAATTGGTTCATATGACAGGTGGCTGAATGGGGAGCAGACGGAGTCATTGTAGGAAGCGCGATGGTTAAGATATTGGGAGAGGCTGAATCACCTGAGCAAGGACTCAAGGAGCTGGAAGTCTTCACTAAATCTTTAAAGTCTGCTCTTGTCTCTTGAGTACACAATGGCTCTTCTCTTGATTTAATGCAAAAATAACCAAATGGTGTTACCATTGCTTCTTAATAATATAACATCAATCTCCAAATAAAAATCAAGAGTTATACATTATTGAGAATTTCAGGGTTTCAAGGGAGAAAAATACAAGAATGTCAAAAACAAACAAATGATATAGGCTCAGCGAGCTTGCAGAATGTATATGTTTAACGCTGTGACACAGATTCCGCAGAGAAGAGGTACTTGACACGGGAGAGAACCGAATCATGTGCAGGGTCATAGGGATGGTCCTTGGAAGGGATCTCCAAAATCGCAGGAACAGGCTTGTTGTAGCTATCCACCAAGAACCGGATCATATTGGCAACCTACACCCATGGAATTTTCTCATTATCTTTTTGAACTATAGAAAGAAACAGACTTCGAAAAAGTATAGAGCACATAGAGACAGTGCTCATTCTGTTTCAAACTCATGAAAGATATTTCTCAAAGGGCTGATGCAAACTGGTCTCATCTTATGTTTCTTCACACATTTGGATCCAATAATAGTAATTGGTGGGAACAAGATCGCAAAAACTACCCTACAATAACAGTAACTTTTGATCCGTGATTTAAAGGGTGCAAGCAAGAAAGGTATTCATTAATGGCAGTAAACATAAGGGGCTGGATAAAGTGGAGTAGTACAAGCCATGACCTCTTTGATAACGACACAAATAACACATCACAGACACAGCAGTTAATATTTGTTAATACAACAGTGTAGGTACACTGGACTTGGAAAGAAAGGACTTACATATTGGCTGATGAGGACGATAGCAATATCATCTCTCGATGAGAATTCCTTGAAAGCATCCTCAATTTGCCTCACGGTTGTCTCTAAAAGACAAAAAGAATCATCGAAAGAAAGGAAAAAATCAATTAATTTAGAAGAGTAAACGGTAACTACACAATTCTATAGAAATAGAAGCTAGGAAAGTTATCTCCTACCAAGAACCCCATGAAACTGACTTGATGGCAAAATTCATCTAACTTGGTTTTATCAAAAGGGATACCATTTTGAGATAAGTGACATAATATCTTTACTAATCATCATTATGAGTTCAGAAGCATACTCGAATCCACGATAAGGTAATTTGTCTTCCTCCTTATGTCAACGTTACCAACTCCAGCCATCAAAAATCCAACTACGGTGTCCTGTACACAACAGTTTAGACAAGTAAGAGACGTTGGTGATTCCTTACAAACGGATAGTTTCAAACAATTTTCTCAGCAGTTACAGTCGTCGAAAGGAAGAAATTGCAAGTTAAGCCTACAAAAGAGAGACTAGACATAGTTTACTGGTATATCGATAGAATACCATCGAGTAAACCCAATTCTTAAGCCAGAACAGTTGAAACTAACAGAAAAAAAAAAGCCGAAATCTCTTGTTATTCAATGATAATAGGAAGAATTTGAAGAAGACTTTCTACTCCTTAGTTTCCTGATTCGTGGATCAGATGATAACAGATCAGATCATCTTCAGATTAAGGGTCTGATCCAAAATCGAGAAGAAGACACAACTAGGAAAATGCAATCTAGGGCTTGAACACGAATACCAAAAAGATTACAGCTTTGACAAACGCAGTTTTGCGGATGGGCAAATCTGTACCCACAACGCATTGATTTAGTTCAGATCACATCTCAACGATTCAAAACTCAACCAGAGGATCCAAATGAAATCAACACTATCTATCGAATGAAACCACCAAAACTCAAAATGTCACATCAATCATCAGAAAAAGAAGAAAAAAAAAACGATTTTTTACCTCATCGGCGATCATTGCGATGAGGGCAGAGTTGCGAGCAGGGATCGAAGTTCTCCCAGCCATATTGATTCAACTACACACGGACAAAAGATGAAGAAGAAAAACAAATCAATCCAGCGAATACAATTATCGAAATTGGGTAACAACCCTAATCAATCCCTGATCTCAGATCGGAAAAGCAAGACAAGAAGATGGAGAATGAAAAAAAAGCTCTTCGATTTCACTCATTACCTTCTTTTCTCTGTTTCTCCTCCTTCGATTTGATTGATGATAGATTTGTAATCAGTACCAAAGACCACGCGCAACAACAAAAAAAAAAAAAAAAAAAACACGAACTTGGAAGTCAGAACGCAACTCAATTGACTATATTACCCCTGGTTTCTACACATAATAACGGCACTGCCCTCATATAATAATTGCTCTTTAATAGTGAAAATGGCAAAAGTGGTAAATAATGGTTGGGGCCTGGGGGTAACGGTATGAGTGCAAGTCGCATCATAGCCAGCTTTGCCTTCTCAAGGGTACTCTTGTCTTTTCCTTTCTCTCTTTCTTTGTCTCTACTTGAGAAAAACCTCTGTGATGATTATGTGAAGCAGAACAAAGCAACATATAGAGAGAGAGAGAGAGAGAGAGAGAGAGGCAGGAGAAGGAGGAGTGAGCTGCAATGGCGGATTCTCACTCTCTCAACAATCAGCTCTCTAGACATACTTCTATTTTCGGTTTACGTTTATGGGTTGTTCTCGGCGTCTGCGTTGGAGCCGCAATCGTGCTTTTACTCTTCCTCATTTCTCTCTGGTTCATATACAGACGAAGCAACAACAAATCTCTCGAGTCTTCCTCTAAGTCGAATCATACGATCGTCCCTGTAGTCTCCAAGGAGATTCGGGTCGACCCGTCTCGACCAAATTTCAACCCAGTTCAACCCGAACCGACACCTGAGACAAACCAACAACAACAAGCTGTGGCTACCCATCGAGAAGACGACACCAAAATCCACATCGAAATCGGAAAGGATCATCGGATTTCGTACCCGGAGCGAGGTGGTTGGACTGGTTCTGGGTCCGGGTCTGGGTCGGGTGATCAAGGTTTACAGTCGTCTTCGGGTCCTGAGGTTTCTCATTTAGGTTGGGGGCATTGGTACACGTTGAGAGAGCTCGAGCTTTCTACAAACGGATTCTCGGACGAGAATGTGATCGGACAAGGAGGATACGGGATTGTGTACAGAGGTGTTCTTGAGGACAGATCAACAGTTGCTGTAAAGAATCTGCTCAACAACAGAGGACAAGCTGAGAAAGAGTTCAAAGTCGAAGTGGAAGCGATCGGAAGAGTGAGACACAAGAATCTGGTGAGGTTGCTCGGTTACTGCGTTGAAGGAGCTCATAGGATGTTAGTTTACGAATATGTTGATAATGGGAACTTAGAACAATGGCTTCACGGTGATGGATTAGGATCAAATAGTCCTCTTACTTGGGAGATTAGAATGAACATTGTTCTTGGAACAGCTAAAGGGTTAATGTATTTACACGAAGGTCTCGAGCCTAAAGTTATTCACCGGGACATCAAGTCGAGTAATATCTTGCTCGACAAGCAATGGAACGCCAAAGTTTCCGACTTTGGGCTAGCTAAGCTCTTGGGTTCGGAGATGAGCTATGTGACTACTCGTGTGATGGGTACGTTCGGGTATGTGGCCCCTGAATACGCGAGCACCGGGATGTTGAACGAGAGGAGCGATGTTTATAGCTTCGGTGTTCTTGTTATGGAGATGATATCAGGGAGGAGTCCTGTGGATTATAGCCGGCCTCCGGGAGAAGTAAATCTTGTGGAATGGTTGAAGAGAATGGTGTCGAATCGAGAAGCCGAAGGAGTTTTGGATCCGAAGTTGATGGAGAAACCGTCGTTGAGGTCGTTGAAGCGTACACTTTTGGTAGCTTTAAGATGTGTTGATCCTAATGCTCAAAAGAGACCAAAGATGGGTCATATCATTCACATGCTTGAAGCTGAGGACTTAGTGTCAAGGGATGATCGGAGAAACTCCGGCGGGGGAGGAGGAGATCCGAGAAGGTCACCACGGAAGGCTAATGTGACCGAATCAGAGGACGAGAGTGTTAAGTCCATTCTGATCAACAATGACCAGTTAGCTTTGGGGAAGGAGGAGAGTCAGTGAAAGAAAGGAAAGCTTTGGCATTCTAATTTTGTTACACTATCTTTAGAAGTTTCCTCTTGTGTGTGCCGTGTGCGTGTGTAGATTCTTGTAATTTTACAATAATCAAAAATGTGGCTTGCAGAAAAAAAATTATATGGTTCTTTTTTTTTATCATCAGGTGAGGACTCTGGTGTAAACTTGTAAATTTGTAATATAGCCAAAATAGTTACATATATTGTTTGGTACATCCTATATATATATATATTTCAAGGTCTTTTGTGGATTAGAGACTAAATTACTACATAAATGTGTTAATTGTTTTTAGAAGTTTTATTATTGTTGTGTGGGGATTAATGGGAACTCTATTGTAATAGTATAACCTAAAATAGTAATTTGTTTGTTATGTTTTGGGTGGCATTTATTTGAAGGACTTTTGATTTATCTTAAGGAAAAAAAAAAAATAGGGAGTGAGTTCCATAAACTGAAGTGATTAATGAATGTTTTAGTTACCATTTTAAGGAAAGATTAATGGGACGTATAGATGATTTTGAAACCATTCAAAATATAGAAGATGATAATTATAATAAAAAATGTATTCTTTTGGTACGTGATTAATATATACAGAATATTCTTTAGTAAAGTGGACCTAATGCAAGTAGGCAAGAGCCGACAAAAGAATCAGAAAGTTAAAAACACACAAAAAGTGAAGAAGAACAAAGGAGAGAGCTTGCGAGAGAGAGAGAGAGAGATGAACAGTATCTTCTCCATTGACGATTTCTCCGATCCCTTTTGGGAAACACCTCCGCCTCTTAATTCGGACTCGTCGAAGGTTGTTACGGCGGAGGAAGTTAGCCAGAGTCAGAAAGAATGGACTTTCGAGATGTTTCTGGAAGAGATTTCTTCGTCGGTGAGGTCGGAGCCAGTTGGAAAAACCAACAACGACGATTCGATCGTCGGAGTTTCGTCGGCGCAGTCTCTTCCTTCCGTCTCGGGACAGAATGATTTCGAGGAAGACAGCCAACGATTCCACCGCGATCATCGCGATTCGGCGATGGTGATTGTTGGTTCCGACGATTACCATCGCGTTCTTAAGAGCAAGCTTGAGACTGAGTGCGCTACTGCTGTAGCTCTTAGGGTTTATCTTCTGTTCCCCTCTTTTTTTAGTAGTTTATCTCTGTGTGTGTAATCTGTGCTTTTCGTTTGCAGCAAGAAGAAGATCTGAATCTCAAGCTCTATTTGTATTGCGCAGGCTGGCTCTGTCAAGCCTGAAGATTCGACTACTTCTCCCGAAACTCAGTTTCAACCTGCTCACTCTAGTCCTCTTACTCAAGGTAATAGCTCTTACTTCCTTGTTTTCATCTCTTACTTTCATCATGTGGTTGAGCAGACGATTCACCTGTAAAATCGCTTTTTCTACTCTCGTTTCTGCGATGAACGTTCTAATGCCAAATTGTACTGTAGAAATGGAAAAAATGGGGTTTTTGGAGAAGCCCGAGCCATTTAAAGTCTCCTTGACATACTTTTGTTGGATCATGCAGCCAATTTTATCCAACAAGTTTCAATCTTTTTGTGACTTTCTCCTTGAAATTAATATGCTTTCATGAAGACCAGTAAGATTTGGGAGTGAGATGGATTCTGGTGGTTAGTTCAATATCTCTTATGAGCAGGAGCGGCTTAACATGGAATATCAATATATCTGTGATACTATTTCTCTTCTCTGAGTCTTACACATAGTAAGTTCAATCGTGGTAGGTTCTTTGATGACCCGTGGAGAAGTTGGTGTCTCTTCTTCATTACCAGCTGAGCTTAAAAAAACTGGTGTACCAATGAAGCAGGTTACGAGTGGATCATCGAGAGACTATTCTGATGACGATGACCTTGATGAAGAGAATGAAACTTCTGGTTCCTTGAAACCAGAAGACGTAAAGAAATCTAGAAGGTAATAGACTCATTGTTCGCCAGTTTCTTGTCTTTTGATGTTTGTATTCACAGTGAAACAGCTGGTTCGGAACCTTGTTGTTTGTAGGATGCTGTCAAATCGAGAGTCAGCTAGGCGGTCTAGAAGAAGAAAGCAGGAGCAAACATGTGATCTCGAAACACAGGTTTCTATTGTTACATCTTCTCAACGCCTTATTTTTGAGTGTCGAAGGATATTAGTGAGAACTAATTTCTGTTTTGATAGGTTAATGAGCTAAAGGGTGAACATTCGTCACTTCTGAAGCAACTGAGCAACATGAATCACAAGTATGATGACGCTGCTGTTGGCAACAGAATACTAAAAGCTGACATTGAGACATTAAGAGCTAAGGTAATAAGACTTCATTTGTTCTTACTCTCTCCTATTCTCCTAACCACCCTTATGTTTTGTTACTATAATTATTATTGTTAAGGTGAAAATGGCGGAAGAAACCGTTAAGAGAGTAACAGGAATGAATCCTCTGCTTCTCGGGAGATCAAATGGACATAACAACAACAACAATAGTAGAATGCCATTAACTGGTAACAGCAGGATGGATTCAGCTTTTCAACCACAGTCAAACCTAAACCATTTACACAATCCCAACATGGGAGTTCCAACCAATCTATCTCCAAGACTCGAAAACAATTTCGTTGTTCCTCCATCCTTACACTCCCAAACTAACTCTCATTTGCAGAGAATAAGAAATACGCAAAATCACCATGTTGCTCCAACCACTAACCCGTATAGCTGGACTACTGAACCTCAGAACGATTCAGCTTGGTAAGCTAAGAAGTGGCTCTTTTAATACCTTTGAACAAATTTCAAGTTCTATGGATCCATGTTTATGCATATCAGATTCTTGTTTCCACTTTTTGTCGCTCGTTTTTACAGGCCGAAAAAATGCGTGGACTGATGAAACAAGATGATGCGGGCTTCACATTTATATTGGTATCTATGTATCTCCCATTGTATATTAACCATGAGAAAACATTTGTGAAAACACACTCTCATGGCTTATACACTCTGTCTTGTAACATTACAAGATTCTTAATAAGAGAATCGTCTTTCTAAATATAGCTTAATAACAGAGTTGAGATCTGTTTTTATCCAATAAAAAAAGGAAGGGTCAAATCACAATCACGTGACTTTCTTAAATTTCCTCTCATTAAATTCCGACAACCTCGGCGATTTCTATGGTAGATCGATCAAGCAAAACACATTTCTGTTTCAGAGGAAAACAAAAAAAAAAGAAACAGAGGAGAAAAGGAGACGACGACAAACAAGTAAACAGAAGCCGTCGTTCTTCCTTTTCTCTCTCTATCTCTCTCTTCTTCTGATTTAATATTTTTTTTGTTCTCACGGCGTACGTTAGTGAAAATGGGTACGAGTAAACTAAAACGCGCCATAGGAGCCGTGAAAGATCAGACAAGCGTAGGGTTAGCCAAAGTCGGAGGTAAAAGCAGTTCTTTAACGGAACTCGAAATAGCCATCGTGAAAGCAACGCGACACGACGAATATCCAGCCGAGGAGAAATACGTCAGAGAGATCTTAAGCCTAATGTCTTACTCACGCAACTACGTTAGCGCTTGTGTGTCAATTCTCTCGAGACGTCTCAACAAGACCAAGAACTGGTCGGTTGCTCTCAAAACCTTGATTTTGATCCAACGGGTGTTAACACAAGGCGATAGAGCCTACGAGCAAGAGATCTTCTTCGCGACCAGACGTGGAACGAGATTGCTTAATATGTCCGATTTTAGAGATGCCAATCGCTCTGATTCGTGGGATTACTCTGCTTTTGTTCGCACTTATGCTTTGTATTTGGACGAACGGCTTGATTTCCGGATGCAAGGAAGGAGAGGGAAACACGGTGATGGTGGTGGTGGTGGTGATTCCAGTGAGGAAGATGATCATCGAGAGACCAATACCGAAACTCGGTCGAGAGCTCTTGTGGCGAAGTCTAAACCGGTCTCAGAGATGACAACAGAAAAAATCTTTACCAGAGTACAACACTTACAACAGCTTCTTGATCGGTTTTTAGCTTGTCGTCCAACAGGTAATAATTGGTAATAAAGTTCAATTAGAAATGTAGTTGGCGCGCTTAGAAAAGTTTTCGAACTGATCCGTGGTTTAACTTTTGAAAATCTTACAACACCGATGTAAGATTTGACCCTGTCTAAAAATAGACCGAGCGAGTCTAAATCAGGACTCTGCTTCATACTTTTCATCCCAATATTTTTGACTTGCAAGTCACGTTTCCTACCCCACGTTCAATTTTCTTGGCTAACAAGTAACGTTTCGGCTACAGGTAATGCGAAGAACAATAGAGTGGTGATTGTGGCTCTGTATCCAATAGTGAAAGAGAGTTTTCAGATATATTATAACATAACAGAGATAATGGGAGTATTGATAGATCGTTTCATGGAACTAGACATTCATGATTCGATCAAAGTCTATGAAGTCTTTTCTAGAGTTTCTAAACAGTTCGACGAGTTAGATCCATTTCACGGATGGTGTAAGAAAATGGGAGTTGCAAGATCTTCAGAGTATCCAGAATTGGAGAAGATTACACAGAAGAAACTTGATCTCATGGATGAGTTCATAAGAGATAAATCAGCTTTAGCTGCACAGGCACAAAAGCCAGCATCAAAAAGGTCTAACATATCTGAGGATGAGGAGACAAAAACAGAGGAAATCAACGAAATTCAAGAAGATTTAAACTCCATGAAGGCATTACCAGCACCGAATCACGAAGAGGAAGAGGACGAAAAAGAAGAAACAGAGAAAGATATTCAAGAAGTGGTTTCAAGACAAGAACAAGAAGGTGATTTGCTGGGTTTAACGTGTGAAGCGGATGGAACGGCAGGAGCGGTTGGTGATAGCTTGGCATTAGCGTTGTTCGATGGAGCGGTTGCGACTGAGATTGCGTCCGGACCAGGGTGGGAAGCGTTTAATGATGATTCTGCGGATTGGGAGACAGATTTGGTGAAATCAGCGACGAGATTGTCGGGACAAAAGAGTGAGCTTGGAGGAGGATTTGATAGGTTGTTGCTTGATGGAATGTATCAGTACGGTACGGTTAATGCGGCGGTTAAAGCGTCCACGGTTTACGGAAGTAGTGGAAGTGCGAGTAGTGTGGCTTTTGGTTCAGCAGGAAGACCAGCAGGTAATATTTAAGACCAAAGTGAACTCTTTGCATGTAGATTGTCCCCTAGCTCTTTTTCAAAAGTTAGGTTATAAAAATTTATCTGATATAAAGTTGATTGTTGAAATATATGGTGATGCAGCCTCAATGCTGGCATTGCCCGCGCCGCCACCTACGGCTAACGGAAACGGAATCGGATGCAAAAGTCCGGTGGCTATTGATCCATTCGCGGCGTCTCTAGAGGTGGCTCCACCTGCATACGTGCAAATGAATGATATGGAGAAGAAACAGAGATTATTAATGGAAGAACAAATAATGTGGGATCAATACAACAGAAATGGAAGACAAGGTCACGTGAATTACATGCAAAACCAACAACAATATTTTCAAGTTCCATACTCCATGGGACCTTATTCTTACACACCTCGCTACTGAATTTTTGTTTTTCTTTAAAAAATGTCGCTATTGAAGATGAAGAGCTTTCACTTTCTTATAATAAAAAAAAAAAAAAAAAGATGAAGAGCTTTCTCTTGTCAGATGTATATTGTAACTAACTCTAACTCTTCTGATTATTTGACTTGTAAAAACTTAAAAAAAAAAAAGGAAAACAACCCTAAAATCCCCATCTTTTCTCAAACGCAAGTCTGAATTAATTCCATGTTTGAGTGTAGTTGTGTAATAGAGGTTGTATGAAGTCTCTATTTTTTTATGTTGTAATTTACACTAGCCATGTGGACCATTTCTCTCAAATCTCATAGCAGATATTAAAATTAATATATCTAAATTTTCTATACGAGCATCTTATTGGAATCTGAGGTTAATCAACTAAAACTTCGTGACTCAAGAGAGAAAGAGACTTGCAAGGAATGAATCATTGAGATTTAATTCAGATCCAAGTTTTCTTTTTCCAAATCTCGTAGTGTATACGTCCATGGAATCTGAGGGAGTGTCACTACCATTGATCCACAAACATTTTATGGTGCCTTGGAATGATCTGAGGAAAGGTGATTGCTGTGGACACTTCGAATCTATCAGTGATGGCTATTACTGCAAGAGCTGCGACTTTTTTGTCCACAAAAAATATGGTGAGTCATCTGAATCTATCGAACACCCGGCTCACGCTCTTAAGCTTCAAAGTAAGCCACATAATCTATGAGATTTATGTAAAAGTAGTGTTGTGAATCTATGCTATCGTTGTGAGATCTATAACTTTGACATGGATCTGTATTGTGCCAAGTACCCACCACCAGAGGTTATTAACATTTTCGAGAGGCATTGCCACAAACTTACCCTTCTCAAGGAACAGATCGAGTTTGACTGTAAGGCAAACTGTGGGAAGGCTGGTGATGGATTTCCTTACAAATGTTATGAATGTGATTTAGCTTTCCATGTGGATTGCGTATGGCACACGTCAGAGCTAAATTACCCGCCAGAAGTTAACCACTCTCACCACTCGAAATGGAGGTTATTCTTGTCTGAGGTGTCCTCCTGGCTATGTCGTTCATTCGAAATGTGCTACCAGAAACAATGTCTGGAACGGGAAAGAACTCGAAGGAGTACCTGAAGAAGAAGAAGATACAGAGCCATATGTGGTAATAGATGACAACACAATACAACATTTCAGCCACAAAGAGCATTACCTAAGACTCCACGTCAATGGTGTTCTGTATGAGGAGAACAAATGGTGCAACGCATGCATCCATCCCATCGGTCTCGACTCCTTCTATGCATGTATCATGGATTGTGATTTCATTCTCCACAAAAACTACGCTGAATATCCTTTAAGGAAATGGCATGTGTTACACAATGAACAACTTACAGCTTTCTTTACAACGGAGGGTGATTTCTTCATTTGTAATGCTTGTCACAGGATATCCAATGGTTTCATGAGTCAGCATGCGGACAAGACTTTAGATGTCTTGTGCGGTTCAATTACTGAACCATTTGTCCATCCAAGTCATCCCTGTCATCCCTTATACTACATTCCACAAGCAAAAAATGAATATTGCAATGGTTGCAACAGCAGGGAATTTCATGTGCTCAGATGCATCGAAGATGATTGTGGATTTGTCTTGGGCTTCAAATGCGCCACTTTACCACAAGTGGTAAAGCATAGAGTTGACGATTATCCTCTCTCACTTTGCTATGGAGAACAGGCAAGGAGTAGATACTGGTGTGACATTTGTGAGAAAGAAACCAATCCAAAGAACTGGTTCTACACGTGTAAAGATAACCGGGCTAGTTTGCATACAGAGTGTGTGCTGGGAGACTTTGCAGGGCTCATGCCAAGAAGCACAATAATTCTTTGGGGGAAATCGTTTGAAGTGGTGCTCAATAATAGTGTAACTCGCCCAGTTTGTAGAGATTGTGAATCACACTGCATATACCCTATCAACTTGAAGTTGCTTGGAACCTCAGAGACATACATTTGCTCTATTGATTGCGCAATTCATTTCATTGGAGAGGTTTATGAGATGAATCATCAAAACTAAAAACTGTAATAAAGTACGTAGGTGCATGGAGCCAAGATATTCATTCGTTTTAGTTTTTTTCATTCTCTTCTTTGGACAAGTTCATATCAACTACTAGTTGATTCCTATTGTATTATCTTATCCCTAAGGTTTGTTATTAGAAAAAGCGAGCTGTTTTCTTAAAAAAAAAATGGGTATATGACTTGAACCAACAGTTTCTTGAAGACAAAGAAAAATCACTATGAAACTGAGTATAAAGAGTATTGTCGCACACATCATCATTGTCTCCTTTCTCTTTGTGGTCTCTCCGCCAATTCAAACATCGAAGGAAGATGTATCTCTCTTCTATTGGGTAGAAAAATCTGTCCTACTCACAAACCTGATGTGTTTGTGGTGAAGAATCAAACCATTTTTTATAGCCTTCCTTGACCAATGTAGAAACATTTTGGATATTATAGTCTATCTGATCAACTACTGTGATTAATTGTTAACAAAACCAACAAAAACTCTGTCTACTTATGTGATTTATATGCTTTTAGAAAAAAAAAAAAAAAAAAAAAAAAAAAAAAAGGGAATAGTCAGGTAAGAAAATCTCATGATTACAATTGGTTCTACACAAATTTTGCCAATTATCTCTAATAATAAATCGACTCTCAACCACAGAGATGGAATTTTCAGACTCTTGACTTTTCATAGGAGACCGAATGTGGAGCCCCCCATTTATGAGATTTTTTTCTTAGAAGAAAACGAGAAACGATTAAAAACAACAAAAAAAAAAAGATATATCTTATTAGAGAAAGAAGATAATGTTCTAAGCTGCGATCAGAAAGGAGCATAGCTTTGAGGATACACATTGAATCAACCTTTCCAGTGTATACATAGGACCAAATGGAATCTGAGGGAGTGTCACTACCATGGATCCACGAGCATCTTATGCTGCCTTGCAATGATCTGTGGGTAGGTGATTGCTGTGGAAAATTGAAATCTATCAGCGGTGGCTACTACTGCA
This sequence comes from Iljinskaea planisiliqua, assembly GCA_900108845.1. Lineage (NCBI taxonomy): Eukaryota > Viridiplantae > Streptophyta > Magnoliopsida > Brassicales > Brassicaceae > Iljinskaea > Iljinskaea planisiliqua. The sequence continues at coordinate 1,115,020 of FNXX01000011.1, read as the reverse complement.
GAAGCTGCAACTTTTTTGTCCACAAGAAATGCAGCGACGAAGCCTCTGCAGGAGTGTTACTACAACTACCATTGATACACGAGCATTTTATGGTGCCTTGGAATGATCTGAGGAAAGGTGATTGCTGTGGACGCTTTGAATCTATCAGTGATGGCTACTACTGCAGAAGCTGCGACTTTTTTTTCCACAAGAAATGTGGCGACGAGAAAGCTAAATCTATCAAACACCCATCTCACCCCGATCACACTCTCCAGCTTCGACATAGACGAGGTAACATTATATGTGGTTTATGTGGAAGTGTTATTGTGAATCTATCCTATCGTTGTGAGACGTGTGACTTGGACGTGGATCTACACTGTGCTAAGTACCCACCGCCAGAGTTTATCGACGTTTCCGAGACGCATCGTCACAAGCTCACACTTGTCAAGAAGTGTACCGTGTTTGAATGTGATGCTAAATGTGGGAAGACTGGTCTTGGGTTTCCTTACAACTACAAGTGTTATGAATGTGATGTAGCCTTCCATGTAAATTGTGTATGGCACCCTGCAACAGAGTTAAAACACCCGACAGAGTTAAACCATTCTCACCATTCCTTGCACCCTCTTAAGCTCCTCACGGGTAAACCACCTGACTATTCTGATGGCCAATGTCGTCTTTGCGGAAGAACGGTTGATACACTTTTCTATCATTGTTCTTCATGTAACTTCACCTTGGACATGCGCTGTGTTTTACACCCACCACCACAATCTCTTCTTGATTTGAAAACTCATGCTCACCAACTCACCCTTCTCCCAAGACTCTTCTCTTTTACATGTAATGCTTGTGGGCTGCATGGAGACCGAAGTCCTTACATGTGTGTTCAATGTGATTTCATGATCCATCAAGACTGTCTTGGCCTTCCGCGCATCATAAACATCAATCGACATGATCACCGTGTTTCTCGCACTTCTCTTCTTGGTGTTGTGAATTCTGTGTGTGGTGTTTGTCGCCAGAAAATGGATTGGACTTGTGGAGGTTATTCTTGTCTGAGGTGTCCTCCTGGCTATGTCGTTCATTCGAAATGTGCTACCAGAAAGGATGTCTGGAACGGGAAAGAACTTGAAGGGGTACCTGAAGAAACAGAAGATGTAGAGCCATATGTGGTAATAGATGACAACACAATACAACATTTCAGTCACAAAGAGCATTACCTAAGACTCCACGTTAATGGTGTTTTGTATGAGGAGAACAAACGGTGCAACGCATGCATCCATCCCATCGGTCTCGAGTCCTTCTATGCATGTATCATGGATTGCGATTTCATTCTCCACCAAAACTGTGCTAAATTTCCTACAAAGAAACGGCATCTGGTACACAATGAGCAACTTACTTTAGTTACAAGCGTGGCCAATGGCTATTTCTGTGATGCTTGTTTTAGAATGTCTAATGGTTTCTTGTACAAGCATAGTCATATGACGTTAGACATCCTCTGTGGTTCAATTTCTGAGCCATTTGACCATCCAAGTCATCCCTCTCATCCCTTATATTGTATTTCACCAAATGGAAAAGAAATCTGCGATGGTTGCAACTGGGAGAAATTGCGTGTGCTCAGGTGCATTGAAGATGGTTGTGAATTTGCCTTATGCTTCACATGTGTCACTTTACCACTTGTGGTAAAGCATAGAGTTAACGATCATCCTCTCTCACTGTGTTACGGCGAAGAAGAGGCAAGTGGTAAATATTGGTGTGAGATTTGCGAGAAAGAAGCCAATCCAAAGACATGGTTCTACACCTGTAAAGATCACCTTGCTAGTTTGCATACAAAGTGTGTGCTCGGAAGACTTGCAGGGTTCATGCCAAGAAGCACAGTAGAAGTTGGGGGCAATTCATATGAGGTGGTGCTCAACAACAGTGTGTCTCGCCCATTTTGCAGGAGCTGTAAGTCGCGTTGCATGTACCCTATCATTTTGAAGAAACTTGGAACCTCAGATGCATATTTGTGCTCGACAATATGTAGATTCGAATTATGACGCTAACAAGTGAAGTGATGATAGGTCGTTAAACTAAAAAAAATGTAAGAAGGTCTTTGTAGCTAAGATATTCGTTGTATTTTCTTTTACTTTTCTTTGGACAAGTTCATTTCCATTAGATTTCTTTGGACGATTTCATCTTCAAGTTCGTTTCCATTATGCATTGATTTCTTTAATGTATTATTATATAACAATCTTGTAACCTTCATTTTTGTAAATAGAGTTAATAGGGAATTGTGTAAATTAGTGGTACAGTCCCAGGCTAGTTTGCATATAAAGTGTGTGCTCGGAGACTTTAATTTGGAGGGCTCATGCCAAGAAGCACGACAGAGGTTATGGGCACCTCGTATGAGGTGGTGGTTCAATAATAGTATAACTCGGCCTCTTTGCTGCGTGTGAATCCCGCTGCATATATCCTATCATCTTGAAGTTGCTTGGAACCTCAGAGACATACTTTTTCTCCATTGAATGCAAAAAGTATTATTCGTTGGAGGTCCAGAGAGATAAATCGTTTAAACCAAAAAGTGTGATAAAGTCTGTGAAGCCGAGATATTCGTTCAAGTTTCCTTTTTCTCCCTTGGACAAGTTGGTTTGCATTATGAGTTCATTTCCCTAACGTATGATCTTACCGCGAGTTGTTTTGTTAGAATTTATTGGTATATATAACTAAAAACAACAGATTCTTGAGGAGTAAAAGAACAATTAATCACTATGAAACAGAGTATAAGGTGTATTGTCGCACATATCACCATTTCTCCTTTCTCGCATACCCAAACCTCGAAGAAAAATGTATCTCTGTTCTCCTGGGTAACACATAGGCACTTTATCGAGCGAAGAAAATGATACTTGTAATATTTCCTCAATAAAGAAACAGAGCAACAAACATGAAACTGTACTCTGATTTAGTACCTTAGAATGGGCTGCCGATGGAAATACATAAATATTACCATCAGTGTTTTAAGCCATAGTCCGAGTTATAAATGATTACAATGATTTCATCTCAGCCAAAATAGATGGGACTGGGACTGTACTAGGACTAATTTACACAATTCCCTATTAGCTCTATTTACAAAAATGCTCAAGACAAACCTGTTAGTTATTGTCGAATCGACGGGTCTCTCCCTCACTTTGTTACTTCTCCATTCGATAAAAATATTTAACCTGAAAAATAGATGAGGTCGAATCAGATGTGAGGTAAGAGATTCACACAAAGCAAACGGTTTGTCCTGAGGTCTTACAATCTGGTCTGGATCTACCATCAGTGATTGCTTTAGATTCTAGTCTTAGTTCTAGACGACGACGCTTAAGATTCTAAAACTATGAGGATTTTTTTAGTGAAGCTTTTAAAATCTGGTCTGGAACTGTCCATGAAATCAAATATCCAGCAGAATCGCCGCTCATTAATTGCTTCAGGTCGGTCGTGAGATGCAGAGCTGTAACAGGTTGCTTATGGAATTCCAACTCCTTGTGTAGAAGCAACTTGTATTCTGGCTCCTGATCCACAAAATTTGTTCCTCCTGTTCTCTTGCTCCCAGCACCAACCGGATCAGTGCAATGTACCATCTGCCACACTCTAAGTGCCCCGCTTTGATGACCAGTCACGTACCATGTTGTTTCCAGCCAGTCAGAAAACGCTGAGCACGTTACTGATACTATCAAATCAGATGGTAATAACTGTGATGTATTAACCACTGCAAGGCAATCACCATTGATGCTCCAAACTGCGAGTAAAGTTCCAGCAGCAGTTATGATTTCTCCTGAAAGGTCGTTTATATAGATTTCGGAAACAGGGACTGCAAAGTCCGGGAGCTGCCTCACAAAACTTAAAGAACTGAGATCCCATATGATAACTGTACAGTCATCTGAACCGCTTGCAATCATCATGTAAGGTTGGCTTACACGTAGACAAGTGACCTTGGCTGTGTGTGCACAAAGGGCTTTTTCTAACTGTAAACGTCGTGAGCCACGCGGTCCATCCTTCTTGACTCTCCACACAGAGAGTAGACCATCGTCTGCTCCAGTGACAACAATGCGCCCATCGTGACTAACACCAGCACACTGGATCTGGTTGCCTTCATGGAGATTTTCATGGGTAGATAAGAGCTTGTCCTGATCATAGCTCATAAATCTCAAGCTCCTGTCTGGGAAACCCCATCTTATGTATTTCCTATAGCCTCTCGGTTTCAGGAAACAGTTCGAGGCGGCAATAAGCAACTTGTCATGGAATGTGATGATCTGGTTTATAGATGATGAGCATTTACGTATCTCGCGAGGAACAAGATGCATCGAGTGCTTCAGAGGGTGCAGAGGGATTTTTCTGTCTGTTCTTCTTTTAACATGAGGTTTCTGGAACAGTTGCTTCGGCGTTTGTCCAAAATGATTAATCTGCGCTAGAATGGATGCTTTCATGGCAGGATCCGCAACTGCATCAACATCCACGTTTCCCTCATAGGTGTAATGATAGAAAACATTTACAGCCTTTTCTGCAGCCTGAAAATAAACAGCCTCATGTATTTTAGGAAACAACGCAACTAAAACATGATAACCGATCCTCTGTCGACTACCAAAAGGAGATCATGTAACGTACCTTTCCTCTCTGTTTGTACCCAAAGATGAGATCTATCCAGTGATGCAGATTCTCTGAAACGTAATCAGACTCTAAAGCTTCTCTGTGCTTGCGGATGAATTCACGAACACTCCCTCTAGCCCAAGGAGGCAAGAACACATCACCCACCTGAAATAATACAAAGAACTTGCTCATGAAATGAAAAAAACATAGAAGTAAAAGGTAATACATTCGACCACCATTAGAACCACTTAACCTACCTTTTCTCCCGACTGTTTTTCACCCAAATCAAGATTAAATCTATTTTCTAAGAATTCGGGCATGTAGAAGAATTCAGGAATTAGTTCTTTCACATCAGATGTATTTCCTTTTCCAGCTGCACTTAGCCAAGTATCTCTAATACGATTGAAAAGTCGATCAGCATGATCAAAATGACCACCCTGCAGCTTCTGGTTTTCAGCACTGAATGGTGGGAGCCGAATAAGGTAAAACAGAACAATGCCAGCACTTGAATAGTGAGAACCATAATGAAATTTTGGAACTTCTGGATCATCCCAGCTCTCATATCTGAAATGAGAAAGGAAAAAAAGGAAAGAACGTGAAGCAATTATTGCATAAAATTATGACATGTTGAAAGCATAGTTAATCAAAAAGATCATTATACAAAGTTTAAGATGCCCATCACAGACCGTTTCCTAAATTCTTCTTCTCCTTCAGGCGTCTGGCAGCCCATTGGTTTGTCAAGCTTGCGAAAAGTCTTTGGATCTGACAAATCAAGAATCTCGCTATCATAATCTGCTACAATCCACGGAAATACCGGATACTGTGTGAGATCACTGTATCCACGTCCTGCTAGGGTGTTGAGATGCATTAGATATTGAAAATTGCTGATCTCCCCATTTTGCCATCTCTTCGTGAAAGACTTTGCCACTAACTTGAAAAGACGACTACCCTCTTTACTTTCGTTTTTCGCTGATCCTGAAATGGTTGTATCGAGCCTGAAAAAAAAAAAAAATACAGACAGAATAAACAACTGCTTCATAGAATTAGGAAGGGCCTCGTGGAAGACTAAGCTATAAATGCTCAGTTCTTGAGCTTAGCTTGACATTTTAAATTCATAATTAGAGAAAGAAAATGAGAAGCAACAAGATGACATACATGCGGTTCCTTGGAAGATTCATGGCAAGCAGATTTCTAAAGACTTCTTCCCTCTCTTTCTTGTGGAACACAAGGAGATCATTAAATCCATCCATGCTAAATATCTCAACAGCAACTGGACGCAGCTCGTAATCGCGTTTCAAAATCTCATGAACACTATCCAACTTCCACCTACGCCAAGGATGTGGCAAGTTACCCGTCACACGCACTTTTTCCTTCCCCCAAGCCCCACCACCATATGCCCATGCTCTTCCTCCTACAGCTCCGGTTTTCATATTTGTACTCCATAATGAGCTAGACTTGGACTGGAACTCCAAGCTTTCAGTGACATGTTTTTTCACACCCAAAGCCTGATCGATAATGGATAATTCGTCTTCACATTCCTTCTCACAGATACACCCATGATCGTCTATGTAAAAGTTCTCTATCACATATAGGCAGAGTTCCCCTATCAAGAAGATGCCATCATGTTTGTCTAAACCAATAACTCTTTCACAGTTATATCGGAACCTAATCTTTTCAAGATGTTCCAGATATGGTCTGATCAAATACTCACCATCATCGTTCAGTTCCTTCTCTGATTCTTCCTCAACACCTCTGGTTTCATCCATTTTATCAGAAGATGACTGTATTGGAGATCCAGTCTCAGATTTGTCATCTGTGTTGTCGCTGATTAGAAAAGATGTCGTACCACTAGACTTGCCACCAAATTCAAGAGCATTGTGAAGACTCACCTCACTTGAACTACTAGCTTTATCAATATTCCATCCATTTCTAGCAGAAGCAACATCCTTACGATCATCAGCTTCTACGAAAAAGGACTCGCTGTAAAGTTCACTTAGCAGGAAAGCTGGCTCACAATCCGTATCAGAAATAACTAAGCAATCTTCATGTTTCGATTTGGGTAGCTCAATTTCTCCAAGTTCCAACTTTCCTTCTAGTAAATCATGGATGCTATCAATTTTCAGTTTACATCGTTCAAGCTTTTTCCGCATTCTGTATGGACCTTCGATAGGACAGAGTTGCCATTCAAGATCTTCAGATCCTTGGGATATACGCAACGGGAATATACCACGCTCGTGTACAAGCTGTTGGAGATGAGTTTGCCACTCACTCTCGGCATGAAGTATCGAACCATATTTGTTTTGCCGGACAATTCTAAGTTCAGTAGACACTGCATCACGCACTATATCAAGAGCATATCTTCGCTCATTTACCTGCTCCCAGCGTTTCATGTCTAACTTCGACATGTCTCGTAATTTTCTACCCATCTCTCTCGTACGGCGACCATCCATGCCTTTCATCCTAACATCAGGAAATTTTGCCGAGCCAGCTATGTACTGTGTCCACATAACCCCAGCACCCTGCTCCAATACTTTATTTACAGTTTGTTCGCAGCTCTCAAGCCACTTAGAGAATTCTGGAAGATTTCCAGTCAGCAATCTATCAAATCCCCCGTGTAGTACATCAAGGTTTTGTCCTCGATGTTGTTTTTTGACTAGCAAATCCTCAAAAGCAGATCTTCTGTAAACCAGCAAATGTTTGATAATATTAGATGCCATGTTTTGCACATTCTTTCTCTGGTCACGGAGTAGAGAGATTAAATTCACACACAGACAGCAATTCAAATCTGTATCAAGATTGCTTGGGCATAATATGATATTCTTGTTTGCAACCAATAACTGAAGAACTGTTGAGATATCAATTCCAGACTCATCGATGCTTAAATTTGAAGATTGCCTCTTGTTATATTCAACATGCATGCCCAGACGTGACAGTAGGTCGTCCTCTCCAATAGTTATCAAGAACGACGGTAGAAAACAATAAAGTATTGCTCTATTTGTGTTCTTCAGGATGGAGTGCACATATGCATCTAGTTGTCTGGTTGCTCTTCCAATGGATAACAGACCTTTTCCTGAAGAAGTGACTTCTTCAACCCTACCATCTTTGTTAGCCAATTGCAGGATTGATAACAAGAACTCAAGTGTTCGAAGGACTCCTGTTGGCTGAGGAAAAGCGCCCATATAGACACGATCCACAATCATCCAGCAAAATGCATCCAAGTTTGCAGACCATTTTCTTTTGTCTAGTTTTTTGTCATCCTCTTCATCATCACGCACGAGACGCCTTTCAAGATAGTTCATGACTCTGCTAAGGCATAAGCCTTGAAATACCAGAACACATTCAGGATCCACATATAAAGGAATCATTTCTAAAATGCTTTCCAAAAGCTGTACTGCTTTGATCTGCTCAGTCATTAAGTCGGCACATATCTCTGCCAGGAAATCTAGCACGGCACTTGCTCCAGCAGAACACGGCCCACCACCATACCCAGACTCGTCAGTTTCTAGAAGAAGTTTTGGGCTAATTGTAAACAATTTATGGGCAGCAGATGAACCCTGTGACTTCTGATCTGAAGATGCATCAAACTCACTAAGTGAGATTTGGAACGGAAGAGGAGTGGCAATTGTAGAACTTTTGGATTCATTATAGTTAGAGCTTAGCCAGGATACAGCTCGAGAAGGTGATAGAGTAAATGGACCTTTGGGACTTGATTTTTCAGATAAAAGGGGAGACTCTAACATTGAGAAGGATTCAGAGCTCTGAGAATCTGTTGGCTGAACTTGACTTGAACTCCCTTTAAGATCTCGAAATTCCAATTCACTGGAAGCTGATACAGGGCTAACATGATCACCATCTAGTTTCTTAACATATTCGCGACCTTGAAATGATTTTTCTGAATCCCCTGATGGTGTTGTAAGAATGTTCTCCACCTTATCGATACCCATATAATCTGAAGGTAAATGCATGCCTTCAGAACTCACACTGACCTGCTCTTGAGGGAAGCTAGAGAAAGCGCCTTGGGCGCTGCTATCATCACCACCACTTATATTATGCTCCTCTGCTTTCATTGAGAGCTGTTTGGCCATCTTCACAGCATGAGCAGCCCTGCAGCACGACCCAGGTTTTGGTCAAAGTTTGCAAAATATCTTGTAGGTCACACTAACTACAACACCAAAACAAAAATTTCTGTATCCAATGTATTCATGTCATGACTTTATAAAAAGGGATGTATAAACATAATTTGAATCCGGAATAACAAAAGCATGTACACATCTATGTTAAGTACGTAGTACTGAATATACATTTACGCAATAGGCACGTGATGCAAACCTGACACAGGAGAAGTAAAGATCAGCACAATTTTGGAGAAATTCTGCGCTTCTGCAAGCAGCTGAAAATTGAGGGCACATCTTTGCAAGATCAACCATGAAACGGATAACAGATGTCGCAGTAGCAGGAGCTGATGCTTCACCGCCCATCAACCGTGCCGCGTACGTTTTATGCATTAAAGCTTCCCCTTGAAGCTCTACGGTCATATCTGCATTTCCCTCAACAAGCTCAGCTACAAAACTAGCGCTCACCTGTGAAAGGTTTCCAGACTGGTGGGCAAGCATTGATTGCATGATCAATCTGTCAAAAGTAGATTTAGCCATGGCAACCACTGAATCCAACAAATCTACAAACTTCAACTCCACTCGGCTTCCATCATTCGGCACTAATCCATGAAAGTCTAACATCCGAACCTCAGGTAGTCTTGGAAAAACAGATTTTCCAAATATCAAGCAGAATAAAATGTAATATATGTCTGGGGAATCATAAAAGCTTTGAAGTACCCGTGTCAACCCCTGATAACCTCCACTTGTAAAAAATTTAAGAGAAAAGTTTGGAGAAGAAGCGAGACAAACACCGAGAAGAGTCATGATCCATCTCATACTAGTAGGATGCACAGCTTCATCAAGGAAGTACGTTATTAATTTTGATGAGACGATCTTATGCCACTGCTCCAGCAGCTCTTCTGCTTTTATGGTTACCTGGAGATCAATAAGCATTTCCAAAAGCAAATTTCTCACAATTACATGCTTTCCCATTGACTCTCGCATTGATGAGTTCCGTGCCTTAATTTCAGGTGGATTATATGTCATAATCACAAACCTAACCACATTTTCAAGCTCAGAAGTAAGGAACCCATCTTCTAAGATGCATCCAAGAAGAAGAACTAATTTTTCTAGGACAAGAACTTCCACATCCCCTCGTTGGAGTGTTACTAACAAATGTTCTACCAGATTGATTTGGCGCAGAATTGTAAGATTGTGACTCCTGTACCAAAGCATTGAGACTAGATTCTCCAGAAAACCAAGTAAGGCGATCTGGATGGAAACAGAGGCTGTCACCCAGAGAGTCCAGTCCAGGAGAACATGTTCCACCATATCAGCATTGGATAAGACAATGCAGTTTGAAGTTTCTGCAGGAATATCTCCCATGTCCAGCTCAGATAAACGACTAAAAGAATATTTGGGTCCCGAAAAGTTATCCGTATCTCCATGAGATCCAACTGGAGAAGTTTCATATTGAAACTTTGACAGATTATGATCCTCGTAGCTAGCTTCAGTTATAGTCTTCGTAGGTGACATGTTCATAGTACTTTGCACACTATCCAACTTCTTTGGCTCTGAAAAGAACGCTTCGCATGCAGAAATTTGGAAAAATATCTCCAAACATTGCATGTCAAAAAGCGTCATCTTGGGACGTAAAAACAAAGCTAGTAAATGATAGCCCTTGTATCTTTCCATATCCTTTACATTCTGAGAATTCTGATGAAGGGCACATGCAAGCAATGAAAGAGCCATATGTAGCATGTCTCTAGATTCGGCAGCCTCAACAAGTGCAAGTACAACAGCCATTCCTCCCACATGGCGGATAGTATCGCCAATCACATTTTTTCTGCAGATACTCGCATTTCCCACTAGACGCCCGAAACGCGGTATACCTAAATTATTCAGAAACGTATAATGAAGCAAAATTGAAACTAAAACGGTCAAAAAAGGCAATATATGAAATAAATATATGGGATCGTTGTATACCTCCCAAAGGAGAAGCAGCAGCGGACAATGGGTCAACTAGATTGAGGAGAGAAAAACTTCCAGTCGCGCGCATGAACTCTGAGCATGTTCCATCAAATGCAAAAATAAGTTTCTTACCAGCTAACTGAAAGGAAATAGTTCCTAACCTCTCGAGATTCCATACAATCCCACTACCATCTGCCTTAGAATCGCCTTGTCGATTACTCTCATCAAATTTTTGGATACTAGAGGCTGACGACATGTCAGTGTCTAACAAGTCAAGGATAGCCATGCTGCCCCCACCACAAGCCTGATTAGGCACGAAACGTAAGAGATATGCATCCTGAAAAAGACCTCTATACCCTCTACCAAGAATGTACATGAAACCAATGCAGCCTGACGTGAGCACCTCCTCGAAAAGATAACATGAGCGTATTTTCCATGTCATATCGCTTACCCTGGCACAAATAGCTGGGGTTCCAATTATTACTTGCAATGATTTTCCAACAGGTGAAGGGGAATAACCCAATTTACCCGTGTGCCTTAGCTTTCCATCAATATAAACATATGCGACGCTAGCTTGGAAGAGTCCAGCAAGAGCATTCGGCTTACTATGGACAACAGCAAGGTGATGCCACTTGCCCTCCTCAGTTTTTAATCCAGGAAATGACAAAGAATTTGAATTGCTAGTGGCAAGGGTCAGAATACCATCCTCTTGAAAATATAGTTCTGCATAGAATGGCCTTTCATTACTTATGTCACCAACAGAAAATATTCGGAAAACACGTTGTTCACTTTCCTGCCCACTTAATATCTGCGTCTTAGATAAACCACCAGCTTCATAGAGTTCTGTTTCTTTTCCTTGCATTGTCAAAAAATTACGAGACTGGAACCAACAAACAAATGAATAACCAGCAGAAGGAGGCCAAGATCTTTCTCCCAGGGACACCTGAATAGAAGCATGCCCAGTTTTGCTCATGTCCATCTCTACAAAAGGAGCCAGGGAAATATGTTCCAAGCCTGTGTCTTCCATGAGAATTAGCTTTTCAATCATACCAACTATCTCGTGACCTGAATTTAGAACCCTCATCTGCAGAACATATCTACATAGCATTTTGAGCTCAAATGGGGACAATCTGCACCATAATAAGACCGTATTTTGAGTAAGATAGTCTAGACACAAATGTAGTCACCTTAAGACTATGTATTAAATTTTTAGCTATACAGAACTACCTGTACGCCCCAAGAACTTCAACAATCTTCAAAAGATGAGAAAGAAATGGAGATGAACCCGGAAGAAATGGGTGAATAATCTCCAACAGAAGTTCCACGCAACCTGCTCCATTATGATTCATTAAGACGTAAAGCCAGCAATAATGAACAACAAGATTTAAAAGTTGACTTAACCAATTTCATTATGAGCTCAAGGAACCCTAAGACAAGGTTCTTACCAGCTGACGTGAGATTTTCCTGATTGAATGGACTGGCACGTGCAAGCCGTTCTAGAAGATTCAGAAATTCCAACTGCAGTTTTGGAGTAAAAAGCAACAGTGAACGGATGAGAACTTTGATAGCACCTGCATTGTAGATCCTCTGCTTGTCAGGATTAAATTGACCAGATGGGGTTTTTACAAGAAAGCTTGCTTTTTCACTTTCTGCCATCTCAGCTGAGGCCATCGATTCTGATGTCAAAAAAGGTGGAAGCAAAACTTCAAGCGCAAGTTCTAACAACAGTTGTATCACCTGTCTTTCCAGATCAACACACATCAAACCAGACTCCACCACAAGATCATAAAATGACTGAGATATAATAACACAGTGCAGTTTCATCCTATTTACAGCATTCTCACAGACTGCAGTTGTCATGAGGCGCAATAGATGCTTGAACAATTTGATGTAAACCATCAAATGAGACTCATCCCTGCACTGTTCTTCTCGGAACGTATGAAGGGTAGTCAATAGAAGAGAGAAACCAGTGGCTTCACCAAACACTCTTTGAGCAGAGCCATTAACCCCAAGAATGCGCCACAGAGCACCCATGGTGTCACATCTGGCTTCATAATGAAGCTTGTATTGTTGCCCAGAGATTCCAGTGACCACTCCACTCTTCAACACATCGATAACAGCTTCTAACTCTTCATGATGGACCTGGATGGAAATAACAAACGAGTTACTCTTTACAAGAAACTATAGAATTTCTGATACCTAATCAACTCACTATTGCCGGCATAGTCTAAAGAATAAAACGCCTTGCCAAGCTAATATAATTAATTCTGACTTATGATCAAAGAAACAAGAAGACACCCTGTAAAATATAAATAACCAAGATAAATATTTTTTGGATGTAGACTTACCTGTTTAGTGTCTTCCGTGATTAAACATGAAAGAATTTTCAAAACGCCAGTACGATGGTCATCAGATATCAATAATGGAAGAATAACGGTCACGCCATTGGCAGAACGAAAAGCTGCCTGATTAGCTTCAGATTTCTTTAGTAAAGAGATCATACAATCCCAACCAACAGTTATAGTGCTTTCAACTTCAAAGATAGGTAACTTTCCCGAACCAGAATCCATCAGCTTTGGTGATGAAATAATGGCATCCTTACTATCTACGTGTTGTTTGAAGCTAGGTGAACTAAGTACCCTCTCCAAATGATTAGAAACTCCACTATACTGATCTGGACCCATGAGAAGCTTGTGCTGCCTCAGGTCATCTTGTAAGACTTCCAAAACACCAACTTCTCCTAGGACTTTCTTGTACTGAACATCAAAAGATGTGAGCTTTACAAAGAAAGAAAGTACGGTATGCTTCAACTCAGAATTGATTGGCTGTTGCAGCAAGAAACAGAGTGACAACAGTTCTTGCTCTGGAACACAATTTACAACTGTGACAGCATATTCAAGAATTTTGAGGATTATCTCTTGCAGTGAGGGAGGAAAACCACCCATGTTCAGCACGAGAAGTGGAACAGTCCTTAATTCTTGGCACATTCTATAGTTTTCAATATGGCTCGAGAATATCTTAAACATCCGGTTTAACACTTCAGCCTGAAGATCCTTGTTCTCCGCTTTCAGAAAGATGTCTTGCAACATTTGGACAGCTTCAAGGTCTTTTACTTTACCATTTCCTTGATCCCATGTCCCATCATACAGATTGTTATCAGATGGTGTTTGACTTCCGCTATACCCAGTGGGGTTTGATTGAGGCAGTAGTGAGGTATTTGCTCCAGATGACTCAACGGGACCAGTCTGAGCCAAAGTGACAAGAACATCAAGCAATCTTGACAGTGAAGGGGAGAAATTTTGTGATGCGAACTCATCATTTTGCCTACTATTCAATGAATGAGGTGGCTGTTTTTTAGAGTCATCCAAACCACTATTTTGGTGTGGAGATGATTGATCGGACGCAGAAACTATATTTTTCGGCATGGAAGAAAGAATCAGGGCAAACTGTACAAGAAAATGGTAACCATGTGCATTTCTTATGTCCTCCTTCAGCCTGACCCCACCAGCTTCTACATATTCAAAATTGAAAAAGATTAGTAGCCATACCCATAGTGCTTCTACAAATCAAAAAGTAAGAAGGTGACTGCTTAATGTTTATACTATCCAGCTACATTTTCCACAGGCATTGACATATTCTGAGTTCTTGTGTGTTTCTCTAATCCAAAATTACCGGGTCTGTACGATAGTTCCACACATTCAAGTAACAAATCCACAATGCCCATTGTATAGGCTGAGTCCCCACAATCTGGATCAAAATCTTTGATAGCCATTAGTAGAACCTTTATCTGCAAGAGAACTCAGCAAGAAGAATTAGTTCCGAAGACGTAGAAACATAGCAAGCAGTCAGACCACTTACTTTTTCCAAGAAAATTAAAACGAAGAAAGCAACGAATCATATGCACACCTTTTTCACAATAAACAGAATCCAAAAAAAACGTACTTAGTTACAAGATCTGTCTGTGGCATTTTTTCTAGTGATCTAGCTTCTTTCCATAGATCTTGAGTTCACAAACAAACCAAGGACAAGTATTCTTATAAACGCCATAATTTAAGAAAAGGAAAATTATAAATTGGTTTGAAGATAACTATAAGCATCACAAAAGAGACCTTGTTAAACCCAGATTGCAGCTATATATGGCACTACCAAGATTGTAAACTAAAGTATAAGCGCAAAACCAATACTTATCATTTCCTTGAGTCTCATACTCTACTTGTAAATTTCACTAAAATCTCCTGATAACTAAATTCCTTATCACAGAGACCTCAGATACTTTGAAGATATGCATGATATGATTGACCTATTTTCAGGGTCACAGCTTACGAAACACACAAGAATCGATATACCACAGAGAGGCTTTCACCAGAATCCACTGGCATACCAGAAGGTGTTTGCGTATGTAGCTTGCCGTGCTACCATTGTCATTGACAAGAAGAAGCCCAAGAATCTGAAAGAGACACGAAAAGGAACCATAAATGAAACTTTCAGCATCACAACTTTCGCTCAAGTTTCAACGGTCATGCTTCAGAACAATTCGCAGCTGTTTCAGCTTCAAAACACATTGCTCGATTTTTTAAAACAGGGGAGCAACAAATTACCTGCATTGCATGTCTATGATGTTGTATGTTATGGAATGAAACTAGACCTTCTTTGTATTGAGAGAAAGCCACGACAGAACCGTTGGTAACCATTTTGAAAAGCAACTGAAGGGAGTCATCTTCAGTCAAACTCTGCGCAGCATAAGGATGGCTTGCCAATGCTTTCATGATATGGACAACGCTCCCCTCCATCTGCAAGAATATACACTTTGGCTAGGATGACATAGTTATAATGTAGAAAAATATGGTATACTTGACTTTGAAGAAACCATTGAAAAAGAAACTCTAGTGTCTAGCTTAAAGAGTACTGCATCTGCCATCTTTACCTTTTCTTCAAAACTAACAGATTTTTCACCTTCACTGGCTACAGTATATGTTAGAAACGCATTGAGAGTGTGTATTAGACAACCCAATATCCCAGAATCCAGTAGAGACTGTCTGTCAATAGGCTGAAAAGAAAATACATAAAAGGTTGAGTAGTATATAAACCAATTCAGTCTATAGCATACAAACCATTAAAGAGCCAGCACCCTGAAAGATTTTCCACGGACTTCAAAAATTGTACACTCATAACTCATAGTTGAGAGTTGTAAACAGTTAAAAGTCAAGTAAGCATTTTTACTTTGGTAAACAGCTAAAACTCATAGTTGAGCGTTGTAAAATCATTTAATTGGGAGAAAAAGTGGAAGACATGTAAAAGTAAAAAAAGGTACCACAGATACAAGGACTTCAACCGCAGTTAAAAGGTTTGCACCATGACTAAAACCTTCCTGCAGGAAAAAAACAAAAATCATGGATTAACAAAGAAGGAGAAGGTAACATGTCTTCCAGATTCACTGTAGTCAGAAGAAAAGGCAAACCTTGGTAACTTCAGAAAAAAACTTTATTACTTTCTCTACATCCAATGACCTTGTCTTGCTGCTAATCTTTAACTTTTCAATATTTGTCACAAATGCTCTCCCAATGACGAAAGAGAATACATGTGTTTCTACTAACCTGCAATTAAAAATAAAATTCTACTTATCTCATATCTGATATCTGGGCAGAAACTTGAAGTACAGTAGAAGGCCCTCTAACGAAGAAGAAGAACATTGAAGATAGGAAACGTATGGTTCCTTAACTGGGAAGACTCACAGACACATGAAACTTTTTTCTTGGGAGAGAATAAAACTAGCTCATCATGAATCAAGACAGGTAGAAAAAGGGAGAGGGTTAGGAGTAACTTACATGGTAACTAACTGATCTATGTTGGCATGCTGCTTCACTAATCTACAAAACGTATTCACACACAAATTCAAGGCGGCTTCTTTCTCCTGCTATGACAAATATGAATGATTAGCAGTCATGATTTGCCAATTTTTTGGTTTTTATGTGAAGACAATAATTGATTTATACAGAACATAAAGGTAACATAATGATAAAAAGAAGTGTGAGTCACGAACCTGTTCGGAGCTTGATGAAGAGAAGTCTTCCCAGTAACTCCTAAACTCCAGCTCCAGCTTATAAATATCTCGGCTATCAAACAAGTAAAGGGGAAAAATCATTCTGTTGCTTACGCCAACGTTGAAAAGTCAAAACTTTTGTTGAAGTTTCAATACCTTGTAGGAGATAATGTATTGAGGTCATGTTGAGCAGAGGAGGACGGTGAAGCTGAGGAAGGGGACGTCGGAGAAATGAGGTCGCCGGTGGTTAACTCGGCGGAGGTGGTTTCAGCAATTCCGACCTTATCCCTGAAGTCCTGAAGAAATGTTCCCCAGTTCATCGTTCCACCGTTTCGATTCTCATCCGATGACCTCAATCACGACCCAGATCCAAGGCGTCTGATCAGAAACCAACCCGGTTCTTCGATAAACCAACGCAGACATCAAATGCAATGTGCGAGATTAGGGTTTCGTAGCAAGAACAAAATCTGAGATCCAAAATTCCGATTAGCGATTCAGAAGCCCACAACAACAACACTTTGAGTTTTTCTCGTTGATAATCTCAGAAGAAGAATGAGGAAACAGATTTTGACAGGAAAATCGAGATTTATTGTATAGTTTTAACGACGAAGAGAGAAAAAAGAAAACTATATCATTGGTCGATTAATGTCTCCAATATTGTGTGTGATCTTTCTTTCTGCTGTTGTTTTTTTTTTCTTTCTTCGTCTTCGTCTTCGTCTTCGTTTCTCCGCGCCTTGTTTCTCGCTTCAAACAAAGTCAAAAGTCGTCTCACTTTCTCCCTCACTCACGCGATTTTCATTTATTTAAAAATAGATCTTTTAAAGATGATAAAATTCGGTCAAAAAAAAAAAAAAAAAAAAAGGAAAAACATACACAGTTTCCTTTTCGGGCCGATACTAGTCCTTTGAAAGCCCACAGATCTCTCTATATATAGAAAGATACGGAATCTATCTCCTTGTCTGCGAGAAACATTGTTGTCGGAATCTAAAATTGTTAGCTTCGAGTGGAATTGATGATGGCTCTGAACGTAGAAACCCTAACTTCTCTTGGTCGCACGAACACTCCGAATCCATCATCCTTTCCTGAAATCCATCTCGACTTTGTATCATCTTTCACTTTCTCAGTGCGGACTCAACGTGGAGTGGGCCCCTGGGCAATTTTTTTTTTTTTTTTTTTTGTAAATTTTGAGTTTTTTAAATTTTTTTTTGTGTTTATTGGATTTTTATATTTTTAAACAGATTTTGATGCTGTAAACACGTTTTAAAAAAGTAAATTTTAAGAACACAAAAAAAAAAATTATTGTGGACCCCTTTTTATTTTTTTTTGTTTATTGGATTTTTATATTTTTAAATAAATTTTTATATTTTAAACACATTTAAAATTAAAAACACACAAAAAAATTTGTGGGTCTTTTTCTCTTTTTGGTGTTTATTGGATTTTTATATTTTTGGATAAATTCATATGCTTTAAAGATATTTAAAAAAAAAATTTTAAAACACACAAAAAATAAAATTTATAGACCCCTTTTTACCTTTTTTTTATGGGCCTTGGGCGGTCGTACCAGCCACCCTCCTAGTTAAGCCGACACTGCACTTTCTTGACTCAGAGTTTTGTTTCAGTATGAGAAATGTATGAGAAATGGTGATGATAAGGATTCCAAGAATGATTATCTGATCATGATGTTATGGGTCTATCATTTTGAGAATTTTTGTAAAAGAAATTAATAGAATAAAAGGCCAAAAGAGAGCGATTCGATGACAATGGGGGTTGGATCATGTTCATGTTTTTAACTATTTATAATAAACTTTCCAAAATATTGGAAATATAACATCTTCCTTTATATTAAAACATGTGCCTCTTACTATATCATAATCAGAATCTAAAATCAACCCTTACTCCTACATCAAAAGTTTGGGTAATGATCTTATATATCTGAATTTTTTTTTTTTTTTTGAATAAATATTAAATTTATTCAATAAAAAAACATTTCTTACGTCAAATGCAACATTCTGCTGAAATCAATAAAATAAAGAATGAAAAAAATTGCTATCTAGTGAAGTTTTCCTTCTGTTTGAACTATCGAGTGGCAAACCAGTAACTAAGGGCGTCTTTGTAATTCTTATCCCCCATGGCACGGATAGAGAGGAGTCTGTTCCGCAACATTTTGTCAATGGTTTTTTTGAGTCGCACCGGTGTAGAATGTGCATCGCCATGATTTCTTCCGTTCCTTTCCTTCCATAGCACATAGATTGTAGTTTGGAAAGCATATCGTAGTACAAATTGGGAGGTCTTGTCCCGTGTTTGAGAGTTGACGAGAAAGACGATTGCATTCCAATTCGTGGTGTAGCCATCTTGAAGAATTCCCCTTACGGAGGGATCCCATACTTGAGTAGAGAAAGGACACTCAAAAAACAGATGGTTACGTGTCTCCCATGGATCTTGACAGAGACTACATTTGGGGTCAGCACTTGTAGTCCAACTCGCCATCCTATCCCCTGTAGTTAGACGATTGAGCATCGCAAGCCACTGGAGGAAAGAGAAACGCGGAATAGCGAACCCAAACCATACACACTTTGACCATTCACAATGTGCACCTGCAATGCGAATAAACTCCCACGTCATTTTCGTTGAAAATTTCCTTTTGAATTTGTCATTTTTGTGTTTCCAAAGCACCATGTCTTCATTTTGTGCATTTGACCTTATTCTTACGCTTTTGATCTCATCTTCCACTGGTTAACAACTCTCCTCTGTGTCTTCTCCTTCTCTGTTTATCTAGCACTTCTCTGAATTGACCCTTATCTACTAAAATATTTGAGTTATATATCTAGCCCTTTTTACTATATTGTTCGTATAGTACTTTAAGATTAATATATAGAAATTGCATGTAATATTTGAAATGAACAGTCGATAATTTTTGTTTTGGTGAAGAATCTCGTGGTCGATCGTGGACAATGAGAAACTTTTCCGAATGGGGTATTTGAGTAGTGCAAATGGTTTGGATGTCACTATATAAAACATTAGCAGCCAACCCAAAGAAAAGCCCAGAGATATATATGTGTCTGAATGATATAAGCCCAAAGCAAAGGAAAACGAACTGTATGCGTATGTTATATTGTTATGGATCCTTTTATTTTGTTATAGCAGGTTTTACATCGACTTAAATTTTCAATATCACAAGCCGAAAAAGGAAAAAGAATGGGGACTAAGAGCTCGTAGAATCATAAAAGGAAACTATATTGATCCCATTAACAATGTTCTTTAATGTATCTTTTGACTTTTAGTGGTCGCATCTTCTCTTTATTTTTTGGGTTCAAAGTGTTCGCATGTTCATGCGTGTCCTCGTTAACAAGCTCTTTGACCTTCGTTTTTTTAATCTTTTCTACTTTATATTATTCCTCGTAGTTTTTCTATTATCTTTTTTAATTGATTCTTTATTACCCTCGCTATCTCCTTCTTTAGGTGTTTCTAATCCCTTTTGATTTGATTTTTTTTTTTCTTTTAACCAATATTTTTTTTGGAGTTTTCATGTTATTAGAATACCTTTGAAAGAGAACTTACAAACTATGCTATACTCCTAATTATATTCCTAATTAAACTACCCAGTTTTTCATTAATTGTACGTGATGGAAAACAAACAAAACATTCTTAAAAAGTTGTGATACAAACCGAAATCGTATTCAAGAAGAGAGACAACAACAAAAATTTAACGCTTCTGAAGTGGAAAAAGATATTATAAGCTGCCTTATCATTGTTTTGTAAGTTATATTCTTGAGAGAACTTGTGGTTATCCGCAGTTATTAAATGGAGGATAACCTTTCTATGTGGTCACTATTGTGATTGGTCACTACTTTAGTGATACGTACGTGTTCTTGTTCATTGCTAATGGTAGCTTATAGTATAAATGACCAACCAATAAATAAGACCCTTTCCCCTGATTAATTAGTGATTACGATAGAAATCCGTTAACAGCATTCATAAAAACGATAAATTATTTTTGTGGCCTATTGCCAAACTTGAGTTTACGATGAATTTAGACCCCATAGCAATAAATATTTTTCCAACTTTATAAGACTGCTTTATATTTGGGATATATCAATATTATAATTATAATGACAAACTAATATAAAATGATGTGTACATGTACATAGATATGAAGTTTTTTGTTTTTGTTTTAATACGTATATATACATGAAGTTGTTGTATCGTATCTATCACAATCAAAGAAGCTGGCTTTGAGAGGACACATTCGTCAATCCCTAGATGTGCAGTTTGTGGGTCCTTTACTGATCCAATTATTTTTGATGTGGTTGGCATGATATATAATGTTTTTCTTTTTAACTCAAAAATTAGTAGGTTTATGTAAAACTTATAAAATGAACAAATAATTCTTTTAACGGACGTAGTTAGTTAATTTTATAAAGGGGATCATTGTAATTGTTTTTACCTGTACGAATATAAGAGTATTTGACAAGAACATCTAAAGTAAACTACAGAATCTTTTTTAAGCTGTAATAAAAAAACAATCCCTAGAAAAGTAACAAAAAAGAAATGCTCTTTGTCTTTGTGTTCTTGTTCCCGAGGGTATTTGAATCATTCAAGAGCAACAAAATAAGGAAGTAGATTCCAGTTTTACCCTTTTACATATTGTGGGGGCCAGAGAATCCCAGATCGTAAGCCTTGTGAAACGACGACGACTCGTGATTATGAGATTCGGTGTCGTACGTCGACATAGGAAACGACACTCCACCTGCGTACTCCAGCATATCACCGGGTCTCACGCTAACGTGCACTCCATGACCCGTGAGTCCAAGAAAGTCTCTGGTCAAACGGCCGTCTGCTTTCTGCCACGTGGACGTTAACCCATCAACAACAAACTGGCCGTACTCAGACGACGAAGATGGTGTCATCATGACTCGGTCCACACCAAGAAGCTCGTTGACCGTCGTCAAATGTCGGTGATGACCGATTGACAGCGTTTGTCCTCCGCCGCCGAAAGTCCCTGAGCTGAGAGCGGTCGCTTTCTGGAGGAGAGCTGTCGCGGAAAGAGCTGCCGTTGAGGATGAAGAAGCGGCGGAGGAGGATTGTGGTGCACTAGGGTTAACGTAAAGAGGTGACGTGAAGAGCAAGGAAGACGTGGAAGATTTATTGAGCATTAAGTGACGATCATGGAAATTAGGGTTTGGGCTTGTGAGATTGGAGGAAGAAGTTGAGATGATTCTTGCACTTTCTTCTGCTAATGCATCACAGAACGCTCTATGCGTTATGAAACTGTCTTTCCTGTTTAACAAAATTTTCCCCAACAAAAAAAAAAACTAGATATGAAAATGAACAATAATGTTAAAAAGAAAATAAACAATTATGTATATATCTATGTCTGTGCATATATGTATATACGAGCGATGATGATGCAGTTGCAAGAAGTAAAATAATATTAGGTGGACCACAGAGAGAGAGGAAGAAGTTTCAAAATTCCAGGAAAAGCTTTTGAAGCCTATTATGTAATAATGGACCAAAGCAATTTAGACATAGCAAATCAAATCATAGATTACAAAATCTTTAATAAAAGCAAAATAAAATCCAAATTATGATTCTTTTTCAGCATTATGATGAAGGAGAAGATTCACCTGCGGACTTTTTATCATCTCCTTCAATAATGCAACATAAATTTTGCATACAATAAGAAAAAAAAAACAATTTTAACTGGACAAGAATTATCTTAATTATATACACGCACATCAGCCCTATTGATATATGTCAATCTCATGATCAGTACATGAAACTTCTTCATAAAACAAAACAAGAAAGGTTTATTTCACTATTTTCAGTATATTTCATGTTTCATCTTTACATAGGCCTTAATGGGCGATGTGTATATAATGTCTTAATCCATGAATTTTGCCACTGCATTTAATTTGAACTCAAAACTCTATTCCATGGACAGGCACTAGCAGTTTATTCAAAGAACATACCCAAAAGAAGACAACTGAAATTAGTCACACGAAAGCATTAAATTCATCTATACATATACAATTAAAATATATTTCAATTTTTTTTTATAGATTCACTTATAACATGTGGACTGCCATCGCTATATATATAGAAAATAATGTAGATTTGTCACAGAAACATCAGTAAAAATATCAAGAAATCAAATTATCCAGGAACAAAGAAAGATATTCATATAAGAATAAAAGTAAATTTATTATAAAAAAAGCGTACCTCGAGAAAAGAGTGCCACAGTCACATCTATACTCTCTTGTACCACAGACCTTAGTGTGAGCTTTCCAATCAGATTGAACAGCATAGAACTTTGAACACTTTTCACATTTCCATTTCTTCTCACCGTGCTTCCTGCAAAAGTGTTTCTTGATCCCTGTGAGATCACCAAGCGCCCTAGATGGGTGATGATGAACACAGTTTGTCTCTGGGCACACATAGACTTTCTTCTTTTGCTGTTCTTTGCTGTTTTTCTGCTTCAGCTTCCATGGAAGATTGTGGCCTCTCCTGTGAAGCTGCAGATTCTGATCTCTTTGAAACCCTTTGTTGCATATCTCACAGACGAATCTGTTTGTTGCAAGAAGTGTCTTTGGTGATAATGCAATTACCTCTGCATCTGGATCTGCCACAGAAACCAGTTTCACATGAGAAAAAAGTCTCAAAGAATTTCTTGGTCAAAGATCATTTTAAGACAAACCCTAACTGTAAGAAGAAAAAAAGGAACACTTTTTACAAAACCTCACATGACAAAAATAAAGTTTCCCAGATTCTGCTAGTAATAAAATAACTTATACGAATAAAGTCATCAGATTCTACTAGCTAATAATCAAAAACCCATATGAAACAAAGTTTCTCAGATCAAAAAGAAAAAAAAAACAGATGAAAAAAGGTTCCAAGATTCTACAAGGAATCAAAAATCCAAAGGAAATAATTAAAGCCACCATATATATATTCAAGAAATATAAAGTAAAAAATCATATTTTAATTACCAGGATTTCCAGGAACGCCTCTCCTTTTCTTAACCTTCTGAGTCTCTGTGTGCGTACAAAGACGACTAGAAATTACATTATTCAAGCCATTAAAATCTTGGATGGCACTGAGTGTATCACCAGAAGAAGCACTTGCTTCAGCAGACAAAGAGCTTGGTTTATAGGACCAGTTACGAGATGAAAACATATCCATGGCTATATGGTTATTAGCTATATGAAGAAGAAAACTCCAACTAGAGAAAAAACAAAAGGTGAAAGAAAACTATAAAAAGATCTAAACTGGTTTTATAACTTAGATCAAGTACCTAGAGAGTAAGAAGTTTACACAGAAAGACATCATTCTTTGGCTATATATGTAAGAAAGAAAGAAAAAATCATAATTTTTATAATTTTTAATTTAGTTTCTTGGGTGTATATACACATTTGTATGTACAGTTTTCAAAAGCAAGAGGACGACCATGATGGATTGTTATTCTCCAAGGTCACTATCAGTATTTTGTACATATACATATATGTGTGTGCTTACAATAAATGCAAAGACTGTTTGATTCCCATTTTTGTATTAGTTTTTCTAGGTGCAGATAAATACCACAGAGGAGAGATAGTGTGTAATTTGAAAGTGAGACTTTTACTTAGTTTCCAATACTTTTTAACTGTTTTTTTATTTAATTACTATTGCCTTTTTTAATATTTATGTTGTTTTAGATACTCTTCTGCATTACAGTGAAGAGTGATGATTACAGGACCAGACTATCAGCGTTTACTTGAAATTGGCTACTAAAAAGAAGAGTAGACCACAGAGAGAGAGAAAAAAAGAAGAAGCAAGCTATCAATTTTTCCAATTAATGGAAAATATTATGAGATAAGACTTAGCAGGCCTAATTGCCTTAAATAGAAGTAATAATTACTTATATATCAAGAAAAAAGAAGAAACCTTTTTCTTTATTGGGTAAGAATATAAAGGAAATGTTTTTGTTTTGTATAGTTTGTAAGTGAATCTAAAACACAATTACCTAGCCAAAAAAAGATTGTTCTTATAATAGAAGAACTATATTTAGTCATAGAACCATTGAGGAACACACTAAATATTACTTTTCATTTAGTCTAAGAGATGAAATTCTCTTATATAAGAATTAGAAAATTCAAGTTCAGTGGAGTGGATCGTAGTTTCTTTTAGATATGCAATACATCGTGTTAGTGACACACTGACACTCAAATTCGAATATGTGATATTTCGCTCCTACATATGACCGGTTGAACTATCATCGCTAGTTCAGAAATCTAACTTTGTTCAAAAGTTGTCAATGTATAGTTACGTATTATATATGTTCCAAGATTATTTTTTTGTTCAGTTCAAAAATTCGATTTATTACCAAGAATAAAAAGTACAGTTGTTCATTGTGCTATAATTTTTGAATTTATTTCTTTTTCTAACTTTGGGGATTTTAATTCTATCTTTTTATGTAAAATGTTAGTATAATTTTTTTTTTATCTAACTGTTTTTACGTTATGTGTGGTGTTATTATGAACTAAGAATTTGAAATGTGCAAATGCTGATTTATTTGCTATTCATATTCTAGATATTAGATTTGTATTTATCACCTCAATAATTTTGTTGTTGTGTATATGGATTGTGTTTAAAGGTGTGAACATCATCTAGGTTCTTTCTCAGTATTATCTTAATTATTTCAGGTTATAATATCTTTTTCTTTTTTATTATAGAATATACAAACATCTATATATTCAAGAATTTATCTATTTTATTCGTACTCTCAGAATATTCAAATCTTTTTTTTTACTTGTTCTCTTTACTTTTAGAAGTCAAAACTTTCTTTACCAAAGAAAAAAAAAATCAGAGGCTTTTTTTGCCGAAGTCAATGAGTTACACCTTAATAAAAAAGAACTCTCACGACTCCAGCTTTCAATTTAAATTTTGTTAAGCCTTTGAAATTTTTGAAGAATGTTTTAGACTGAAATTTTATAGAGGTATTGGAAACGATGAGAAAAACACGTTAAACAAAAAACATGTAGTTCAAAATTTAAAACTAAATATATAGATTCCAAATACCAACCAATAGATGGATGATTGACACGTAGAAAAAGAACAACACCTAGCTACACATAGTTCTAGGTGGAATCTCATAGATTCATGTTTCTTCTCTAGCAGTATGCTTTCGGACCACACCCAACACAGAGACAAAGAGAGACACCAAGCAGCAGACTGAGGACTCATGTTTGAGTGGATCAGTTCGTCTACCTAGGTGCAAGAGAGAGCCTGGTCGTGAGGGCACTGAGAACCCTACTGCCTCTCCATGAGTTTTTGGGTAAAACCAATTTTACTCCATTTTATCATTCCATTCTTTTTTTCCTACTTTTCTTCCCATTTATTTTTACACTGAGACAATATAAAATAAACCCGAAGAAGAGTATCTATTGTTACTGAACATTTTTTCTTCTTCTTCTTTTTTTGTCTTTGATTCAGTCTCTAAACTCAAAGTTCAAATTTGGAACACAAGGATACAATATCTTCCATTCCTCCTAGCCGAACTTGAGTTTGATTGATCACTCACAAATATACAATTGTAGAGAAAGGAGATAACACACACAAAAGATATACTAAGCAACCAATGCCTAAAAAGCATTTTGGCTTTGAATATCAAAATGAAATATTTTACTTTGTTGAATTTTTATTTCGTCTTCCTATGATATTTACTCGTGGATGACTTTGTGTCATCTTCCTTTTTTTATTTACCCTTTTTAGGTTTTTGATTAATATTCTCATATATCCCTTTGAAAAGTTTCCATGCCCAAAAACAAAATACCTACCCCACCAAGGCACCAACAAAAAAAATCTCGCACACTTTCATCCACTCTTTAACTTTCTATCTTTTATGAGTTTTTCTATAGTAATATTCCAAACCAAACACAAAGACATACAGTTTGTTAAGTCTATTTGCCCCTAGACATGTCTTCTTCGTTCGTAAGATTATTCACTGTGGTAAGGCATGTATATTTTAGTGATCGACGTGTGCCTTGAGTTTCGCTTTTGTTAACGTTCAGAGGAATCCCTTTAGTCCAAAAACATGCGACCATCATGAGACGCGAGGGTAACTCTAAACCCATGCAACACCGAATATTCGTCTTTTGAATTTTCGAAAAGGGTTTTTTAAATTGTGAAATTCTTAAATATATGCTATTTGTAGGGAAATAAATATACATAAAATCTTCACATTCTTGTAACAAGTGAAGGAAAGAGGTTAGCTCATAAAATAGTGTAAAATTTGACATTTTCCACTATTAATTTGGTCAAAAATCTTGAAGGTCTTCCAAGAAAGCATGAGCACAAATTTTAATTTTACATACTTCTTTGTTCTCAAGTTTTCAGGCCATAGAAAAATTTAAGCTTACGATGAGACGGAGAAAATATAAAATCGAATTAAGGAAAACAAAAACAACAAAGAATAAAGAAGAGTGACAAGAGAATACAAGTTTACACATTTATGAATTTCAAGAGTTTTACAAATTTGTTCACACTTTACTATCATCTCCAAGCTTGCTTTGTTGTATGTGGTTGCGTTCAAGGTTCATGGCTATTAACACGGCTATGGAGTTCAAGCATCTCTTGATGGTTAGGGTCAACCGAGAGCGCTGCACGACAGTCCCGCAACGCACTACTGACATCTTTAATATGCTCGTGGAAAGCCGCCCTTAAGTGAAGAAGATGGAGATCCGCTTTGAAGGCGATAGCTCGTGATAACTCTGCGATAGCTTCTCTCTCCTTTCGACTATCCATCAACACTATCAAAACCCACACAAGAAAAACAAGAAACATACGCTTTTCACGTTAAGTCAATAAATACGCAGGATGATGAAGAAAAACAAAACAGAGAGTAAGAGTTGAGTTTTAAAAAAAACCTGCGGCTCGGTAACGGTAAGGATAAACTCGGAGAGGGTCTAAACGGGTGACCATCTCGAGATCAGATTTGGCGAGTTCACGGTCGCAGTACTCTGATCTTTTCTCGTAAGCGGATGCGTTGTTTTGAGCCTTTTCGATTAGTCTGGTCATTTCTTCATAAGCTGCAGCTTTGTCGTGTCTAAGGAAATGGACACGAGCTAGGCCTTGGTGTGCCCTTGTGTGCCTCACTTTCAGAGCGTTTATATAACAATCCGCAGCTAAGTCTAGCTTCTCGCAATCCACGTAGACGCTCCCGAGATTGTTTAGAGCCTACAAACAAAACAAACAAACAACCAAAAATACATTTTCATAGAATAAAATGAACAATGGAATTGCCTCTAAATGGTCTGGTGGTGAACGGCCGTACCTGACCTTTCCGCAACCTATCAGAGGGGCACTTAAGAGCATCTTCAAGAAGAGAAACAACTGTTGAAGAACTCGATGGATCGAGGCTAGATTCTGCTAAGGCATAAGCCTGGAGGAAATAAGCTTCGAATGATCTCTTTATTCTTATGGATTCCTTAGCCTTTTGAAGCCCTTCTTCACAGTGTCCAGTGTCATATAAGATCCATCCTTCATAAACCAGACGTTCGTGGTCACTCGAGGCGTGCTCTCGTGCTAACTGTAAACTACGCATCGCTGCTTCAGGACAATTCAACCTGGTCAAAACATGGTAAAAGACAATGAGATGCTCAGTTACCACCTTAGGATAAAACTGAGAATGGTCGAATTGAAAACACTGTTACCTTAAGAGAAGCAACGATTGTCTAAAGTAAAGAACACCTTTAAAAGCATCAGCTTCGAGCATCTGATAGATCACGGAAAGAGAACCGATATCATCAACATTCGACCATTTCTCATAAAGCTGCATCCAACAATCTGCGGTTGTCCAATTCTCGACATGCTCATAGACAAGCGTCCGAAGCTGTCTCGCAGCTACTTTCCCATCAAACATTCTATAATCCGGGCACAACGTAAGAGCAGCCTGGATATCACGAAGAGCCGCTTCGTAGTCATCCATACCGAGATAAAGACAAAACCGGATCTCCAAACATTCTAACGCGAGTTTAAACCCCAAGATCCGGTTGATTTCCTCGAGCGCAGCCTCAGCATTTTGTTTCGACATTAGCGTGACAGCTCGATACATGTAAGGATAAGTCAAAGTCGGGTCTAACTCAGTTGCTTTCCCAAGATCCTCCAGCTTCTTATCACCTTCACAATATAAAGACCTTTCCTGATACATCCATCCGAGAGGCGTCGAAACAGAGGAGATGACCGAGCTTAGCTTCTCGTAACCCCAAAGCCGATGGCCTTGGATGTAACCTATTCTTGCTAAACCAGTAGCCGAATACACATGGCCTAGGTTAAACGCGGTTTCGAATGCTTCTTCTGCCTCACGGTACTCTTTCCTCAAAAGCCTCGTACACCCTAACCGATGAAACCCCAATACTCTCTGCCGGTCATTTTCCGCAAAGTCAACAACTTTTTCCAAGAAACCCAATGTTCTGTCAGACCGAGGATCTAAACGCATCGAGACTTCGCTTAAACAAGAGTATAAGGAGAATGAAGCTGTCCCTGCCATGGTTGAGACTTGAGATCTATTCACCCGAGTCAAAACCTCGACAACACGCTCATCCATCAAACTATCAGGCATCTCATATAGAAAAACTTGCAAACACGATGCAGCTAGGATCGGGGATCTCTCTTCGAGTGCAAAGTCCATAAGCTCAATGGCACATTCCATCGACGAGATCAGAGAAGCCAATTCTCTATCGCAAGCATCTTTAAGCCTCTCGCAGCAAAACTTGTTTGCAAAAACTAAAACTTCCAATAAAAGATTCTTGGAAACTCCACTTAGAACACCCGCAACGCTGAAATCTCTGACAACACGCATAGCTGACGATGATACCTGATTTTCTGACATATCTATCTCATCGAGAAGCGATTCCGTGAAGTTCCCATAAAGCATGGCGTGAAATGGAGCCGAAAGACACGCGAATTTCTTTCTGTCACAAGCTATTCTCTCTTCTCCTATCTTAAAAACAACGCTTCTCGAAATATGGAGCTTCACCTTCACAGATGCTGCCTCAGGGGAAGAAGCAGACATAACTGGGAAATAAAATGCAATATCCAGTGGCACGAACTCTTCGGAATACTTACCGCAAGAAGAAAGCAAATCGGCGATAACTTCTTCCCCTTGTTTCTCATACCTTAACCAAGACCCAAACACAACTTTCTCATGGACAGTTGTAGCTTCTTGCCAAGCTGATCGAAGGCTTCTCTGTCTAAGTTTGGTCTCTCCAAGACCTCTAAACACTTGATACTGCAATAGATACAGAATCGATCTCTCCTGCAAAGAGCAAGCCTCGAGTTCTTCATGAATCTGAGCAAGAACTTCTACATAGTCAAGAGGTTTATAATGCGGCAGTATCTGCGGCTCGGGAACTTTGATAAATGATTCTCTGCACAGTGGACTACAAAAGACCAAAGGTTAACTCCATAGCTAAACGTCTCAAGCTCACTATCATCAATTAGAACCAGCAGGAAAAGAAAAAAAAGAGAGAGAGAAACTTACGCAGATGAAGAAGCAGAGGAAGATAGCTTCCCTCTCTCAACTTGAAGCCATGACTGTGGATTTAACGAATTGAGCTGTGATTCTTTACAAGAATCAGAAGATGGGTAAAAGGTCCTCATCTGACATAACAGATGAAACAAATCCCAGATCTCCAGGATAGCCAGAGAATAATCAACACACTACTTTCTTCTCGATTTCACAGTACACAGCCCAGAAGAATCTAACTGAAGATGAGGTAACTTAATGGACTTCTATACAAAAAATTTGAACTTTGTATTACGAGATCTTCCAACACCTAAAGCTAAATCATTTCTCCATGAAACCATTTATGTGCACTTAGAATAAAACCTAAATACAATACACCGGAACCACAAACCTCACTCGAAATCGCCAAAGAACTGATACCCTCTAAGGAAATTAAGGGGATAAATCAGTGTAGACCAGCAAAATTAGAGCTTTCTCGAGAAAACCCTAATCTGCAGCAGTGGTAACATCATAATCTATTGGCTCCAGGAGAATTGAAGTAAACCCAGAAAAGTCAAAGAGAAGCTAACAAATCTAGGATGTCTTGGACATGAGAAAGTAATAGTCTTTAACCAGTGAGACGAGAAGAGAGTGAGTAAGAAACCTCCTCCCCTTGTTGCGCGAGCTTCTGCAATTTTGTATTGAAGAAAAGCAAAAAAACCCTAGACAGAGAGAGAGAGTTGGGAAGTGTATATGGAGAAATTGGGAGAAAGTATTTGAAGTTCGAGCAAAGGAGATCGAAGTGAGAGATGTAGCAGAGAGTGGGAAATATTTTCCAAATTCACACTTTTTCAATTCTCTGAGCTGTTTTGTTTCATTGGTAAAAGGGAAAGTTTTTCTTCTTTTCTCTTGTTTTTTCTCATATCCTTTCTCTTTTGGTGAACATCTCCACACTAAACAGTAACCAGCACTATCGCTCTTCTCCCACCTCTCTTCTTTTTTTTCTAAGTGATGGTGAAATTAATTATTAATTAATTACTTTGCCCCAAAAAAAAAAACTATTTATTAATGAACTTTACAAGTATATATTCTAAATGTAATGTTATATTTATAAGAAAGTGATAGAATTGTCACATTTGTAGACATCCAATTGTCATCTGATATCATACAGCCGAAAATGTTTCTATCATATTTAAATTACTTTTCGTACTTTTACTTTTGTAATATCTATATCTTAATATTTCGAAGAAATACAAAAATATATTAGATCCTGAAATTTTTTTAAAAAAGATATATAATAACAGGGCATATATAAATAAATTTACATATATAATTTGCAATTTCACTTTGAAAGTTTGAAATATTATCGTACAAGTTTGATAATTTTTATTACAAAATATATATACAAACCGTCATTAACTAAAGATACTTTTTCCCTTTAGGACACATCAAAGAAAGTCTCAGAAGTGCAGAACCATCCTTGTCACGGTTTATGCTTACTCTCCGGTCACCACGTGTCATGTCCTCCTTAACCGGGGATCCTTCATGAACTTTCTCCTTCGTTTTCGCACACCGCTTGACTAAGAGAATCCTGAAAAAACGATTTCTCGCATTTTCTCGTGACCCAAAAACAAGAATCGTCAGCTCACTCACAGAATCCAAAGCAGAGCACTGATTCAACTTCCGTTTCCTCTCTTTCCTTCCCGCGTTTTCCTTCACTTTCTGGGAAAGAGTTGATACCGTAATGTATCAGTGGAACTTACCGTACCGGAAAGATGACGTGGAAGCCGGCGGTGGCTCAAGACCTTTATACCCAACGATGCTTGAGAATCCCGAGCTCCGGTGGGGATTTATACGCAAGGTTTACTCTATAATCGCCTTTCAGCTTCTAGCCACCGTGGCCGTCGCCGCCACGGTGGTCACCGTCCATCCAATAGCTCTGTTCTTTGCCACCACCGGCGTTGGATTAGGTCTCTACGTAATCATCATCATCACCCCCTTCATAGGTATAAAAATCACCATTAATTACACTTGGTTTGAGAAAAATCAAAAATTTCAAATTTTGGATTTGAATCAACAGCTTTGCATGTGTTTCTCCGGTTTTAGTGTTGTGCCCGTTGTACTATTACCACCAGAAACATCCGGTGAATTACTTGCTCTTGGGGATCTTCACTTTCTCTCTGGCTTTTGTCGTTGGGTTGACATGTGCCTTCACCAATGGTAAGACCAACAATTGTTCTAGTTTATGCCTTACCCAAAAAAAAAACCTTTTTCAAAAAATCTGGTTTTGATTGCTCTTAATGTTTCTGGTTCCATATGTACATATCTTTAAATCTTGTTTCTGTGTTGGAACAGGGAAAGTGATTCTCGAGTCAGCGATCTTGACAACGGTCGTGGTGCTTTCCCTCACCTTGTACACCTTCTGGGCTGCTAGGAAAGGATACGACTTCAATTTCCTCGGACCATTCTTGTTTGGTGCTCTCATTGTGCTTATCGTCTTCGCCATAATACAAGTAACGCCACTTATTCCAAATTTACCATACGCATTACAGAGAATGAGACTTTTAGGCTCGGCTAGTGAAATGTGGTAGCGTTTTGTAGGCTATAAGAAGGTAGAAACTTGATTGTTTCATTACAAGTTACACAGAATGATAGATTCAGCCTAGTCCAATGTGGTAGTTTTGTTTTGGTAGCATTTTTCAGCTACAAGTTAAAAACATGATTCCACTTTAAGCACTGTTTAGGCCTATTGAATGTGGTAGTGTTTGTAGCATTGTTTCTAGGCTAGAAGTTGGAAACTTTGTTTCACTATAGAATGAGAGTTTTAACCAATGGAATGTGGTAGCTTTGGTTTGCATAACCGGGTTTTGGGTTTTTGATTTATGTTGTGCAGATTCTTTTCCCATTAGGGAGGATATCAGTGATGATCTATGGTTGTTTGGCATCTGTAATATTCTGTGGATACATAGTCTATGATACGGACAATCTGATCAAACGATACACATACGATGAGTATATTTGGGCTGCGGTTTCGCTCTACCTAGACATCATCAACCTCTTCTGGTCTCTTCTTACTGTATTTAGAGCCTTACAAAGATGATAATTACGAGGCTGATGTAATTTAAGGCTTCTTGATCTTTTTTTTATAAAAAAATGTTATAATAAGAAGGTGTTGTTTGTATATTTTCATGGTTACGTTTCACATGTCTATGTGGTTATATAGGGAACACCAGAAAACAGAAACAGTGGATCAAGAAATGATTATAACGAAAATGCCAAATGTGTAGTGTAGCTAAGGACACTCACGAGACGGGTAGGGTTCTTTTTTTTTTTCTTTCTTCTCAAAAGAAAAAGAAATAGTATAACTGAAAAGAAGTCCAATTAAAAATATAATTATATCAGAGATATAGGCAAAATCATTTACAATCAAAGAAAGACTACTTTGTTAAGTTTTCAAGGCTGAGGACTTGTGGTTCATAGTTTAGATTTAAAATATGGACAATTTTGATTTAGACTGTTTTGTTAATTTTTAAAATATATATACCATTTAGGTTTTTTTGTTTTTTGTCAACTGAATGTTAACATTGTCTTAGTTTTGATACAAAGTTAATACTCTTTTGATAATGCAAAAAGGAAGAAAACGATGGGAAGCCTCGAGCTGTGTGTTGAAGAAAAGGAAAGCGAATGTTTATAATTCTGAAATGCTCCAAATGCAAATCGACAAAAGAAAAATAATGGTAACGAGAGTGATCGATCCAAATTGGGAAGTCTTGTAACAGCTCATGTTGCTGCTTCATTTTTAATCATGAATCTTAATTATTTAACGATTTTTCCATGTAATAGCTTCCGTATAAGTCTAAAGATCTCCTTGGATGCCTGTCTCTGTATGTAAAAAATTTAGCGTAATGTGCGGAAAACAAGTAGGAAAAAAAATGGAGTTTAAAAATCAAAATCCCTCCATAACTCTGCATCTGATTAGATTTCTGGAATTTGTGTTGGCAATGCAAATATTATGATACATTTTTTTTGTATGAACGAACATATTATTATGATACATGACGGCGAAATGCATGTATGTATAACCAATAAAGAGGTCCGTATATTTTTCGATCAACATACCAAAACGGCAAAACCAATGAACTACAAGCATCCCTATTTCTTTTCGTACATGCAATAGTTTCTAATAACTACTTCAAAATACGAAACAATAAACTAATATCTAAGCTAGGTTTAGAGCAAAGGATAATTTATAGAAAAAGATACATAAACGTACCAAAAAAATCGTGTAAAATAAAACTGAAGAAGTTGAACTAATGTGAAAAAATGTCTGAACCGTATTCTTACGTCTCGTCAAAGATATATATCTTATCGCTAATACCGTAATTAAGTTGTTAATAGAAATTACGTAGGTAGAATAGGTTTTTTCCTTTGGTGGGTCCCGATGGAAATGAAAAAAAATGCGAATTCTCTTTACTCCTATTCTATAAAAACTTCATCATCCTCTCTTCCTTGTCACACCCGAATCCAAATGAGACTTGCTTTTGATCAATCTCATTCCATAATTTTTTCAAAGCAAAAAAAAATACTTCATATTTTTTTTTTTGCAAAAAGAAATCATCAAAATAGTTAAAGTAGAATATGTACAAAAGGGCATCACAATACCCTCAAGTAGAAATCCCTCCACCACAACCTTTCTTGAAATCACTAAAGAACACTCTCAATGAGATCCTTTTCGCCGACGATCCCTTCCGCAAAATCAGGAACGAAACAAAAACGTCGAAAAAGGTCGAGTTAGGGTTGCGACACGTGTTCCCGATCTTGGAGTGGGCTCGTGACTACAGTTTGGAGTATTTGAAATCAGACGTTATCTCAGGGATCACCATAGCAAGTCTTGCTATTCCTCAAGGGATTAGCTATGCTCAACTCGCTAATCTCCCTCCAATCCTTGGACTTTGTACGTTCTCTTCTTCTTACTTCTTATTTTACATTATAAAGAATAGTTGCATATATATATAACTGAAAATCTTTTTTGTCAAAAAGAAAAGAAAAGAAAAGAAGAGTTGATATCACTTATTCAAGAACTCTGATATTACAAAGATTGGAAAAATGATATTTTTGCTACGGAAAATAATTTATTTTGGTTTTGAAATACTTTTGGTTTGAGTAATTAAAACTCACTTGCAACCTCAAATTAGAACTTATTTTGGTTTAAGATATTGATCCTATCTTTTTGGTTTGAGTTGTTTTAACATTAATCTATATATCTGAATTTACTATATACACATACTCAAAATATCTAATCATGTGTATGGAAATGTAGACTCGAGCTTCGTGCCGCCGATGGTATACGCGATAATGGGAAGTTCAAGAGATTTAGCGGTGGGTACGGTGGCGGTGGCGTCGCTGTTGACGGCGGCAATGCTAGGGAAAGAGGTAAACGCCGTGGAGAATCCAAAGCTTTACCTTCACTTAGCTTTCACCGCCACTTTCTTCGCCGGACTCATGCAAACCTGCCTTGGCCTTTTACGGTTAGTTAACACCCAAACCACACTCATATATAATATTCAAAAATAACAACAATGTGACTTGTATACATGAAAATGTATCATGTCTATTATTTGTATTTTATATCAAGGAATCATCATTTACTTAATTTAAAACAATCATGGTAGAAATGACCAAGTGAGTCCATATATATATATAGTATTGGAGTATTATATTTTCTTGAGAACAGTATTATTAATTTTATATTTTGGCACAGTTCTGATGTTATATTAATGGGCACATGATTGAAAGTATTTATAAAAAGTGAGAACCGAACATATTGCACCTTGTCTTGACTTGGTTTCTGCCTCGTGCATGATCTTGTGTTTTTCTTTGCAGAAATAAAGAATAGAGATTTAATACTACATGTATACTATATTACATAGAGATAAAGGGAAATAAAAAAAAACAATAGTTGGGAATGATCCGTGTTCGATTTTGACGCAAATATGTCAGAGGATAACAATAATGATAAGATTAGAAAACTAATCAAAACATTCAGAAACAAATTTCACGTGAAAAAAAATTGAATGAATATGAAAGATAAGAACTGGTGTTTTATAGTAAAATGATTGAATATAGTGAATGTAAGAACACAGGTTAGGGTTCTTGGTGGAAATATTGTCGCATGCGGCGATCATAGGGTTCATGGGAGGAGCAGCGACGGTGGTATGTCTGCAGCAACTTAAAGGATTACTTGGTCTCCGTCACTTCACTCATTCCACTGATGTCGTCTCCGTTCTTCGTTCCATCTTTTCTCAGTCTCATTTGGTTCGTTTTTCATTTCTTTCTTTTATTTTACCCTCAACGAAATATTCATACCAAATCTTTGATTCTTGATAATATAAACATAAATCCATTAATTATTATGACGATCGACTTCCCATTTCTAAGTCAAACTTTTTTTATTGGCTATGAAAATAATAATTTTTTGTCATAAATATGGGTACGCGGTTAGAAATTTTTGTTTATATTAGTTAATTTAAATCTGAGCAGATATACATGTATTAGTAATTAATTAATTTGGTGTTATATATCATATTATTACAGTATACACAGGTGATCATTTAAAAAAATAAAAATAGTGTACAAGATCTGTGATATGCGCAGACGCTCCGTTGTTTCTCTGAATCAAAGATTTTCTCTAAATTAAATTTTTTTTTCTTTTATCAATTTTATGATAGCAAGTGGCACGACGCATTATTGTTGTTATTGTTCACGGGCGTGTCTTGCCAATATTGAACCGACCGATTTAAACTCCTTTCATATTGTTTTAGTATCAGTGTGAAGATTAAACTAATCTGCTTACATAATCAAAATTAAGCAGAAAAAAATCATTTTTGGTATTAATTAAAAATAACAATACATAAGGTACGTACGTACCATTTTAAAATATGTGCAGTGGAGATGGGAGAGTGGGTTACTAGGGTGCTGCTTCCTCTTTTTCCTTCTTACAACTAAATACATTGTAAGTTTGAACATATATATTAATATATATCCACTTTATACATGTATGTGTACTTTAAAATATAGATTGATTAATGTATATAGCAAATTAATTAAATGTAACTGAAGAGCAAGAAGAGACCAAAGCTGTTCTGGATATCTGCAATGGCTCCACTTGTTTCTGTCATTTTTGGAAGCCTCTTCGTTTACTTCCTCCATGCCCAATTCCATGGAATCCAAATTGTACGTTTCTCTTCTCTCTTTATATTTTGTTTTGCACATGCGGCTAAAAAACGCATAATTAGATATATATTTGCGTATGCGTTAGCGTTTACATTTTACTTTAAACGATGAGACATTTTGATTGCAAAAAAGTGTATTACACCTTGTTTCTCATGTAAAAATTTCTGAAAAAAAATTTGAGACAAATGCTGATTTACTAACTATATTTTTTGTTGTGGGAGTAGATTGGAGAATTAAAGAAAGGAATTAATCCACCGTCGATCACACATTTGGTTTTCACGTCACCTTATGTCACGTTGGCTCTTAAAACCGGCATTATCACTGGAGTCATAGCTCTTGCTGTGAGTATTTCATTAAATCATTAACTTTTGGATTTGGCTTTTTTTTTTTTTTTTTATAAAAACAAAATTCCCTATATGATTCTTAATTAGCTGCTTGTAAATAGTTGTGTTAATTAAAATTATATATAAATAGGAAGGGATTGCGGTTGGAAGAAGCTTTGCAATGTATAAGAATTACAACATAGATGGGAACAAAGAGATGATTGCGTTTGGGATGATGAACATTCTTGGTTCCTTCTCCTCTTGCTATCTCACTACCGGTAACATTCTATTTTCATTTTAATTACCTGATATAATTAGTGCAAATTAAATATTAATTTTTCTTTTCTTTCTTGCTTACTAATACGAACACCAAAATGATCAACAGGTGATGATTGTACTTAAAAGCATTACATGATAATAATAATAAGAAAATGCATGTTATTTCTTCATATGAAGGGCCGTTTTCGCGTTCCGCGGTGAACTACAACGCCGGTTGCAAAACGGCGGTATCAAACGTGATGATGGCGGTTGCAGTGGCGGTAACGTTACTGTTCTTAACGCCACTATTCTTTTATACACCGTTAGTGGTTTTGTCGTCGATCATCATCGTCGCTATGCTCGGACTTGTCGACTACGAAGCAGCCATTCATCTTTGGAGACTCGACAAGTTCGATTTCTTCGTTTGTCTCTCTGCTTTCTTCGGTGTCGTTTTTGGTACTATTGAGATTGGTCTCATCCTCTCTGTACGTTTAAAACTTCCTCCAACTCCTATACGTTTTCATCATTATATTAATCTTTTGCCACTCCCTCCCTCGACCTTTAAACTTAATAAGAAAGAATAATGCAATAATTGAATTCATGTTTATTATTTGCAGGTGGGAATATCAGTGATGAGGTTAATGTTGTTCGTGGGAAGACCAAAGATCTATGTAATGGGAAACATTCAGAACACAGAAATTTTTAGAAACATTGAACAATACCCTCAAGCTACTACTCTCTCTGGCCTCATCATTCTCCATATCGATGGTCCTATTTACTTCGCCAACTCTAGCTACTTGCGAGATAGGTTCGTGTTTCTTTATTTTGTGATACATTTATCTTTCTTATCTTATCGAATCTTAGCCATTTTATACGTGAATATTACATATATAAATCTTGTTTATGTTTAATGTTTTGCTAGAATTGGAAGGTGGATAGATGAGGAGGAAGAAAAACTGAGAAAGAGCGAAGAAAACAGTCTACAATACATTATACTCGATATGAGTGGTAAGAAACAGACTCATGTGATACTTAAGGTTGCACAATCCAATATTTTAGACATTGATTGCTTTTCATAATTTTAGAATTTTTTAATATAATTAGTACGTATATATAATATATATCGTTTCTTTTTCAATATAAATGTTAGATTACGAACTATCAATTTTAACATGTAACATTATATTTTATGATTTTAGCCGTGGGGAACATCGACACGAGTGGTATAAGCATGCTTGAGGAAATGAACAAAATACTGGGACGAAGAGAGCTTAAGGTTAATACGATATATGTCCTTCAAATTTCTTTTCCTTAGATTAAGTCCCCACACATTTATTGAGTTTATGTTTTGGTCCTATAATTTTCTCAGTTAGTGATAGCAAACCCAGGAGCAGAGGTGATGAAGAAGCTAAGCAAGTCCAAGTTCATAGAGAGCATTGGCAAAGACTGGATTTATCTTACGGTAGCAGAAGCCGTCTCAGCCTGCAATTTCATGCTCCACACGGCTAAGCCCGACTCACCGGATAAAATTTCCGGTGTACCGGAATTTAACAACGTTTAAGGTTTCAAATTGAATCTCATATTTCTAAAAAGGAGTTATATTTTCATTAAGAATAATTTTTAAAAAGCTAGAGTCTGTTACATAAACGCATTACTACTACTACTACTGCTGCGTTTGGGTTAGAAAACACAATCGCAAACGCTGTTAAATTTAACTTTGATTCCCTTCACATGATAGGTTGTTACTTGCGAGTTAAGTAACGATAGTTCTCAACCAAGTTCACGGAGACCGCGGTTGCTGAGCGCAGCCGCAAAAAGCATTCCTCTTCTTCGTCTTCTTCTTCATTGTTACGCTTCTTGAGCCACCATAGATATAATCCCGAAGAAGAACTTTCGATTTCGTATCTGAGATCTTCGACCTAGCTCGATTCTCTTTCTCTCCTTCAAGTTTCATCAACAGAAACTGAATCCTCTTTATCTCCAACTGCAACCTCCCAATCTTCTCTGATCCTCTTCTTGCATGTTCCGATATTCTCCTGCTTCGATTACTATCCTTCTCTGACTCGGCTTTTGTGGTCAGCTTTTGATTAACGTTAAACAGTTTTTCTATTGCTTCTTCTACTTCTTCGAGCTGTCCTTTGATCGTTTCATATTCATCTCCTCCTACTTTCTTCTCGTCTTTCTCTTTCTCCTCTGTTTCGACTTTCTTTTTCAAATCTTCTACAGTGATCTGAAGATTCTCCAGCTTCTGTAGATCCGACTCGAGTCTTTCTAAAACTTTCCTCTTGTTGAATTCTATGTTCGGATCCATGGATCCATCGAATATCTCTAATTTATCGACAATCAATGACTCTTCAGACAAGGATTTACCTTTTCCTTTAACCGCAGTTTCTGTCTTGTGAGTCTTCACCGGCTTTAACTCAAAAAAACTGTGATCATCCAACTCCAAAGTTCCTTTCTTACTTACGATCTCATATGATGATCCATCAGAAGTTTGATCAAGCACAATATCTTTCGTTATGATCTCGATTTCGTTACTCTGCTTCCGCATTTTGCCATTTCCTCCTTCTTGCTTCCTCATGCTTCTTCCACCACCGGTTTTTAGTTCTTTGACTTGTTTCAATGCTGCCTCAAGCATAGTGTACGCATTCGAGTTTTCGAGCATCAAAAACTTTTCCTTTTCCATTATTGTCTCTGCAATTGCTTTGATTCTCAAACACATATCTTCCAACTTTGGAAATTCATTCATAGAATCAGCGTCCTGGTAAGAGAGAGATTCAACAAATATTCTTCAACAGTTTCAATTTTGACCCAAAAAAAAACAACTTTACAAGTGAGGAGATTAATGGCTAAGATAGCTTACCTTTGAAAGTTCATCCTCAGTTTCACGGTCCACGAAAACATAATCCTCCAAAGATTTAATGCTTTCATTCAACAAGACGATAGCTTGGCTTCTTTTAAGCTTTTCGATATTCACGTCTTTTGATGCGCTTCTATTTTCAAGATTGTTGCAGGCTTCAGCTAGCTCATGTGTCATCGCTTTAATCAATGTTTCATGTACAGCCGAGATCTGCTTATCGCAGAACAATGTGGCAGCTTGAGACTCCCATAATTCAGCTTGACTCCTTTCTTTGACAACCTCATGGTTCAGCTTTTCATTCTCCAATTTGATTTCTTCAAACTCCTTCTCCTTCTCACGTAACTGATCCTTCACATTAGCGATTTCATCTTCTAAGTGATCTTTGGCTGATCTGATAGAAAGCAGGTTTCTCTTCAAGTGAAAATTCTCAGTTTCCGCATCTATTAACTTATCTCCAGTCTTCCTTGCCTTACCCTCGAGGTTCTTCTTCTCTAGTGCAATACCGACTGCTTCTGAGTTAAGTTGTCGAAGGAATTCAACAATGACGATGTTCTCAATGGCGGTGTGTTGGTTCTCAGAAATCAGACCTGATTTCTCTTCTGAGAGTGACTGACAGGCTTCCCTCAATGTATACAGCTTTCCTTTGACTGCTTCCAACTCAAAATTCAAATCTGATATAGAGTTTTCCAGCACAAGGTTTTTCTGAACAAGTTTTTCCATTGTTTCCAGCTTCTCTAAAAGTGCCATCTTTTCGCTTTCTTCTATTTCATTACACTCTTTTTCGATTGAGTTTTCCTCCTGCAACTCTTTGACTGATGAACCAACCAACTGGTGTTTCTTCCCTACCTGTCTTAATTCCTCTTTAAGACAGTATATTTCTTGCTGCAAAGCATTTCTCTGGTCCACTCTTAATTCAACTTCAGCTTCAAGTTTCTGTATTGTTTCCTTTAAACTTGAGACATCCTCTTGCAAGCTTTTAACTGATGCTACCGAAGAGAGATTGAGCTCATTGAGACCTTTGTTCTCAACCCTGGCTTGCTGAATTTCCTCATGCAACTCATTGTTTCGGATCTCCATGTCATTCATGATTTGGGACCTGGTTTGAAGTTCCACAGCCAAATTATTTAGCTCCTCTTGAGACTGAGAGTGCAATTGCTGTAGGGTTTGAAACGCGGTCTCAGCTTCCTGGAAACGCAAATGCTCTTCTTGTACATTACTCCACAATTTGACCAGCTCTGTTTGCTTCTCAGTGAGCTTCTGACTTTGATTCCCCAGTTTCTCCAAGAGACCATCCAGCTCGCAGTGAAGATTCTGATTTGATCTCTCGAGCACACTACATTTCTCCTCAGAAAACTTTAACTTAGCAACTTCATCCTCTAATTTACTGCTAAGCCCTTGGGATTCTTCTTGAGCATAGTATAGTTTGAGTTTTAGATCTGCAATTATATCCAGGCACTGTTGGTATTGAAGTTCAGAAGCTTCCTTGTCCTCAATCAATTTCGAGATTGTTTGCTTCAAGTTTTCAACTTCTACCCCAGCCTTTTCAGCCTTCTCACTGTTAAGCCTTGCATCTTCCTCAGCCTTCCTCAGTCTCTCTTCTAGGTTAGATATTGTTTTCAAGCATTGCCTATATTGCGCAAGAGCAGCTTCCTTGTCAGTTTCAGCTATAGCAAGGCTCTGCTTCAAGGCGAGACTTTCAGCCTCAACTTTGCTGGCTCGCTCATTTATTTCTCCAGCATCCTTATGTGCTACAGAGATCCCATCTTCTAAATCAGTTATCTTTTGCAAGCATTGCTGATACCGAAGAAGGCTGGATTCCTTTTCAGACTCTAGCTTTTCAATGGTTTTTCTGAGTGTTTGGATCTCAGCTTCTGCACTTACAGCTCTGTCATTAAGACTCCTTGAGTCCTCTTGTGCACGAGATATTTCAGATTCTAGATTTGAGAGTCTCTCCAGATTCTTCTCAAACTGAGCTAAACTACCTTCTTTCTCAGCCTCCATTTTAGAAAGGGAATCTTTTAAAGCCACAACTTCAGCCTCAGCTTTGCTAGCTCGTTCAGATTCTGAAAGAAATTGGGACTTGAGAACATTTCCTCCTTTTCCATCTCCATCATCAAAATTCAGTCCTTTTCTTGCTTTTCCATTACCCGCAAACGGAACATGAGATAAAGACAACCCCAAAGCATCTTTTTGCAACTCATCAGGGTAAACCCGAGCTCTGAGAGGAGGAAACATCTCTGGTGTTTGTGGATCACCGTCATTTGTCAAAGCACCAGCATGTGACTCATCACCAAATATCAAGGAAACTTGGTTTGGGAGCGCTTCTGCTATAGTCTGATGAGCCTTATGGATTACGCCGGTTGCATGATTATATCTTTCGGCCAATGCGCGATACGCACGATAGAACTCTTCAACCAATTTCAGAAGCTCAGGACGTTTACGGTAATACATCTCTGCTCGTCTGGCAAAGGAATCTGCATCTTCCTCAAGAACCTTGATCATTTTCTTCACGTTACTATCCATATCTGTGTCAAAACAATAAGAGAAACAATTTAAATAAAAATCATCAGCTATACAGCAACAACATCCGGATAAGGCCTTGGTGCTGTTTCATAGGCCAAAACAAAATGCAAGCTAAAAAGATACACTAGAAGTAGCTAAGCCTTGAGAACATACGTACCTGCAAGATTCTCCTGAAGCCATTTAGAATTCTTGGGGGTATTGTGACTATCCCACCACCATGAATACTTACGTTTCGAGTTACTCTTTGCCACAACCTCCATTTTTCCTACGAACAAGCCACAAAGGGATGAGTACACCAAACTCCTTCGTCCCAGGCTCTCGCAACCTATTTAACAAAGTGACTGAAAATGAAAAAAAGCAGAGATTGAGAACAAAC
The DNA here is from genome assembly GCA_900108845.1 of Iljinskaea planisiliqua. Lineage (NCBI taxonomy): Eukaryota > Viridiplantae > Streptophyta > Magnoliopsida > Brassicales > Brassicaceae > Iljinskaea > Iljinskaea planisiliqua. Next base: position 1,071,284 of record FNXX01000011.1, on the reverse strand, counting down.
TGAATAGTAATAACACGAAAAAAAAAGTAGAGAGCTAATAAAAAATCACTACCCAAACTAAAGCAACCTCATTTTCGAATTAACGTAACTAATCATGATATGATTAGCACATAATATACAAACCCACAGAAGAACAAGTTTCGAGTCAGAAAATCAGACGATCACACAGAAAAATAAGAATTATAGCCAAAATCATGATCCGAGAGCTCAAAATAACGATCCGACATTTATCAAACGAATCCGAAAAGCACTGAAGTCGAGTTCGTACCAAAAAAAAAAATCGCTCGTCGATAATCGAAAATTTCTTTGCAACAACAAACGCGTCGTTTCTCCTTGAATTATCTTATCCTAGCTTCCGTTTCCTCATCTTCTTCTTCGCATAACTCATATCCTAGATCTCCCTCTTTCTCGGCGCTTACTCTGTTTCTGCGTTTTGATGCTGTGAAGAGTTCTGTTTAGGTTATGGTGTGGGCTTAAAGAGAGAGAGAGAAAGAAAAATGATAGTACTAGATGAAATGACGAAACTGCCTTTATGTACGACTTCTTCTCGGGATTGCTTGGGAGATTTGGCTTCCTAGATTAATGTAATTCTTCGGTTTATGAAATTTAATTTACGCCATAAATTAAGCTTTGTGCTTTTAGTACACGTACAACGTTAGCTTTCTTAATAAAACAGTTAATGTCACACCAACAGTTTTTTTTAGATGAATTTAAAAATATTTTCATGATAGGCCGTTGGATTTTTTTCTTCTTATTAATTTTCATATAAAATTTAACAAAACTCATTTCATATACAACTAACAAATCTCATATAAAGTACCAATTTTCTGTAAAACCTGATTTGAATGAATCGATTTTAAATTTTTTGTAATAATTAAGTACTGTAAAAATCTGTTGCAAATATCTACTCAAATAATACTGTAAGAAATACTTTAGTAGCCCTGTTATTTATTGAATAAAGAGTTAAAATAACCCTTGTTGGTCTCTTTTTTTTCTGCTTAATTAAAAAAAACAAAACAAATAGAAAAGAGAGAATCTTTCAAAAAGAAATAGAATCAGAAAAAGGAAAAAGGCAAAAGCACAGAGACGCGTATTCGTCCACGTAGGACACCACCTGAACCATGCGTACATACATGCTGTATAAAGTTTGAGTTGGTGGATAAATACAAATAATTATAAGTTTTTTCCTTGGTTTTAATTTAATTTTTAACATTCGAATTCATTTTGAAACTTATTGAGATTAGTTTTGACTAGAGATATAGATAAAAATACGCCAAACTAAAAACTACTTATTTAGGAGGCAAAACAGTCCACAAAAATTAAACATACATAAATCCCTTTGACAAACAAAAGGAAGATTAAGTAGGCATATATATTTTATTTTTTATAAAACAAATATGTACATATTTGTTGATGTGCTTACCTTAGCGCCGAACACTTTCAATGACATCCGTTTGAAGACTGACAAAATATAACAATGACTTCAATCGTGTGTTTCATTAAAGTAATGGCGAAAGCCTTTTATCACATGCCATTAAAGAGCTGCGTGTAATAAATAACTAAATAACTATAGCTAACCCATTCACGGGTTGCACATGTTATCAACTAAGCTTGATTCATTTTGTCAAAAAAAATAAAAGAGAGATATTTTAGACAAGACATGAATTTTCAAGAAGTATTAACTCTACAAACACTTTGAAAGTTTAATATCACTGTTTGTATGTTCTGAATATATTGTTCAAAACATATAGTTCTTGATTAATAAAGAATCATGTATGTAAAAAAAGGAAAAAAAGAATGTGTCTTAAACATATAAACTTGTCGGTATCCTCACATTGTACTTTGAATAGCTATATGCTATAACGAACAAAATGCCACTAAAGTTTCCTTTATTGTTGGTGTTGGGCCCAACTGTGATAATGAACCATCATGAGACCTCAGAAACCAAACATATCGAGAATTCTAAAATAATGATCATCTTTAACAACCTCTCTAGTCGGTCCCAAACGTCTTTTTCTTTTATATTTTTTCTATTTCTTAACATTGTCTCTAATAGTAACCTTAGCCTACCATCATAATTAAAAGTAATGCAACTTTTGTCTTTTTTTACATCTAGAGAATAAGAGGAAAATCGTTTTCACGATAGGAAAATAGTACTACGACGTCAAGCAAAAGCCCATTAAAGAGGCAAAGGTAGCCCAATGGGCCCATAACGGGTTATTTACGCGCATAAAACATCGGGTAGCAAATTGTTAGACATCCACCTCACGCGCATATCGAGCGGGTTGGACGCACGCTCCACCAAGATCGCCATTTATATACTTAAGAAACTTTGTAGTACCTCCTTTGTAATAAGCCTCTTGTGTTTGTTCGCCGTGAAATATTTTTGATTTGAAGGTTTAAAGACATACAGAACGATAAATGCCACAATAAGTAAAACCATGCATAATAATTATGGGGAACAAGGGATACATTTCTTTCAACATTAAAACACAAAACAAGATAGCAAAACGTCTACACCACACTGTCACAAACTACAAAAAGACGAGAAGAAACATACGCTTGTGGAAAGCTTCACGCAACTCATACACACAAAACAACATAACCAAAGATGGTAGACAAAGAAACTACGATGAAGCATCAAAAGCAGAGCGGAGCAGCAGCTTTTATAGGTCCCTGTTACAAAGTCATAAAGCTTGTATAAAGCTACAAATTCAGATTCATTAGATGGGAGAGTTGAAGAGAGCTGAAAACTTTACCTGGTGAGCAGATTAGGCGGGATAACGAAACTCCAAGGAAACTTAAAAAGTATTTAAGGTAAGACCAGTATCAAGAAGAACGTGAGGAATGTCTTTTCTTCAGAAGAAGAATCCGCTTTCATCTGGATGAACCTTTACCAGTAGAGATAGTCTAAGAGAGTAACAAGAACTTCCTATTCCCTTTTTCCTTTACAAAAATCAGGAAAAGAGCTGAAGAGGAAGACCACTAAACAGAAGTAGCAAGATTTACATCTTTTAAGGCTGGACAATAACGAAATAAAAGGAAGAGAAGACTCAAGGCAAGTAGAAAAAGGGTTGAAAGAAAAGATATGGACAGGGAGGGAGATATCAGAGAAAGGTAAGACTAAGGCCCCCAAAAGACGTTGTAACCTGGAGGAATAGAAACAGAAAACTAGTTGCTATCTAACCCACTTAAGAAAAGAACCCGAAGGAAAAAAGACGACTCTAAAGAGAAACTATACAAAGGGCAAAGAGGAAACGCTAATGTTCAAGCATCACCACATGAACCTAGCATTCACCCAGGGTATATGTTAGAGACTGGTAATTTTATAGCCATCCTACATGCTAAACCAAGAATCAAGTCTTCTCTTTCACGCGATTTTCAATCTGCTTCCTGAATGTTACTACTCACTAAAACCAGCTGTTCCACCATTAGTAACACCCCAAATCTGCATAGGAGATCCAGTAACTGCTGACCAACTCTGAGTCAAGTGCTTCCGTGTTTCTTTACCATCGCCATTAGAAGCTATTAAACAAACTCAAACCAACTTGGTGACTAACACCTTATTTATATGTGCAGAAAACTAAAACTAATCCCCGTTCCCCTAAAGGCTCCTGATCTTCATTCGTCTGCAGTCTCAAGGTTGAGCATGCGACGCAGAGTCATAGTTGCAGAGACAGTACTGTGAAAAGGGTTGCCACCAGATGAGGTTGGAGAAACCGGCGCAGACTTAGCACCCTCATGAAGATCGACAGGAGAGTCAGGAGCTGAAAAGCTCAAAGATACCGTCCTCTTTCGCCGGAGAGAGAACTTAGGAATCGGCACAGAAGTAGGCGGAGGAGAGTTAGAGTAAGTAGGTCCTGCCCATAGCTCAGAGTAAGAAAGGCTTCTCCTTTTGTCAACAAACTCACTAGAAGACCTACGGATCTGAGACCCTTTACTGTTAGCAATTGGAATGGGACTGGTTCTAACGCGGTCAACAGACGGAGGATCAAAGACCGGCAAAACGGACTTAGGAGAACGAGGAGACTGAACCTGAGGAAGAAGTCCTTTGGTTATAGGTGTTGAAGAAGTTCTCTTTGGCCTAGGAAGCAAACCCACTCCAGATTGAAAAGTTCTGCAATTGATTTGCCTGAAAGCTTTCGAAGGAGCTGATCTAAAACGATCATGTCCAAGTGTCTTCTTCCCATAATACTGATTCCTATGTTCTGCAACTACGATAATCGTTTCCATTTCCAGATAAATCACACTGTCCTAGTCACTTAACTACCCCAAGAACACTTTTTTTATCTGATCAAAACCAAAACCTTCACTCCTTTCTCAAGCGAAGCTCGTTTCAAAGGCAAAAAAAAACCGGAAAGCGTTGCTGACAACCCAGAAGATGTCTCCGAAGCTGAAAGCAAACAAAACATGGAGGAAACCAAGTAAATCACCACAAACAGAGAAGCAGAGTGAATCCGAAAGAGATATCAGAAGCACATCAGATCCTGAAAAGGTAACAAACGTAATAGATTCCATTTGAGAGATTCACCTGGAGAAAAAAAAGGCTCTTGATGGTGGAGAAAGACAAAAATCAGGGAGGAATATAAGACGATTCCCGTTTAGGAAATACAGAGGAAGAAAGGGAAATGATTTCTTCTCCAGTAGCGGATGAGTGATCTGTTAAAAGAATACTGTCTATTAGGGTTTTTAAGCCTTCATGAAAACGAAGATACTACGGATCTGAGAAATGAGGTAGAGAGAAATGAGATAGAGAGAGAAGATGAAGAACAGAGTAGTTGTCCTTTAAGTAGCACAGTTACTTCATGATACTGCTGAGCCAAAATTACATTAATAGCCTCCCATGTATTCATTGACTATTATGTCCTCCTCCATTTACATTAATTACATTCTTTTCGTCTTTACAACAACTTCATTAATTGTTCATAAACACATAATTAAGGATCCTTTGAACTTGAAAGCGAGTTTAATCTTTTTTTTATCCCAAGAGTCGTTCAAATTGTTCTTTAATTATTCGTGCATGGGAAAGAGACCTTAACGTGACATTTATTAGATTCATCTATTCCACCTATGTTCATGCTGGAAGTGTAATAAGTTTCTTAATTTTAATAAAACAACGATAGTAATACTTTCCATAATAATTTGAACCTACTAATATCGCTTTCTTATCCATTGTTAACCAAGATAATACCTGAATTATATTCATTTGTTTTCGAAAATGAATAATTGATTATGATCCAGGTACTCAGTAGGGTCTTCTAATGACAAGATATTGCACTTATTGAAAAAAGATTCAGCCACTGTATTGTTCCACAAAAGTGGATTCATAAACTATAATTGAAACCCAATAATATGTGCCTTCAAATTCGCAAATTAATTATTATTGCACTTGATAATTATATAGATCCCAATAAAATGCTTGTTTGTTTCACAGTTCTAAAAATAGAATGGTGATAATAATGGTGACGATGATAACATGATCATGACGTGACCACCACAAAGACTTCACTTGATGTCGCATCTTAAAAAAAAAGTCACAACAACCATAATAAGATCAAAGCTCATGAGGAAGATGACTAAGTCACCAACATAATACCATTTGCTAAGTTTCAAGAGTCAGAAATATTGTTTCGTGCATCTGATAAGCAAGAAGTGGACATAAAGCGAATGACCTAACTAAACTGCTTCTTCTACTACCATCATCGAACACAACCTACGGGAGTCCGCAGATACATAGAAACAGCTATGTCCGAATCTAGAAACACCTGTACAACCCTGAAGTTAGAATCTTCGAACTTTAACAGATAAACACAATCATATAAAACGTTTTACAAGCAATCCATAAAGTCCTGAAGTCATATAAACACAATCATTATCTATAATTTACGAAGCTCAAGCAAATTGCATAGCAACACTCGCAGATCTCTAAAGTCCGAATCTTTCATTTTAACACACAAACGCAGTACTGTGATACACGTAGCTAATTAAACGCATAAACTATGAAGCTCATTAACGGGCAAGTAGCAAACAAACAGTAACAATGACGCAATAAGGAACAGTCTACAAGAACAGAAAAGCAAAAGATAGGTGTACCCAGACAAGTAGCACAAGGAAGCAAAGCAAATCAATCGTCAGCTCCATCAGTCTTTCCAGCACCAAAAGGGTCATGGTTAGGCCCTAACTCTTCTCCCATATGACGCTGCACAAGCCTGGAAAGATCAGACATAACCTTAGCCTCGCGCTTGGCCTTCTCCTCATAGTTAAACATGGCCAATGCCCGTTTGTCTTCAGCACTGTAAACCTGGTTTTCCTTTCTGATACGAATAGCATTCATCCTTTGATGCCTACTTCCACTCATCACATACCCAAGATCCTCAAACTTCTGAATCTCTTCAGCGTTAAGACCCACTTCTCCTCTACGCGGGATACGTTTACCTTGCTGCACATACTGTGCTATGGCGTCTCCTTCACCAGGTCTCAAAGCACCTCCATAACTGATGTGTCCTTCAGCTTTAGGCAATGGCATTGGACCGACCTCAGCTTCTTCTTCATCTTCGGGAGCTAAAGCTTTCTTCTTTGATTCAATCATCTCTTTGAACTTCTTCATCTCCTCTTCATCAAGCTCAGGATCCTTCACCGTTTCTTCTAATATCGCCTTCGAATCAGTGTCAGACCCATCGCTTCCTGTTTCTGACTTCGTTTTCTTTCCCTTGCTTCGTTTGGAACTAGAACCCGAAGACTTCTTCCGCCTCTTGCTCTTCGACTTGGTATCTTCTTCCCCAGACGACGAAGCACTAATCTCAGATTTGCTATCTTCATCGCCGCTCTCATCAGAGTCACTGTACCTCCTCTTCCTCCTATGTCCTCGACTTTTCCTACTACTACGGCTGCTTCTGCTCTTCTTCTTCTTCCTTCTCCGTCTCCTATCTTCCTCTTCCTCATCCGAACTACTCTCACTCCCTTCAGATTCACTATCGCTATCGTACGATCTCCTTCGCCTACGCTTGCTCTTAGAGCTCTTACTCTTCCTCTTCCTCGATCTCAAGCCGTCAGATTCAGATTCCGATTCCAACTTCCCAGAATCAGATTCACCTTTCCTTTCTCTCCCTTTCGGGTTACCATCATCCTTTTCCAGAATCTCGTCGGCGTTCTCATCGGAATCCACGTTCGGATCTCTAGGCGGACTCGGCGTGTTCTCCCAAAAGCAGAACTTCTCCGATTTCCTCATCTTCAGGCGTTTATGCCTCCTGTACTCTTCGTGACTCAATCCCTTCAATTCTTCATCTGATTCTGAATCGGATCTCCTCCCTCTACGATGATCTCGATCTAAGTATCCTTGATTCTTCCCAAACCTCCTTGGAAGCGAGTTCATCGTCATCCTCGATTTCACTCTCGCCGACGACGAAGGAAACAAAAATCTTATCGGAGACGATTGCAACAATTAGGGCTTTGAAATAAAATTATATAATTCAGTGTTTTTCTTATTTGGGCCATTAATGAGAATATGTGTACATCATGGCCCATACGAAAGCCTACTAAAATGAATTTATCGAACGTTCTTTCTAAATTCATTATTCACCACCCTAAAATATTTGTTCTTTATACAAAGCACCCTAAATCTTAATTAGAGTCAGTTGAGTCCTCTTCTTCAGATGTAAAAAATTCAAGAATCGTCGATGAAAATGGCGCAACTGATGATGACATGGAAGGTTTACTTAGACCATCTTTCTCTCGAATACGGCGCCTTTTAGCAAACGAAGTCCTCCTGGTTGGTAAAACTAAAATCCACTTCTAAGTTAGACCAATTTTAGTTTCTAATATATACTACTACACACTTAGCTCGAAAATGAAAATGGGCTCTGAAGAGACTGGTATGTCCAGTGAAGTACTGGATCAGTAGATAAAGAGAACTGATATTGAGCATCTACATAGTTTTATTACCATAGGAGCAAAAATGTACAGACGCGTAGAGAAGCAAGCATTACCAGAACGAGGCGACATAAAAAAACAAAAAGAACAAACAGACAAAGGATATAATTACAAAACACAAACAAACTCATACACGCATAAACAAAAGTGAACCTCTTTGGCCTACAAAAGGAAGAAACACGAATACTGCAACGACCACTTGATGTGTCAAAACGAAAGCGTCTCGGGGGTGCTACTCTGTTTCTTTCTCTTTTGAGATTTGGGTTAGAGATTAGAGATCACACGCCGTAAGTAGGAGGAGAGTTCCTTGGTCCATTCTCTGATCCTGCTGCCTTATCGAACGCGTCCGACGTCGACCGTCTCCTAAACCGAAAGGGTTCCTTTCCTCCTGCGTTTGCTCCGTTAACATCCCAAAGGGTCCCTTTTCGTTAGTATCCTCATACATTCACTTCAACCATTTATCTTTAACACTATTTATATGACAAGACGTCTCACCTAATTCAACCAATATACCAATCAAGGGACAGTAATAATCAAAATGATAAACATCATTAGTTAACCAAATTGGAGTTCACTGTGGAGAGAAAGACTCTTAGATTCACACAATTACACATCTCATCTTATCAAGGTACATCACCTAGACAAGTCGACAGAGCCCACATGAGAGTGTAAAATGTCCAAAGTAGTCCCATTAAAGGTCATTCTATCAGAGTATTTTTAACGAATGGACGAAATTACCCTTAAAAACATATTAAGTGAGTGTACTACTGTTTCACCTGTTTCACCTACCCAATAATTAATGGAAACAAAGTGGAATAATTAAAAACTCACCAGAGAAAGGAGAAACAGGTGGAGTTGAACCGGCCGGCGAAACCGGAGCTGAACCGCCTTGGTATCCTGGTGGTTTAACTATCATGATGCTGCGTGTTACTTTCACGGCCTCTTCCGGCGAATCCTCACCGCAAGATCTCACGCTTCCACCGTCCGATTGATCTAAATCACGGCCAGTTAATCCATGTCAGGAAAGAAAAAGAAGCAAGCATCAGATCGACGATCAGGCCATGAAATATTATCCGTTGTAATTATTATTATTAATTTTTTCATTTTTAAATATAATTATATATTTTCAGTTATAAATAATGATCAACCACCGGCTCAAGATAGCAAAACACGGCGTACCATTCCCGGAGCTAGGCCGGAAACTGAAAGTATGGTGTTTCCGAAGCTTGCCAAGGCCGTTCTCTGGCCGAGGACCAGCGACGGTATCGTCCCAGAGATGATCGAGTAAGCCCATGGATAGAGTTAAGTTATCAAACCCTGTCTGAAAATTTTGGGCTCAAGTTATGTTTGTTTTAACAGATGTTGTAGGGAGAGATTCGTATGATTGACGAAGGTAGTGATGGTTTTAAAGGCGATCTGGGAGATCTCGACCGTTGATCTTAGTCTGACGTGGCGCTCGGATCGTAGCTCACGCAAGGTGGATAAGGTCGATTGGAGAGTGGGACCCGATTCGATAAGCTCGAGATATTTGGATCGGAGGGTCAGCAATCCATCTCACGTGCCCGCATCTCTCGCTTTCCGCATATTTACCATAGTACCCTTACCTTTATCTAGTCTGACATCAAATACCCCCTCGATTTCCTTTTATTTACACTGCTACCCCTTCTTAGGATCTTAGCCGCCAGCCCGATTTAACGATCAAACGATTGGAAAATAATGGCTTTGGAATATTGGGCCATAAACCAAATAAAGCCCATTAACGTGCCCATTAAAAATTGTTGGGAACATTATTTCTATATTCATTATTCACCGCCAAAAACCTTTTTTTTTTTAATACAAAGCACCCCAAATGTTTTGATTAGAGTCAATTGAGTCCTCTATCCTTTATCTTCTTCAGATGAGAAGTCTCTCCATCTCCACCGTGCCTCTGTCGCCGTTTCGGCTTCAGACTCAGACCCGAATCGCAATCCTCAGTACCCGAACGAATATCCAATCATTCAACCTCAAGCCGACAAGGATTTGCACGAAAGTCAGAGGTTTGGGTGGAAATCGAAGAGAACAGAATGATTCGAGATACGTCGACGAAAATGGTGCAGTTGAAGACATGGAAGGTTACTTAGACAATCTCTCCCTCGAATACGACTCCGTATGGGACACAAAGCCCTCCTGGTAAGTTCCCAATACAAGTTTTTTTTTGTTTGTTCATGTAGTCAAAACCCAGTTCTAGTTTTATAGGCAACTTCAGTGATTTATATCAGATGATTGCTGGATACTAGAAAAAGTCTAACTTTACTAATTTGTGTTTTTGATTCTCATCAGACATATATAACTATGTTTCTCAGGTGTCAGCCATGGACGATAATGCTAACGGGTGTATCAATAGTGGCATGTAGCTGGGCAATACTACACTCTGTTGTAGTTTCATCGCTTGCCGTTGGTTTAATCGGCGCTTGGTGGTACATTTTCCTTTATAGCTACCCAAAGGTATGATTTTTCTTCTTCATTACTGGCAATGAATCTGATATAAAGTTTGTAGCTTTAACTACCAAGTCCGAGTTATACTACTCTACCTGTTCTAAACATTTTCCGACAATGCTGGTTTCTTGTCACCACCCACAGTCCTAGACTTTCGAACAAATCTTGGTCTTGTTTTTGAGAGATCTGATGGTTTTGTGTTCTTCTTTTTGGCCGTTATGTTTGGTTTTCAGTCGTATTCAGAAATGATTGCTGAAAGAAGGAAAAGAGTAGCTGATGGTTTTGAAGATATATACGGCAAAAACAAGACTTCGTAGAAAAATCCTCACTCCTACTGTTAGAAGCAACATCTGTTTTGTTTGTTGCAACAATCGTTCTGTTTGTACATTCATTCATGTATCGGTGTATCTCAGTTTCTTTCACAATATTATTTGGATAGTAATTCAAGCTCTTGACTTTCAGCTGAACCGAGTTTACTGAAATGAAAACACACAACCGAATGAAAGTTGATTTGAGATATTGCAGCTTAATTAAACTCATGTTGATGATGATAAGATTATGAATGATGAGAACTAACTTTATAAGCAGAGAATTTGATGTTAAATGATTACAACATGAACTGAAATCATGAAAGATGAGTAACACAATATCCTTTTCTTCTCTAATCATACCAATAATAATGTTTACAGAGATTTTCCCCGGATGATGTGAATTTTAACTGCGTAAACCAAATCTTTTTTACGCAACAGTTCACACACGACACGATCTTGTTTCTTCAATTTGTTTCTCTCACAAATGCGGATCCATCTTTTGATACACACACGTTGATCCTTCCACTTTGCTGTTTTGGCTACTAGCTTCCCCTTTGGGTCGATGTAGGAAATGTAGTCTTTAAACCTTAAGCAGTAGTCTTTCACCAGTTGTGCATGAACCAGCTGTGTTACAAGGAAACACAAAAGCAAACAGCAAACGTTAAATCAAACAATGTTAAGTTATAAGCGGTTATATAATAAGAGGAAAATCTATTGCAACTCTTACCAGCTCGTATTTCCTATTTTTCACGCCTGTCTCAAAATATATGTTCTTTGGATCATCCAGATATGCCTCCGGATTTTCGATTATGGCCTTTACTGTAAAAATCACAAAGGAGAAAGCATGCCTCCATGTAAGCATCACACAAATTAGCCAAGTGATGAAATTAAGGCAATAAATTACTTACCTTTCTCCCTAGTCTTTTTGACCCGTTCCACAGAACAAGAACTATCACCAATGTCGTCCACATTTTCTATTACTTTGGACTTTGCTGGAAAACCTCAAGAAGACAAGAAACAATTTTACATAAATATAAGCATCACACAAATGATCAGAGCGGTGAATGTATTTTTTACCTTGCTTCTTCTGATTTGTCTCTTTTGGTTTGACATGAGTGGCTGTGTCTTCACTATCTGGAGCATAGGAACTGTCACTGCTTGAATTCTCTTCCAAATCCAAGCGACCAAACTCTTCAACATAATCACTATCAGTGTCTTCATCACAACTCTCCACAACTTCCTTTTGCTTCTTTCCTGGAAAAAAATCTCAACAAACAACAAAAAGCTTTGTCTACATAAAGCAATAACATAGAACAACTCAAGCGATGAAAAGAGCTAACAATGAGTTATACCTTTGTTATTGGTTCTCTGGATTGTATTGGCGAATTCAGAACCAGTGTCTGTCTCTTTGTCTTCACTGTATAGAGAATAATCACTGTCTTCTTTGTCATCAGATTCCACCTCCACAACTTCCTCTTTCGACTTTCCTGGTCAAAGAGAAAAAACATCCTTGTCTGTTGTCTACATAACGCAATCACATAAAACGACCTAAGGAATGAAAAAAGCAAACAAATGTGTTGAACCTTTGTTCTTGCTTATCGGGTTTGTATTGGCCATCTTGAATTCAGGACTAGTATCTGTGTCTCTGTCTTCACTGCTCACCTCTTCGTCATCAGAATCTTCCACAGCTTCCACTTTCGACTTTCCTGGAAAAATTCTCAAGAGACATAACCACTTGTCTATATAAGCAATCACATAAAACGACCAAATTAAGGGATGAAAAAAGAAAGGCTAGCAAATGTGTTGAAACCTTTGTTCTTGCTTCTCGGTTTTGTATTGGCCATCTTGAATTCAGAACTAGTATCTGTATCTGTGTCTTCACTGTACACCTCTTCGTCATCAGAGTCTTCCACAGCTTCCACTTTCGACTTTCCTGGAAAATTCTCAAAAGACATAAGTCACATAACCACTTGTCTATATAAGCAATCACATAAAACGACAATATTAACGGATGAAAAAAGAAAGGCTAGCAAATGTGTTTGAACCATTGTTCTTGCTTCTCTGAACAATATCTGTGTCATCGCTGCTTAAAGAACAAATACTGTCTTCTTCGTCACCCTCCACTTCAGTGACCGCTCTAGCCTCTTTACATCCATCAAGGCCATAGATGCTGACCTCGAAAATGCGGTCTCCATCATACACGAAAGTCAAAAAGTCTCCATCGATAAGAGAATTATCCTCAACGAATTTGGGCCACCCTTGTCCAAAATACACCTCCTCTCCCTCCTGCTTCATGGCTACCTTCCAAAAGCATCCACCAGTGCCTTGGAGAATCGCCGTCTTGGGCAAAAGGCATGGAAGTTCATCGTAGTAGGAGATGGGGATTAGCTGCAGCCAACACCACCAAAATGTTTAGCAAAAATTGTTTAACTAGAAGGCCAATACTAAATAGATAAAGCAACGACAAAAAACAGGGACTTTGAAATCTAACTCAGACAGAAACCACTCTCTACAACGGAGACTATCCACACATAGAAGGTTTAGTTTTGCCGTTAGAGTATTTAACATCCCTATTAATGCTTAGGAACAGTTGTAAGGTTAAAAAGGATGAAGTTTTATCACCTTAAGGTCCCAATAGAAGTAACAGAAAGCAAAACATCTGTATCGATTTATGAACATATACTAATCCGAAAAAGTAAAACAACCATGTTCAAAGACATCCCTAGTGCAAACTTTCATAAATGAAACTAATTCACATGTAAAAGTAGAGACTTTAAAATCAAACTCAGGGAGAGCTTTTATCAGCAGGATAAATTCGAATTTAGGGCCCAATAAAAGTAACAGAAAGCAAAACATATGTACAGTGTCTGTTTATGAACATATCTGAGTAAAACTACCATGTTCAAACATCTCTTGTACAAAACTTTCGTAAATGAAACGGATTCACATGTAAAGATAACATTGTTACTTCCAAAAGCAGAGAATTTAACAACTTTACCATTCAAAAACAGAGGAAAGAAGCAAAGGGGATGAAACACAGCAAAACCCCAAGGAAGACAAACAAACAAAAAAACCAGAAAAGAGATATCTATACCAAAGCTTCAATGCAGATAATGAAAGCCAAAGAAACAAACGCAAGCGACAGGAATTGCAGTTTGAGAAGAGGCCAAAGTGATAGTAAAGCTACGGGAGAGAAAATGTATTACCATGGAATCAGAGCTAAACTGAGAGACGAAAACTTTAAAGAAACGTGGAGGAGTATCAATGGATGCCATTGCAAGAGGATTTTGGAACTGTGTGTGAGAAAGTGAGAGAGACGAGACAGATTCTTCAGGGTAAATAAGGGACAGAGAGAAGAGAAAGTGCGTAAAGGAGAGACAAAACAATTTTCAAAAAGAAACCCTTTAACTTCCAACTAAATTACAGTCAAAGAAATGTACTTTCTATCTCTTCCCATCATTGGTTCCTTACTGTTGAGAACCAAAAGTAAAAACAAAGGAACAAAGTGAATGAACAAGACAAACTCAGCCTTGTGTAGTTGTGTTTCACTCTTGACCTGAGTACACTTCGAAAGAGACAGAGATTTGGTCAATAAAGTAAATCATTTACGCAATTAGGCCTCATGGGTTTTTGATGCATTCATTGGTTTTACCTTTTTATCCCAACTAATTTATGGATTTACTGTGTAGCGTACACATCTACCACCCGGTTTAGTATTTAGTAGGATGCAAAAAAACTGCAAAAGTAAGAAGAATTCAGCTTCAAGATCTTAAATCAAACCGAAATTAGACTTCTGAACATAAATAAAGCTGAAAATTTTCCGGTTTTAACTTGGCAACCATTTTACTTTAGTAAAACCGAATTGAACCGAACCAATGTTTTCAGAAAACCGATGAATCAAACCGACGCGAGGGGAAAGAAGGGTAAAACGTAATAATGGTCATTATCAACAGAATGTATATGTACTGTATAATTGGTACGCTTCATGAAAATTGAGATTTTTTTTCCACTAAGACCGAATAATCCGACGACGGACGGAGATGCCAAGCGGTGGTAATGGAGTCGGTAACGGTGCCGTTAATTCAGGTTCCGCCGGTAACGCAGGGACAAGCGGAAATGTTCCGGCGTATAAGCCTTACCGTCATATGAAAACCCTAGAAGGTCACACGGCGGCGATCTCTTGCGTCAAGTTCTCCAACGACGGGAGTCTTCTCGCTTCCGCTTCCGTCGACAAGACCATGATCCTCTGGTCGGCGGCGAATTACTCTCTAATCCATCGGTACGAAGGCCACGCGAGTGGTATCTCCGATCTAGCTTGGTCCTCTGATTCGCACTACACTTGCTCCGCTTCCGACGACTGTACGCTTCGAATCTGGGACGCTAGAGCTCCGCACGAGTGCCTCAAGGTGCTTAGAGGCCACGCCAACTTCGTCTTCTGTGTTAATTTCAACCCTCCCTCGAATCTTATCGTGTCTGGTTCGTTCGATGAGACGATTCGGATCTGGGAGGTGAAAACGGGGAAGTGCGTTCGTGTGATTAAAGCTCACTCTATGCCGGTTTCGAGCGTGCATTTCAATCGAGATGGATCGTTGATTGTTTCGGGGAGTCACGATGGTTCTTGCAAAATCTGGGATGCGAAAGAAGGAACTTGCTTGAAGACTCTGATTGATGATAAGTCTCCTGCTGTTTCCTTCGCCAAGTTCTCTCCTAATGGCAAATTCATCCTCGTTGCCACTCTCGATAGTACTCTCGTAAGTTCACTAATTGAATCCCAAGAGACTTCCTTTTTGTTAGCTTTAGTCTGTGAATCAAATCTGGATATGAACTAGAAGTAAAGAATCAAACTTTATGAATGTGGTGAGTATTGCTTTCGAGTGATCACTGAGGGCATCAGACTTGATTTAGGATGTAAAGAATCAAACTTAATGAATGTGGTGAGTATTGGTTTCGAATGATCACTGAGTTTTTCTGAAAGAATCAAACTTTTATGATTTAGTCTTTGATGGGTTGTTGCATTTGTGTTACCTGTTGATGATCCTGAGAACCTTTTGATAATCTGAGACTAATGTATTCTCTTATACTGATGATTTTCATCTTTTGATTTGGATAAAACCACACAGAAGCTATCCAACTATGCGACGGGGAAGTTTATAAAAGTATACACAGGACATACCAACAAAGTATTCTGCATCACATCGGCGTTTTCTGTGACGAACGGGAAGTACATCGTGAGTGGATCAGAAGACAATTGTGTGTATCTGTGGGATCTTCAACATAAAACTATACTGCAGAGATTAGAAGGCCACACAGACGCAGTGATCTCTGTGAGTTGCCATCCTGTTCAGAATGAGATAGCTTCATCGGGAAATCATTTAGATAAAACTATCAGGATTTGGAAACAGGATGCTTGAGGAGTTGCTAGAACATGAATTTGAATATATACTGTATATGTATGGAAACAGGAAGGAATGATTTAATGTAAGGCTCTTCTTAACAGATTTGGTGTTTGCTCAGAACACACTCATTCTTTTTTGGTGTTTGGAGATCAAAATCTCTTACAAAGTAGTGTGTATTATTATGACTTGAGATCGATCTTATGTCCATTTCACTTTCTGTATTTTGAATAGCTTTATTCTTTATTAGAACTCAACTTATGGACAACATCGATGGAACTTATTTATTGATTGATGAAGTATGATACATAGTTAGTGAATTTTAGTTAGAAAATATCAAATTTATTTAGATATTTTATAATTATAATATTCAATCTTATTTTTTTAAAAAACAAATCTTATATATAACCTTATTTTAAGAAGTTTAGAGCGACACGAAACAAGAAAATATTTTATGTAATTGTTGTTAAAAGCCACCAACTCGAGGAATATTGACGATTGATTAACAATTCTAATCATAAGAGTCCCATGCCATCAAATCCATCAATATCCTCTTCCGAGTCATCTTCACCCGTTCCATCGCTTGTATGGTCATCCTCTTCATCGTCTGATTCATCTTCATTCACTCCATCGTTCTTGGCTTCCATCATCTCTATCTCCCTCAGCTCTTCTTCATCCCCTTCATCGCACACACGATAACGCTTTCCCGACCTGAATTTTACAAAAAAAACACAAGCTCCATTGTTGTTGTCTGATGATTCCTATAATCAGCTTTTTTACTGTAAAAGCTTTAAAATGTCAATCGAAGAAGAAGACCTTGCTAATGGAAAATCCGCCACAAATGTCACATCTGATCTTTCTTCTTTCAGCTTCTCCAGAGGAAACCTACAACACACACACACACAACAATTTATTAAATATATATATCTCAGTAAGCAATTAGTACGACATGAACCTAAGTAATTGGTAAACTGTTAACAATGAAGGATGAATCATTTACTTTGGTCTGTAACATCTCACGCCATCATCAGAACGTACGCCACTGTTATTTGAAACATCCTATCAGAGTAAACCAAGAAGACGATTAAGAGTTAACCAAGCTATACCTTTCATCCACAATATTTTAGCATAAGTTCTATAAAAACTTACAATGTGCCGAATGGATTTGAAGTTTCCTTTGAGTAATGAGTTACAGAGTTCCAAGACTTCTTTCTGAAATATCGAGGTCAGTGAGTGTGAGATCAAGACTGATGAAACAACTAAAAACTTTGTTATGCTTAGTAATCTTTTACCTCTTGTAGATAATGGCAGTTGCGCATTATTAGAGTCTTGAGTAGACTCTCTTTGCAGCCATGTCCCAGATACCTACCAACAATATTTTCGTGAATATGTAAAATTTTGCCAAAAAGGACTTTTGGATGAAATTGCGCAATTAACATTTTGTATTTGCACCTCAAAAAACGACCATTGATTGAAGGCGATCTGGACAGATTCAGGTACTTCAGTTTACGAGAACTCTGCAGATAACATCCGAATATTATTGAGGTTCTGTGAGATGGTATCCAATAAGAGATAGAAGAAATAGTAGAACATCGAACAGAAGCCATACCTCAACAAGATTCCGGGCCACTTCATCGGTTAGTCGAAAACATATGAGCGTTAGAGAAGTTAAGTTGGAGGAGTTGGTCACAAACTCTACCAAGGGTGAACCTGTTTTAGTGTCTACGGTACCTGCTACACAATAGGTAAGCTTGAGATAATCTGGGAGTAAAAAAAACAAGAAGCTTCACAGCGGGAAAAGCTTTACCTAGGAGTTGATAGGCCTCTAAGCACAGGTGCTCTATCAGACGACATTTTGCCCTCAGAGTCTTAAATAGATGCATAAATGGACTATTTCTGTCACATGAACAAAGAATTAGCAGAATTTAGAAGTCGACAGACATTAAAATAGGAAAAAAAAATCTAAAGAATAGAATATGGCAATATGATACCTCTGCTGGACAAAGGAACTTACATAAACTCAAAAATAAACAAGCAGGCACTCTAAGAGAACTTACAATCCAACAATCCTCAGATCAGTGAGATTCGAACAAACTGACAACACCTCGACTAAGGAACTGTAGTTCATCGGTCTGATATTGTAAAGCCGTAGGCTTTTTAAGCGACTCCTAGTTGAATGGAAAAGGATGATACCCAATTAGACGATTAAATGAACATGATAACAGAACAAACAATTTCTTGAGCAAGAAACCAGTGAGACCATTCTTCGTGTATGGTAGTGATAGAGATTCAGGATCAATTTTAAATGCACAATCAAAGGGAAGATTTCAAGGTACTAATAAAGGGATACTCTTTTGACTGCTCTCAGGTTTGATCCTTGGTTTCGAGTATTTTCTCTTCTTCTTAAACCATTAGCCATAAACAAATGAACTCTGGGCAGAAGAGGGCATGATGAGATTCTATTGGGATCCTTTTCCTTCTCTAGTTCTTTCCTATCTAACGAAACCATACTCCAAATGTTCTTTTTTCAACATTAACTCCATTAGGTAGGTTAAGACTGGACAAGTCAGATAAAAATAACAAGTCTTGATGATGAAATTCCAAACTGATAATGAAGCCATACCCAAGAAAACCATGATTATAGGTTAGCGGGGAAAGAAAAGGTCCTGTAACCAAAGATGGAGTAGAATCAGATCCATCAAGGCGAGAAACACGGCCGAGCTTGAGGGATCTACATGCATAAACATAGACCAAGTTCAAATTACAAAAGCGCAGATAAAAAACCATCATTGAATGCACAAATAAACTCTCACCTGAGTTCCTTTCCAGCCCGATGGATCATAGTACACACAACTCCATTGTCAGCTTGTTTGGTAGCTGTTGTCAAGTCGATGTGGGAGTAAGATGAACGGTCCATTGCACAGTTGTTGAACATGGTGCAACACGCGGCCGCTTGCATTAGAGACTTTGTATCAAGCATCGAAAACACCTGAAAACATATCCACATTTCACTCAAGATAACATTGTCAAAAATGGATTCAATAGGTGAACAAAGCTTTAACCAAATCGCCTCTAAGTTCAATAGAAATGATGTGAGTGAGAAAATTCCCGATTTTGTTAACCTTGATGGTGAGTTCGGGAGGGAGGAACCATGAATTGGAATTGTGAGCAGAAGCTCGCTTCCGGAAGCACCGTTTAGTGGAGTCCAGAAGAAGCGATGCGAGTTGGAGAGTACGATCCACGAGACAATCCTGAACAGAGACATCACCGGAAGCGGAAGCGAGAGCTTTGTCGAGCCCTCGATCGAAGGAGCAGCCAATGGAGATCGGAGAGGCATCGGGAAACGAAAGGAGCGATGAGATTATCGAATCGGCGTGGCTCTGATTAAAGCCGGGAACTGTAGAGACGGAATTAGGGTTTTGGGTGGTGTTCGTCGGAGAATCCATGAAACCCAACGTTGAAAGAGTTTTCTTCTCCATCATTTTCCGGTGCTGCTGTTTTTTAATGAGATTATCTACATCTACGTAAAATAGTGTATAGAATGCTCTCTGTGCTTTTTTTTTTTTTTTATCATTTATCTTATTTTTATAATTAAAAAAAATATATATATATTTACTCTATTTGATTTACTCTATTTGATTTGATAATTAGTAATTACCAATAAAAACGTTTTATTATGGATTTAACCATGTCATATATCACGTTTGAATTGAAATTTGCATATTTAACTATGTCTGGCGCATCTTCACTTTGAAAATGTCTTACTACGTTTTTAGTTCTATAAATTACTTGTTAAGCCTTGATAGAACGAAATTTACTCCCCCTGCATTAACATAGCTAATATACTTTAATCAAAATAATTAAAAATTATTTAGTGATTAATAGGTTAATTGTATATTCTAAGAAAAAGGTGTAGGAAATTAAGATTACCTAGCTGAGCTGACAGGAATTTAAATTAAAGAAAAAATAAATACAAATAAATCAAAATAAACTAGAATGCATATCATAGATGATAACAAAGAAAAGAAAATTGCTGCCTAATATTTTCTTCAACAAAAGGAAACTAAAAAAAAAATAAATAAATAAAAGGGAAGACGATTAGTACAATTCACAAGTCAATTGTAGTAGCCGTCGTCGTCCTCAGTTCCATTGCCGGAAGAAGTATCTTCTGAACTGAATTTTACAAACAGAACAAATCATTTAAGTTCAATTCCTAATAATTAATCTAAAAGCCTAATAACAAATTGATTAACCTTGATGATGATGAATCATATAACGACGAAGATGAAGAAGAAGATGAGGATGATGATGGTGATGGTGGTGGTGGTGGTGCCGATCTAAAAGCTGCCACAAATGTGAGACCTGGTCTTTCTTCTTGTAGATCTTTCAGATGAAACCTACAACACACAATAATGCCCATATAAACCCATTTGTCATAAACCGAGCTATGATTACTGTTTGTCAAATGGTAAACAAAAAGAACAAAAAAACAGTTACTTTGGTATGCAAAATCTCCTGCCGCCATTTTTAAATCTACGGTCATTTGAAACGTCCTGTTCAAGAAAAAAGATCATGAGTAAACAAAATCACCTGTCACCAGCAGATACTTACCAAAACAAGTAGTGTCCTATTAAGAACTTACAATGTGTCGAATGACACTTAAGTGTCCTCTGCACATGAGTAACGAATCCAAAAACCGGCAAACCTTTATCTGGATATCCATGATTCAAAGGGTCAATCTTGTGACATTTAATATGAGATGCAACAACAAAAAGAAAAACTGTATTATGTTCAAATTCCTTTACCTCCTCTAGTGAACAGCAATTTCGCATTATTAGAGTCTCGAGCAGAGAGCCTCGGCAATCATAGCTCACATCCCTAACCATAAGAAAAAAAATCTCCACCATAAGAGATTTTGCTAACACAAAAATATCATCATTAGTGTTTTGCTCGGACAACATGAACCTCAAAAAGCCTCCTGTGATTCCAGATGTTCTGGAGAGGTTTAAGTACTTAAGTTTAGGCAAACCCTGCAAGAAAAACATCACGACATTCTTGTAAGACATTTAGATAGCATCAAATGAAAATAGAAGAGATACAAGAAAACCAAACGAGCAGTACCATAATAAGATGGTAGGCTCTTTCATCACCTAGGTAAAAACCTATAAATGATAGTGAAGTTAAATAGGGGCAGTTTCTCTCAAAGGGCGTACTGGTCATAAAGCTCGATCTACCTGTCACACATTACAGTCAGCTTAACCAAACATGGGAGGCACAACAAAAGCAAAGCATCATCATAGTGGGAAAAACTTTACCAGATCCGATATCTTTCTCTAAGAACAGATGCTGACATTTTGTTGTAAGCAAATCTAATATTTTATCTAATGGATTCATATACCTGTCAGGGAAACACACAAATATGGCAGAATGTAAGAAAATGTGACAAAGCTTTCTTGTTAGTTCAGCTTATGACTATTGTTAAGAACTGAAACTCTCTCCTTTACCAACGCCCCTATGGTGTAGTTCCTTTGGTGATTGAATAAATAAAATTCTTGGATCTTATTAACACGGTACAAAAGGAACTAGTAGATTCTAAAATCAACAGACATAAAAGAAAAAAATGGAGAATTTTTGAAAACTCAAATATACAAGGAATATGGGATGAAACATGCAAAGCCAACTTACAATCCAGTGATCTTCAGATCCGTTAGATTTGAGCAGACTGACAACGCATCACATAAGGACTTGTTGTCCAACCATCTGCGATTGTAAAGGTGTAGGCTTCTCAAGAGATGCCTGGTTGAATGGAAAAAAAAAAAAAGGAACCAAATTAGAAGTTACAAGGACACAGAAAACCAATTTCTTTGTATGGTAAGTCAAACAGAGTTCCTGTAATAAAGCGAATACCCAAGATAACCATGATTATAGGATAGTGCGTCAAGACAAGATCCTTCAAGCAAAGATGTCGGGGAACCAACTTTAAGGGATCTGCATGCATCAACAAAACAAAACACTTAGAGATGATTAGACACACGGTAAGAAATAGGAGAAGCTTCCAGTATGTATAATACACTTGGCATCAAGAAACAACATCTCACCTGAGTTCCTTTCCAGCGTTAAGGATCATACTACGCACAACTCTATCTCTTACGTCCCCGGTTGTCAAGTCGATGTGGGAGTAACATAAAGGGTCCATGGCACATTTGTTGAACATGGTGCAACAAGCAGAAGCTTGCATCAGAGATTTTGTATCAAGCATCGAAAAGACCTGAACAATCCACTACAAATTAACACAGTAAATGAGTGAGACATGTGTTCAGGAGAAGAAACGAACATGGTCTCTGGATTCAACAATTCAGAGTCTAGATGTGTAGGAAAGTGGCGATTGTTGTTACCATAATGGTGAGTTCAGGAGGGAGAGGCCAGGAATCGGAATTGCGGATGGTGGCGAGTTTCCGAGAGAATGTTTTTGTGGAGTCATGAAGGAGAGAGACGAGTTGGAGTGCACGATCGTTGAGACGATCCTGAACGGGTTCATCACCAGAAATAGAAGATTCCAATATTTTGTCGAACGCTCGATCGAATGAGCAGCCGAGGGATAGCGAGGAGGATAACGAAGGCAATCCCGGCAACGAGAGGAGTGAGGAGATAATCAGATCGACATGCTTCTGGGTGAAATCGGGAGCACTGACAAGGGAACTACGGTTTAGGTTTTGGCGAAGTCGCTTGGGGTTTGGAGCTTCCATGACACACAAAGAGATAGATTAGGGACCGATTGGGGGATGACTGTTGCTTTAGGCTGTGGATTTAAACTTTTGACTTTAAATATTTTAGTTTTAAAAATTTTATGCTGTACAGATTTTAACTTTAGATTAGTATCAAAAACTGTCGAGACTTTGACTGTTAATAAATTTTTACAAAAAACATATATTACATTTATTTATTATCTAAAAATAACTGAAATTATAAACAATAATTTATTTGTTATTAAAATTTAACATAAAACTATAATTTATTAATACCATAATTTTTCAATAACTAAAATTGCAAACAATAATTCTTCAATAATTTCAATTATCTAATTCATACTATGATTTTTTATTCTAAATTATTAAAATTAAAAATAGAGATTTATGACTTTTTCTTACTAATAAATTTTGAAAAAGTAATTTAATTTATAAAAATAGTATTAGATTATTTATGTTTTTTTATTATATTTTGAAAATATTATTTATAACTTCTTCTATTATAAATTTGAAAATTCAATTTATTATTATATAAATCTACTAATTTTAGATATTTATTTTTTCATTTATTTTGATAAAAGAAAATAAAATCAAATAAATAGATGATTCACGTGATTGAAAAAGAAAGAGAGTAAAATTTTAAAAACCTTAAAACTTGGCTTTAGAAAAATATGAAATTTTTTTTTTTTTTTTGAAAAAATGACTTTCATGGTTGTTAAATACTCTAAAGCCTACAAAATGTGATTGAGTAATTTCTCGTTTTAGAGACTGTTAAATAACTCTAAAACTTGTTTATCGATCACTATCTAAAAGATAAATTTATCATGAGACCCATGAAAATGCTGCATTTTAAGTTGGGAAGATTGACTATTCTGATTAAAGAAGTCAAAGATTGAAGCTTTTTATTTATTTATTTATTTATTTTGGTTCCATTATTTTAGATTCTCTAATCTTCAAAATATGCAGTTACAATCTATTTGCAATTAAATAGATTTATCTTACTTGTTAAAAGAGCTTATTTTATTGTTTAGATTTACAAAGTTTTTAAAAAATCTGTTTCAAATAAACCGAATAACTCTTTAGCTTATTTAAAAAAAAATTATCAAAATCTATAATTTAAAAACAATGTTCTTTTAAAAAGAAAAACAAAAAAAACCCTAATATAAATAATAGATAAACACAAATCAAATAACAAATTTTAACTAACATTATTACATTTTCACCATCTTCCGGTTTAGTGTGAATCCCAATGAAAATCAGTCCACTAAAGTTAGGAATTCACAGTTAATGATCACCTGTTATGGTGTCTCATTTGTCATCTAAATTTGGAACCAAGAATCTAACTATATCCAAACTATTATTAGCGAGAGTTTATCTTTTGTTTATGTTTTAACTTAATTTTTGTTTCTTCTTTAATTTAGTTTATTTTTTTTTTGTTATTATTTTAAGAATGGTGGAGAAATAAGTTAGTGATGATTGTTATGGTTCTGAATTAATGTTAGTTTTTTTTTGTTTGATTGTCTTTTCTTAGTATTTAAAATATTGAAATTATCTTGATTCGTAAGTTCACTGCTGAAAACTTTCTTGTTTTAATCAACTGTATGTATATATATATATATATATAATATCTAAGGAAGAGTTGGCTTCTGCACAATAATAACACATACATTTTCCTTCTGCTATTCACAAAATTTTAATTCTGATTATCTTTGTTCAAACAGAAAATGAAATGAGTTGTATAATTTGTTACTAAGATATTTAGATACCAGAAAAAATTATCATATCACTGATTTTATGGCTTAGCATAATCTTGTTAGTGATTCTATACTTATTTTTTTTTGAGAATATATATTTTCAACAAACTTTAACAGCATATTCCAACTAAAAATCTGCTGAATATCTAGCAACTAATTTCTCATATATATTTTTCAGATATATTTTAGTTACTATTAACCTAATTCAACGAGAAAATAATGATTCAGTTTTTTTAGTTCAATATTTTTATATTTAACTGAATCACAGAAGTAAAACCAACCCTAACAAAAGTTCAAGAAAAAAGAAAAAAGTGATGCAAGCAGATGATACTAAATTAGAAGATTAAATGCACACTTCAATACAACAATAAATATATAGGCAAGAAACATGTCGACCCAAACTCTGTGTGCGGTAGTGATTGAGATTATCACATTCAAAGGCACGTTTGAAAAAGAAGAGTATCATCTAGGGTAGGTGCATGCTGTTGGTAAAAATTGCAAGTTGATATTGAAAAACTGTAACTGATATTGAAGCCAATAATACCAAATGAAACAACCATTATAAGCAGTGGGGAAATACAAGCAACATCACCAAGTTCAACAACCTAGGAACTAGCAGAAGCTGCCGATTAATCTCTAGATTCAGTAAATCAGATGCAAGCATGTTTTTGTTTTTTTTTTTTCAATACACAAAACATTACCTTAGTTCCATTCCAGTTCGATTGATCATGGTACCCACAAGTCCATTATCAACGTTTTTGTCATTCAACTCGATGAGAGAGTAGCATAAAGGGTCCATGGCGCAGCATGCCATAACTTGCATCAGAGACTTCTCATCCAGCATCGAGAACATAAACCCCAAGAAACCAAAAGCCTATAGTTTCAATAACGAAATTCTGTTAACAAACCTTAATGGTGAGTTCTTGAGTGAAGGACCAGGAATTAGAAATGTGAACGCGCGGAGTTCGCTTTCGCAAACACCATTTAGTGGAGTCGAGAAGAAGCGAGGCTAGTTCGACGAGGCGATCCTGATCGGAGACATCATCACTGGAAGCGGAGGCGAGAGCTTTGTAGAAAGCTCGATCGAACGAGCGGCCAAGTGAGGGCGGCGACGAGCGTAAAGAAGAGATAATCAAATCGAAATGGCTTTGCTTGGAGCTTGGAACGGAATTAGGGTTTTGGATGGAGTAATGGTCCATGGAGGACGTTACCTCATGTCGAGGTCGCTTGGGGTTTGAAACGTCCATGACACGGAACTTGCTTTGGGTTTGGGGTTGAAGGAAATGGGATCATTTCTCGTTTTTCGACTGTTTTTTTTTACTTTGATATTACACGGAATTTGCTTTTTTAATTTTATTTTTTAACCCAAACATACTCATTTATTTTTATTTATCATATTATTTGATTTTTTTTTTATATCGATAGTTATCTGTGAATGTTGAAATTGTTTTTTTTTTTTATTTGCTGATGTTTTTTCCTCGATCAACCATCTTTATATTATACCTTTTATTTTGATATAAAAATCCATGATATCAAAATTAAATAAAGTCTACTACATAAACGTAGCTAAAATATTTGGCAAAAATCCTATACATGAGCAAAATTTTGCTAAAATATTTGGAAAAAATCCACGTATAATTTTGAAATCGTTACAGTTATAACTCATATAACTAGTTTAAGTTTATATGGTAGTCGAAATTATACTTTGACAACCAAATCGTACTTTCACTAGTGAAAAAGCACATAATTGGGATATGTTTCCTTGCGACTTAAAACCATACTACTTAGTTGTACGTTTTAGTCTAAAATCGATGCTAAAAAATATACCAATAGATGTTAAATAACATTAATCTTGATCGACAAGAAAGTCGGCCATATCATCATCGCTATCAATCCATCCATCATCACTCTCATGGTCCAACCCCCATCCATCCTCCTCATCGCTCACGTAAGATATGCCGCGCAAAAGACTTTCCGATCTGAATTTTACAAACACACACTCATTTGTACTTTGGTTTATTTTCCAAAAGCTTGAAATTTACAAAGTTTAAAAAGTAAATGAACCTTGATAATGAAGAGGTAAAATCTGCCACAAATTTGACATTTGGTCTTTCTTCTTTCAGCTTCTCCAGAGGAAAGCTAAAAAGACAAAACAACAATTATAATCGCATATAAATTAACCCCTAAACGACGTTCTGATCTAATATGGAAAGTAAAATAAAATAAAATATCAGAGTTACTTTGGTTTCTTAGATCTCTTGCCACCATCACAAACTAAGCCACGGGTATTTGAAACGTCCTATTGGAGGAGATGACAGACAATTATGAGTAAACAAAGTTGTTATGCTAAGTTATCTGGCAGATTTACCAAAAAAAATTATAACAACTTACAATGTGTCGAATGAATCTCAAGTTTTGTGTGAGTAGCGAGTTCAGAAACTGCAAGACTTCCATCTGAAATGTCATAATTCCAAAGTTAAGTGGGTGTGAGATTAAGACTATTAATGCAGTTAACAACCAAAAACCTTTTATGGTTTTATCCTTTACCTCCTTTAGAGAAGTGCAATCGCGCAAGATTAGAGTCTTGAGTGGACAGTCTTTGAAGCTGTGTCCCAAGTCCCTAATATCCAGAAAGTTTCAGCCATTTTCTTATAAATACTTAGCAGGAAATTGCGCTATCAAAGTTTTGTTCAGGCAAAAATATGAACCTTAAAAAGGGACCCTTGATTCCGGACGTTCTAGACAGATTCATGTACTTAAGTTTACGAGAACCCTGCAAAAGCATTTTAAGGTTATGTAAAAACTAAAGAAAGAAGATATAACACAAAACTAAAGGAGCCATACCTCGATAAGAGTTTGGGCTGTTGCATCATTTACTCCAAAACCTATGAGCGTTAGCGAGGTTAAGTTGGGGATGCTGGTCACGAACTCTACCAAGCCAGAATTTTGTAATGTACCATCTGTTGCGCAATAAGTAAGCTTGAGTACAGCTGAGAGTAAAACAAAAGAAAAGCTTAAGAGTGGAGAAGCTTTTACATTGGAAACGGGATTCTAAGAACAGGTGCTCTATCATGCGACATGATTTTGTTGTGAGCGACTCGAATAGCTCGTCAGAGAGGGACCTGTCACATGAAAGACGAAATAATGTAAAACTTGAGAGAATGTTTGCACAAGGAATCCAAAAGTATATACAATTTATGAAATTTAAAGATACAGGGGACAATGTTAAGCAAGAGGCAGGATGCAACTTACAATCCAACAATCTTCAAATCAGTGATATTTGAGCAAGCTGATAACGCAGCAATACCGGAATCTTCATACATAGATCTAAGATCGTAAAGGTGTACGCTTCTCAAGCGATTCCTAGTTGAATTAGGAAAAGATGATACCAAATTATGAGATCAAATGCACACGTTACTTGAACAAACAAACATTCAAGCAAGAAACATGTCGACCAAATCCTGTGTATGATAGTGATAAAGATAGATAACGAGGGCAATACCCAATGAAAGAATGATTATCGGACAGTGGTAAAAGACAAAATCCTGTAAGCAGAGACATTGTCGATCTAGTAGGGGAAGCAACATGACCAAGTTCAAGGGACCTGCAAACATAAACACCAAAGTTCAACGAAACAAGGAACTAGCTGATGCAAGCAGATTCAGTAAATGAGAAGCATATATGGATTCACCTAAGTTTATTTCCAGCGCGATGGATCATGGTACGCACCACTCCATCATCAACGTTTTTGTCATTCAATTCAATGTGAGAGTAGCATAAAGGGTCCATGGCACACTTGTGGAACATGGTGCAGCATGCCATAGCTTGCATCAGAGACTTCTTATCCAGCATCGAAAACACCTGAAACAAGCAAGCATTAATATACACAAGGTCTCAATGGATTCACTTAACATCTGAGATTTGTACAGTTATTCTACAGAATCCACAAGTAGTCATTTGAGAATTCTTGATTTGCTTACATCAATGGTTAAAATCAAACACCAGAAACCAGAAAAAAAAAAAAAATCACAGTTTAGCGAAATTGAGAAACCTTAATGGTGATTTCCTGAGGGAAGGACCAGGAATTGGAATTGTGGAGGGAGGCTCGCTTCCGGAAACACCGTTTAGTGGAGTCGAGAAGAAGCGAGGCGATTTCGACAGAACGATCGACGAGGCGATCCTGATCGGAGCTGGAGGCGGAGGCGAGAGCTTTATCGAGAGCTCGATCGAAAGAGCGGCCAATTGAGGGCGACGAGGAGGAGGATAACGAAGGGGACGAGTCCAGAGACGAGAGCAAAGAAGAGACGATCAAATCGAAGGGGCTCTGATTGGAGCTTGGAGGGAGGGGAGATAGGGTTTCATCAGTGCGAGCTCGCTTGGGGTTTGGTGCGTCCATCATCACACACGAGACTTTGCTTAGGGTTTGTGAGGTTGAAGGAAACGGGATCGAGAGATTGTATTTATACTTTGGCTAAACATGGAACTTACATCAAAACCCATATAAACTTGTAACAATATATCCTATAATCCGATTATTCAACCTCGTTTTTCAATGTTCTATAACAAAATACACAGCCCAATAAATATTGATCCCATGTTGATATAGCGCATCTGAAACTTGTATCAAAATCTGATGATGATACACCTTTCAAGGATCAGGACATGAATCACACCATTCACCTCAATCATAGGTTCATGTTTGACTTTTGGAAACCCTGTGAAAGGAAGATCTAATTAGAATATTTCTAGCCCAATATATACGAGACCAAATACTAAAAAAAGGCTAAGTTCCCATCGACTTTAGAAATATTATCCTTCTTCCAAATGCTCTTTGTTTTAATATTCCAACTCTTATTACAGTGTTACACACTACAAACTACATAGACATTTGATGGGTCAAGGCTGTTGAGCAAGAAGAGCGTGTGTGGTGACAGCCATCGCAGAAGTGTAGTTGACTTCAGGGGACGGGAGCTTCAACTCGAACATTCCTTCAGAGTAATGTTGTCTCTGTCACCACCAGGCGGTACCAGTCTTATGTGTCAGATCAACCACACTAAAGTGGAGTCCCAAGTTTCTCGCATATTCCACAGCTTGTGCGTACTTGTTGGGGGTCCCAAACATGGCTATTCGGAAGTCCTTATTGATGTCCTGTAGGAAGGAGAACTGGGACAACGTGCAGGTCGAGTAAGAACAAGCCCAGTTTGCCTGAAATGTGTTACCAACTTCCAGTTGAGGGAAAGGTGGCTCAGTGGGCTTCTCAGAACGCATTTGGACGATCATTACAACAGCAGCATCAAGCTCTTGGTCACGAGGCTGTAAGATAGCAAGAACAGAGATGTTGGCTTAGTTAATATAGATAAATTGATCATTATTATCCTTATAATGATCAACATGTCTTCAAGGACTTTAAGCAGACTAGTTGCTCAAGCCACTACCTACGGCATTTGGTCGACAAATGTGTAGGAACTCGCGATTTGATACCTTAGTGGTGAGTTCACGAGGGAGTGGCAAATTGGAGTGTACGGTTAGCGATACGATCCAGAACAGAACGTTAGAGATGAGGGAGAATAGACCGTCTCGACTTTCTATTTAATGACGCTGAATAAGTAAATAATTTTTTGAACACCTACAAGACCTAGAAGACGCAGTGTTTTGGAACAAGAGTCTGATGTCGGAGGGAAAAATTATTTCAGTAGACCGGCGTCCTAAACCCGTGGATTTCTACAGAGAACCCTCTGATTAAAAAATATTGGGCCGCGACAGTGGTGATTCTGTATTTACTAGAAAGGCCCATTGAAGCCAAGCATGTGCTTTACACGTTATGAGAGTCTGATTCAGTTAATTTTCTTTATGAAGAAAAACAAATTTAAAAAATGAGAAATACATGTTCGTCTCGATTTCGACAAAATTCGATTTATATATATAAGGATGTTCACTGATCTTATATTTTAACAAGGAAAAAGAGAAGAAAAAAAGAAGAAATTAAAATGTTAACATTACCCGGAGTCGTCGTCCTCCTCCTCCTCCTCACTGTAGCTATGATAAGAACTCCCGGAAGAAGATGTGCCCTCTAAATATACCTCTCCTGAGCTGAGATATTACATAACACAACCACAAATAATTCATTTTACTTTAAAAAAAGATAAAGAAAAAAGCATAATAAAAAAAAACTAGTAGTTCATGAACCTTGATGATGATGATGATGATGGTGATGGAAAAATTGCCACAAATGTGAGACCTGACCTTTGTTTCTTCAGCTCCTCAACAGGAAATCTACAACACAAAACAAGGTCATATATGCGGGAATAATCATTTTTTTTTAAAACGAATATTGACAAATCAATCACTTACTTTGGTTCAAAAGTTATATTGCCTCCATCACACAATAAACCGTGTTTACTTGATACGTTCTAATTGGATAAAAATGAAGAAGACGATTATGAGGAAAAACAAAATTTATTAGTGTCATAGGCAAATTCACAAAACAAACTAGCAAATTTCCTGTAACAACTTACAATGTACCGAATGGATTTAAAGTCTCCCGCAATTACTGAATTTAAAAACACCAAAACTTCTCTCTGAATGCCAATGTAGCGTTCAGAACTCAGTCAGGACGTAACATTAAGAACGGAGTGCAAAAATAGAGAGAAGAAAACGTCTTGTGTCTTATCATTACCTCTTTTAGACGATAGCAGTCGCACAACAATAGAGTCTCGAGTGGACTCTCTCTGCAGCTAAGTCCCAAATCCCTACCATCAAACTCTTACGCGATAAGAAATTTGCAAACAAACACTTAGAAGGTATTATCAATAACGTTTACTCAAACGACATGAACCTCAAAAAGCAACCACTGAGTCCAGACGTTCCAGACAGATCTATGTGCTTAAGTTGTCGAAAACCCTGCAAAAGTATTAACAATATTTTTTCGGTTTTAGAGAAGAATATAGATGGCTGTACCAAGTGGAAAGATGAAGAAAAAAAATACCAAGAAAACTAGAGGAGTCATACCATAATTATCGTTCGGGCCATTGCGTCATTTACCCTAAACTTTAAGAGTGTTAGCGAAGTCAGGTTGGGGCAATTATCCGCAAACTCTACCACTGTTGAACCTATTGCAGGGACTATATAGACCACCAATCACAAAGTAGTGTACTCTGAGCAAACCTCAAATGAAACAAACATATTAGAAAAGGAAAGCTTCATAATGGAAACTGGAAACATTTACCTCCTGCACTACAGTTCTCTAAGAACAAGTGCTCTAACAAGCGACACTTTCTCGTGATTGACGCTAAATGCTCTACTGGATTTAGCTTGTTACCTGAAACACTGAATAATGCGAAAAGTGAAAGAATTTTCAACAGGAAATCAGTAGAGTTTATTAAAATGAACAGACATTAAAGTAAAAAGAAGAAAGAAATATAAATTAAAATCATTGAAGATGGCACCTCCAGACAAAGTAAAACAAAGTAACAATGGAATAGAGAATTCCTACATTTCAGGGGATCCAAGACAACTTACAATCCAACAATCTTCAAATCAGTGAGATTTGCACAGGCTGACAACACAGGACATAAGGACTTTCCAGGCATGAGTATCAGATTGTAAAGGTGTAGGCTTCTCAAGAGACCCCTAGTTTTATAGAGAAAGATAGTATTGTCGATCAGAAAATCAAAAACCGACGTTAACTGAACATCAATGCCCAAGCAGAAAATGTTAAACCCATAATCTCTATATTAGTATTTCAGATTAAAATGACAGGTTTAGCAAATAGATTATCACTTGTATAAATTGGTAATGAAGCACATACCCAGCAAAACCGTGATTAAAAGATAGTGGAGCAAGACAAGATCTTGTAAGCAAAAATGTTGATCGGGAAGAAATACAACCAAGTTTGAGGGATCTGCACGCATAAACGAAACCTGAGAGATGACTACATAAGACCAACTTTCACCACAAGATAAGATGACCCAGAAATAGAAAATCTCACCTGAGTTCTTTTCCAGCCCGATGGATCATAATACACACGACTCCATTATCAACATGTTTGGCAGCCATTGTCAGGTCGATGTGGGAGTAACATACACGGTCCATGGCACACTTATTAAACATTGTGCAGCATGCAGAAGCTTGCATTAGAGACTTTGTATCAAGCATTGAAAAGACCTGAATATGCATTAGAATCATATTATGTGAGACATCACTCACGAAACCACATTTCATGAACAAAGTATAGTTTGAGCATTCTTAATCTATGAAAATGATTATGAGATCAGGCGGGAGAACACAGCCCTACAACATTGTCTACAGATTCAACAAAACAAGCAGGGAAGCATGCAAAAATTCGACGAACAAATACATGATATATGAAAAATCCGGATTTGTTACCTTAATGGTTAGTTCAGGGAGGAGAGGCCAGGATATGGTATTTTGGAGGGTGGCACGCTTCCTGATGCAACGCTTGGTGGAGTTGTAAAGAAGCGATGCGAGTTGGAGAGTACGATCCAGGAAACGATCCGGATCGGATTCATCACCGGAAGTTCCAGATGCTGAGGGGATAACTTTATCAAGCACGCGATCAAAGGAGCAGCCAATGGAGAGTGGCGAGGAGAACAAAGGAAAGTCCGACAACGAAAGGAAAGAAGAGATAGTCATATCGACGTTGCTTTGATTCAGACCTGGTGCGATATGGAGGGAGCTAGCGTTTTCGACGGAGGAAGTAACCGAAGGGTCATGGCAAGGTCGCTTGGGATTGGGAGTGTCCATCACACGGAATCAGAGCGTTACAAAAGAGTTTCTTTGATAGGAACAATCGGGACTTCACTCGAAACGAATATGAGTCTCCTCTTCCGTCGCCGTCGTTCGCAGCGGCAACTGTCAAGTGGGAGTGTGAGAGACGATCGGCGAATTGAAAATCCGAATCCTTAACCCGATTGTTTGAAATTACATCTTTTGGGTTAATTACTTGGCCCACGATAATGGTTTTGGGCTTATATTGTTCTACTCATTCGGCCCATTGAAGCCCAACTCTCTAGCTGGCGTTACATTGGTACCAATGTTGGCTTCTAGCTTCCCTAGTACATGGTTGATCGTTTCAGCATGCCGACATTGGCGCATCTCCATATAGCTTTAACATGCGGACATTCAAATAGTACGTGGTCGATCATTTCTCTCTTGTTGAAAGAGCTTCATGTTAACTTATTAAGAATGACCACAACAAGATTCATATAAACTGACAAAACAAAAATACAATACAAAGAAGAATTATTTTAAAAAACCCCATTAAAAATTAACATGAAACATAGTTATCTCCACATGAGTTCTTTTTTGTTTTGTTTTTTTTTCACATAGTTTATGTTTATCACATCTTACAAATCATAACTTTGTTTCCCAGTAAACTTAACTTCAATGGGACTAACATTTTTCCCAATAGATCTCATGTTCTGACCAACACCTTCTCTTCCTGGATTCGCCTTCTCCGGGTAAACTCCATCTTTAGGATGAAGATACTGAACCTCGCCATTGGGGAAAACCCTGTAAAACTGGTAATTGATCTTGTACTTGGACCTAAGCCTTGTCCCCAAAGCCAAGCACTGTTCTTTCCTCGCTAGCTTCAGCAAATTCGGACCTTCCCTCATGATCGCTGCACCTCCTGTCGGCATCTCAAAGATCTGTTCTTTAGGTGAGTTCCATGTAATAACGTAGAATTCTTCCACCTGGGCTTTACGGAGAAGACCACCGGTGCTTCCCGCGAAGATCGGAGACGGTGTGTTTGGGTCTAGCTGCGGCGGCGTGAATCCTACCGGAGCTTCTTTCACGGCGGCGGCTGGGGCGGCGGCAGCATCTTTTTTCTCGGCGCGGATTGCGGTTTTGGTGAAGGAGAGGGATCTGGGGCGGTGGGATGTTGTGAAAAGGTGGAGTTTTTTTACGCCGGAGGTTGCGGCGGTTGTTATGGCGGAGCTAAAGATTCCAGCGGCTTGAGTTGCCATTTTGTTTTTGTTTTTTGGTCGTTTCTTCTACTCTAATGAGCAAATTGCTTAATAACGTATTTGATGAGAAGAGAAAGAGGATAATATTGTGAAATGAGAAGCTAGAGTTTGTTGGATTGAGTGGATAAGGTAACCAATAGGATTCAACTATTAGATTTTTCTCTTACCCATCCTCTTCTCATTCTATTTGACGTCGTTTCGGCTCTCTTTTTTTTTTTCCATCCCCATGTATGTTGAGCCTCGCCCATATTCTTCTTATTGGGCCTAGATCCCATATTTGGGCATTTAAGGCCCATGTATGTTGCAGCTTCCACTGGAGATCTTCTACACTCGCTCATACCTGTCAATTGTTTCCGACAAGGCAATCTTATGGATCTGGACCGAGATGTTTTTTTATTGGGCATTGTAATAAATTCGAGCCATTTGTAATATTCGACCCATTTTTTTTTCTTTTCTTTTGGGAGTTGATGTATAGAAAAAAAGTTCGGAATTATCGCTTTTATCATTTTCTTTTTTGTTTTTGTAAATTCTCAAGAAACACTTCATATTCTTTTTATTAAGCGGATTAGTGTGCACCTCCATTGCATGCAATAGGAGATTTCCATGAAGAAACACTTAACTTTCGATATCGCTAATGCATTTTTCTTCTTGCGTCCTCAAAGTAATTGGACACCATTAATGGTGATGACGTATGGATTATAATTTCTCTGATTCTTCAACATGCAAAAATAATATTATTCTCTAATTAGTGCCAAAATAATTGGTGTGTGTGGCTTCGTTTATAGGGCTTAAAGTTTTACGTATGTATGGCCAAATCACATCATGGTTGTACGATGCAGGGGTAAGACTATAATACTTTATATGAAGATGAAAAATATATAAGAAAATGTTCAAAAAAAAAAGATGAAAAAATTAAACATTATATGTGTGCATTGTGACTCAAAACATTTTTGATCCCACATGCACTCATCATACTTTACATGTAGATTTTTTTTTAAATGCCTTTTTGTTATAGTTAATTTCATAAATTCAAATATATAACATTCTCATGGTGACCCACAAAAAGAAAAACAGTATCATAAAGCCAAAGAAAGAAAGATTGGTTAAGACAGACAACAAAATTATAACAATTTATAAATAATTTTGTTGTGTGCAATGTTTCGCCGTTTATGTCTTGGCTTGGCCCGTGCTTTTACTAATTTTGACCATCAACTCCAAATTGCTTAACACTCTTTGCATATTACCTAACTTTTCTAGTTCTGTCTCTTAGGGTCCCAATTTAAACCAGACATGTCTATCGCACTCTGTCGAGTAATTCGCTTTGGATATGATTTCTTCTTTATCAGTTATCACAAATGGTTCATAAAATTCTAGAATTTGAGTCAGCGGTTTGGTTCGAGAAACTACTACTAAATTTAAGAATACCATTGATATGGTTTTTTTTTGTTCTGTTCAATTTTAAAAAGAAACAATCATATACATATCATGACATTTTTGAAGAAATGTTTTTATTTGATATCATGTTATGATTAATGTTCTTAACTCAATTTTAATTATGTTTGCGTTTATTATGTTTTGGTTTTGCTTAGATCTTAAAAGTTCATTAATAAAGGATTAAATCGAAACCTGAATCAAATCGGACCAACAGTTAATTTTACATCCGTACTAGTTAACTAAATATACATCCCTACTAGTTAAACAAATGATACAAACCCATTCAAGCTCTACCATAATCATATATTGATCAGACACACACACACACACACACAAAAGAAGGTCAACCATATATAGTTAGACAAAACGAAAAAGAATAACCATTATGCTATCCTTTCATTTCATCGTATATATATAGATATTTTTTTGTATCCAAGGAGAATCTAGATAGATATGATAATGTCTTAATAAGTTGGGTGTTTGATGTCCAAAGAAAAGAGAACAAAACCTAGTCATCAAGATCATGTGTTCTAAAGTGGAGCTTGTCTCTCTGCCACACCAAAAAACATTTTCAAAGGCATGCAAGTCACGACAAACAAAACACAAAAAAAAAAATATATATGAAAATATGATCTCTTAGAAAAGTGAGACGTCTTTTTGACATGACAACTGCATGAGTCTTTGGCTCTTATTATGCTAAACCCCACTATACATACCTTCCTATGTTTCTCACACTTAGATTATGGCCACTCATATATATATCTCCATATAATTAAGACTTTATGATTAAGAAATTAAAGTTTTAAAAACAATTGAACAAAACCAGATCATACTATGAAAACCTATTCTGGTCAGATCCACAGTGACCTAATGGTTACGAGTGCCCGCGTTTTTCAATATCCACGCGGTTCAAACCTCGATCTGTAACACCAAATGTAAAGAACCAAAAAAAAGGAGACGATTGTTCCAAAGTCTAAAATAAGATCATAAGTTTTGCATCATAGAGAGTCTACGTACACGATATATGTCGATGTTCATATATTGGTTACATCTTGAACAGGATGTTGTTTTTCGGAGTACTCTTATCTATTGAAAATGGAGGCTTTTATAACTTTTCCAAGGTTTGATTTATACATGATTTGACTTGTTCTTTTTCTCCACATGAATATTATCCATATATATATATACATGAATCCATAGAGTCATGAATTGATGATCCATTGATTAAGTAATTAAAGTACCGACATGGATTGATAGTAATGAGGTTAAAAAACTTTTTCAAACAAGATTTTGACGATGTGAGTTTGGAGATGATCACCACATGAAGCAGAATAGTAGAAAGCTTTTGCTACATCAAGAAACGTGATACTGACATCACGGAATGTGTCAATCTCTGACAATACTAACTCAACCATTTGCTCCATCTCATTCTCCATTCTCCTTATCGTCTTCTCCTTCTTATCGTTTCTCCTTGTCTGCATCAAGACAATTAATAATATTACAGGTATGATCTGGTGATTAGATTCGAACTTAGTTGTAACATCGAATGGAACTATCGTTTTCAATTGATTATTTTCAGGCCCGGTCCACAACACATGCAAAAGAAGTTATGGACTTAGACATCAGAGTTTTATTTTTATATTAAGAAAAAAGTATTAAAATGAATGTTTTTTTTTTTTTTTTTTTCTGGCAGACGACTTCTGGAAACGTTAGACCAGTCATGATTCAATTATTTGATTAATGTTTTTTCGAAGTAATTTATATGACCAAATAAATTACTAACCTTTAGGTATTGGGCAATAAGATTGATTCGGTTGATGATTTCTGAGAGACGAACAAAGTGAGGATGAGAGAAGAAATCAGTTAGGTCATTGTTCTTCATTAGAATTATCATCTTCACCATGAGCTCTCCTTGTCCTTCACCTCCATCTAATTTCCATTTCTCCAGCCAATCTCCCCACTATAAAAAGATTGATAAATCACATACTCAGATGCAATTACATAGATAAAAATGAGAATATGACATACCCTAGACCATTACTTGATACTCTTCTACCTCTTTCGAACATTTTATTGTTTTAATGTTTTAAAAGCACTAGGAAATTCCACCTATATATATATATAATGTTAGGAGAATTCTTATCCGAAACTCGAGTTTATAAACAAAAAATAATAATACGCAGACAAGAAATCAATTTCGTTTCAAACTTTTAATATTCAACAAGTTGGCTAATTGTTTGGTCATAATTTATTATTCATTATAAAATATAACGTACTATATCCAAATTTGTTTTCTTATATGACAAAGGTCACATGATGATTTTGATTTTTTTTCTTAGAATTATATTTATGACTTATTTTTACTATCTACTTATTATTTAATAAAATATCCAGAAGAAAAAAAAAACTATATATATATATAGCATGAGAGGGAGAACAAAAAAAAAGAGAGAAACGTACCGATTGATAGAGGAGACTGTTAACGTCACGACCATGAGACATAAAAAGGTCAAAGGATATTTGATTCAAAGTTCCGATTAAGATTCCGACAAGCCGACTCGCCTGAACCGATCCTGGTCGGTCCAATCTCATACTCCTAATTTTCCATATATATCCATCATGCATTTTTATAATATAGACAAATTAGTCATTCAAGTAATTCTACTAGAGCTTTCTTCTTGTTTTGACTTTGTTAAGTTTTACTTTTTTTTTTGGTATCCATTGTTAAGTTTTACATTTAAAATCAAATATATGAAATAAATCCAGCTTTTACTTTGTTCGTTTGTTGTATGGGAACTTTCATTTCTCACAGCCTCCAGATGTTTTTTTCTTGTTTTATTGTTATAACGTCACCAAATTTGGTCCTTACTGGAAGAGAATTGCTCTCTAATCTTAACCAATAAAAAATTTACGTTCGAGTTGAACTAAAAAAACGCCATATATAATAAAAAATTTGTCTGCACATCATCAGTTGATGAAACTGACAGCTTTTAAAAAAAAAAAAAAATCTAAATTAGGTCAAATGAGCTTATCTTTTTATATTAATTAATTGGAGACAGCTTGGTGTTTTCTGCCGCAAACGAACAGTGTTTAACAAAACAAAACAAAAAGCAAAAAAATAAACAAAATCAATGGATTAGGGTTAAACGTAAAACTACTAGATGGGACCTAAACAATAAATTTAGAGAGTTTAATACTACCAGCTTAAAAAAATTAAGTTGATAGATGGACAAAAAGTTTGATGGTGAAAGATTTTAATGGCGAAAACCGGAAGAAAAAAGTAAAGTCAAGTTACTTAATCAACTTCAAATTGCTACAAAAAATTTAAGTCAAATAATTTCAAGATAACTATTCTAAAATATCATAGAATTTAGTTTTTGTTCCAAAACTCGCATAATAAGTTTAAAATTCTACAAATAGCAAAAATTATTATGTTTAAATAAAATAAATTAGAAACTATGTTTCTCTTAAATTAATTATAAATAAAGTTAAACTTTATATTTTATTTTCTTTGTTCTAAGTAGATGATTTTTTTAATTAGAAAAAGGATTTTCATCATTCTGATAATAAATATGTAGTAACTGTGGAATATTTTACTATCTTTGGTACCAAAACTTTTTTGGTGTTATTTTTCATAATTGTCCCAATTTTAATTGATGTATACAGGAAGTTTTAATAGAACATAAAAGTAAGAGTAAATTTACCTGTCATTGAAGTGATGAGCACTTCGTCGAGCATTGGCAATATAATTACGAAATTGATCGAAGAAGCTTCTTCGTGAGTCAGAGGATTCCCCGAAAGAGGAAAAAATGGCTTTAACCAATACACTTGAT
This sequence comes from Iljinskaea planisiliqua, assembly GCA_900108845.1. Classification (NCBI taxonomy): domain Eukaryota; kingdom Viridiplantae; phylum Streptophyta; class Magnoliopsida; order Brassicales; family Brassicaceae; genus Iljinskaea; species Iljinskaea planisiliqua. Next base: position 1,031,423 of record FNXX01000011.1, on the reverse strand, counting down.
TTAGCCCAAACCATTCTCTCATGTGACCTCTCTGCTTCAAAGATAGTCGCAGCCGCTAGGTAGTAGCACTCGAGAAGTTCGCCTCTGCTCACACCCCATTCATTTAACCTATTTTGTGCATACCACCTGCGTACAAATTTAACTAATAAATTAATTCTTATATATATAAAAAGATCAGAAAAAATAAATTTAAAGATAAGGTTTAACTGGAACCAACGTTTTTTTATTTTCAGCCACAAAGTAAATTATATATATATATAATGATTGCAGTTTGAGATGAATAATTGTTATCTCAATTTATTAATAGCACACTTAGAAAAACATAGTGCTTTAATTTTGTTTTTAAAATACAAAATAAGAAAATAAATTAAAGCATCGTCAAACTAGCTAGTACTAAGCTGTGACTTTTTCATGAAAAAGGGTTGTGATTTTGCACATATGAAAGAAAAACCCACCATTTCGCTAATTTTTTTTTTTTAGAAACATTATAAAAAAAATATCATACTTATTTGTTTTTCAACAACTCAAAGCCACCATGATTACTGGAAAAAATTAAGAGTGAAAAATATCATACTTTTGGAAGGTGTCCCATTCGAGTTGATGCAGAGCTTGGCAATTGTTGTAGTCTTGTTTTGCTAATTCCAGATATTCATTATTGTTCACATATGGCATCCTACATCGTCCACCAATATCATTAGTTTATCAATTAACTTTATAATTAAAATACTTGCAATTGCAAAGAAAAAGAAAGAGGTACAAATATCGGCAGTTCTTGTTCAACATAGCAAAAACACAGCAACATTCTATTATGTTCAAGTTAAGTATTTACAATTGATTTGATTCATCCAGATTAAACTCACCTATGTATTCTTAATAAACGAAATGACCAAAATGCCCTTATATCCCACACATACATGGTGAGCTCATGCATGCATATGTTTTGCATCCATTGGACAATGCAAAATAAATAAATATGAAAAACAAGAAGTACCTGTAAAGGGTCTTGCCTATCCAAACGTCGTTTTCTCCACCATATTGCTCAATATAGAATCTCGTCTCCACTCGCGGCAAGCTTGCGTACCATGGAATCTCTAACGCGAACCCAATCTAACATGCAAAATAAATAAAAACAAACATAAGCAAAAAAAGCCAAACACGCTTTGTCGTTTTCCTTCTCCATCAGATGACCTCAAAATGGCATGCAGTGTGTAAGTGCAAATGTAATGGTTCTTGGAACCATATGTAATTTGTGTGTTTCTGGTCTCATATTACATGTAACGTACCTCGCCAGGTAAGTCTTTCATTATAATCCATTTATCAAGCAACTCGCCTTTCTCTTGTTTATGTTGCAGATACTTGGACGAGAAATCTTTGGCGTTTTTCAATATCTCTTCCCTAGGATATGCCAATTGCGATGCCCGGTATAGATTGAACATACCGGTCACCGCTTGGTTTGATTGCCCCGCGAAGCAGAAAAACTCTCCTTCTTTCTCAAAGTTCTTGAACACATCTAAAATTAAACTATTGTTAAACTTTTTACTTTGTTTAAAATATATTACCAAAAAAAACAAAGATTACCTGCGGAAACTTGGTATCCATTAAGTCTCAAGAGCCTAAACGCCATGGCTGTGTCGTCGATATCTTGGACATGGGAACATCTTGCCCAACATATGCCTTTGTCTGTCCAATATCTGATACATGTAATCATCATCATCGTTAGAGTAAGACTACTTTGGCATAAAAATGAAGTTAATATAAGAAAATAACGTTTTATTAACCTGTGAACATAGTCAAGACACTTTTTAATCTCTTCTTCAAAGTATCTCGATATCCCTAACCGTTGAAGCCGATCCACGATCCATATGTGTTCGAAAAGATCCACAGGAAAGACATTGGGAACTGAAAAAATAAGATTAAACAAATACGTTATATACACATGAATGCTAGTAGACAATAATAGGATAAGTGCGTTTACTAGGTAACAAACCTCCTCCATTGAAACGTTTGACGGCATTGCGCAAATACGCAAGACACTTATTGTCTCGGGTCTGCATGAATGCGAAAGCTGTAGAGGAAGGAGAGAAGAGGAAAGATCCATCTTGACATTGAAGCTTCAAGAGCTTTTCCCAATCTAAATCACGCATACCCTCCAAACTGTGCAACAATGTTGTTGGTATCTTGTGCATTATCTCCTTCGGTATCCTATAAAAAGATCAAAATTAATACATATCTTAGTCTACATATTATCACGTATGCAGATATTATATCGTATAACTCTTTTTTTGGCTTTGAGTGAAGTACATTGGACCCATATACTTTCAAATATGTTAATATAAAAATAGAATACTCAATTGTATATTTTGGGCCCAGCACACAAACCTTGTTAGCTTTAGCTCTTTCTTGGCGTATATATCTTTCAAGACCGGAGAATCGTACGGTACATCTATGTTTATTCCTCGAGCTATCTCAAGTAGTGAAGGAAAGGCTACTTCGAATCCAATTGGCATATGCTCATCGTCTTCTTCTTCTAGCTTTCCGATATTTTCTCGGAAAAACGTGATTCCTGAATAAGTCATTAATAATTAATACATGCTTCTAAATGATATAAAACTAGATAACAGAACCAAAAAAACGGATACTTTTCTTTTAACCTATATTTTGGGGTTGACGCTATTGTGATTTCAATTATAGTTGACCACTTGGACAATATAAGTTAGGATATATATATATATATATATAACACTTTGAATGACTATAGGAAAAAAGATCCAAACTTTTTAAAAAGAAGATTGATGTTCTAACTCATAACTATTAAACAATGTATACTTTCTTTTTAGCCCACTAAAAAAAAGGTTTGGATTTTTTGCAGAAAGTCGAGATATTTTTGCATGTTTTCTTGAAACTTTTTTTTGCAAATAAAAAGAAATTACCTTTGTGGCATTGATGAGGAAAGAGATTCCATGATTTTAGAGCAACGACGCATGCAAGTGTGTTGATGAGACGATCATGATAAGAGAAGATATGAGCATCACCCCAAGATCCATCGTGGAGTTGATTATCAGCGATCCATTTCACGGCGGAGGAAAACGCCGGAGTTTTATCTCCGGCGTCGATTAAAGCAACCCAAGCTGTGTCATAAGCCGATATCGTAATTTCACCGTCGCTTATGCTTCTCAAAATCGACTTCACTCTTGCCACTGCTTCTTCGATTGCAATATTATTACTTGCAAAATTAATCTATAGTTCAAATGCACAAAATTATAATCATCAGCGCGTATAATCACAAGAAGAATTGAAATTAAACATGATATGCAATTTTAGGTGTGTATATGTATGTGGTTTTGGTACTTTCGGTGTAAAACAATAAAAACTATTTTTGATGGAATATATATAAAGTATAGATTCGCGGGGAAAATGTATAAATCAAGGTAAATTGATGAGGGAACGTATTAATGCGAATATTTTGGTGATTATTATTGACAAGAAAATTGTAGCAATTAACTGCCTTAAAAAAAAAGAATCATGACAATGATTGACCACAAAATTAGTTTTCTTTTCAAATACACTATTTAATTTTCCCTCAAATTTTTCTCTCCATATCTAATTTAGTGGTCGTCATAAGTTAAAATCATTAAAAAAAAAAATATGTAATAAAATAACCTGAGGAGCATCATCTCCTTGAAGCTGTTGCCACTGTATTAGAGGTTGATCATGTTGAATTTCCTGAGAGTTGGTGTATTCTGCACAGAAGCATCGACCATTTTATATGGAAAATAAATAAAGGGAATAAATGTAGATTATTACTTAATTTTCAATATTTAAATTAGACCTTGAGTTCGAAGCTTTGAACAATATATGGAGCAGCTTCTGGGCCTGTCTCTCGCCACACCGAGAGGTGATCCTATCAAAAGAAGAATATAATTAAAAATATAACACTGATAAAATAATGAGTATAATTTGCTTACTATAGAAATAAATAAATAATCACTATTTTTTGTTTCGGTCGTCAAAGAAACATTACTTTATTAGCCTTCTAAAGTGGATATTTTGTGTTGGCAATTTTATAATAAGATACGATACGAGGTCAATCCATTCGCTAATGAGTACTAGATTCTCTAATTGTACTTCTGTAATAATAAATTCAAACATAAAATCTCTAATAGTTCCATATTATCATTGTATGTTTAAAATGTTTCCACGTACTAACTATATATATATTATATATTATTTTCAAGCAACATTGATTATAGACTTATCCTGGTTTTGTTTCATAATTTAATTTTTTATATATTATAATTCTGCATCGAAATAGGAAAAAGACATTTCTTCGAAAAGAAGATATAAATTCAAAATTAGACGTTACTATTAAAATATGATTGGAACGATATATATAAAGCATAATAACCAAGAATGATATAGTTCTGTTGAAAAATCAGCAGATACTCAAGAACACAAACACACATATACATATTTGTAAAGACAGTGAAAACCCATTTCGTAACTAAATCAAAGAACACCAATTTTTGAAGAAAACAAAATATATATCGAATTTTTGAGAAACGAAGAAAGAAAAAAAACAGAGAGAATTTGGAGAGTGATTAATGATTATATATCATGCTTAAAAGAAAGAGAAAAATAAAAAGGACAGGAGAGAGTCATTGATGATGATGAGACATATCTCACGCGTGGGTACTGAAAGAACATATAAACAGAGTCATCACTCTGTTTTTGTTTTGTTCTCTAGGGAAAATCAAAAACCGAGAAGAAAAGAAAAACGAAACGAAAAAAAATACTTCTTTTTCATCGAAAACTCAATCAATCAGAGAATGGATCATGATGGAACCCACAAGAAAATTTCGTTTACAGACATAGCAAAAGTTGGAGAATTGGACGTAAATATATAAATGAAAGACTCTATTTTTGTGATCGTGTGTGTCTGACAAGACAGATACAGAGAGAGAGAGACAGAGAGAGAGAGAGAGACAGGGAGAGAGAGAGAGAGAGAGGGAGAGAGAGAGAGAGATCACTCACCTGAGATCTTAAGGAAATAAGAATTAGAAGAAGGAGATATTGTTGTTTTAGTACTGAGAAAGTTGTGACTTTGAATAGAGTTAAGAGCATGGTATCGAAGAGACATGGCTTATAGAAGCCTTTTGCTCTTCCTCTGTTTCTATCAAAGACTTTGTGAAGAAGAGAAAATGAAGTGATGAGAAATTGAGAAACTAGAGAGAGAAATATGAGAATTAGTGAGGGAGAGAGAGAAGATTTAACGGGATTATATAAGGACAGAACCGACTTCCCATCACAGATTGTGTCTGATTGTCCTCTTGAGAGAGAGAAGGAAGAGAGAGATTGGATGCATGGAATGTGTCTGTGTGGGATCATCTTCCTTCCATAGCTATGGAATTGAAGGGCAAATTTGGCTTTTTCTTCTAATTCCCCATTCTCTTGTATCCATCTCATAAATTCAATTTTATTAAGGAAATAAAATCAAAATATGGTACAAGGCCGTTATCTTCGGAACCAAGTACACATACGAGTGCTTACATACAATACAATTCTCTCAAATCATATCATATGTTTTCTGTCACAAGCTGTTTTTACAAATAATAATTCTATGTAACAAATAATTTCCGTTCTAGGAAAAGCTAAGTATATTGTAGATTGATCAATCGTGTGACGACAAGTCATATTGCAATAGATATATATCTTTAAGTGGTATTTATCTAGTGACAAAGATGATTCACTAGTTTTTCCTTTTACTTTTGGTAATTCTTGTTTCTCTCTTATTCTTTTCCATTTTTCATTGATTACATCATTTCTTTCTCTTAATTAATTTATAGACAGGATAAACTTGAAATAATAAGAGTTTATTACTTAAAAATGAAATTACTTGTGTGGCTCTATGATTCCATCTTCCACTATTTGTAATTTGAATGAAAATTATTTAGATAGAGTTGAGTCTTTTTCTTTTCTTTTCTTTTTCTTGTTCTACGACACGTCTAATTTTCAGTTTTGTCCATATGGTATTTTTCATTATAAATGAAAATACAGCTATAAATAACAAAAAAGAGTATGATTTAGATTTCAAAAGGTTAGCAAATTAGATTTATTTATCATATATTGGTAAACAATGTCTATATACAGAAATACAATACCATCTAGCTGTAAGAATAATATATTGATCTAATCTCTCATTATCTTCTATAAATAATAATAGTCACAACATCAAAGCTAATATGAAGTGTTATATTGTTCTAAAATGTATTTATGCAATGAATAAAATATATCCAATGCTTTAAATATTTGATTCAACTACATCATATAAAACCAACTATGCATCAAAATCAAATGGTTACGATGTTTTAAAATTTCACATGATTATATATTACGTTGATACAATGGTTACAATAATTTTAAAAAAGTAAACAAAATAATACATCCAAAAATTGTATAACTAGACATTAATGCAGAACAATATTCTGGGAAAAACATAATCCTTCCAAAATTGAAAAAAAACTGACAGTTTAAAATCGTGTTACATTATCCTAATTATTTTGGAATTATCTGTCTTAACAATTTAACAAATTAATCAACTTAAAATATTTGAATTTTCAAATAAAATTTAAAATAAATATATTATAAAAAAAATTATACTTTTTCTGTGTTATTAAGTTTGTATAGTTTCATTTAAATATTCTTTATAAATATTATTTTGAAAAAGTTTAATTCTTTCAAAATATTTTAAAATTATATATATGAAATTGTAAAATGAATGAAATTTTTTAAAACCTGATCTACTTTAAATTTAATAGATTTTATTTTAAATTATACAACCAATAACACCCCTAGATATCATTTAAATTTTCTCCTTTTTTTTTTAATTGGTCATATATATAACTGGATATCAAATAAATCAAAAAGATATCTGGGCCCAGTCCAACATAGCAAAAGCCTAAATTGTACAAAGCCCATATTCTCACTCAAAGAAAGCCCATGACATGTTAGCATACAACATAACAGACGGTCAGCTTAAGGGGATAAGGGGTTTTAAGTATTTTTTTTCTTTTATAATTTTTAATTTTATCAGCGATGTTTGCACAGTTAGCGCCATCGCCGTCTCCTTCTCCGGCGAATCTAAGCCACTTCGTTCACCGTCGTAGCTTCCGTAAATCCACAGTCGCAGTCTCCGCTTCTCTTCCCACTGCAAATTCCTCTCGTCCACCAATTCAGGCAAGTATTTTCCACTTGTTTTTATCTGAAATTCCGCAGCTTAGATTAGGAAATGGAACTGAGAAAATTCGGAAACTTTATTATTCTCTCAGATTGTTGGAGGAAAGGATTTGAATTTGGATGTTACGAGAAAAGGTGATTCAACGGGGTTCAAATTAGAGGCAAATGAAGAAGAAATCGATTGGATGAATCTGGAATCTGATATTCGTCTCTGGACTAGAGCACTGCGTCCTGTTCAGGTAATCAATCAACTACGTGATTACATTGTGAAAGTTTTTATTAAAGATGTGAACTTTTTGTTGGATTGTTCACTCTCGATTCTACAGTGGTATCCAGGACACATAATGAAAACTGAAAAGGAACTTAGGGAACAGCTTAAGCTGATGGATGTTGTGATTGAAGTCCGAGATGCTAGGATTCCGTTATCCACAACTCATCCAAAGGTTTGTGCTTTTTGCTTGCAAAGCTCGTTTTTAGACTTGTGCTTTATTATACTGTTCCTTGTGGTCAGAAAGCTAGAACATTTAAACTGAATTTGGTTTACTGAGTAAGCATTGTTTAGCTTAGACTTTCATTAGAGGAGAGAGAGAGACACATAGTTGAGCCTTTCCGTAGGTGAAAGTTAAGTCTGTAACAAATAACAAAACCTTTCGTGTGGTTCAGTAATGCGTGCCTATTTTTGTCGTTAACATACTCCTTTTGGAACCATGTGCGGTGGTGTTTTGTAGATGGATGCATGGCTTGGGAATAGGAAACGGATATTGGTATTAAATAGAGAAGATATGATATCGAACGATGATCGAAATGACTGGGCTAGATACTTTGCCAAGCAAGGAATAAAGGTCATTTTCACAAATGGCAAACTTGGGATGGTATGATTTCTATAAGTTTAATCTTTGCTTTGGTTTTTCTTTCGTTTTGTATTATTGGAGCTGTTGGTTTAATAATCTCTGACTGGTGGTCACAGGGAGCTATGAAGCTAGGTCGGTTAGCAAAAAGTTTAGCAGGTGATGTAAATGGGAAACGGCGAGAGAAAGGACTTCTCCCTAGATCAGTGAGTAAATGTATCTCTGTTTATCTATTATTCTCTGTTGCAGTATACTATATGATTTAAATTTAAATTTATTTTTTTAAATGATGCAGGTTAGAGCTGGAATAATTGGGTACCCTAATGTTGGAAAATCATCTTTGATCAACCGTCTATTGAAACGCAAAATCTGCGCAGCAGCTCCAAGACCAGGTGTAACTAGAGAAATGAAGTACTAACGCTTTTCTGACAGCTTCCCTTTTTATACTCAGTCTTTGCAAACACATTCAAGATCCTTATCTTAATATTTGTCGTTTCTCTTATCTTACTGTAAACAGATGGGTGAAGCTTGGGAAAGATCTTGATCTGTTAGACTCACCAGGAATGCTTCCTATGCGTATTGATGACCAAGCAGCTGCTATAAAGCTTGCGATTTGCGATGACATTGGAGAGAAGGCTTATGACTTCACTGATGTTGCTGGAATCCTTGTACAGATGTTGGCACGGATTCCAGAAGTAGGCGCAAGGGCTCTTTACAACCGATACAAGATTCAGCTAGAAGGCGGCTGCGGTAAAAAGTAATGAAACTTGTTCACAAAGATCTCATTTCTTTTGGCAAGCATAGTTCATCATGGCTTCTTCATGGTTCTATGCTCTCTCTTTTTGCAGATTTGTGAAGACGCTTGGTCTTAACTTGTTTGGTGGAGATAGTCATCAAGCTGCATTTAGAATACTGACGGATTTTCGCAAAGGCAAATTCGGGTTTATCTCGTTGGAGAGACCTCCACTGTGATCAAGACTCTGTTTAAGTAAGGCTTATAGAGTTCAATGCTCAAAAATATGAAACTATAAATGCCTAAATATGATGATGTTTGGATGTATCCATTATCTGTGTATTTTAGATTCCTAGATAACATAAAAGAAAAAAATGGGCGGAGTATGAATGGTAAAACGAAGACAACACCAGTCGCTAACTAACGTGTTCCAAAGGTCCAATATGTATGCATCTTTGTCTAGTGTAAAATCAGAAAGTTGCATAATATAACCAATCATATTATTTGTCTGAATTTGAAAATTAATATATTAAAATGCCAAATTTTCTCTAAATGTTATATGGTAGTCCAATACTTCAATGGATCAAAAATCTTCTTTCAAAGCAAATTTCAAAGTTTGATTCATGGTTATATAATGTTCATATAGCTAGAAATATATATTACATACTAATAACATAGAAGAATTAAAAGAATATTAAATTTAGGATCTAAGACGAAGTAAATGGAGCATGTTTCTACAGTAAAATTGATTTTGGCATCTAAAGACTAGACATATTTGTAAATCTTAAGAAATTTGTTTCCAAACTTTTTTCTCTCTAAATTGGATTTGGAGAAATTAAAGAGCCAAGAAACAACCGTTGGACTCAAAAGTAGGACCTACCAATCCATCTCTAGATACTTTTTAGGCGCAGTGAAAAGTCGTCGACCAAACCCACTTTTTGATCTACTAGACTACTTTTGTCTTTGTTCATTTATTTATTGATTAACAAAATAAAGAGAAAATAGATAAAACAATTTTGTAAAGGAGTTAAGAAATCAGAACGTTGTGCCGAGTTTCGAGATCCGATTTAAAACTCCCTTCTTAGACGATCTCTCCCATCTTCAATAAACTAGCCGTTAAGTTCTTTTTCCTCTCTCTCTCTCTCTATCTCTCTAAACCTCTGTTTCTCTCTATACACCTCCATCAATGGCTGCTTGTGTAGAATCACCATCACCTAATCATACTGAAATGGTAAGTTTTTTTTTTTCGTTTCTTCTGTTATGAAAATTGGGTCTGATTCAAAATTGTAAATTTTCATGAACTCGTCTCTCTTTCAGCAGGAAAGAGCAAGCTTGATCATGGTTTCTGAAACTTCTTTCGAATCTTCTCCATCGCTTAGTCCATCTTCAGACAAACGTTTCTGGAGCAATCTTCGTAACAGGATAGACGTTCTTCTTGAAGAAAAGAGCAAAGAACACAAACCCATTCCAGAAACTCCATTGTTAGCTCAAACGATTGTTGGAGAATCAGAGAGAGCAAAGAGATTGAAGAAAGATTCGATGCTTTTGCTTAAAGGGTTTGATTCTGTATCCAATACTTTGTCTCAGCTCTCTAGTAACCTCGACAATGCCCTTCAGGTAAATTGAAAATCCATTAATCTGATCCGAAACTAGGACTGTTCATTTTTCTATGATGGATGATGATACAACGTGTTTCTGTAAAATCAGGGAGTTAGAGAATTAGCTAAACCACCTACATTATCTGAGATACTCCACTCGAATCTCATAGCTGATCAGATGCAACGACAACAGAAAGAAGAAGAAGATGGAGAAGAAGAAGAGAGCAAAGGGAAGAAAAGGAAACACGAGTCTGATGCTGAGCAAAAAGAAGATTCGTCGGATGAAGATGAGAAGAGACCAAAAGAGAGGAAAATCATGAAAAGGGCTAAAAACGTAAGTCTCAGTCTTTTAAGTATCTCAGTTTTTTTTACTTCTTTTATACAAAGATTCATTTTTTGTTCTTCGCAGATTGCGATATCAATGGCGGCGAAGGCAAATTCTCTGGCAAGAGAGCTTAAATCCATAAAATCCGACCTGAGTTTCATCCAAGAGCGTTGTGGATTGCTTGAAGAAGAAAACAAAAGACTTAGAGATGGGTTTGTGAAAGGTGTTAGACCTGAAGAAGATGATTTGGTCTGTACAATCTCCAAAACTGTTTCTGTTTTTCTCTTGTTGTACTCTGTTTTTTATTTCTCTTATGCTTTTGATTTTGGTTATAGGTGAGGCTACAACTAGAGGTGCTGCTTACGGAGAAAGCGAGATTAGCGAACGAAAACGCGAATTTGGTTAGAGAAAATCAGTGTCTTCACCAAATGGTGGAGTACCATCAGATCACATCTCAAGATCTCTCTGCTTCTTATGAACAAGCCGTTCAAGGTTTATGCTTAGATTTCTCATCCCCTTTTGCTGAAATCGATGGTGAAGAAGAAGAAGAAGAAGAAGAAGAAAAAACAGCTCTAAATGTCTCAAAATCCCTCAACGAAAGCTTTGAAAAAGCAGAAGAAGAACATTGATAAAAAACAATTTTTTAGGTTCGGTGTGTTTGGTAAAATCCTTATTTTTCCGTAAGCTTTGTTGAGCAGTTTCTTGGTTATAGAGGTTGTAACATTCCACTGTTTGTTGTAATAATTGGGTCACTTATTAGATTAGCTCAAAATATATGTACACTATTCCATTTTGACACTTGCAAATTGGGTTTACTGCTGGTTATTAGTGACTTTAATGACTACTGACTAGTCACTACTGTTCGTAACAAACAATTATTACCTGTACAGTTTGTATGTGAAGGTTTTCTATTTTGTTTGCAAAACCGAAATTAGGCATACACTTTTAACTTGATAAGATCAGGGCTGAGTAGGACCGGCCCGTTCTAGTTCTGGACGGCCCAGGTATACCTAATAAAGGTTAAATGAGTTTCTGTTTGGATTTTGTTTGGATCCTTTGGTTTTTTAAATGTAACCAATGTTAAAAGTTTTCAACTTTTTTTTTGTGTATATTGAATCTATGATTTGAAAGTATTTGGAATGATTTGCATTAAAATGATAAATCCACTGTTATTGAAACATGAATTTTAAAATTTTTTTAAAAATTCAATGTTATTGAACTTCTAATTTTAAATTCTACTTTGAAATTTAGTGTTAATGAAAATATTTTAATTAATGAATTTTGGGAGAGTTGTTGGGATTTCAAAGTGTTTTGGTGAAATTTTTTAATTAAAAAAATAAAATTCCAAATCTCATGGTTTTAGAAAGAATTCTAGAGTTTTTAAATTAAAATCACTGTAACTTCCATAATTCACCCAAAATCATCTAAAAATTCATTAAAAATCAAATCATCTCAAATCTTCTTAGATGTTGTATACACATTCTTTTGTTTTTTTTTTTTGTTAGATTTTGGTTTCTAATAGATTATTTTCAGCCTTTTAAGTAATTTAAGTTTCAGTTCGATTTCCTATATTTGGATTGGATGAAAAATGTACAACTGGTTTAACGAAATAAAAACTTTTTTTTTTTTGGATGAGATTTTTTAAATTTATTTCAAATGGGTTAGATTCGATACATGAGAACTAATTAACTTAAAACTTTACTTTTTTTTTTCTTTTTTTCATAATGCAGAGATATATTAACAAATTTTAGTTTTGGACAGAAATTGTAAAAAAAAAATAATTTATAGCAGAAAAGATTAAAAAAAATTTTACGAAGAGTTATAAGTTTTTTAATACATTAGATTATAAACAAACAATAAAAAATATTTTTAGATATTATTGTGATGAACAGTTTCGAAGAGTTGCAAAGATTAAACCGTCTAAGTTAGTGTAATTTATGGATAAATTAATGGCAAATCCGTTAAAGTTTTTTGAAGTCTTAATTTTGTTATCATATCAAATATCTCAAACTAGGCCTGGGACGGATCCGGATATCCGCCCGGATATGTAATATCATTATCCGGATCCGGGCCTTCCGGATATCCGGATCCCGGATATCCGTCTAAAATTTGGGATATCCGCGGATATCCGGATCCGGTAAAAAATAATTTTTATATTAAAATTTTAATAATAATAGACAAATTAAATATAAAAAAAAGTTTTTAATAATTTGATATCTTAAAATATCAAATAATAAAAAGGTTTAAATAATAAATCTAAAAAAAGCAGTAAAAAAAACTATGAAATTAAAATGGATTGGCTTACTTATAAAATAAAAATTGTTTAATCCTTTATATATATACGGATCCGGATATCCGGGGTTCAAAAAATCTATTATCCGGATCCGGATCCATAGTTTTATTATCCGGATCCGGATCCGGCACCCCCGGATATTCGGATTTTCGGAGCGGAGCGGATCCCGGATTCGGATCCGGATCCGGATCCCGGATAATTTTTCCAGGCCTATCTCAAACAACTATAAACTCATTTTTGAAACTTTAATTAATGCGCAAGAAATTGATAGTTACTTTTTACTTAACTTAAACTTGAGTGCAAGAAGATCATTCTTATAAAAAAAAAATTTAGTTCTTCTATTCCAGAATTTGCAGAATAAAAGGCTATTTACTATAAAGAAAATTCAAATTAAAAAAAAAATCCAAACAGTTTTACATTTGTACTATTTTTGACTTGGCAACTTAAAATATCAACGAAAACAAATTTTCTTACACCATAAGTTTCCATGAGAAGTCATTCTCAGGATTTGATAGATTTCTTTTATGAAGAACAAATCTTTCTTTTCCTGAGAAAAATAGTTCTTGTAATCCGGAATTTGTAGAATAAAGTCTACTTAGTGCTTACCATTAGAATAATAATCTAAACGTACGTGGTTAGTTTTTCTAATGACTTCACAAGAATCACAACTTTTTCATCAAATAACAATCGACATGTCTCCTTGATAACCCAACCTTTTAATTAATGTTGTTATAAAACAAAGGAAAGTGTATAGTCAAAAGTTAGAGAAAAGAATATTCGCAGTTGACATGTATTTGTGTAAACATGAAGGAGATTCCACCTTACGTTGTTTGCTACTAAAAGATTATAAAGTTGAATAAAGGCGGAAAAAAATAACTCAAAAATTTGAAGGATCTTAACTTTTGATTTCCGGTTACATTATAATTTCAGGTCAGCAGTGGAATGTTGATGATGCAAAAGAATCCCTTTTCTTTGTTCTTCTTCTTCCTCTGATTGGTTTGAACAATCTATAAAACACCAATCGTAGCAAAAAGATCGAAAAGTATATAGAGACTGGCGAATGCGACATTCGAATGGTTTATGGCTCGTTGTGGAGAGATAAAATGGTACATATTCGCTTGTTAGCTTCTACTTTTTTGGCATATCTGTGACTCCAATAACATATTTTACATACCATTAATACCGAAACTGTTTTTTTTTGTAACACAATTACACACAGTCTTTGGAAAGTATTCATAAATGCTATCAATTATGATAATATATAATTTATCATAGATGCATCACTGTCATAATACTCATGAGTAACCATATATATATGAGGCGTTGATTTGGTATCTATTGCATGCTCATAAAGAAAGCACATATCACTGTCATTAGATGTCACACATTAGTTGCCATTAGAGAACATACATGTGTTTGATCTTTCATCATACATGTGAGTACATATGTAAGCATAAGAAGAAAATCGAAAAACCAAAAAACGGTTTTCGTCAGCTGTTCTTTTTATTCGTGTTTGAAGTCATTAATGGTTTAACTACTCATCTCACACATTTGATGCAAAACCCGAAAACAAAGTTTGAAGTTATAAATTTGTTGGACTTATTGTTCAAGTCTTGCATCGATAATACTTCAGTTAGGTTCAGTGTCTATCTAAAGTTTTATTAATACCCTTATCAAATTTTAACACTATAAATTTATTTTTATATATTTATTTAATATTACAAATCATTAGCATATTGACAATCCAATGATGATGAATTGGCAAAATTAGAAAGAAAACAAAATTCTAAAGTAAAAGGAAAATTAATTATGTATAAGAGGGATAAAAGAAAAAATTGTTTTGCTTTTCGATTTCTCCTTACAATTTTAATAATATTTTAAACAAAATTTTACTAATAATATTTTAACAATATATTTGTTAGTAAAAAAACTCATAAACATTATTAAAAAAACTGGAAAGTATTATTATAATTTTATTAAAAATTACAAATTTATTTATATATCAATATAAATAAAAGGTATAATAAAATATATCTAAAAGATGCTTCTTTAACTTAAATATTTGACTCTATGGTTTAATTAACTTATGCTGGATGCCTGGAATTGATTAGGTTCGTTTGGTTCGTGCATGACTCAATTCTGATCACCGATCAAAACTCATATTGACAACCAACAGATCGACAATTTCCACCTCGTAAAATTCGGCTGCAAGAACAAAAAGTTGTGAACGTATATAAAAGTTCGTGTATGTAAAAGTGCGTGTATATATGAGTTAAGTGAATTGCATGAAGCCTTTATCGCAGAAAACATATATTCTTCTTTAAAACCTTAATAAATTAAAGAACTAAATTATGATTTATTTCTACATTAATAGTTGCAGCTGTCAGCTGTGAGAAAGAACACTTACAATAGAAATATCTAAGATAAGTATCTTATAAATAAAGAAAAATAAAATTAACAGAGACAAAAAAGAGTGTAGAAAGTTTCTAAAATAAGAACTTCTTAAATATTTATGAAAAATTCATGAAACACTTGTCTTCATATGAATTGAATACATTTACTTTTAATTAAAATTAAATTATATAAGTAAATGATATTAAAATACTATTTTTTGTTTAAACCTCTTAAAGTTTTTTAGGAATGGAGATGCTCTCTCACATGTTATCAGTGAAACTCTATAAATACACAGCCATATTGAAAAATTAAAATCATCTATAAATGGAAGTTTTAGAAAAGAAAGCCAATATCTTATATATATCTATGGTTTCAATAGAACCAAATATAATCTACGTCCGATGTTAAACTTCAAAGACGTCGGTGCGTGAACTACTTCTTTTATAATATGGCATCTACCGAGAATATTATTGGTTGGCTGTTGTTTATTTTCCTTAAGTAGGCTATTCTAATTATAGACAACCAGAAATTGCTTTCTTTTCATTATTAGTTCATGAGAGTAAAAGCACCAGATTACTAGAAACTTCTTCTTGTGTTAGTGTTTTTCCTATAATAGCTATTGTTCTATCATTCAACTCTTTATTTAACATATCATTGACTGCCATTTTAATTTATTTATAGGGTTGTTCGTCATATTATTCTTTCCAACATTGAGATTATGTAAATGACTAAATGTATGTATATTTAATAAAAGAGTTAGGTACCAATAATCAGATCCTACTTGTAGTTTGGAAATGAGCTAGTAAAACATCTCAGACAGTGGTGGAGAAACTTGAGAAAGGTTCTCAACAGTAAAATAATAATATTTATAAAAAAAAAACTTAGTTATGTGATTAAATTTTAATTTTTTTTTATATAAAAAAAGTTAAATCAATTATAGATATTAACATACAAATGTTTCTATAGTTTTTTTTAGTTCCTTAAAGTTTTTCTGTTTTCTGTTTTAATTTTATAAACTTTTATTTTTTAAAGATTGTGTTAAAGTGTTTTTAAACTACTCAATATCTTTCAGTCTGTTATTACTACTAATATAAGAAGGTGTACGTTGAATGTAAAAAAAATTGGTCACGAGATTGAGTCATTGAACGAGAGAAAATTTCCTGTAATGCTTATGTTCTCTAGCAAAACAAGATCGCATAGACACACAAGGCCGGCCAAGCAGACTAAACATAGGCTTGCAGGCTTTATTTTTTTCAGAAAATTTTACAAAGTAAAACAGTTTATTTAAAAAAGATTATGTATATACAGCCTCTCTTTTTTTTTTTAATATAATGTCTTCTAAAACTCAGGGTCGGTTTTGGACAGACATAGAAACAAGTGAACAAAATCAGCTACCAATTCCAATAAACCTTATCATTTTTGTTCCATAATTAACCACGATTAAGTTTAATAAAGTAATACTAAAAAAAGAAGAGGCAAAAATACGGCCTTATCTTATAGATAGACAATAGGTTGGTGAACTTCTTCTATATGACATTTCCACAAACACAGTAACTGTATCATTATACGACACTAATGTGTTGAACATAGGTCACGGCATGTTGCATGCTTCTAAAATCAATCAACCAACTCTTCTGATTTTTCTATGGTTTAAGCTTTTGTAAATATCAATGCCTTGTAGGCACAAATTCTATAGACTACGATACCCAAATTACTAATCTATTGAATGATCAAAATCCATTCATTGTACAAATATCCAATAAATTATAAAAATTGTAAAACAAAAAAACAAAAAATCATTTTTAGTATGTACATGGGTCGGTGTAGAGATATACATTATAGTAGTTACAGGCTTTTATATTCTATTTGGTGTGGAGACCTGATTGGACCGAAAAGAATAGGATAATCTGGAAAAAAGAATTATAAAGAAACCTGGAAATAGGTTTCAGTCCATCTCCACACCCACAGTGCTATCTTGCTAATTTGACGAATATTCGTTTTCCAGCTATATGAAGTAATCACTATACATATTTATACTCCTGATGATACTTTTGTCCTTAGCCAGTATTATATTTTATAATTCGTTGACATAATAAAAGCTTTGTTTAATTTTTGTAACCAGCGATTATCCCACTCAGTTTTTTTTTTGTTTCCTTTGTACGATATCCATATTATAGGGCAGTTAAATGTTTTTTAAATGGTACGGTAACAATTCGACTTTAAAACACAATTTCTACAAGAAAAAAACCTTAGATTAATCGAAAATCTATCACTATTATCAAAATCATCTGAAATTTAATCCGAATATAACATTAACCGCTTTCACTAACAGTTTTGCACTACTCTCTAACAATTTTCGCTAACAACTAATTTAACCGTTTCGATTTTTTCACCGATCAGATTTTTAGTTTGAAAACGAGTAAAGTGATCGAATATTTTTGTTGTCATAATCGTTTTTTTAATATAAAAGTAAGTTCTAGAAATCATTATAAAAGAAACCCAAATGTAAGGTAGAGCTCGCGTTATAAATACACACTCATCCTTTCTACTCCCTTCCATCTTCATCACCCTTTCTCTTCCCTTCTCTCTGTCTCTCACACGGTCTTTGTTTCACTCTGTTCTTGATTTCTTTAGCTCTCATAACATAACTAAAAAATGTCCGTAATTGTTCGCCAAGCTTACGACAATCTTCCCAAGAAGCAGATAAGCCAAAACGCTGACGTGGGTGGATGGAGTTTCCTGCAATCTCTTTGTGAAACCAAAGGCATTGTCCGAAACAGAGAAGACGATACAAAGAAGACAGCTTACGTCCACCCGATCGATCAGAAGCTGTCTGTAGCTAAACTGAGCCTTGATATGTGCACAGAGAGCCTCGGGAGCGAGAATGGGAGTGAAGCTGGAGACGAGATCTCGTTGCTTGCGCTGGAAGCAACCAATATCCGAATGATTCCTCTTAACATGAAACCTCAAGAAGAAACTTATTCTACGGTCACTGAAAGCAGTTTTCCTCCGCCGTTGAACTCCGTGAACGGGTTAAACCATAGCCGTATGGTGAAATCGTATACAATAGACGGTCGCCTTGTAGTTCAAGCAATTAGGGTTTGCTCAACACCTCGTTGCTTTGTATCTGAACGTTGTGAAGGAAGGCTCCGTCTCTGTTTACCGGAGAATTCTTCGCTTAGCCACGATGGAGATGAAGAGTTTGAAGAAAATGAATCCGAAATCGAAGCTCGTGACCAAGATGAAGATGAAGAGAATGGAGAAGAAGAAGATGAAGAGGAAGAAGAAGAGGAAGGAGAAGAAGAGGAAGAGGGCATTGTGGGTAATAATGAGAATTTTGAGGGTAATATCGGAAATAAAAAATTGAGAAGGCCAAGAAGGAGATGCAATGAAAATGGATGTGAGCCTAAAACCATGCAGAACTGGGAGCAGCAACAATTTTGGGTGACTACTTAATGAAAAACTCAAGTCAGCAATTTTTTAATATAAATACAATAAGAGCCATACAATAATTACTAGTTATATAGTATGGCATATGAGAGAGGAGTGAGTGTTTTCTACGTCCCATTGTTTTATTAAGGCTTCCAATTCTATATATTGATATATACATGCTAAACGTGAGCTACATATATTATATAAATTAACATATACATACTTCTCGTTTGCTTTTACATTGTTAAGTTTTTAGTATTATAACCCTTGATTATTACTATGTTTAGTACAAACTTATGCCAAAGATTCGGATTCACACACATATATATATACACACACACAACAAATCAATAATCAATACTGTGGTTGATCCTATTCCCAAAATATATATATATAGAGGAATTCGTTCAACCTTATTCAAGCCTAATACGATTCTAATTAATTTTTGTAAAATACGATAAATGAGGACTGATCTTAGATCCATGGAGTGATAGTCAAAGCAAAAACTGAAGATATATAACTATAAATCTATTAAAACGAAAGCTGAGTAGACTGATCCAATCGGTCACAACTTCCCTATTCACGAAAAAGTTCAATCAATTTCATAATAGTGAAACCAACAATGATGATAGTTTTATTTTGACCAGAGTTATCGAACTATAACTATATATATTTTAAAACTAAAGATCGATCCGGGTACCCATTTTGTCCACCTTATCATAAAAGAAATTTGAATTTCAAACCTACACCATTATCTTTTTGTCAACCGTGTCCATATCGCTAAAACAATATGTTAATAAAGTATTCTTAAATAAATAAATGTTGTTTATGAGTGCGACTCACCTTACACTATTATGATAGACCAAAGTCTTTGTCACGTGTGCATGTATGACGCTTACGTGATATATGTATACCAACATACAGTTTGCTCGTACGTACGGACCTAAATAATACCATATGATCCTCTAATTCTTGGTCTTTGTTGTACACACGATCTCTCTCCTTACTTGATATTCTTCCATTTGTCTCGTGCAAATTCGTACTATTTCAATCTCGAAATGAAATCAAACTAGATTGCAAGTATATAATTGAGCCAATGAGAATTCGACAAATTGGATGTATTGTCAAATCTTTAAAATCTGAATAGCACACTTTGTTCTTTGCAAACGAATAGAGGAAGAGGATTCTCTATAAATAATATGCCACTTCACTCCGCTTATAATTGACCAAATCTGAGTAGATCTCATCTTTGTATAATTGACCAAATCTGAGTAGATCTCATCTTTGTACCCTCATCATTTCGGTATATCAATCATTCAATTCTCTTTTTATACATTCATGATAACTATGGATTTCATGTACTTAACTTTTGTTAGAAACTAAGTAAACTATATAAGCTGCTGATGTGATATTAATTTTCTTCTTAATGTAACTGGGTTCAAGTGCACGTTTTTTAAAAAAAAAAAGAAATTAATATTACTAAATTGTTTAATCATCTAGAATAATGGGTGAGATAAGACATTGATATTCTAGCTGAAAATTTTGTTATGGCAATCTATGTTTGTTTGGATGGGTTGAGTATGCTTATTGAACCCATAATAACTACATTAGTATCAAGCTCTATATTTGTATTCAATATGAGAGATATGATCACCACATAAACATTTGTACTATTGGGATTAACTGTTAACATCAAAGCTTTTAGATAAATGTTTCAAAAAAATTTGATTATGTAAGATAAAAGAGTTGTGAGATATTTTTATACAATTTTCTTATTTTTAGATATTTTTAAACGAATTATCTTTTTATATGAGATTTAAAAATAGATGATTTTACTATAAAACAAACCTATCAATAATAATATATCCTATTGTTTATCATTTAGCAAAATAATATTTATATCCAAATAATTTGTATTGTTTACATTTTAAATCTAGTTTATTATAAATCTATGAATTCATTTGCGAGAGTCTCCAATTTCACAATCAAAATTTTTAATTATTTTTATAACCCGGATTCAAATTTGGTGATTTTGCATTTGTGAGTCGTAAACAACACTACAACAACAGACCAATATAAATAATTTTCAACATTTTTTGGGCTGATGTGAAATTAAATTTCTTCTTAAAATGTAATTGGACTCAGGCTCACGTGTATATTGACCATTACGTTTAGTAAACACACTAGTACATTATACTGGGCCGAGACTAGGCCCAAAAAAATTGGCTCAAAACACAGTACACAATTGACACAATTGATGTTTAGTTAGTTGACCTTCCACAGAGTTGAGTAAATGACCCAAACATGAATCAAAACATTTTTCTACGCTCTGCTCGGCCAACCCTAGCCTCCATTTGCCGCCTTTTCTCCGCCGCGACGGTGGACACGACGGCGGCTGGAGCAGTAGCCAAGACTCGCAGTGGAGGAGACAGAAAAGAAGCGGGAGGAGGAAGAGACACTCTAGGAGGGAGGCTGTTAAGCCTCATGTATACGAAACGCAGCGCCGTTGTTACCATCAGGAAATGGAAGGAAGAAGGCCATTCCGTTCGCAAGTACGAGCTTAATCGGATCGTTAGGGAGCTTCGTAAGATTAAGCGATATAAACACGCCCTTGAGGTTCGTAATTCTCGATTGAATTTCGAATTCTCTCTGAGTTTACTCCGATTCTGTTTGAAACTCTGCGATTTGAATCTTTTGTGTTCTTGAAATCGACTTGAGGATTGATTATTGAGTTCATTTTGTTAAATTGTTCGTGTGTGCAGATATGTGAGTGGATGGTTCTGCAGGAAGATATAAAGCTGCAACCTGGTGATTATGCTGTGCATTTGGATTTGATTTCTAAAATCCGTGGCTTGAACAGTGCAGAGAAGTTTTTCGAAGATATGCCAGATCAAATGCGAGACCATGCTGCTTGCACATCTCTTCTCCATAGCTATGTGCAGAACAAGCTCTCTGATAAAGCCGAGGCCTTGTTCGAGAGAATGGCCGAATGTGGTTTCCTCAAGTCTTGTCTTCCTTACAATCACATGCTGTCCATGTACATATCTAAAAGGCAGTTTGAGAAGGTCCCAGAGATGATTAAGGAACTTAAGAGCAAAACTTCGCCTGACATTGTTACGTATAATCTATGGCTTACTGCGTTTGCCTCTGGAAATGATGTCGAAGCTGCCGAAAAAGTTTTTCTTAAGGTGAAGGAAGCAAACCTGGAACCAGACTGGGTGACTTACAGTGTGCTCACGAATCTTTACTCTAAGACTGATAATCTCGAAAAGGCGAAACTTGCTTTGAAGGAGATGGAGAAACTAGTCTCTAAGAAGAACAGGGTTGCTTATGCTTCTCTTATTAGTCTTCACGGGAACATGGGCGATAAAGATGGGGTTAACTTAACTTGGAAGAAGATTAAGTCGTCTTTCAAGAAGATGAATGATGCAGAATACCTCAGCATGATATCTGCAGTGGTGAAACTTGGAGAGTTCGAACAAGCTAAAGGTTTGTACGATGAATGGGAGTCTGTTTCTGGAACAAGAGATGCTAGAATCCCGAATCTGGTTCTTGCCGAGTACATGAACAGAGACGAGATCCACCTGGGAGAGAAGTTTTACGAACGAATAGTGGAGAAAGGGATAAACCCTAGCTATTCTACATGGGAGATTCTCACATGGGCTTATTTGAAGCGTAAAGACATGGAGAAAGTATTAGATTGTTTCGGGAAAGCCATTGACTCTGTGAAGAAATGGACTGTGAATGTAAGATTGGTAAAAGCAGTGTGCAAGGAACTCGAGGAACAAGGGGATGTTAAAGGAGCAGAGAAGCTTATGACTATTCTCCGAAAGGCTGGTCATGTGAACACACAGCTCTACAATTCCATATTACGTACTTACGCTAAAGCTGGTGAAATGGCACTGATAGTTGAAGAGCGAATGGCTAAGGACAATGTAGAGTTAGATGATGAGACTAAGGAGCTTATAAGACTAACAAGTCTAATGCGTGTGACTGAAATCTCCTCTACAATCTCTTAGCCTAGAGGCTGCCGAGTTAGTTTCGGTCTGCAACTTCCACAAATCCGAAGAACACAGGAGCGAATCTATGAAGCTTTTTGTTATGTTTAGAGAGGAGAAATGATCCGTTCTCTAGCGTCCTGACTGATCTAAAAACTTGTCTTTGAAGCAGTAATATTCTGCTTGCTCGTAGAATTAGAGCTCAAGGAGAGTGATTCGTCCAAAGCTGCAAAGGAATGAAATTGCTGAAAGATCAATTTTGAGTTGTTTTTCTTTTATTTGTTTTGTCAATTTAATATGATTTAAACTCTTTTTTCGTGTGCCAAATTTATATATTTTGTTCTTGTGTCTATAGTTTTCTTTAGGATGATGATGTCAAATGATCTTTGAGAGGTTGACTAACTGAAAAACCTACTTCCCACTCTTCTTGTTGGGTAGTTATGACTTGTGTAAGCTTATGTAAGATTCGAAGACTTGTGTCCAAAGTGGATTTGTTGATTTCGAACAGTTAGTCAACTATTTTAACCATAAACCCATATATTTTTATATATAAAGCGTGAGATAAAGTTGGTGTCTCAATTTTCACCTGTTATCTTTTTGAAAAAAATAAAAAAAAATACTCATTAAATCATTTGGAATTCATATTTCGTTTATAAAATGAAAATTTGCTTAAATTGTTTGTTTGAATCTGATTGTGATAAAATATTTTCTCTAAAATTATTACTTTGTTATTGTACCTAAATATGAATATCCTTCACGGTTCTATTATTCACCAAGTATTGTTGGAAATTCTAGCTTTTTTTAAGCAGGTAGGTAAACTAGATTTTGGTTTTCATAAAACCATGGATGTTTTCGAATCTTATCCTTCGTTTTATTTTGATTTAAGTACATGGTTAACTGTAAACCTATAATTGGCAGGTTTGAGCACCCACATACTAATAATTAATCACTAAAATTTCCTGCTCGATTGGGTCATGTAATCTCACGACTAAAATTTGATATTGAGACTAATAAAATCTAACTAAAATATTCTAAGAACTTGGTTGGTTGGTGAAAGTTGTTAAGAAGAAATGGCGCCGTTGATCATTTGATATATTGTCTTTTTAGTTTTCTCTTCTTCTCAATATGAATAAATATATATAAGAAAAAGCTGTTACTATAAACGTATCGTACCATAACAAGGTTTTTTTGTTAACAATATAAAATTATAGAATGATTTATCCAAATTGATAAAACATAATCAACATGAACCATATCTAAGTTTAAAATATATTTATGTATATATATATAAAAAGTAGATTTGATTTATATTGTTTCAAGGTTTTTGTTTGTCGAAAAGTTTTTTGTTTAATACATATTTAGGTAAGAAAACATATTTAATTAATGAATAACCATAAAAAATATGAAGATGAAATTAAATACACAAGAAAGAAAGTAATACGAAACAAAATTCAAATTCTGAAAATAAAAGTTTTAGTTGAATGAGTTAGAAATACTTCTGTACTAATTACTAATTGGTTTAAGTTGAATATATTTTCCATTTAAAGAGGATTCTTTGTGTGGAAATAAAAATAAAAATATAGAAAATGTAGTTTATTTATCCATATATTTTTTTTCGATTAAACTAAAATTTGTTTGGAATAAATAAATAGAGATTTTTTCGGTAACTTGCTCATTAAATATTAGTAGTATTTTTTTGTTTGTGTGTGTGTGGGTTTTGATATTTTTTACGGTTTCTCTATAAAATTTGTTTATGGCAAAAAGAAAAAAGAAAAATCACAAAGATGAAATTCTAATTTGTAGTTTAGGTAAAGCCCTTCTTTACTTGTACAAGTTATGGTCCTTTTAAGGAACAACTTAAACTATATCATTAAACATAAACAATGTGATTAAAAATTAGAGGGAGGCGTTTACCCAATACAACTCAACCCACTCCCCGACATGATCTCCTTAATCTTTCATAGAAACTATATAATTTTATTTTGTCAACCGAAACTATATAATTTAATAGCTAAACAAAACAATAGAAAAATACTCTGAATACTTTTTAAGTAAAAAATTAATTTTACAATTGATGATTTATGATAATATTCATGTCATCAAGTAATTACTAATGCATTTTATGTAAAGTGATGCCAGTTGTTGTTAAAACAAGTTTTTTTTTATATATAAAAAACTTATATGAAAAAAACAAAATTGTAATCCAATAACTTTTATATATGTTGGCGTTACTACACGATTATTACGCAGTTTATGTGAATAATCCACAAAGAGAAACTTTCTATGATGTAAAATGATATGATTATTTTGTTTTGTTCCAAAATTTGAAATGAAAGGATGTATAACTCTCGTTTCATCCTCTTAATGATGAAGAATCCAAATAATAAAATCATTAATGTTCTTTGTTTTATCATTAACTTTCTTTGTTTTGTTGTCAACAGAAATTAAATTTTCTTTAAATCAAACAAAAAAAAACACTTAATGGCGGCATTGAAAAGCTTATATTATCTGAAAGAAATAATAATTAGCATTCCAAACAATTTGTCGTCATCGTCTCTCCCTCTACTTTCCAAACCCATCGTGACTAATATTTATAGTTAAGATTCAGGTTAGAAGTTGGGCATAATCAAACCTCTTCTCCTCTTTTCTTTTTTTTCTCTGTCTCTTAATGTTCTTCTTCATCTTCGAAGATTAATTCAAAGTTGTTAACTTTCAACATATTGAGATTCAAAATTCAATATTCTTTTGTGTCAGTTTTGAAAATGGGAGACATTATCGGTCACAAAGATAGGGAAATATGGATACCCTCTCATGTTCTCCAAGATCCATTGTTTGATCATTCCAACAAACATCAGGTTTATATCATCTTATATCTAAGTTTTTCTAATTGATTATTAGTTTGATCTCATTTTGTATATCATCGTTATTAACTTTTTTTTCCCAATACAGTTGCAAAAATCCTTCAAGAACCACCACCACCACCACCACCACGGCAACGGTGGATTCCGTCGACCCGGTGCACCTCCTCTCAGAGAAACGTTTCCTCTGGTAATTTATATTAAGGATATTTATATCGTTACGGTCATCATCATATATACTCTAATTCCGAATTTAATTAAAAACGTAAAATTCAAAAAAATTGTATGTTTATTTTTGCATGTTATAAAGAACCATAATGCTACAAGACAAAAGCAGCAAAACAATTGGCAAATGAGTAAAACAGAGGACCGAATGCAAGCATTTTTCTTGGTCTCGCCGGGTCGTACAGCTTCTGGTACCGGAGTTTTTCTTCCGGTCACCGCTTCTCATCCCCCAACCAAAAAACCAGGTTACTTTTTTTAATCTATGAGTAATTACGTATGAACAAAAATGTGCATAATGTTTTCAACTAGATAAATCAGATTTTACAACTGCATATACTAAAATCTTTAATTATACTTTTCGGGGTTTTTTATTACGACCTACAGATTTGACAATTTTAAAGATTGTCATTTTAACTTTCAAGCTTCAATTTTTATTATTCTCTCCGTTTCTTAAAGATTAATGTTTTAACTTTTACACACAGATTAATAAAAATTTATTACTTTAACTTTTTATACTAATTTTTTATTTAATTATTTTAGAAAAATAATAGTGAATAATTTTTTGTCTTTTTTGCACCAAATACTAACCTATAGTTAATCTTGTAAATTGAATTGCATTGAAATAAAGTTTTTGATAGAAATGAAATGCATTAATTAGATGTTAAACATCAATATTTCTGAAACAAAATAAAACACTAAAAAATCAATCTTTAAGGAACGGAAGTAGTAGGAAGTAATAGTATTTTGTTTGTACTGAAACCTAAAAAACACCAAAAACCTTGTTTTTTCCCATCACCTATAACGTATAATTTGTTTAAGCCAATTGTTGGAAAAGAAATTGTGCATTGTTAGCGTTATCTTTTAGTCAATCCGCCAATAGCATTTTAGACTCATAAATGTATGATTTAATGTTATAAACTTTTGTATTTATGACAAGAAAAATTGAAATGGTCACAGTTTGCTCGCCGGTGCTTCTCCCGGCGCGAGTTGTTCAAGCACTCAATCTCAACGTTCACAACAACGGCATTCATATTTCCCCCCGTTCAGGTTTTATTTCCGGCCATCATTTTTATATACTTTCTACCGCATTTTAATGCATCACGTCAAATAGAAAAAAAGCAATCTTAAATATGTTTTAATTTTGTTTTGGAATGTAGAAATTCGAGAAAATGATTCAATGAGGAAGAGCGAAATGGTGGAAACACCTACGAACATTGAAGTCGAAACTCCGATTGATTCGCTGGAAAGACTTCTTCCGGAGGAATGGATTTATTAATGACGACGCTGACCAATTGTACTTATTAATGTGGAGAAGTAGAATCAAAATAAAAAGAAAAATGAAAGATTCTAATGTCGATTCTTCTGTCGTGTATGCTTCGTTACCCATTGGATTAGTAATAATAATACCAAAATAAGATCAACCCATTTGTGACCGTGTATATTATTCATAATGTGATATCCCTTTTTTCATTTTGCAATTTAGTCTCTCTTTTTTTCTCTTTTTTGTTCTTCTTAGAGTCTGCGTAATTGAGTTGTCATTGGACCTTGTGAAATCACATAATAAAAAATAAAAAGATGCATAATGGCAGAACTATTCCTTGAGCTATAAGCTGTTTTTTTTTTCGGAAAAAAAAACTCAAAACAAATATGGGAATATGCAAAATATTCGAAAAAATTAGAAACACATCGGTGTTAAACAGAGTCTTTTAACTTTTAGTTTTAGTCTCATCTTATTGATTGGTTTCCTTGTGAAACAAACAAGTGGTCTCTGCTGCTAATGTTTTGGTCTCGTTTCCCTTTTCTGCCATCGTCTTGTTTAGAATGCAATCATTAAGCACCACTAACCGGTTCTTATCTACTTGCAATGACATAACGCAGGTGTAGATGTAAGTATGAACACTCACTTAAAGGCAAGAACCCACTCGCGTTAGACTACTTAAGTGTCAGGGGAAACAACATTCGTTATTACATTCGTCCAGAGAGCTTGAATCTCGAGACTTTACTGGTCGAAGACACACCAAGAATCAATGTCGTTTTATTAATGAGTTCATTACTTTATTACATATTCTGATAAAACTCAAAAGGTTCGAGATATCAAAGTCTTTGACCTTTGCCAAGAGTCTGGATAAAGTCAAAGATTAAACAAAAACCGAGCCTTTCATCACAGTCACAGCTTTGCCAGTGAGCAAGACTCTCTG
Organism: Iljinskaea planisiliqua; assembly: GCA_900108845.1. NCBI lineage: Eukaryota > Viridiplantae > Streptophyta > Magnoliopsida > Brassicales > Brassicaceae > Iljinskaea > Iljinskaea planisiliqua. The sequence goes on along the minus strand of FNXX01000011.1, from coordinate 1,003,288 downwards.
CTTCTCCTTATCATAATGAACCTTCAGTGCTCCGCTCCTACGGGAAGCCTAGAAAGCATTTACTGATTCGTTAAACTTTGTGGTGCTTCTTAGCTTTTCAAAATGTTAGTAAGTTGCAGAGAAAGAGAGAGGAGTTACCGCGTAGGCGACGAAATCACATTTGTTCATCTTGAGGCTCCAATAATGTGCTAATGAACAGTGTGCACTTCCACATGCAGAGTCCTGAACGAACAGTGAGCAGAGCAAAAGAGTTCTTACAAAAGACTAGATCAGATGCAAGTGAGAGGATGAGAGTTGATCAAAGCTTCTGCCATGAAAATGCAGGTTAGTTTCTTAACCTCAATGAGCCCTATTTTAGGAGCAAAGAGTCGACTGCAGAAGTCATAGGCAGATCCTTGAGGAGCAGCAGCTGTAACAATCATCACTTTGCCGGGGCATTTCATGATATCATCAGTACTTGGCTGCAACTTGGTGACAGACTCCCAAGATGAAAGCACAACCTGTAATCAGATGGCATAAGAAACACTTAGAACATAGTATACGCAGCCAAAAAATTAGGAAAGCTTTCAAAGTTATTCTTTTGGGGAAATGCATAATAACCATGATTTGATCTGTTGAAGTTGGTTCAGTAGCTCCCTTCAAGGGGTTAAAGACGAGTTTGTCTGTTATAGTTGCTCTGACATCAACGACGGTAGCTCCGTTCAAGGCTTTAGAGAACATGGAGAAATCATTGGAGCTGTACTCACAAGTTGTAATAACAGGGAAGTTCAGTTCGACCAAGAAAGATCCTTTGCCTTCACAATCATCGAGCCTTTTAGCAGTTAGAATCCCCGAGTGAGTGGAAAACTCGACCGTGTCAGAAGAACCAACCAAACCGTTTGAGAAGAGAGTGTGAGCAGATGCTAATGTTCCATGACCACATATATCCATCTGTCAAGATGAACTGAGCTTTTGTCAACGGGTAAGTCACAAGCTTATCAAGAGCCTAACAACGAGAAAGCATCGAGCTTTTGTTGATTTTTAAGGCCATATTGTGTGAATACATTCAAATCATAAAGAAACCAATGACTGTTTGAAAGACATGCCTCGGTTACGGAAGTGAACCACCGGAGAAGAAAGCGTGGTGGATGTAGAGGATCAGAGTTGGTGATGGGAATAAGAAAACAAGTAATCGGAAGGTCAAACTCAGCAGCAAGAGACTGAAGCCAAGAGTCGTCTCTCTCATGCTCTTCTTCAAGAAAACACACTGCTGCTTGGTTCCCCTTGAAGGCTGACTCAGTGAATGCATCAACCTGTTTTAGCAAACAGTTCATTGATACATTATCAAATTATCAGAAGAAAAACAAAAAAAGAGGAAAAAATATGAATAATAACATTACCACGAAGTACTTCACAGGCTTCTTCTTGATCATGGCCATATCTTCTCTTATTTCTTTTTGAAATCTGCATCTCTCAACGTTAACTTATATTCAGAAAACTCAACTTTAACATATAATGTGAATCACGTTCTATTTAAAAGGAGGCACCAACACATGAGCAATTGTGTTATAATAAAATATGAAGATTTTTGGTGGAAAGCTTTCAAATTATGCAAAATTGGCTGGATAACTCATTTTTTAAGGAGAGAATCAACTTTAGGTCCAATAATGCGTTATTATGATAATGCACCATGTGGCATGACCACAAATCTCTCTACCTACAAAAGAAAAGAAATTATATTTAATTTTTTTTAGAGTATTTTATATTTAAAGACACTTTCTTAACCACTAATTACATAAAAAAACACATTTGTGCATGTTGGGCAATTTAGAGGGATGAAAAGTCTAAATTGCCCTTAACTTTATTTTTTTTTCTCTCTCTTTTTATCTTTTTCTCCTCCTCCAATGCAAGTCTCTCTCTCACTCTCTCTCTCTCTCATCCGACGTTTGGTGGACGGGGCTGTGGTGGACGGAGTTTTGGTGGACGAGGCTTTGGTCCACAAATCTCTAATCCATCATAATCCTCTCCTTGAAACTAGTGTCCATCAAATCTCTTTCTCTCTCTCTCTCTCTCATCCGACGTTTGGTGGACGGGGTTTTGGTGGACAAATCTCCAATCCATCATAACCCTCTCCTTGAAACTAGTGTCCATCAATTCTATGTCCACCAAAGCCCCGTCCATCAAACTCATGTTTCCCCTTCCCCTATCCACCAATCTTCGCTGTCTTGTGGACATTAACTTTCCATCATCTACTGAATGATAATTCCTAATGACATTATAATGAACATCATTATTCATTTAATCCACCAATTTTCAGTCCACTAATCTCCTGTCCACCAATTTCCTATCCACAATTTCTGTCCACCAATCTCCTATCCACCACTCATGTCCACCAATCTCCTGTCCACATGGAAATTGAGTTATGAACATTTTAATTTCCATCATCCACTGAATGACAATTCATAATGACATTATAATGAACATCATAATTCATTTAATCCACCAATCTCTTGTTCACCAATTTCTTGTTCACATGTGGTCATTAACTTTCCATCATCCAGTGAATGATAATTCCTAATGACATTATAATGAACATCATTATTCATTTAATCCACCAATTTTTTGTCCACTAATTTTCTGTCCACCAATCTCCTGTCCACCAATATCTTGTTCACCATTCATGTCCACCAATCTCCTGTCCACATGAAAGTTGTCTTATGGACATTTTATTTTCCATCATCCACTAAATGACAATTCCTAATAACATTATAATGAACATCATAATTCATTTAAGAGTATTTTACACTCAAAGGCACTTTCTTAACCTCTAATTACATAAAAAGACACTTTGTGCATGTTGGACAATTTAGAGGAATGAAAAGTTTAAATTGCCCTTGAGTTTGTTTTTTTCTCTCTCACACTTTTTCTCCTCCTCCAACGTCTCTCAATCTCTCAATCTCTCTCTCTCTCTCTCTCTCTCTCTCTCTCTCTCTCTCTCTCTCTCTCTCTCTCTCTCTCTCATATCTGACGTTTGGTGGATGGGACTGTGGCGGACGGGGGTCTTAGTGGACGGGGTCTTGGTGAACAGGGTTTTGGTCGACAGGGTTTTGGTGGACGGGGTTTTGGTGGACGGGGCTTTGGTCCACAAATCATTCATCATAACTCTCTTCTTGAAACTAGTGTCCATCAATTTTCTGTCCACCAAAGCCCCATCCACCACAGTCCCGTCCATCAAACTCATATTCCCCCTTCATTATAATATCATTAAAAATTATCATTTAGTGGATGATGGAAGGAACATGAGTTTGATGGACGGGGCTGTGGTGGACGGGACTTTGGTGGACAGAGAATTGATGAACACTAGTTTCAAGAAAAGGGATTTGAGATTTGTGGACCACAGCCCCGTCCACCAAAACCCCGTCCACCACAGTTCCGTCCACCAAACGTCAGATGAGAGAGAGAGTGAAAGAGAGAGAGAAAGAGAGAGAGAGAGAGAAGAGAGATAGAGAAAGTCATGATTTTTTTTTAAAAAGTAAGGAAAAAGTAGGAAAGAGAAAATGGTATAATAGGAATTAAGCTTGTTTACATCACAAATATTTGCCCTACATGCAAGAAGTGTCTATTTTGTAACATTCAAAATTAAAAGTGCTTATTTAGGTAAATCACTCTTTATTTAATTCATCAATCTCTTGTTCACCAATCTCTTGTCCATACATACTTATCTACTAAAACATATCCATGATAATTTGTCCATAAATACCTATCCACAACAATATTAATTGATCATATCCACCAATTCATATCTAACATCTTGTGTCCACGACGAAAAGAAAGAGAGAGAGAGAGAGGAGAGAAAGAGAGTCATGATTTAAAAAAAAAAAGAAAAAAAATTATAATAAGAATTAAATTTGTTTACATCCCAAAGTATTTTGTAACATTAAAAGGTAAAAATACCCATTTATGTAAATCACTATTTTTTTTTATGTAGCAGGAATAGTCAAAAACACTCACAACCTGGCAAATTCACCAGACTGGTGTGATTAAATTTTCATAAAAAATGCAATTTATTAGGATTGTATTGACTAATGAGGAATAGAGATAAGTTCATTAATCCAACAGGAAGCAAAAATACATTCCATCTCAACTTATTATAAAGAAGATGATTATTAAATTCTTTTTCATCATTTTATTGAAATCTTGATAAACTGTTGCTTCCCGATGTCAAGACTAAACTAAGACAGAGCCTTTCATCACAGTCACAGCTTTGCCAGTGAGCAAGACTCTCTGCTTCTCCTTATCATAATGGACCTTCACTGTTCCACTCCTACCCGAAGCCTAACAATCAGTAGGGCAAGTCTTACTAATTTAAACAAAGAAAATTTCTACTTTGCTTCAGAATGCTAGTACAAGTTATAGATAGAAGGAGAGAGGACTTACCGCGTAAGCCACAAAGTCACTTTTGTTCATCTTGAGGCTCCAGTAGTGTGCTAGTGCACAATGTGCACTTCCACACACGGCATCCTGAAGAAACAAAGAACCAAGCAAAAGAGGTATATTACGCCTACGAGCAAAGACTAGAGAAGTAAGAGGAGCAAGGTTGATCATGGCTAGATTGTTAAACAACCTCATCGACTCCTAATTTTGGGGCAAAGATCCGGCTGCAGAAATCAAAGACAGATCCTTCAGGAGCTGCAGCTGTAACAATTATCAGTTTTCCGGGGCATTTCGAGATATCATCCATTCTTGGCTGCAGTTCAGTGACAGATTCCCAACATGGAAGCACAACCTGAAGATCAGATTGATAAGAAAAGGACACTTTTTTCAAGAACTCTGAAAAAACAGATACATAGAAAGTTAGGAGTATTCTTGAACTGCATACGATGATTTTGTCAGTTGAAGATGCTTTGGAAGCTCCATTGAAGGCTTTGGAGATGATTTTATCAGTTGTGGTTCCTCGGATATCAACAATGGTAGCTCCATTTAAGGCTTTGGAGAACATGGGCATATCATTGGAGTTGTACTCACATGTTGTTATCACAGGAAAATCCAGTTCGATCAAGAAAGTTCCTCTCTCTTCATAGCCACAGAACTTGAGACTCTCTGAGACCTTTTTAGCGATTAGTATCCCCGAGCGGGTGGCAAACTCGATTCTGTCCGAACCAACCAAACCGTTTGAGAAGAGAGTGTGAGCAGATGCTAAAGTTGCATGAGCACAGAGATCCACCTACGAGAAAGAACCAAGCTCTTGTCATTTGAAATGATGATAATCATCCAAAAGCATTATGGAGCGGTTCATGAACCAAGAGATCTCTCAAAACAATCCAGTATGAAAGCTTTTTGGATGATTATCATCTCAAATGTTGAAACTGTAATAGGCTAAAACGCTGCAAAACCTCTAGGATTGGGGTGAACCACCGGAGCAAGAAGTGTGGTCGATGAGAGCCAGTGATCGGGATAACAAAACAGGTCAAGGGAATGTTGAATTCAGCGGCAAGAGACTGAAGCCAAGAGTCGTCTCTCTCATTCTTTCCATCAAGAATGCACACTACTGCTGGGTTTCCTTTGAAGGGTGACTCAGAGAATGCATCAACCTGTATATCAACAACACTCATCAATCATAAGAGTTAGAGCATATAAGAAGGGAAAGAAGTTACATTAGTACATTATCAGAAACAAAAACAAAGAAGAAGAAAATATACAGTTACCAATTTACCATGAAGAAGTTCACAGGCTTCTTCATGATCATGGCCATGCGCCTCTTCTTCGTGTTGAAATCTACATCTCTCGACTTGGACTTATATTCAGAAAAACACAACTCTAGAAACTACGTGTTCCACGTTCTTTCCAAAAAAAAAAGATAACTTTTTGCCATAAAGATGTCTTTTATGTCTTGTCTGTGTGTAGTTGTCAAGTCAAAGACATATCACAAGAGAGCTGTTAGATCATCTGGGTCATTGGACCCGACCCGTTTAGATGCGGCTACTCTTTAGTCTTTACCTCATAAATTCTAACTTAAGCTTCAGAAAAATGTGCCAATGCACCATGTTCATGACCACAGAGATCCACCTAGAAAAAGGAAGCTGAGCTTTTGTCATTAAAATAATTTATTTAGCAGGAATGGTCAACATTCACAAGCTCTGTGATTAAGCACAACCACATCTACAGATACAGATGGACAAGCTTCAAATAAAATTTTAATGCCCTGCTTACTCCACAGTTTAAATTATTCACAGAACCATGTGTGGAACATGGAAAACCAAATCAAAGGGCAGAGTAAGATTTTCTCGAAAACTCAAGAAAATGCTAACTTATTAGGATTATTTACGATTGAGTAGCATTTCAGGTAAGTTCATACGCTCTGTTGCTGATTAACATGAGTTTTGCTCTTTAGCTTAGTAATTTCAAGAGTGAGGAGTGAGAGCGAGAGAACAAAGCGTAGGCGAAAAAGTCACACTTATTCACGTTGAGACTCCAGTAACGTGCTCATACACAATGTGCACTTGTACATACAGAGATCTAAATGAATAAATAATATGCAACAAAAGGTGCGATGACGTTCATGGCTTATGTTCATCACAATGAATATGCAGACTGGTTTTTTCTTTTTATCTCAATAGTGAGAGAAATGAAAAACTTGTTCTGTTCTATCAAATTGTATTTTGGTTACCACAAAAAATAAAAATCCCAAAATAATTATTGCAGTAACGACATTAGCCCCACTAAACACATGGTCAGAAAACATAAACATCTCCCATCAGTGGTTACTAATTTCATCAATATTCATTAATTATAGGAGCTTGTTTTATTGCAATACATCATCTCAGGTTAGACCAAGACATGGCCTTCCATTATAGTGACGGCTTTGCCTCTCAGGAGAACCCTCTGCTTCTCCTTGTCTAAATGTATCCTAATTGTTCCACTCCTACGCGAAGCCTAACCAGATTTCCAAATTTAAAAATCATTCTCTGTGAAGCAGTACTAAAGACAATACTTAAAAAAAATAAAAGAGATTAGAGAGATTACTTGGTAGGCTAAGAAGTCACACTTGTTCATCTTGAGGCTCCAGTAATGTGCCAATGCACAATGTGCACTTCCACAAACAGGGTCCTGAAGATGGGAGATAAAACCAATGGATGATAACGATATGAAGAAGAAACACATAAATCTACGAATTTGACATAAGATAGCATGACTGCAAAAACCATTAAGAGACATGTAACAAGCATAAACACAGTACAGGCAGAAGAAATCATATAAACTTTGAAATTTTGTTCAGTCCTAAGAGCAACGAGTATAAGCTGCAGCTACTCTTTTACCTCATCAACTCCAAATTTAGGAGCGAAGTAACGACTGTGAAAGTCATAAACCGATCCTGCAGAACCAGCAGCTGTCACGATGATGCCAGCGCAAGGGCATTTCAAAATATCATCCATTCTTGGTTGCAACTCAGCGACAGATTCCAAAGACGGAAGCACAACCTGCGAACAAGTGCATTAAGCGAGTAAATTTTAAAAGTCATATAAGAAAGTTTACGATGCTAACAAAAATTAGAAGAAAAAAAAACACGTACGAGGATGTTGTTTGACGCAGTAACTTTAATATCAACAATGGTAGCTCCTTTCAAGGCCTTGGTGATCATGGAGTAGGAGACATCACTGAGATTGATATCACGAGTTGTGATCACAGGGAAATTCAACTCGATCAAAAAGGTTCCTCCTTTCGCTTCACCATCACTGAGCAACACTGAAGTATCTGAGACTCGCTTAGCTGTAAGAATCCCTGATCTTGTGACAAACTCGACATTGTCTGAATCAACCAAACCATTGGAGAAGAGACAATGAGCAGATGCCAAAGTTGCATGACCACAAAGATCCACCTACAAATCAGTTTGGGATAAGCCCAAACCAAAAGGGTGTCACTCAAATTTTCTCCAAATCAAGAAAATGTGAATCGGAGATCGTTTAACGTTGAAAAGAGACCAAGTCAAAAAGTCGTCAAACCTCGGATAGAGGGGTAAACCAACGGAGACGGAAGCGAGCTTCGGAGACAGTAGTGATCGGAGTAAGGAAACAAGTTTGGGAGATGTTGAATTCGGCGGCGAGAGACTGAAGCCACGCATCGTCTCTGTCGTCGTCGTCGTCGAGAAAACAAACCGCCGCTGGGTTCCCTTTGAATGCCGAATCAGTGAAAGCATCCACCTTCCAACACCAAATATCATCGATCTTTATTAGTGAAGAAGGATCTGAAAACAAATTCAAGAAGAGATAACGATCACATTTACCACGAAATATTTGACAGCTTTCCCCATGACTTTTGTGGATCGTGAAACTAATCAACTTTGAATTTGTTTGAATAGAGTGAGAAATTCGATTTTCCGCTTTAAATAGATTTACTAAATTAAAAATACTTATTAAAATTTACGTTCAAATGTTAACAAACAATTTAATTTAATATTTGAGAAACTCGAAATTAAAAAACAAACGTCACTCTTCTAATTATTCTTTGGCCTCCACTAGGCTTGGGCATTTTGTCCGGATCCGAAATCCGAACCCGAATCCGATCCGAAAAATCCAATTCGAACCGGGTTCGGATAAGCAAAAAAATCCGATATCCAAAAAAATCCGAACAAACCCGATTTACATATTTCTCTCTCTCTGCGTATATACTGATATATGTAGATCTCTACCTATTCCCTATATTGACGATTCAGTTGCCCGATTTTATTTTGAATAAATCTAAAATAAACTTTAAATTATATAATTTTAAGTAAATTCTAAAATCATCAAACTGGATCATAATCAGAAGTCGTCTCCTCCATCAGAGACAGTAATATTTACATTCATTTATGTCAAAATCTCATTTTCTTTCTATGTACTAGGGAACAAGATGCATTGGAACTGAATTGAAGACACTAAATTTTTGTATTATTTCGTTACTATTTTGGAACTGATTTTTGAGTATCTGAACGCTTATGAAAGTGTTTTATTTTGGTATTTTCTATTGGATTGGAAGTTATTACAATTATGTTTAATTTTTATAGTTGTTATTGATACTTTTGATATATTTTGTGGCTTATTCACGTTTCTATTTTGTTTTTTATTATGGATTTCAGATTTTTTTTAGTCTAATCGGATTATTGGTAGTTTGGATTTTTGGTATTTTGGATTTTATTTAGTCCAATTGGATTATTGGTAGTTCGGATTTTAAAAAATCCGAACCGAATCGAAACCCGATTAATTTCTGATTTTTAACAAAGAATCCAAACCGATCCGAACCCGACAGTATCCGAACCGAATCCGATCCGAATTTTCAAAATATCCGAATGGATTCTATGAGCCTACATCCGAAAATCCAAAAATCCGAACAACCCGATACGAACCCGAACGGATATCCGAATGCCTAAGCCTAGCCTCCACTATTGTTAATTAAATGAATAACCAAAAGAAAAAGAAAAATTTAAAAAGTAACCAAAAGACCTAAATCTAATGGCTAGGATATTGCCACATAAGAGCTTTTGGTTACTTTGTTAAATATGTTTTTGTTTATAGTTATTGAGCAAATTATACGTAATTTAAATTGGCCGGAATACAAAAGCGTAAACTAAATTTATCTTTGCCTTGAGATAATATTGTTTGCAATTTCCTTCTGATCTTTCTCAACATCTTTTTGTTTATCAATACACTCAAACGAGCCATTTAAGTCGTTTTAATATAGCCATTTACTAGTTTTTTCAAGTAAAACCACACAACCAAAAGTGAGATGACTAAATCTTGTGTAGTTCTCAAAGAGCTTATACAACGTAATATATGGAATGTTGTAAGTGTGGAGTGATGCTTTAATTGCTTGCAATGCATAGTAACCAAACACAAAAATTGGTTTATTGTTAGACAAATTTGTACAAAATTTGTATCCCTTGAAAAGAGAAAAGAAAAGAAATAAAAAAGATAGAAAAAGACCATAGATCTAATGTCCATATATCGTGTTCGTTGTATAATAATGGCAATGAATCAATAAACCATCTCTTTTTCAATTTTTTTTATTGTTAGAGATGGATTTCGTTTCTCCGAAATAACCCGCCAAACTTATGGTCGGCCCAGTTTTATTCGGCCCAATGTGTAGATTATTAAGTATGTTAGATTTCAGAGCCTTACAACGACTTAAAAAAGTAAATAAACATGCATATGTTTTCTATTGGAAACACACAAAAAATCAATAACAAAATGACTAAATTTTAAAGTAGAGATCTTCGAGTAAAACCTTAGGTTTCGACTTTAAAATTGATGATCAAAATACCTTCCGACAAGTAAAATTACTATCTCCGCCGAACAAATAAACCCTAAAAGCAACTTTATCAAACCCTAAACCTAGTTTCTTGCCATCCTACGGTGGCAAGACTACAGTTATGTTATGAAATATTTTCTTCGTCGACTATATCATTCCCTCACTATAGAGTCTTGCCACAATCGACCTCACCGCAGTTATCTTCTAAGGAATTTAATTCTATATTATCAATCTCCTCCTCATTCAAATGAATATGTACTCATTTATGCAAGGGAGGACTTCTAGACTTGACAACTCTTCACCAAACCTTTTTCATCTTTCCATCAAGAAATCAAAGTAATCATGAAAGTAAAAGTTATTTGGTTTGTTAAGCATACAAAACAAAAAAGTTATTCGGATTATCATGAATGATGCTTCCAACTTTTTCAAATCTTTCTTAATGCACTGGCTCCACCACTAAGACACAACATCACCATCAACAACAACAACAACACATGGTTCATTTGGGCAAAAGATCTTGAATGTATCCCTTTTCCTATATCTCTCTCGATTTTCCTAATATAGTAAATGTTTCTTGCTTCTGATTGGTTCCCCATTTTTTTATTTGACAAACAAATAACAATTTTATCACCAAAACTGAAATGGGCCGAAACCCATTTCAAACTGGGCCTCGGACAATAATAATCCACATCAGCGTAATCTCACTTACTTGCCTAAAGTGCCTTTAAAGATTTTTAAGAAAATAACGAAATTAGCCTTTTGTTCCTTAGCCTCCTAAGAACATCTCTAATAGTGTAGTCATGAGGTTCTTAAAATGGGATTCTTAGTAAAAAGAATAATAATAAAAAATTATGGGGTTCTTAAAATGAAGTTCGTATTTAAAAACTTTTGAAAGGTTAAGAACCCCATTTTAAGAACCCCATATCATATTATATTATTACTTATTATTTTAATATATTTTTAGAAACTTTCTTAAATTTTAAGAACCGCATGGAGATGGTCTAAGTTTCATAAATCTTTAACATGAAATGTCTTGTCTGTGTGTTGTTGTCAAGTCAAAGACATAGCACAAGAGAGCTGTTAGAACATCTGGGTCATTGGTCCCGTTACGATGCAGCTACTCTTTACCTCAGAAATCCTAACTTAACCTTCTAAAAAATGTGCCAATGCACCATGTTCATGACCACAGAGATCCACCTAGAAAAAGGAAGCTGAGCTTTTGTCATTAAAAGAATTTATTTAGCAGGAATGGTCAACATTCACAAGCTCTGTGATTAAGCACAACCACAACCACAGATACATATGGACAAGCTTTAAATAAAATTTTAATGCCCTGCTTAGTCCACAGTTTAAATTATTCACAGAGCCACGTGTGGAACATTAGAAACCAAATCAAAGGGCAGAGTAAGATTTACTCGAAACTCAAGAAAATGCTAACTTATTAGGATTATTTACGATTGAGTAGCATTTCAGATAAGTTCATACGCTCTGTTGCTGATTAACATGAGTTTTGCTCTTTAGCTTAGCAATTTAGAGAGTGAGGAGTGAGAGCGAGAGAACACAGCGTAAGCGAAGAAGTCACACCTGTTCACGTTGAGACTCCAGTAACGTGCTCATACACAATGTGCACTTGTACATACAGAGATCTAAATGAATAAATAACATGCAACAAAAGGTACGATAACGTTCATGACTTATGTTCATCACAATGAATATGCAGACTGTTTTTTTATCTCAATAGTGAGAGAAATGAAGAACGTGTTCTGTTCTATCAAATCAAACATGATGTATTTTGGTTATCACAAGAAATAAAAGTCCCAAAATAATTATTGCAAGAACGACATTAGCCCCACAACAACAAAAAAATGGAAAAAAAAAATCCATGCAAAATGAACACATGGTCAGAAAACATAAACATCTCCCATCAGTGGTTACTAATTTCATCAATATTCATTAATTATAGGAGCTTGTTTTATTGCAATACATCATCTCAGGTTAGACCAAGACATGGCCTTCCATTACAGTGACGGCTTTGCCTCTCAGGAGAACCCTCTGCTTCTCCTTGTCCAAATGAATCCTAATTGTTCCACTCCTACGCGAAGCCTAACCAGATTTCCAAATTTAAAAATCATTCTCTGTGAAGCAGTACTAAAGACAATACTTAAAAAAAATAAAAGAGATTAGAGAGATTACTTGGTAGGCTAAGAAATCACACTTGTTCATCTTGAGGCTCCAGTAATGTGCCAATGTACAATGTGCACTTCCACAAACAGGGTCCTGAAGATGGGAGATAAAACCAATGGATGATAATGATATGAAGAAGAAACAGTTAAATCTACGAATTTGCATAAGATAAAGATAGTATGACTGCAAAAACCATTAAGCATAAACATACCACAGGCAGAAGAAATCATATATACTTTGAAACTTTGTTCAGTCCTAAGAGCAACGAGTATAAGCTGCAGCTACTCTTTTACCTCATCATTTCCAAGTCTAGGAGCGAAGTAACGACTGTGAAAGTCATAGACCGATCCTGCAGAAGCAGCAGCTGTCACGATGATGCCTTTGCAAGGGCATTTCAGTATATAATCCATTCTTGGTTGCAACTCAGCGACAGATTCCAAAGATGGAAGCACAACCTGCGAACAAGTGCATAAACATAAGCGAGTAAATATTAAAGGTCATATAAGAAAGATTACAATGCTAAACACGTACGAGGATGTTGTTTGTCGGAGTAGCTTTAATATCAACAATGGTAGCTCCTTTCAAGGCCTTGGTGATCATGGAGTAGGAGACATCACTGAAATTGATATCAAGAGTTGTGATCACAGGGAGATTCAACTCGATCAAAAAGGATCCTCCTTTCACTTCACCATCACTGGGCAACACTGAAGTATCTGAGACTCGCGTAGCTGTAAGAATCCCTGATCTAGTGACAAACTCGATATTGTCTGAATCAACCAAACCATTGGAGAAGAGACAATGAGCAGATGCCAAAGTTGCATGACCACAAAGATCCACCTACGGATAAACCCAAACCAAAAGGGTCTCACTCAAATTTTCTCCAAATCAAGAAAATGCGAATCCGAGATCGAGATCGATTCCTCTGAAACGTTGAAAACAGACCAAGTCAAAAAGTGGTCAAACCTCGGTTAGAGGGCTAAACCAACGGAGACGGAAGCGAGCTTCGGAGACAGTAGTGATCGGAGTAAGGAAACAAGTTTGGGAGATGTTGAATTCGGCGGCGAGAGACTGTAGCCACGCGTCGTCTCTGTCGTCGTCGTCGAGAAAACAAACCGCAGCTGGGTTCCCTTTGAATGCCGAATCAGTGAAAGCATCCACCTTCGAACACCAAATATCATCGATCTTTATTAGTGAGAAAGGATCTGAAAACAAATTCAAGAAGAGATAACGATCACATTTACCATGAAATACTTCACAGCTTTCCCCATGACTTTTGACTTTTGTGGATCGTGAAACTAATCAACTTTGACTTTGTTTGAATACGGAAACGAGCGAGAAATTCGATTTTCCGCATTAAATACTCAAAAATGGGCCTTAACCCGTTTCAAAATGGGCCTCGGACAATAATAATCCACGTCAGCGTAATCTCACTTACTTGCCTAAAATGCCATTAAAGATTCTTAAGGAAATAACGAAATTAGCCTTTTGTTCCTTAGCCGCCTAAGTTTCCTCTTATACTTGGTCTTCTTCTCAATCTCCTTCTCCAAGAAGCAATTAAAATTACTCTCTTTTTTATCTTCACAATTCTCAAAATCTCAATCCGAATTTGCGCATTTTCCGCTTCCTTTGCTCTGTCAACATCCCTCTCGACGAAATATCTGGGAAGGTCCGTATGATCTTACTCCTCTTTGCTTTTTTTAGATTCCCTTTCTTTTGTTTCTCTCTCTCTTCTCTGTTCATGCTGATGATCATCAGGTCGAAAGTTGGGAATATACTTAGGTTGCTTGCTTTTGATTGATCTCACTCGCATCTCTCTCTCTCTCTCTCCCCTGTTTGGTTCGAAATTAGGGTTTTACTTTTGTGTTCCTTGTGTTGATTGTTCTTTGCATCCAATTTTTTTCTAATTATATTTTGTGATTTCAATGGTGGGTTTTAAATTATTTTGCCTTATTTTGGTATTTCTTGAATAAAGTCTGTAGCTTGTGCAGCATCGTAAGCGTTTTGTTTTTGCTTTTCTGCAGATTGGTTTCAAATTTCACTGATGGGTTACAAAATGGTTTATCGTTCTCTCACGGAATTATTTCCACAGGCAAGCTTTTTTATTTTGCATCTCCTTTCCACTCAGTTTGACGCTACTAGTTTAAGTCCACGCTATATAATGCAATTTGCTGCAGATTGATGCAAGGATTTTGAAAGCTGTTGCTATTGAGCACTCAAAGGATGCTGATGAAGCTGCGGCTGTAGTCATTTCAGAGATTGTTCCTAACTTTTACCCGAATTTTGCTGATTATACTACACAACCTGTGAACAAGACACCAGTGAAGGTGGCTGTTGGTCATGCAGTCGAACGTGATATGCAGAGCGGTGCGTTGACTGGTGCTTCTTCTTCAGGAGCTATCCCTCTGGCTCTTGATAGTGACCATGGAATAAGGGCCCAAACTACGGAGACAAATGGTGATGTTGATACTCAGAGCAAAGCAATGTCCGGGTTGAGAGGATCGGATGAGACTAGAGTGGTTTCCTCGGATACCCCTGCCTCCGCTCAGGCAGGAACCAAACTGACTTGCGATGTTTGGGAAGGTATTGATTTTCACTTTACAGGTAATCAAGCAGAGTCGAGCACAAGCGCAGTCTCAAAAAATGTTGGGCATAAGCTGGTTTACCCTGCAGCAGACAACTCGGAAGTCACACAGAAACCATCTCGTATTCAATTTGGGTTTGGTAGTTCAGATGATGTGAAAGAGGCGTCAAGTGGTTCATTGGCCGGTGAAGAAAACAGTGATGCAGAGTTGAGTGGCTCAAATCTCGTGGAGGAGACATCAAAGGGTTCTTCTGCCGTTGAAAACGGTGATCCAGAGCTGGGTGGTGCTTTTGGCTCTACTGTTGCCAGATCAACCCAGGGATGCAAAATTGATCACCTTGAGGAGATGATTGAAGATGCCAAAAGTAACAAGGTGTGTTAACTAGTCTATGTTGGGGTTATGTGCAGTAGTTTCTCCTTCTACAGTATAGTATCATTCTTTTCATTTTTTTTTTTTTTTTGTAATTGTGTAGAGAACCTTGTTCACTGTGATGGAATCGATTATGAATCTGATGAGAGAAGTTGAACTTCAAGAGAATGACGCAGATAAGGCGAAGGAAGATGCTATTAGAGGAGGTTTTGATACCCTTGAAAACGTTGAGGAGCTGAAGAAGATTCTGGCACGTGCGAAGGAGGGAAATGACATGGTGACTTTCTTTTACTGATAAAGTGCTAATACGTGTTTTCTTAGATTCTCAATAGGGGTACTAATCATCTTTTTGGTCCACAGGATGCTGGAGAAGTTTATGGGGAGAGGTCAATATTGACGACTGAAGTAAATGAGCTTGAAAATCGCTTGCTCAACTTATCAGAAGAACGTGACAAGTCTCTGGCTGTTCTTGATGAGGTCCGTGCAAGTCACATGCTTTAGATGATTTGCTCAATATCTCTGTTGTTCCGTAAATCGTTGCTTAATGACACACTATTGACTTCCTACTGTTTCACACTGTATGATTTAGCTGCTTGTGTTTCTTTTGACTTTTAGATGCGTGGAGTTCTCGAAATGAGACTAGCGGCAGCGCTGGAGATTAAAAATGCCGCTGAGCAAGAAATGCAAGAAAAAGAAGGTTGTGCACGGAAGGCACTTGCTGAACAAGAAGCAATCATGGAGAAAGTTGTCCAAGAATCAAAGCTTCTACAGCAGGAGGCAGAGGAAAATTCCAAGGTAACATCAGTGCCTTTGGATTGCTACGAACGAATGATTATGAAGTCACAACCTTTTAACATATCTTATCCTGTGCGTACAGCTGCGAGAGTTCCTTATGGATCGTGGTCGGGTTGTTGATTCCTTACAGTAAGTCCTCTTGCTACTCACTAAATTAATGTTCAGATCCACAAATCATATTTATCAGTTTTTGTTGCAGTTACGAGATGAGGCATAGAATTTGGAGATATTTCTGTTAAGAGTGAAAACTCAGAATCATATTTTGATCTCTAACTTGTTGATACTCTCGTGGTTCTTCCTTTGAACAGAGGAGAAATCTCTGTGATCTGTCAAGACATCCGAGTCTTGAAAGAGAAATTTGACAACCGAGTGCCGTTGAGCCAGTCAATCACCTCAAGCCAGACTAGTTGTAAGCTGGCTTCTTCTGTATCGTCCATGAAGAGCTTATTGCATGAGAAGACTCTTGAGCTATCTTATGAAAAACCTGAAGCCTCGTGTCCAAAAGCTTTGGTTAAAGAGGGAAAAGACGAACGTAAGGAGCTTCTGGAAGATGGCTGGGACATCTTTGACAAAGAGACTGAACTCTAAGTGTCTTCTATACACAAAATCCCATCTCTTTTATAGAGAGATAAAATTGGTGTAAGAATAAAAGTGATATGACAGAGCTTTTGGGTTCTGCGTTTAATATCTACTTTATAGAGCATATTTTGGATTTTTGAGCTAATCTACCATTAGTATGAAATATGTTGAGTTCTATTTTTCTTCTTTCCCTCGTTGTACAGCTTTTATTTTTGTCCTCTTGATCGAAAGTGAAGCCCAGAAGTTTTGCTAGTTTGTAGTAAAACTCCGGATTAAGAATATTGAGATTTTTGGACAAAAGTTGGAGAAATCTATATACTTTACTATATGAGTTGTATCATTGTTGTTTAACGTCTCTTCTCATTTCCCATCCTGATTAAATAGACATGTTATCAGATTTCTTGCTTTTTTGTTTTGTTCTGTTTTGTCACCACATAAAAATGTTTTGAGTTGTTATCGCCGTCCTTTAAAATTCATGTTTTTTTTGATGTTTTGTTGCAATTAGTTTTAAAGATCTCTTCTGGAGAATATAATCATGTTGTATAGCTTCTTCCAAGGTCGATCTTAAATTTATAACGTTAATATAATTGATCCTATGTGGTAAGTAAACGCTGACCCATTTTCTTAATCATCAAGCATCCGCATCAGCTCAGAACAAAGCACTCCCCCACAAGTAATGATTATATTCATTACAACAACAACACATCCATCTCAAATTCCACTTGATATTTTCTTACAACACAAACACACAAACGTGTTTACAAATTTATACGACAGAGGAAACCCTGAGGGATTGGAATAGAGCTGTTGTTTCCGTTACCGGTTAACTTCTCTGATGAGATTTTATCACCGTACATTACCAATGCATCAAGATCATCGTCCGTTATTCTCTGAATAAGTTAATTAACAAACTGAAATCAACTACGTGTGATTTTTCTTTTTAGTATTTTCTCGTATTTTACCCGGTTATCCCAATTGATATATATACCATATGGTCCATATATATATATATGTGTGTGTGTGCGCATGAGAAGATACAACATAGAAAATCGAAACCTTTTTGTGCTTGGTTAAATCCCTGAATCGTGAGAAAATGTCGTTGAATCTCTCATCACTGATTTCATATCCCAACTGAGAATACAAAACTAACACATAAGTATATATATACATATATAATAGTGATTCATTAATCTTTCATTTATTTGATATATATGTGAATGTGATCATTTTATAACTAAAAAACTACGAAATCACAAGGGATACCTTTTTTAGCCGATCTTTCACAGCATGACGTCCACTGCATATTTCATTGTTGTTTATATAAATTCGACAAAGGTACGTAGTTTTGGTTATGTAAAACAAAAAAATATCACGTATTGTAGAACAATTACCTAAGCTTTCCAAGAACAATGCCGGAATTTTGAGATTTTACGACCCCAATGTCTTCTGGTGAGAAGATCTCATATGTACTCCGATTTTTCAACATTCCATCCTGAATTTTTGTTTTTTTTTTTTTTTGTTTTTTAACAATCTTCATATAGCAAATCGAACTCACTTATATATAGTCACTACGTAAACCACTAAAAATACGGAACCTGGTGAATGCCGCTCTCATGAACAAAACAGTTGGCTCCAACTATGGGCTTATGAGGTTGGACATACAAGCCGGTATACTCTTGAACCTGCTCAAGATTTTCAGTATATATATTAATTACTCAATTATAATAATTAAGGGCCAAAAAAGATTAGCATTAATAGTTCCTTGTATACATAATATAAATTTGATTGTGTATAATATAACAATATACCATCTTGCTAGTAGGCATAATATGGCGTGTGTCTATTCTTGTGTAAACACCATCCATCACATATGCTCCACGACATTTCAAAGCCATCACAACCTACATACCAAAGAAACATTCATGATGATGTTGATGATCATTATGGTAATCATGATGATGATGATACCTCTTCAAGCGACGCATTCCCACTTCTTTCGCCTATTCCGTTGATCGTTACTTCGACTTGTCTTGCTCCCGCACATACACCCTAAATTATGCTTATACTTTTGTCACCTTGAGATATATACTTGTCCGGCGAATGTGTCAATTAATCTAACATACAAAAATGTGACAAAAAAGAGTTAATTACGTACGGCGATTGTGTTGGCGGTAGCAAGACCAAGGTCGTTGTGACAATGAAGACTGAAGACAACATCATCAATTCCAGGAGTGTTTGCTTTGAGATAGGTCACGATTTCTCCGAATTCTTGAGGGATGTTGTTCCCTACCGTGTCCGCGAGGGTCACCGCCGTTACTCCCTCTTTTATCGCTTCTCCCATAATCTTGCATAGAAAATCCTTCTCCGATCTGAATCACACACCAGTATTTTAAAATCTATATATTAACATGATCGAGTATGCAAATGCCATAAACAACATATAAAGAAGTTTTAGACAATGGCCTAGATTGTTTCTGACGTTCAACTTGATTATGCGTTTGTTTATGCATGTAAAAACTTGGTTTGATAAAAAGAATACATTAAAAATGATTCAAGTATATAAATATTCCTGTAAACTATAAATGCAAATGTAAAGATAAAGATAAGATTACTAGCAAATATTGTGTACCGTGAAACCAAAGGAACACAAACAAATTATTTTAAATATATTAGTAAAGGTTTTTTAGATATATAATGGACCTGCCGCCATCTTCGCAACCAAATTGGATGTCACTGAAGCCTATGCTTTTAGCGAACCTAATACTACTCTTGGCCATCTCGATCACTTCTTCTTTAGTCTTTTTCAACTTATATTTCATGTGAATGTCACTAGTACATATGAATATGAATATCCTCGGCCTCTTCGCGTACTTCACCGCCTCCCAAGCCGCCTCGATGTCTTTATGTTTGCATCGTGCGATGGCGCATATAACCGGGACGTAACCTGTATCCTCATCCACCTAACGAAAACAACAATATGCTCGTTTAATACTATGTATGTAGCATTTATTTATTTCTATTTTTGGCCAATTATATTACTCCGTTTTATTTTTATGAGATGTCACAAAGGATAAAGCTTAACTATATACAGAGCGAGTCAACGTAACAGTAGGCCATGTGCCATAAATTAAAAATGATCCCTTGAAAAGTAAAAATATGAGTCTACTATGTAATTTAATTGATTAAAGGTAAAGACACGAGAAAAAGACAAATAAAAATGTAATAGTTAATAGTAGATAAAAACTCCAAAAAAGAAAATGGTATATATGTGTCTCTTTTATTCACCTATTGGTCCAAGGTTTTTTTATATTATTTTATCATTTTAAGCAAAGGAAATAAAGAGATAATCAATTAACCTCGTTCCCAACGGTCTTGGCGATGGTTTTAACGGCTTCTAACTCCTCCTCAGACGACGCCGGAAAACCGACATCCATGACGTCTACTCGGAGTTTAGCGAGTTGCCGGGCAATCTCCAGCTTCTGAAGTGGAGTAAGGGCTCCACCGGGAGACTGTTCGCCATCACGGAGCGTCGTGTCGAATACTCTCACATAGTTCTTGTCCGGGAGCTTGTTCGGTATGTACTCTGGCCAACGTTTCACGACAGGTTTGAGGTCACTACCACTAGTTGCCGCCTTGTCGGACACAGAGGAGCAACATGAGATGAACAAGGTTGGCTTGTTCTGCCGTGGACGTTTTAGGCGAAGAGAGGGCAGGGAAGATCCAATAGGTAACACTGACCGGACAACTACTATGGAACCGGTGGTGGGGATCATAATGGAGTATGTCAGAAGTGACGAAGCCATTACAATGGAGTAGGAGAGAAAGAAAGAAAGAAAGAGAGATTTTTATTCGGATGTGGAGGATAGATAGTGAGGAAATTAACTGTTTTGCAATGATATAGAGAACATGTTCATTATAATTTATAGGTGGAGAATCTATATATTTATCGAACTCTTAAAATTTATATGATTAAAAACATTTGATTTCTTGGAGTACTTGATGCCTTAAGTTAAACTTGTCATTATTTTAATTTTAAATATAGTTTGCAACAGTTTTTGTTACCATTATGTTGTTTTCAACAAGGTGAAATTGATATTACAAATTAAGTAATTTAAGTATAGGTGAAATAAGACTCTCAAAATCGTTTGTAAATTTTTTTAGGAAAAAAGTCTTCTATAAAATTAAATATTTGAATTCGTGTTAACATTTTTAATGATATACCAGACTATAATCATCTGTTTAAGAAAATAACGTACATTTTATTTTTTAAATTAAAATATATATTAATAATTATTTTTTAAACGCTAATTGTTAATTAATGATTTATGTGCATATTTTTTTTATTTAGAACACATATAAAAAATTTCTCATATTAGTATTTATAATAGTGAAAAAAGATTAAATGGATATTTTAAATAGTGGAAAAATTCATGTAAAAAGTTTCTTAATGAATTTTTCATTTTTAGGATATTCACCTAATTTTTAATCATCAATTTTTCTTTTACTATTGCAGATACTACAATTTGGGTATTTCAGTCAAAAAAAAAATATATAAATAATATAATAGAAAACAGATAGTTAAATTAGAGATTTTTATAGCTATTTTTGACATTTAAAATTTAATAGTTTAAAATTTTAACTATATCATTTAAATATAATAAGAATATTAACATAATATATTAATGAGATATTCTTTGGAGTATCTCCATTAGAGATGCTGTGAGAAACTTCCAAAATGGAAATGCTGTCAGTTACTAAAATATTTGTTTTCTTGACCAATAATTACTAAACTATTTTTATCGCGCTTATAAGATGATAGACACTAATCTAATTCGTCGTTTTTTTTTTTTTTTTTTTTTTATGATATCAACATTCTGATAGTGTCGACCGTGGACTGTTGTTGACCTGTAAACCTTACGTTTAAGCTATTGTTAGCTAAAAAAATCGACACTACTTGATTATCTAATAAATATTACTATTTGCATGCAAAAAGAAAAAAAAAGTTATTTTGGTGTGAATAAATTTTACATTCATTCAAAAAAAAGAAAAAAAAGTTACTACTTAAAAGTAGTTTAATGAATGGAAGGATTAAAATACGGGACAGTGGTATAGAATAGTTTATTAATCGTATGGAAGGATTAACTTTAGGTATGTTTCATTAATCGTCCACATGCATGGTAGATGGTGCCACTATACTACAATTATGTGCATGCAAATTACCATTTGAGAGATGCATTAAGTAGTCAACTTGTTAATACAATGATTCGATCAACGTACGTTGGGATTTTAAAACTCATCGAATACATGTATCCAGTCTGTTGATTAGAAATGATTGCATCCTGTAAATTTTACGATTATAAAACTAAAGTGGTTATCATCCTAATATAATTTAATTACTTATGGAAATGATCTTACCTACTCTGCTACTCACGCCAAAGATGGCATACTAGATCTAGACATTTATATATAAGGTAGAAATGAACATTACAAAGAATCCAAAAAAAGCACATGCATGTGGATATCGCATATGTTTCATAACAAATATATTTGTAGCAGTTGATCTCAATCGTTAGATTGGTATATAATGAGATTAGATTAGGATTAATGCATTACAATGATTTTATCATCCATAATTCAACGTTTCATGACGTACCGTATGATGAGATCACGCACCCTACGTCACTTTCGACAAAGATATTGCTGCCAATAATATTGCTGCCAACATATATATATATATATATATATATATATATATATATATATACTTTTTTGCTGCCAACATTTCTATATATATATACTTTTTTTTATATACTTTTTTAAAATTTTTTGTTAAGTATGAACTAAACCCCCAATTTGAAAAAGGCCGGCCTACACATTTATAGCCAGCCCACTTGAACTAGAGCGCGTCTCTGATATTCTTGTATTAATCCAAAACGGTGCAGTTTTGCATGATTCGTAATTCTTACACGAGTTTTTAAGTTATATTGGCTTTGCTTTCCGCCACATCATCTTCTTCCTCGAGACCGTTGGTTGATTCAGCAGAGACTCATGAGGTTCACAGAAACCTTCAAACCTCAGATTTTTAAGGCGCAATTTTCTCTCGTCTTCTCCTCTTCTCCAGGGAGATTCCATTTCCTGACATTCTCTCCCCTCAAACCCCAATTATCATTTCTAGATTTCGATTTTTCTCGGGAAACAGTTTGAAAACAATAACCTAATTCAGGCACTCACTAACTCGTTTCATTTCTCGGAAATTTTCTCCCTTTTTGGTTCATGAATCCAATCTCTTGAAGCCCAGAAAAGAAAAATGAAAAAAATGATTCTTCCAGCACTTAGTTCTTAGGACGGATCGTTCATCATTTTTAAAGAGACTTACTTTATTTTTTTCGTGATCTCTCCAATAGCATTGACAAAGAAAAAAAAAACATTTGCGCTATATTAAGGAAGAGATGGCTTCTGTACAAGACATTGGTCTTTCTGCAGCTATAAATCTCATGTCTGCATTTGCTTTCCTCTTTGCGTTTGCCATGCTTAGGCTTCAGCCCGTTAACGACAGAGTCTACTTCCCCAAATGGTATCTCAAAGGGATACGTGGAAGCCCCACTCGTTCCAGAGGAATCATGAACAGATTCGTTAATTTAGATTGGACAACCTATGTCAAGTTTCTGAACTGGATGCCTGCAGCGCTTAAAATGCCTGAACCTGAGCTCATCGAACACGCAGGGCTCGATTCTGCTGTATATATCCGTATTTACCTTCTTGGGTAAGTTACTATCTTTGGTTTACCATTGCTCTTTCCTTTTTCCTTCAGAACGCTTTCTAGTGAGGCATAAAACATGTTTTTAATGGCGCTTCAATCTATATTGTCTTGACATGGACCGGCTAATTTTGTTGTTTTGTTGAAATGCAGATTGAAAATGTTCATTCCCATAACACTACTTGCTTTTGGAGTTTTGGTTCCTGTCAATTGGACAGGAGAAACACTAGATAAGATCGACGACTTGACATTTAGTAACGTCGACAAGCTGTCAATATCGAATGTTCCACCAGGATCACCGAGGTATTAGACACATTCTTCAGCATAATGCAATAGTTGTTTTCTTAGAGTTAAGGGCATATGTTACTACCTTGCCAAATTTACATGTGCAAGTGAGTCATAGACTTCGACATCATGATGCAATAGTTGTTTTCTTTTTTTTTACAAAGTGTGTGATGGTATGTGCAGCTTTCTATTTAAATCAACTAAGACGGCTGGAAGTTTCTTGGTTCCAGGTTTTGGGCACATTTAACTATGACATACGTTTTCTCAATCTGGACTTGTTACACATTATATATGGAATACAAGACTGTCGCTACTATGAGATTGAGACATCTAGCTTCTGAGAGTCGTCGCCCTGATCAACTCACAGTGAGTTATTCTTTCTTTTTGGTGGAAACTTACTTCTATTTTGAATACAGCTTTGAATGAAATCTTGCAAACATAATATATATTGCTGAATGATGGCTCTGTGTATGCTTTAAGAGAATTGATTCATAGTTACCATAAAAGCTGACTATTTTGTTATTTGTGGGATTTGAATCGGTGACCTGCTTTTTGCTACTTCTTATTGTTCTTTAAGTATTGGCATTTATGCATTTGCAGGTACTTGTGAGAAATGTTCCTCCAGATCCTGATGAATCAGTCAACGAGCATGTTGAGCACTTCTTCTGTGTAAATCATCCAGATCATTATCTTTGTCATCAGGTATCTTTCTTTAGCCATCTGAAATTTATGGACACTATTTGGCTTCTTCACTCTTGAATGTGTCATGCATTTTTTTATTTGATGTTCTCAGGTAGTGTACAATGCAAATGAACTTGCAAAACTAGTCGCACAGAGAAAAGCTATGCAAAACTGGTTGACTTACTACGAGAATAAATACGAGAGGAAGCCATCAAATAGGCCAACAACAAAGGTTCTCTCTGTTGCAACTCTATTTTGATCCTTTTCACCACAGAGCTCACTTACAATGTTACTAGCTTATCTTGATTTCAAATCTCTTCGGTAGTTATTTAATTTACTATATAGACAGGTTACGGAGGCTTTTGGGGAACTACAGTCGATGCAATTGACTTCTATACTTCCAAGCTCCAGAATCTAGCCGAGAAAGTATGTACACTCACATTTACAATTGTCTCCTGTAAACGTTATCATGTCTATCATAAGCTTATCATGTATATATGAATGTTTACATACACAGGAGGCTGCAGAACGGGAAAAAATCGTAAACGATCCAAAGGCTATAGTTCCGGCAGCATTTGTTTCCTTCAAATCACGGTGGGGAACAGCTGTTTGTGCTCAAACGCAGCAATGCCACAACCCCACAATATGGTTGACGGAGTGGGCTCCTGAACCACGTGATGTTTTCTGGGACAATCTTGCTATTCCATATGTTGAGCTCTCAATAAGAAGACTGCTCACAACAGTTGCACTCTTCTTTCTTATCTTCTGCTTCATGATTCCTATAGCATTCGTTCAGTCTCTTGCCAACCTTGAAGGGATACAAAAGGTTCTCCCTTTCTTGAAACCCCTAATAGACATGTAAGTCCCCATTTCTCCATTGTTGCCTTGGAACTTGATCGCTCATACCATTTATAAAGTATTGTATTCTTTTTTTGTTCATATGCAGGAAGACTGTAAAGTCTGTAATCCAAGGCTTTCTCCCGGGAATAGCCTTAAAGATTTTTCTCATCATACTTCCAACTATTCTGATGACTATGTCCCAGATTGAAGGATACATATCACTTTCTTATTTAGATAGAAGATCGGCAGAGAAGTATTTCTGGTTCATTATCGTCAATGTCTTTCTTGGAAGCATCATTACAGGGACAGCGTTTCAGCAGCTTAAATCTTTCCTCGAGCAACCACCAACGGAGTAAGTACTCTCTGTGTCGAATTTCTAATACAGGAGAGCTTGATCTTGACTTTTTCCTCTTTTAGGATTCCTAAAACAGTTGGTGTGTCAATCCCAATGAAAGCCACATTTTTCATCACTTATATCATGGTCGATGGTTGGGCTGGCATTGCAGCCGAGATACTCAGACTGGTTCCATTAGTTATTTTTCATCTGAAAAACGCTTTTTTGGTCAAGACTGAACAAGACAGGCAGCAAGCAATGGATCCAGGTCATCTGGACTTTGCAACATCAGAACCTCGGATTCAGTTCTACTTCTTACTAGGGCTTGTATACGCTGCTGTTGCGCCCATTCTTCTTCCATTCATTATCGTCTTCTTTGCTTTCTCCTACGTTGTTTTCCGGCATCAGGTACCTTAAAAGCTAGAGAGCATTGTTATAAAAATGTGCCTGAAACTGTCTTCTTAAGTCTCTGTCTTAACTTGTATCGCAAGGTTATAAATGTCTACGACCAGAAATACGAGAGTGGCGCTAGATACTGGCCAGACGTGCATAGACGATTGATCATATGTCTAATAATATCACAGCTTCTGATGATGGGCTTGCTCAGCACAAAGAAACTGGCTAAAGTAACAGCTCTGCTTCTCCCTCAGCCTATCTTGACCATCTGGTTTAACAGATACTGCGCAGGACGGTTTGAATCCGCCTTCTCAAGATTCCCCTTACAGGTGATGAGTCCAAGTTCTTGAGGCAATATCTGTCAAAAAGTTTTTTATATAACTGATTTTTGGAGCTGCCTTCACTAACAGGAAGCAATGGTGAAGGATACACTAGAAAGAGCGACTGAACCGAATCTAAACCTCAAGGAATATCTGAGAGACGCTTACGTGCATCCGGTTTTCAAAGGCAAGGACTTTGACCGACCACGAGTAGTTGATGAGGAAGAGAGCAATCCTCTTGTACCAACCAAGAGGACTTCTCAAAGCACGAGCCGATACAACTCAGAAGCTAGTAGCTCTACAACCACTCCTGTAGCCAACAAGCACAATGGCTCTCCCGGGTTAATGTAGCACGCTCTCTTTTGTCTCTTGTTGCTACTGTAACGTTTCAGAACATTTTGTTTGATGATGTTTAGAAAAGATAGAAGCTTCCTTGTTGTAGATGTTTGGGGTAAAAAATTATGTAATTGTTGTTTCATACATTGATTAATCTCTTGAAGACTCTTGCTTGTTGTGTGTATTACTTTAGTCAGCTTTATTAAAGATTCTAACTTTACCTACAATTAATTCACCCGATGCATCGTCTTCTTTTTCTGAAAATGTAGCATAAGCTAGATTTTAAAGGAAGAGAAAACAAATCTTTTAATTAAGAGAGTCAAAAGAATGCTAATAAGATTTGATTTGGAGCTACTCAACCAAAGTATTAGTGTAATTTGAAGAAAACTTTACAAACACATATTTTATTCGTCAACTAGAGAAGTAGAAAAAGGGTGAGTCTGATGCACTTTCAATTTTAAAAAGAAAATGTTGTAAAAAAAAAAAAAAAAGAATCAAGATAGATATCTTAATACGAAACACTTGAGTATAGTTTTGTTTTTTGTTTGGTCGACATAAATAACACGTAGTTGGGTATATATCTATTTTGTTTGTTAATGAACAAATATAGGCCGCAAAAAAATCGTAAAATTCAACTGTCTTCATCTCTCACAGCCAAAAATCGAGAAGATTCTTAAATCTCGTTTCTGCGGCGTAGGTGAGTCGTAGCGATAAGCTTTGCTTATTTCTCTTCCCATGGATTTCTGACGAAGAAGAGAAGAGAGAAACCGAGTACTTTTCTTCGAAAAAGGAATTGACTTTTGGTTTCTCTTCAACATCAGGCAAGAAGAAAAAATGATCAAGCTTTGCTTCATGACTTCTCATGGCTATTCCATCCCTGGGCTTGGTCTTCCTCAAGAGCTCAGTAACGCCGAAATCATCAAGGTATCTAATTTGGATCCTCCTCTCGTTTGAATTCATATTGGGTTTGATAAAGTTGTTGTCTTTTCGTCTACGTCTTGTTGGATTCGACAGCTTGAATGAATCAGTTGATCTGGGTTCATGTAAAGTTAGGATCTTGTTGGGTTAGAATGACTTTTTTTGATTGTGGTATTGTCGATGGATGATGCAGAATAGCCGGTCTTATCTGGTGAACCCTGGAGGAAAACAAGAGATCATACCTGCAAGCTCCTTCAATCTGAATCCAGATCACTTGGAACCATGGAAGCCGGTTTCTTCATTGAACAAATCTAGCCAGTTCGTGGAGCTTGACTCAGCCATGATGAAACCTCTGCTCATGGATGTTCATGGTAAGCTCACTTGCTTCTGAATTATCATCAATTCGGTTAATTGGATTTTCCTGTCTTCAGTTTCCGAAACTTACATGAACTTTCCTTTATATGGTTGATACAGACAAGGCACCAGAATCTCTGGTTTTGAGCTTTGGAATCTCTGACAAGTATGCGAGACAAGAGAAAGTGATGGAGTTTCTTTTGTCTAGGTCAGAGGAATTCAAGGAAAGAGGACTCGATATGTCTATGCTATCTGAATTGATGGAGCTAGAGGCCATGAAATCAAGTTCTCGTCTGCTACCATATGGTGCTTCCTCTGTTCTTTACTTGAATCAAGACTTAGGGAAACCGGTTTTGGATCTCGTTAGGGACATGATGGATAGTCCGGATTTCTCTGTGAAACCGAAAGGTCACCTTCTGTTCTCCTCGAGTAGCAATGCTGAGTTGAATGATATACTTTCTGTTGCTTCTGAGTTCAATATGTCAAGAAATTCAACAAAATGGAGACAGCTCTCACCGCTTATCCCTCACTTTCAGAGGTAAAATTTCTCACAGAGCCTTAACGTTCCTTTGTTTGTGATTCGGTTCTAGGTGTTAAAAAGTTTTTTCTATTTCGTTTGAGCAGGTTTGAAAGTGAAGTATTAACACCGGTTACAGTACTAGCACCTTTGAAGAGGTAAAATCTGATCTCATTTTTTACTTGCATCCATATCTTATTACGTTCTTTGTTGTTAGTGTTCTAAGATTCGAACAACCGTTTCTTTTGATTCCAACAGTCCTGAGAAAACCAGGCTCAAGCCTTCACCAAAGAAACAAAACACGAAGCGAAAAGCTAAAGAGAGAGATCTCTACAGAAGGAACCATCTCCATGCTTACGAGAGCCTTCTGTCTTTAATGATAGGCAATGATCATCAACACAAACAAACAACAATACTTTCTTTACAGAGATCATGCGGAGAGCTCTCAGAGCTTCTTACTCAGTTTTCCGTCACCGCCGCTGGAACTGGAATCGCTGTGCTCTTCTCTGTGGTCTGTAGCCTTGCTTCAAGGAGTGTACCCTTTTGCGCAAACAAGTTCTTCGATACTGGACTTGGTGTCAGTTTGGTAATACTGTCTTGGGCTGTGAATAGACTCAGGGAGGTGATTGTTCATGTCAATAGGAAAGCAAACAAGCCATGCTCAAGTTTGAAGGGTGATGAAATCATAAACAATGTGGAGAGGAGCATCAAGGAGGTTTACTTCAGAGCTGCCACTGTACTCGCGGTGTTTGCACTTAGGTTTGCATGTTGAGAACTAGCGGTAAAAGGTTAAAAATCTTGATGTAGTACTCAATGGAAAGCTTAAAAGGTCGTTTGTAAATGACTAAAACTTGTTTGGTACTGAGCATGTAAATGTGAAGATGGTATTGCGTTGTAAAATCTAAGATAAGAGGGCAAGAATTTTGCAGAGAAATAATGTTTTGTAAGAATCTCTTCTACTAATTTTATGAGCAAGAAATTATTAAGATATGGAGCAGTTCAAAATAAAAATAAAAACTAAACAGCGCAGAAAGTGAGAGAATCGAAAGTGGCTCTTTTAAAGTTTACACAGAGTAGGAAGCAACAAATCAAGAGTGAGGAAAAAGAAAAAGGAATAGACGTTTCGTGCCCTCTGCCCTAATCTTTCTCTATAGAAACTTAAATTATGTTTCTCTCTCTGTTATTTGATCTCGTCGAAAGCTCAAAGCAGCAACAAAAAGAACAAAAAAAAAAAAAAATCACATCATTGATGGGTTCCTAGAGAAAACCTAAGGATGTGCCTTTTGAGAACTCTCAAGTCATCACTTTTGATACAACACCAGCTCCAACTGTTCTACCTCCTTCCCTCAGGGCAAATCTTTGACCTGTTTCACAAGAGTGCAAAAAAATGTTAGCAAGTCAGAAATTGAAATTGTTGAAGCACAAAAAAAAGGAGTGTCTGAAAGATTGTTGACCTGGTTCGAGTGGGACAGGCATGATTAGCTCGAAAACTGCAGTGACATTGTCACCAGGCATAACCATCTTCACGTTTTCTGGTAATTCTACTTTCCCGGTGATATCTGCAGTCCTCAAGTAAAACTGAGGCCTGTAGTTGGAGAAAAAGGCAGTGTGACGTCCACCTTCGTCCTTTGTGAGCACGTAAATCTCCGCTTCAAATTTCTTGTATGTCTTGCATGAACCAGGCTTAGCAATCACCTAATACGCAACCATAGAGAGAGAGAAAGAAAGGATCAGCAAAGTTGGTTTTGCTATTTTGCTAGTCTTCTTAGTCGATCATTAATTAGTACAAGGATGCCGAAGCTTACCATTCCACGCTGAATGTCTTCTCTCTTTAGCCCACGCAGAAGAAGCCCTACGTTATCACCAGCCTAACATAATGGAATCCAAGGTTTGATTAATCAGTATCATATATGCCTATAACCTGTCTTTGTAATCTCTAGGTATTGCCTTTACCTGTCCATTATCCAAAATCTTCTTGAACATCTCGACCCCAGTTACAGTCGATTTTATTGGAGGTCCCTGAAAATCAAATCTCGCAGTTATGCTAACGAAAATGCTTAACTGTAATAGTCTTCAGTAATCACCACTTTGGCTGAATAAACGCAATATTCATGCACACTCACATCTTTTAAACCCAATATCTCAACTTCTTCACCCACTTTGATGACTCCTTGTTCAATACGACCGGTTGCAACAGTTCCACGTCCCTTTAAGAAAGAGGAAACTATCAGAACTGAGTTTACAAAAACAAATGAAAAAAACGAGCGAGTGTGAAGAAAAAGGACAAGGATGCAGATTATTATACTTGAATCGAGAAAACATCTTCAATTGGCATTAAGAAAGCCTTGTCGAGCACACGAACAGGGTCGGGTATGTATTCATCAACGGCATCCATTAGCTTTAATATAGCTTGCCTTCCAATTTCATCATTTGTACCTTGCAATGCAGACAGAGCAGATCCCCGGATGATGGGAATATCATCCCCAGGAAACTTGTAGAAGCTGAGAAGCTCTGGATCAAGACAAAAGTTGATGTCAGATGCTTGAACTTCATATGCAGAAAGAAATGAATTCTGTAAAACGGGAAATCTACAAACCCCGCAGTTCCATCTCAACAAGCTCCAACAACTCTGGATCATCCACCACATCAACTTTGTTCAGGAAGCACACAAGTGATGGAACGCCAACCTGTGTAAGATCACATAATTAATATCTAACTCATTTTGAGTAGCTTCAAGTGTTCAGACTGTAATGATGCGAACCTGACGTGCAAGTAGAATATGTTCCTTCGTCTGAGGCATGGGTCCATCTGGACCTGAAACCACAAGAATCCCACCATCCATTTGTGCAGCTCCAGTAATCATATTCTGAAAGTTAGCAATTGAAGCATTGAGGCTTAAGTTTTCATCAAAGTATTTCAAAGGAAACCCATGTACTGATGCATCTAAACAGTTCACATATACCAGATTATAATGTATTCCTAGTTAAGAGTTTGAAAAATGCATAACATGTAATGTTGCAGCGTTAGAATAAAGTACACCAAGGAAACTAGCCTCTCATTATTGGAAAACACCTGTAGGAAGTACAAAGAGTGTTGGGGTCTTACCTTAACATAATCAGCGTGCCCAGGGCAATCCACATGAGCATAGTGACGCTTAGTTGTCTCATACTCCACATGAGCCTACAGAACCAAGTAACATCAAATTAAAGACTAGGAAAAAAAATTGGCTTGGAGGTGGGAAAATGGAGAGAAGAAGATGTAACACAGACCGTGGCAATTGTAATTCCTCTCTTCTTCTCTTCAGGAGCTTTATCAATTTCATCAAAGGCAATAGCTTTAGCTTTGCCCTCTTCAGCAAGAACCTAAACATGAACAGGTATTCGCTATGTCAGCTTGAAAAAACGACTTTCCACTGAAACTCTCATCAATGCTTTGGCAATAATTTTGAAAGTCCAGTAAAACAAAAACACGAAAAAAATAGTATAAAGGAAGCACCTTTGTGATTGCAGCAGTTAAAGTGGTCTTCCCGTGATCAACATGCCCAATTGTTCCAACATTTACATGAGGTTTACTGCCCACAAACAACAGAGGAAAGTCATTTCCAGAGGATCGATACTAATCAGAACCACTCAATATCTCCGAACCAAATTCAAATCGATGAAAAAGAGGAAACAAACTCACGTTCGAGTAAAAGTAGCCATCGATCTCCACAAAGAAGCTCCGAAACTCGAGGGAGAGAGATCATCTCCTCCGATTGAGGGAGAGATCGAGTAAGACGAAGGAATGGAACCACCGCAACGTGAGTAGATCTGAGAAGAGAAGGGAAGAAGCCGCTTCGAGCTAGGGTTTCGGAGAGCGATGGAAGCCATTTTGACTTTACACAGAGAAGAGAGATGGCTCGAGCCACAGAGTGAAAGATAAATCGACTTAACTAAGTGAGATGGGGTTTTAGTCTCCCCTCGAGGGTTTCTGCTGAAAATCTCCACTGGATCCTCTTTTCTTTTTAACCCGACCCGACCCGGATAAGCCCATTTAGTAGTCTTTTTAACTATTATTGGGCCTTATGTTCAGTGAGGAAACAAATCAAAATACCCACGGCCCAAACTTTTTGTTCTCTCGGGATTACTTACAACTTCACAAGTGTGACAAACAGTCTTTTTTTTCGATTTTTACACGTTTTTTAAGATTATACAATTTGAAGTCACTGCAGAAGATGAATCGACGATAGGTACACGATAAATTGGTTACTACTCTCTTGTTAAATAGCTACAAATTTTTGTTTTTTCGCTAGGCTGTAGCTATATAAATAGGTTACAGATTAAGACTATACAAATTAGGTAGTAGTAAACTACACTCAACTATACCATGAATCAATTCGGATGTAGAGTTTTTAGGCCCATTCATTTTAATGATTAACTTAGGAATTCTTTTTATAGATAATTTTATTCTTATTTTTAGCTTTTTTCATTATATTTTAAAACCATGTTTTCAGTCTAGAGTGATAAAATAGGTCATTTTGTATGTGAAATTAACTAATACACTATTGATGAATTACGTAATTTTTTCTATTTTTATGTTTATGTTTAGTCTACACCTCCATTATTACAAAACTAGCGACAGTCTAATTGTGTTGCAGATATATTGTCACGAGAGTGTGCCAGTTGATAATCAATAACCGACTATATCAATTCATATCCAATATATTAGCTCCAGAAATTTTAGAAATGTTTTTTAGCAAAAAATAATAATAATCAATTTTAGAAATGTTGCTTTAAGTTGTAGTTATGTTAGCTCAGA
The DNA here is from genome assembly GCA_900108845.1 of Iljinskaea planisiliqua. Classification (NCBI taxonomy): domain Eukaryota; kingdom Viridiplantae; phylum Streptophyta; class Magnoliopsida; order Brassicales; family Brassicaceae; genus Iljinskaea; species Iljinskaea planisiliqua. Next base: position 969,984 of record FNXX01000011.1, on the reverse strand, counting down.
TACCGAAGAGAAAATTATATTTGAAGAAAAGAACTCAAAAACATATTAATTGTGATCCCAGTTCGAAAAAGTGTTTATATCCAAAAATCGAGAACTCTCTAATATATTCTTCTTTTTGAATTAATATAGAGTGTACAAGTTGTATACAACTATACATGAAAGAGATCCAAACATAAATGAGTTGCGTTTCTTCAATAGACATATATGTCGGGATTAAGTTGTATACATCTTTGTCAAGACCATCTCAAATGTCACATATATTAATGCATTTTGTAGTGTTTACGCGATTTCCTTTGTAATTGGTGACTCTCTTATGCTTCACAAAGCAACGGTTCCCTTTTATCCACGTTGCATGCTAGTAGTTCGTATAATCACATGCGTCGCCTTGGACCGTCTTACTTTATTTCTTAAATAGTCTATATCAATCCTATTATTTCTTGACAATATATATAAATATTTAATATTCAGCCACGAGTAAACCCGAGATGCCATTAACGATGATGAAGCCTTTTTACATGAAAGTTCTTTTTCTTGAAGATCACGATTCTTCCACCAGTATATCAACGACAAACCATGAAAGCTTTCCACCAGAGGTTTGGTTTGATAATACAAAGAATTTCATACTCGTGAAAAAGTGTAAATTATTGTTTATTGAATTTACAATGCTAAAAATAAAAAATTTGAATAATGAACTTAAACTATGATTCCGTATAAAAATGTGATTGTTCATAAAATCATGCGAGAGCACGGGTCACAAATCAGTTTCATTTTCATAAATACATAATTTTTGCAAAATAGAAAATTAGATCATGTTGAAAAAGAAAAAAAAAATTAAATCCTTACTTTTGAAAACTATATATGTCATTTTTCATTATTGAAAATGGTTTTATTTTACCAAAAAAACAAAACAAAACTGTAATAATATAACGGGTCCAAAACATCTGAAATAGATTAACAACGTCAATATATATTGAACAATTTCACGATTTTAATTTACTATTTCGTGACTCAACCAAATTTTATATATAGAGCACTAAATATTGATAAGACCAACAACAAAAAATCTAGCCAATTGGGATAAACATATTTTTAGATTTTTCATAGTTTCGAAATTTTAAGATCAAGGCACCTATATATATATATATCTCTGTGGCTTCGGGATAAGGGTTGATAGTACTATGATAGGGCATAAATCATCCTCTCCAAAAAGATTAAAAACTGGATTTTAATGCCTACTAACATATAACTTTCTTTGACAAAAGAAAACATATATATACATTGAAAACATAACTGTCGAACTCGAAACCATTGGAAAATATGTTAACGCCAAATTGTCAAAAAGGGTAATTAGCTTTTTTGTTGTTATGGTTAATTGAGGTGGTTTTGGTCCCAAAAATATATAGTAAGTTGAAAATAGATAGTAAATGTCTTGTAATTTGATACATGCACGATAGTTTTTTCTAACTCATTTTATGATGAACATACATAATCCAGAGTTTGAATGTTGAACAAAAAGAAGAAAAATCACACAATATAGAAGGGTAATATTATAAGGCTAACTACTGGATTAAAGATACATTCCTCGTTTTTTAGAATCTGTTTTGTTTTAAATTATGAATATATCGATAGTTATATGTTGTAAAATCTAACCTTCATTTTAAATGATATTTACATTGGTAGAAAAAAAAATTTATATAGATATTTATATGTTTCACGTATGCAACATAGAATATTACACCAATTTGCTTACTAATATTCCAAAAAATAAAGGGAACTTTTGTTTTCCGGACCACATGGGAATGTGTTACCAACTATCTCTTTTCTACTTTGACATGTAAGATATGTAAGAATCTTCTTAATTGGCTTTGAGGCTCAGAAGAGAAGAGCATATTTTTCATTTATCGTACCTTTTAACGGCAAAGGTAAAAAAGAATATAACTTTTCCAACTTAAATTGTTTATCATATATCGCTAATCTCTAATC